>JARQOC010000006.1:321777209-322977209 GCA_033576535.1 Allobates femoralis
AATTATAGATATAGATATGAGATGATACATAATTAATAGATGATAGATAATTTGGTAGATAGATCTAAAATGATAGTGTGTATAATACTATCATCCTTATTCTATCTATCTTTATTATCTATCCTACAATATTTCTATCTATTTCATCTAATAATATCTATCATCAATCTATTATTGTACATCTATCCTTCCTATTATATCCATTAATTATCTATTTCTTTCTATTTTCTTTTCATTATATCTTTTCTTTTTTCTTTCTTTTCTTTCTTTCTTTTTCTTTCTTTCTTTCTTTCTTCTTATTCTTTCTTTCTTTCTTTCTTTCTTTTCTTTCTTCTCTTTCTTTCTTTCTTTCTTTCTTCTTTTCTTTCTTTTTTCTTTCTTTCTTTCTTTCTCTTTCTCTTTCTCTCTTTTCTTTCTTTCTTCTTTTTTCCTTTTCTTTCTTTCTCTTTCTTTCTTTCTTTCTTTCTTTCTATCTTTCTCTTTCTCTCTCTTTCTGTTCTTTCTTTCTTTTTTCCTTTTCTTTCTGTTCTCTTTCTTTCTTTCTTTCTTTCTTTTTTCCTTTTCTTTCTGTTCTTCTCTTTCTTTCTTTCTTTCTTTCTTTCTGTTCTTCTCTTTCTTTCTTTCTTTCTTTCTTTCTTTTCTTTCTTTCTTTTCTTTCTTTCTTTCTTTCTTTCTTTCTTTCTTTCTTTCTTTCTTTCTCTCCTTCCTTTCTTTCTTTCTTGTATTATATTATAAAGTGCTGATTTTCCTCTTCTTCGGACTGGTGTTTCCTCCTATGTGGAGGTCCTGGAGATAGTGCTGAGTGGTCTCTATGAGGACTGATCCTAGTTAATCATCTATCCACTACTAGAGGCTACAGAATGAAAAGTGTTGTGTTTGCTCCTTCACATTAATGACTCCAGCATCCCACGATTTTTAAAATTACTTAAGACAAAACCTAACACCTTGCAGTTTTTTTATTCTTCTGCTGCTAAAGTAAAATGCAGAAATGTGTCCCTGTCCTCAGTAGAATAGAGCAGATCCTCGGTGCAAGGAGGCAGAGGATGGTAGGAAAGTGAGTGTATGAGGGATACATGACTCTGGTAGGTTGTTTTATCTATTATTTGTTCTTGCTGGATTCAGCCTTTGCAGAATTAACTGCTTTATTAATAATACCAAAGAATAAGTTATAGCTTTTGACAGAGAAAATCATTGATTCTCTATATGCACCTCCATTCTACATCTCATATACACAGATGTAGCAGAGCTGAGTTGTTAGAGCCTTAGTGCAGAGTTTGCCACTTGGCTCAATGTATTGCGACACTTGTTGTGTCATTCAGCTGAGCAGTTCCATTGCTGCAATCACACAGTCAGCTCTGCTACATCACTCCATTGCTGACTTACACACCACATTATTGCCTTCATTGATATCTCCCGGTAGTTTTTGTTTGTTTCCCTGAAGTTGTCATACATTAATTAAATCTTTTGATTAATTCCTTCTCATGTGCAATGGCAATGTCTTTAGCATTACAAGGTACTTAATGAGTTAATCCTGACTCTTGAGAAATACTATAAATTGTCATTTGATACAGATATAATGACTTCATTAGCTGAGCTCAGAGGCTCTGGATATGCACTGATTCTCAGAAACGTCTTGCAAGAAATACAATATATAGACAATGATACATGGAAAGACAGAGGGACAGATAGACAGACTTATTATAAGAGACATTTTATTACATTTTATAAAATGTATATGTATATCCATACACACACACTTGGGATATTATATATCCAATATAGACTTACATTATCTGGTGGAAGAATAACACATATCTGCTAATGAGTATCAGTATATATATTTACAGGGTCATGTCCATGGGGTTAATCCATCCATACTGGTGAGGGTTAATATGTATGCTTGTATATGGTCATGGCACACAGCAGGCTGTGGACTGTTATGGTCTGCATCAAATCTTTAAGGAGCAAATGATTTGGGGAGAAGTTTAGATTGGTGTTTAGCTGTATACAGGATTGTTAACCATTACAAGATCTTCAAGGTTTTCATTCTTGGGCAGTTCCCTGATATAAGGAGGTCTTCACATTCTAAATCCCAGTTACAGGAAATCTCACTCCCCTCCATTGCTCTTCATATCTATTACTAGAGGACAGCAGAATGTTTGCTACAGTCAGTGTAATGTAACACAATGGAAGTTGTGCCTGGGTTGTATCTATCTATCTATCTATCTATCTATCTATCTATCTATCTATCTATCTATCTATCTAGAAAACGAAAATTAGGAACAGCACCAAAACATTTAAAATAGTGCAAAGTTTTTTCCACTTGTTAGAGTGACTTGATATATAGAAAAAATGATAAAACAGCACAAAAAAATGAAAAAAAGTGGACCTTTATTATCAATGGCGTGGCAATGTTTCAGATTTCCTATCCTTATCTATCTATCTATCTATCTATCTATCTATCTATCTATCTATCTATCTATGTGTCCATTATCTATCTATTTACCACTGTCTGTCCATCCGTCTATGTATGGCGGGCGTCACACACTACGATTTTGTGTGGGAACTCAATAACGATGTCAGGGGTTTGCGCTTGTGGACAACATTGTTAGTGAGGTGTCACATGTATAGATAACATTCAGGACGCAGCAGCGATGTTACATGCAGGGATCGTTCACACAACCAGCGATTGATGCTTGTCAATGCTGTGAATAGGAGAAATAGGTCAGGAGATCGGTTATGGTGGTGTCACACAGAACAATGCAGCAGATTGGATGATCGACATCGTCTGATATGGGGTCCGGTTCCCATATCTGAGATTAACGATCTGACCACTTATCGGTAGTCACATCATGCTGTCACACGTAACGACGTCGTAGGAGCGATGCCAAATCAGGCACTTTCCAGCGATATGTTTGCATATATTGTAGCGTGTGACAGCCACCTATCTCTGTCCATCCATATCTATCTATCTATCTATCTATCTATCTATCTATCTATCTATCTATCTATCTATCGCTGGGGTCACACACACAGATATTTGTGCAGATATTGTTCACAGATCTCTGGTTGCAGTGAAATCATGGACACATGGTTCCATTTTGTGGCTGTGTACAAATGGAGCAATGTGTCCATGATTTCACTGCAACCAGAGATCTGTGAACAATATCTGCACAAATATCTGTGTGTGTGACCCCAGCCTATCTTTCATTATGATTCTATCTATCTATCTATCTATGGGCCATGTCACACACACAGATATCTGTGCAGATATTGTTTGCAGATCTCTGGTTGCAGTGAAATCATGGACACATTGTTCCATTTGTACACAGCCACAAAATGGAACCATGTGTCCATGATTTCACTGCAACCAGAGATCTGTTCAGAAGTTGGACACAGATATCTGTGTGTGTGATGTGGCCCTATCTGTTATAGGCCATGCAATGTTTATCTGGGAATTTAAATAATCATTATTTATGTTTTTAAAAGAGAATTGCACGGCATATAGGGTTTTTTTACACCGACTTAGCACTCTCTTAAAGAGACACTTTATCCCTTAGACCCCCATCAGAGGCCTTTCACCCACCCACACCGGTTTTCTTACTTTGATCTCATGAGTGGCAAATACCTTGAAATACTTGGCTGTAAATGGAGGCTCTGGTAGGGCTTTCTAAAGGGGCCATCACACCTACAATCTCAGTGGTGCGCCCTCCTGCACAACATCGTTAGTGAGGTGTCACTTGTATACATAACGTTCAGGACGCAGCAGTGATGTTACATGCAGGGATTGTTGGCACAACCAACGACCGATGCTTGTCAATGATGTGAATAGGAGAAATCGGTCAGGAGATCGGTTATGGCGGGGTCACACAGAACAATGCAGCAGATTGGATGATCCACATTGTCTGATATGGGGTCTGGATCTCAAATCTGCAATGTACGTTCAGACCACTTATCGCTTGTAAGATTGACGTGTCACACGCAGTGACGTAGTTAACACGTCGTTAGAGTGACTGAACACCGGTGACGTTTCAGCGATATCTTTAATGATATCGTAGTGTGTGACGGCCCCTTAACACTCATTCATTAAAGGGCAGATAATGATTTTTAGGATTGGTACATCCAATTGGTGACTCTAATGGCCCCTTTACACGCAGCTACAGGTGACAGCTTTTCCACAGGTAACTTACTGGCTGCAGTGAAATCATGGAGAGATTATTCCATTTGTACACAGCAACAAGATAGAACCTCGTCTCCATGATTTCACTGCAGCCAGTAAGTTAACTGTGGAAAACCTGTCACCTGTAGCTGCGTGTAAAGGGGCCATAAGGTTCCTATTATTATTATTATTATTATTTATTTATATACAGTAGTGCCATTAGGTTCCATAGCGCTTTACATGAGGATAAGGCAGACAAGGACAAATACACTAAATGTAGACAATCAGGACATACAGGTACAGGAGGGAAGGGGACCCTCTCCACGAAGGCTCACAGTCTACAGTCTATTATCTTCCTCTACATACATCATACAAACCTAATATTTTTTGTACAATATAAAGGTCTAGATAGCATATACTGCTGTAAGCAAATACATTGTGCTTTCACATCCTTGACATTCTGGATAGCATGTCACATAATAGATTGTATGATAGGTCAAGTGATTAACACACAGATGCACATTTGTAGACATAAGATGAACAGGACATTGGCTACACATGCCGCACAAATTTTGTTCCCCTTATGCACATAATATACAGTAGCGCTATACATAATACAGCAGGGGTGGGAGATTAATTTTCCTGAGACCACATACCTGTTGGGAAGGGCTGGACAAAAACACTGAAATTAGTTCTGCTCAATATTAATATTAACATATTAATTATAATTATTATTTTATAATATCATTAACTATATCAGTCATTATTGAGCAGAATTAAGTATGCTGAGACCCCTATATACAGTATGAATTCCCACATAGACCCCTATGTACAATATGAGCCGTCACATAACTCCCTATAGACAGGAAGAGCCTTCACATAGACCCCATATACAATATGAGCCCCACATAACTTCCTATATTCAGGATGAGCTTTCACATAGCCTCATTATATACAGGATAAGCCACCACATAACCTCCTATATATAGTAGTAGCCCTGACATAACTCTCTACATGCAGGTAACTCTCTTCATGCAGAGTCCACACACAGCTGCCATATAAACAGTATGAGCCTTCACATAGCCCCTATACACAAGATGAGCTCCACATATTTCCTATATACAGAATAAGCCATCACATAGTCTGTATATACAGGATGATACCTCACAAAGTCCCTATATACAATATGAGCCTTCCATAGACCCCTTATACAACTGATCCCTCAAACAGTCCCAAATATACAGTATAAGCCCTCAAAAAATCCCATATATATATAGTATGAGTGCGCACACATCCCCCTATTTAAAATTTGATCCCTCACATAGTCCCCTTATATACCATATCATGCACACACAAAGTCACCATATATTCAGTGTGAGCCCCCACTTAGCACTCCTCACATATAGTATGATCCTGCCCAAAGCTATATATTCAGTATGAGCAAAAGAAAAAAACTTCCAGCATCCGTTCACGATATTATTGGTGGACAATTTATTTTGTCAGTCGCAAAAAACAATTAAAAACATGACATCATAGACCCCAAGTCTACATGTTTCAGGTACCTTAATAGGTTTCATGATTAAAGGTACAGGGGAAACTGAAACAAAAAGGCCAAGAATGGTGTCTGTGATGTCATGTTTTTAATTGTTTTTTGCACCCGACAAAATAAATTGTCCACCAATAATACCATGAACGGATGCTGGAAGTTTTTTTCTTTTGAATGTTGCTTCTTCAAGACCTGCTGATGTCTGTGCACTGTATTTTAATTGCTATTTCTCCAATGGGGTCAGCTGTTATGAGCTTTCTCTGAACACAGTGTGAGCTCTCACTTAGCCCTCTTATACAAAATGAGCCCTCACATAGCCCCTATATTCAAGATGAATCCCCACAAAGCCCTTATATACAGTATGAGCCCTTACACAGTACCCTATTTACAGATGAGCCCTCATACATCCCATACACATTTATTAAAAAACAATCACATACTCCCCTCCCTCCAGTTTCTCCGGCACTCTGCTTTGGTCCCCAGGAATCCATTTCTTTTTGTGGCTGGAGTATATATGCTGGTGCATTCGAGCTCATGATGACATCGCATCGGGCAATGGGAACTCTCCTGGAGCTGCAGTGCTATTCTATATTGAGATTTGAGATTGCATGTCCGCTATCATGGACTTTCACATTTTTTAATATTTTGCATTAATAATGTAAAAAAAATTTATTGGAGACTCCTCCCACTTTTTCTTCAGTGCTATTCTATATTGCTGGCAGCAAAACTCCAGGAAAGTGTCCTGCCATTGGCAGTGTGCAAAAAGCTTTTTAATGAGGGCAATATAGGTATAGGACACCGGGAGCAATGGACCCTAGGCGGAAGCCCAGATTGCCCTCATTATAATCTGCCTTTGATTAGAGGCATAGTTCAGCAGGATCTTCCAATGTCTACAGCTGAAATTTGCTTCTTTGTGTTTTTTATGGGCAGTGGCTCCCTGCACAGCACTTTCTTCATCTTAGGTTTCATATTTTCTACAGAAAACATAGGTGGTGATAGCTAAGGTCATTAGAGCATATATCTTACTAAAAGGAGAAGGAGAACAAGCATGGAGTCCTCTTGTCCACAGAAGTGGGAGGAGAACAATCATTGAGTTCTAATGTGCCATCATACTTGTCATCAGACAGATCTAACGTGTCTCTCAAGAAACATAAACTAGTCATCCATTTTTTTTTATCAGTTCACAGGAAATTATTGGGAAAACATCAGTTTATCTATGAAAAAATGAGAATATTGCTAAAATTTGTGTGTGGTCAAAAGGTGTCCGGGGACAAATATGGTACGACATAATAAACTGGTATAGATTGGTGTCATTTAGGTCTATAGATAGATAGATAGATAGATAGATAGATAGATAGATAGATAGATAGATAGATAGATAATCAGAAGACAATTCCGGTGGCTGATGAGTGACTTTCCAGCAGCCATATCCAGCTCCTATTTGCATATTAAGCTTGTTAACAATCCTAAGGAAGATAATTAAAATGTATTTTAAAAGTGATGTGCCACAAGATAGCATTCTCCGGAAATTGACAGCCATCTGGGGCTCGCTCCATGAGCAGAGCCTTTACTTGTAGTGACGGTGTACAATTACTTCTGCTTGTCTACATTTCAGGGAACAGACCCCCAGCAAAGGTGACAGGGAAATAAATCAGTGTAATCCGAAATAGACATACCATTATCCTGCCCAACAAAGCTGTGTCTGGCACCAACTACATCCAAAAAGGCAACCAACACAAGCAAGTAATTATTAAAGGTGAATTACGCCCCAAACAACCACTTAACCTATATTGCAAGTGGAAACAATTGTGCCTGTATTTCAAGATTTACCGTATATATGTAGTGCTTTGTAACTATTCTTAATTTTGTCATAAATCACCCAACATTTCTGAATGGCTTATATTAGAGTTGAGCAAAAAGATTCGGGCTGCCTTGTTCTTGAGTCGAGTCTGGTCCTTCATGGCAGCCCAACTAGGACAGTCTTCACTTCTACATCTGGCATCTTCTACTAAGTATCTTGGGGGTTTCTTGCTCTTACAAGGCCCATCATCTTTTGACTTTGCAGCTCAATGCATGTCATGACAACATGTGACCATGATTCACTCGATGTCATGATGTTGCTGCATCCAGTAAGTTACAGAGGTGTCCAGGTGGCCAAGCCAAGCATACAAGCCACAGGACTGAGAATGTGCCCTAGTAAGGATGTCACGAAAAACTGGACTGGATAAGGGCACTGCAAACCTATTTGCACGACTGTAATTATCATCCAGTTTCCAATGTCTTCTAAAATGGTGACGTTGCCAAATGCCTCTTACACATAACTTCTACTGCTTGGTCGTGCACAGCGAATCTTTGTGCTGTCATACTCAACTCTGTGGTTATTAGATTATATATAAGGCAGGCCCGGACTGGCCATAGGGCATATCGGGAGTTTTCCCGGTGGGCTGAAGGGGTATTGGGCCGTTGTGGCCGCTCTTTACCTTTCGCCTGCGGCCCCTTTCTGTCTCTCTGCGGCCGCTGGCCAGGCACAGTCAGGGAGCTGCACAGTAGCCAGTGCCACAGCCGCAGAGGTGTTTCCGGAGTGGAGCTTCCGGCTGTGTTCCTGCAGCCGGTTCTTGGAGGAGGAGTATGACTGCTCCTCCACTCCTCAGCGGCTCCAGCTGATGGACGCCTCCCTGAAGCTGCTGTACACCCTGCTGACCAGGGGCCTGGGGCTATGCAGTACCTGCACTGTCGGCTGGTACCGGGGACGTCCTCTGGCTTCATCTCCTGCGTCTGCTGAGCTCCTTCATCCTGGGCGGTAAGAAGGAGTATTATGCCTCTGGCCTGGAGGTTTCTGTAGTGAAATGTCTGGATGCTGTCTGGTGGCTGCGGTCTGAGGCACAGGGGATTTATTTGTTTGAACTTTCACTGTGAGGCCCCCCAAACTCCCCCTCATCTGTGACCTGTCAAACATCTGCCATCAATCCCACAGACAGAGCGACCGACCGGAGAGTCGACCTGTCCTGGATGGTAATTGTGAACCAGGCAGCAGAGCAGCACTGTAAGACTATGTATATCCCTCCCTCTCCATGTGTATGTGTGTGTACTGTAATTGTGTGTATGTACTGTATATGTGGGTGTGCTGTATGATTGTGTACATATAGATGTGTGTGTACATATGGATGTGTGTGAACATATGGATGTGTGTGAACATATGGATGTGTGTGTGTACATATGGATGTGTGTACATATGGATGTGTGTGTACATATGGATGTGTGTGAACATATGGATGTGTGTGAACATATGGATGTGTGTGTACATATGGATGTGTGTGTGTACATATGGATGTGTGTATATATGGATGTGTGTGTGTACATATGGATGTGTGTGTGTACATATGGATGTGTGTGTGTACATATGGATGTTTGTATGTGTGTACATATGGATGTGTGTGTGTATACATGGATATGTATGTATATATGGATGTGTGTGTGTGTACATATGGATGTGTGTGTGTATATATGGATGTTTGTATGTGTGTACATATGGATGTGTGTGTGTGTATACATGGATATGTGTGTATATATGGATGTGTGTGTACATATGGATGTGTGTGTGTATATATGGATGTTTGTATGTGTGTACTTATGGATGTGTGTGTATACATGGATGTGTGTGTATATATGCATGTGTGTGTACATATGGATGGGTGTGTGCACATATGGGTGCGTGTGTGTGTGTTTACATATGGGTATGTGTCTGTGTGTACATATGGGTGTGTGTGTATACATGGACGTGTATGTGTACATGGATGTGTGTGTACATATGGATGTGTATATGTATATATATATATATATATATATATATATTGTATATGTGTGTACAAATGTATGTGTCAGCAGATATACATACATATACTGTGGATATATACTGTGTGTGTACATATGAATGAGTGTGTGTGTGTGTGTGTACATATGGATGTATGTGCATATATATATATTGTGAGGCACCGCCGGCATGATCCTCATGGCCTTGGCGCATCACATGCAGGATCAAGGTATGATCCTGTGCACACTGGCCGGTTTGACTGTGATAATGCTGTGTGAACCAACTGTGAACACAAGGTTTCATGTTACTAATGAGTGGCTCATAAGATCGAGGAGTCCATGAGGAAAAGGATGTAAGGGCTGAGTGCTGACAACCCGGAACACAGGAAGTTAACCTGAGCGGTGTGAAAGGCTGATTACCAGCAGCTAAGGGGGTGTGTCCAGTGTGGGTGTGGCTGGCACGATAAGAGGTCAGCCAGCTGAGTGATGAGGAGAGATTCATTCTGAGACCAGAAGTCATGCTGAAAGATTCATGCTCAGCTAGACAGCAGCCTGAGAGGATGTGGGCTGATTACCAGCCTGAGAGCTGAGCAGAGCCAGTCTGTGTGAGCGACTGGAGATCGGGCTGAGACCAGCCAAGTGCAGAGCAGTCCAGAGGCTGTGTGAATGAAGGGAGCATGCTAGCTCCATGCCGGTGCCGAGGTCCGAGGTTGTGATAGCACCTGGTGGGGAAGCCGTGGCTGAACCCGGTGGAGACTGGTCCGGGTGTGGGGTGAACCACGTCCGGGAAAGGAGCCTTGGGGGACGCTTGGTGGACCCGTGACACAGGTAGCGAGACCCGGATCCGTGCCCAGTAAGACAGCGGTTCCCGTGTAACGGAGTGAGCTGTGTGTGAGTAATGCCAGGCGGGCATAACCGCTATTGGGTCCGACTAGGCAGTCGGTAAAGGACCCGTTGATGTATGTAGGGGCTTAGGCAATTGCCCTGAATGTAAGATGATGACCTATGTAAGAACATTGTATAATAATGTGGGGAGAAAGTGACCCAGCCAGTATGGATGATGTTGGAGGCGTTCCGTCCCTGTGGGACGAGAGGGAGGCTTGCCCTGCTGCTTGCAGAGGGTACCCGTCCCTCAACCACGACCTCTAATGGTGTGGGTGTGCCTGTGGTGCCAGACACAGGGGTAATAGGGCTCCTAGTAGGTAACGGATGAGGTTCCCGTGTACTATGGTTTGCCAGTCCCTGTAATGGGCCATGGAGGAGCCACAGTCCATGGATGATGGGCTGTGAGCGTGTGGAAGAAATGTATGTGATCCATGGACGTTTGAATGATGGATCACACATGGTATGTAAGGCCCGGTCAGGCAGGAATCCTGACTACGGGGTAATGTTAAGTCAGCAAGCTGGGTGACTAAAGCCAGGCGGCAGGTACCGCCATTGGGACCCACAGGGCCCGTTGAGGCGTATGTAACGAAGGTCAGAAGCAGGGGTTAAAAAGGGCTCCTCGAGTGGGGACTCCATGGTTGAACCAGGTGGACTCTGACCAGGACGTAGGCGGAGATACGTCCGGGAAGGAGCCCCTTGGGGATACATGACATACCCGGTACTCAGGTTGCTCAATCCCTGTTATGAACCCGGAGGGGTCATCGTCGAAGTATATCAAATGTATTTATTATAAATGTACTGTAAGATGTGTAAGTAGGCCGGAGGCCGTAGCTACCCCGGGAGCAGGTGCTAGAGCTCCAATGGGGAGAGAGTCGTGGTTACAGGTCCCGGGTTATTGTGAATGTATATGTGCAATGTTCTATGTAATGTATGATGTATTTATGTAAAGTGTTTATAATCAATGTGCAATGTGGCAAACATGCTACCCGGGTTATGTTATTATATGTGAAAAATAAACGGGTAGACATTGGTTAAACTTATAAACACGTGTTTTGTCGTTATGCAGGCGGGTTGCCCGGTTGCTACCTCACATATATATATATATATATTATATATATAGGCCCAGGTCACATCTGCGTTTTGGCTGTGTTTGGCTTCATTTAATACAAAACTCATGTGTTTTTGCAAATGCAGCCCATAGCGTTGCAGCCCACGTTTTTGGCTGCGCTTGCAAAAGCACATGTGTGTTGCATTGCTTTTGCATTAAACCCTATGGGTGCATTTTGGAATGTGTTTTTAGAGGTAAAAATGCATTCAAACGCAAATGTAGGCAAACACAGCCAAAACGCAGATGTGTAAAGGCCAATACTGTATGTGTGTACATATGGATGTGTGTGGTGGACACTGCACAGTATCACTTCTCCTGTCCTGTATACTGGGTGTAATCCTCAGTATCTTTATTATTCGGTATATGTACACTGCACAGTAAGGGCCGCTTCACACTGCGGCATGATCCGGTCCGGTTCTGTCCGGAGGACCCAGACAGCTGCGGACCGGATCATCACACAGGACTGGGGGGCTATTATGCCCTCCTGTCCGGTGTGCAGCGCACGCAGTTCCCGCTGCTGATAAGTCAGGACCGCGGGCGCCGCGGTCCTGACCTGTCAGCGGCTGCAGCTGCGTGCGCTGCACACAGGACCGGAAGGCATAATAGCCCCCAGTCCTGTGTGCTGATCCGGTCCGCGGCTGTCTGGGTCATCCCGGACAGAACCAGACTGGATCACGCCGCAGTGTGAAGCGGCCCTGACACTTCTCCTGTCCTGTATACTGGGTGTAATCCTCAGTATCTGTATTATTCTGTATATATACACTGCACACAGGGGCGTAACTACAATAGGTGCAGGGGTTTCGATCGCACCGGGGCCCTGGAGCCTAGGGGGCCCCAAAAATCCCTTTGGCCTATAGAAAAAGACTAATACTATTAAAGATTTGCAACAATTGGGGGCCCCGTTGGAGCCTTCGCATCGGGGCCCCTGAACCTGAAGTTACGCCACTGACTGCACAGTACCACTTCTCCTGTCCTGTATGCTGGGGGTAATCCTCAGTATCTGTATTATTCTGTATATATACACTGCACAGTACCACTTCTCCTGTCCTGTATGCTGGGTGTAATCCTCAGTATCTGTATTATTCTGTATATATACCCTTCACAGTACCACTTCTCCTGTTTTGTATGCTGGGTGTAATCCTCAGTATCTGTATTATTCTGTATATATACACTGCACAGTACCACTTCTCCTGTCCTGTATACTGGGTGTAATACTCAGTGTCTGTATTATTCTGTATATATACACTGCACAGTACCACTTTTCCTGTACTGTATACTGTGTGTAATCCTCAGTATCTGTATTATTCTATATATATACACTGCACAGTACCACTTCTCCTGTCCTGTATACTGGGTGTAATCCTCAGTATCTGTATTATTCTGTATATACACTGCACAGTGCCACTTCTCTTGTCCTGTTGTCAGAGAGGAGGTATTGGACTTTGTGATTTTCAGCATTTAAATGTTGTTTAAATTGATTATCCCCAATATGGAAGTCATCATTTCTCTTCTGTAAAGGTGATGACTTTCCCTTCGCTCTAGATTGGACCGCAGGGACCCCACAATCTCGAGAAACGTGGCTTTGTAGATCACCATGTAAATGGAGCTGTGGTTTATTTGCATCTGCTGCACCATTCACATGTGGCTCTTCAGATAACTCCTTTGAGAAAGTGATGAGGCCATGACAACGTAAAAGCAAATTTCACTGATCACGGCTGATGGGTGTTATAGTATGTGGGCTGGTGGGGCTTGTTTTCCAGGGCTGCATTTTGGTCCCAGTCCGGCCCTGATATAAGGGATAGGTGATCTGAAGGTCCATGTCATGATATCACTGCGATATGCCTCCATATGGACTAAGTGGTACAATAGAGCCCTACAGAAATCTATGGAGCTCAAAGGGTGGTGTAATAGTAATTTTCAGTTAGGCCTTGTAATATGGCTATGTGCATGATAGGAGCAGATAGACATGTAACTGAAGGTGAAGTATAAAGCTCTGTTGTGTTGTATTGCAGGCCCTCGAGGACAGGTCAGGTCATGTATGGTAGTCGTAGGGTTTTGAAGGTCTGTAGGGTGGTGGAGCCCCTGGGGCATTAGAATATAACAACTTCGCATATGTTCTCACTTATGTCTACAAGATTTTTACATCAAGGAACATAACAAGGAGTCTATATGTTTAAGATAAGTGGGTATAAAAAGTCTTCAAACCAGTGTTAAAATGTTAGGTTTTTGTTAAGGAAAAATATACCAAGAACAATCATTTCATCGCTTTTTCCATCTTTAATGTCACATAATCTGTAAAAATCGATTAAGAAACAAACTGAAATAATTTTGAGAGGAAAAAAAAACAAACTAAAATAATGTGGTTGCATAAGTGTGAACACCATGTTGTATTTGTGCTCAGAATTAGCCAATCACATTTAACCTTATCATATACAGTACAACAGTGAAGCATGGTGGAGGCAGCATTATGCTTTGGAGCTGTTTCTCAGCACCTGGAACTGAGGCTTTAGTCAATATGGAGGGAATTATGACAAGTTCCAAATAGTAATCAATCTTGCAACAAAACGTTCAGGTGTCTGTTAAAAAGGCAAAGATGAAAAGGAATTGCACCTTTCAGCACAACAACGACCCTAAGCATATCTTCAAATTAGCCAAGTTTTGGAATGACCCATCCAGAGCCCAGACCTGAATCCTATTGAAAACGTATGGGTTGACCTGAAGAGGGCGCTGCACACAGGATATGCCCTCAGAATCTGACAGTTATGGAAGAATACTGCAAGGAAGAGTGATTCTAGATGTGCCATGCTGATAGACTCCTACCCAAAAAGGATGAATGTTATCATAACGTCAAAGTATTAGTGTAAGGGCACGCTCACACACATATAACAGGGACAACGATTGCATAGCCATGCACAAACTGGTTGTCATCTACCCCAAGCCTGACAGCTTCATATCTTGCTATGCGGCTGTCACGCTCAGGTCAGGGGAGCCGCCAGCCTGTTGGTGCATTGAGATCATCATCTGTGTTATACGTCAGTGTGAGCGTGTCCTAAGGGTGTGCACACTTATACAACCACAATATTTTAGGTTTTTATTTTTCTTCCCCCACCTCACTTCAACCACCCGAAAGATTTCAATGTGTTTCTCTATTGCATTTTACAGATAATGCTTAATAGTGGAAAATGTTCTTCTGACATGATTCTTCTTGTTATTTTGTTTCACTTGACAAAAATCTGTCATTTTAACAGGGGTGTGTAGACTTTTTATATGAACTATATTTAAAGAAGTAGTGACACAACCAAAAAACACTAAAACAAGGATACCATTTTCCATTGATGCACACATACAAATACTCAATTATCACTATATGACAAAGTTATACTGATAGGAAACCTAGATTATAAACCCCAATGAGGACAAGTACGACAATATCTGTAAGACGCTGCAGAATATGATGACGTTATATAAGCAATGCATAATAAATTACTATACTAATTACAAGAGCATGATCAAAACCTAAAATACAAATGACCCCTAGTGGCCAAATAAGGATGTGCAGTTATTAGTGTACTTCCTTCTAATGAATTACAGTACGGGAAGGGGGATGGGGATGACTTTCCCAAAGGATTGAAAGTCTGCTATTGAGATGAAGACATATGATTTATAGATTGTCTTCCAGACAGCATTGTTTATGGAAATATGTCCTATTAACTATAAGAAAACCTCCATTACAGTGATCTAAACTCTGAGTGTTGTGTATGGTCTCAAACATGCCCTATCATCAAAATCTCAACACAGCGCAATGTGGATGATAATGAGGAGAATCAGTGCCGGTTCCACAGGGGACGGAGACTTATGTGTGGCACAATAGGATCAGCAAAAGTCAAGACGTGCTCCAACTAATCAGAAGCCTGCGCTCCCCGCTCTCTAATCCCTTGTTACTTTGTTTTCTATGATAGTAAATCACTAGTTTGACAATGAGTTTATCTGTCCGGTTCCAATCTCTGAGGTGTCAACGATTATTTCATTGTTTTTGGAGAGTCAATTGGGTTCATGTACAGCAGACAATCGCAGGATGACTGGAGAGGGTTCGCCCGTGGCCGCTAAGTGTCTACATAGACATTTCACTGTATTTCATATATTGTTATGAGCATTTATAACATAATTAGTATTTTTTAGAATTAGGTTCATTTCTATATTTTACTTTTAAGGAATGTTATACCGGTATATACAGACCTAGGAGCCTACACACCACCTTAGGGTATCCCAATATTGCTTTCCCTGATTTTATGTGATCATCTATAATGAGTTTTTCGATAACCCGCATCCCTCTATTAAACATTGGACTTGAAAATCTATCCACCGCTGACGGTTTGTCATCTCTATATAACTGCCCACTGTACGATAGCAGCTAATTGGAAATCATCCCAAGGGTCCAATATAGCAGAGGTCACCAGGAGAATGAACCTACACTATGCCTGTGAGATGATGTCCTGTACTGACTAATACAGTGGAATGGTAATCACCTCGTACATGGAGGGCACTTTACACATCACTGTATTCTCTGATCCGTAACATATCTCAGGCTTCCTTCAATCAGACCTGGAATCCTCTACTTATATCCTGCATTAGATTTCAACTGAATAAGATGTGATTTCCATCATATACATAACATCACGTTCACACTGAGTTTTTCACTTTACTTGCTGAAATAATAATAATACACAAAAAAGATTTTTTGTTGCTTCGAGAAAAACTTTTTTTTTTTATATATTTTTTAGCATAGATTGAGTCTTTTTTCTGCTTCAGTGGATTCAATGTTAAAACTTACTGAATATTTTGAAGAATAAACGTCACAAATATTCTGTATTATGTTGATTCTTTTTCCATGTGGACAAAATGACATTCTCTACTACAAGCATGTTTATTTTATGTTTGTTTATGTTTTATGTTTATCATCCATCCCTTGTAGACTGTGAGCCCTCATGGGGAGGGTCCTCTCCTCACCTACTGTCTCCTCACCCATCTCTTGTAGACTGTGAGCCCTCATGGGGAGGGTCCTCTCCTCACCTACTGTCTCCTCACCCATCTCTTGTAGACTGTGAGCCCTCATGGGGAGGGTCCTCTCCTCACCTACTGTCTCCTCACCCATCTCTTGTAGACTGTGAGCGCTCGTTGGCAGGGTTCTCTCTCCTCACCTACTATATCCTCACCCATCCCTTGTAGACTGTGCCCTCGTGGACAGGGTTCTCTCTCCTCTCCTACAGTATCCTCACCCATCCCTTGTATAGTGTGAGTCCTCGTGGGCAGGGTCCTCTCTCCACACCTACTGCATCCTCATCCATCCCTTGTAGACTGTGAGCCCTCATGGGCAGGGTCCTCTCTAATCACGTACTGCATCCTCACTCATCCCTTGTAGACGGTGAGTCCTCACGGCCAGGGTCCTCTCTTCTCACCTACTGTATGCTCACCCATCCCTTGTAGACTGTGAGCCCTTGTGGGCAGGGTCCTCTCTCCTCACATACTGTATGCTCACCCATCCCTGATAAACTGTGTGCCTTCACAGGCAGGGCACCCTCCCCTCACCTACTGTATTGTCGAGCCCACTGGGACGGGGTACTCGGTACCGGACCGGGTTTGCTGCTGGGGATGTCACAGAGGGCCTGGTCCGGACCGTGTCCCGGGCCCTGGCAAGTAAAGGGGGAATATTTACAGGGGATAATAGTTTGTCGTGACACCACCCACGGTGTGTGGTCAGTAATGGGACCACCGCTGCTGCAGAACCTCCGGGGATGATGTTAGGCAGCTTAGATGGTACTGCTCTCCGTAGGTAGAGGCGAGGTCCCCGGGGCAGTGGTTGCTATAGTCTATGGTGGATGTGAAAGTAAGGGATGGATAGTGGAGACGGGTGAAGGAACACACACTCACGTTTCTGTAGTTTCCAAAGCTTTACTGCAGATGTTGTAGCAGATTGTCCCTGTCTAGGTCCTCAGCTTCCTCGTGCTACGCTGTGTGTGTGGCCCTGCGGCTGCTTCTAGCTGAGCTGCTGGCACTGTCTCACTCTCTCTCTCCCTTCTGGTACCCCTTGGCTAGGCAACTTGAGTCTTCTGTGTGGTGCTGACCTTGCCATGTTGCTTTTCACTGGTACAGTGTTGATCTGGAAACTCCACTATTCCTGGATTTACTGTACTGTGTGTCAGTCACAGTCTCGGATCCGATGTCTGTTCTGTGTGCTCCTCTGAGTCGAGTGGTGATGGCACTCAAGCTCCCAGATGTGGTTCTCTGTCCTTAATTCTCCTTTCCTCAGACCCTGGCTAGGCCTGGAATCAATGAGCGGGCTGTAGAGAAGCCTGGCGCAGCTCCTTTACACTACAGCCTCCCTCAGTTCTCCCAGGAACTGGACTCTCTCTAGAGCTCTCCTCTAGACTTACTAACTACTTCCTCTCAACCTAGAGTATATAAGGGAGCTGGTTTAGCTCCCCCGCCTGACCCAGAGGTGCTAGTGTAGGTCAGTGTGTTGTGGGGAGGGAACCCATGTGATGTTACTGTGGCACATTAACCCCTGGGGTGCCATAGTATCCTCACACATCCCTTGTAGACCGTGAGAACTCACGGGCAGGACGCTCTCTCCTCACCTAATGTATCCTCACCCATCCATTGTAGACTGTGAGCCCTAATGGACAGGGTCATATCTTCTCACCTATTGTATCCTCACCCATTCCATGTAGACTGTGAGCCTTCGCAGGCAGGGTCCTCTCTCCTCACCTACTGTATCCTCACCCATCCCTTGTAGACTGTGAGCCCTCATGGGCAGGGTCCTCTATCCACACCTACTACATCCTCATCCATCCCTTGTAGACTGTGAGCCCTCACGGGCAGGATCCTCTTTCCTCACCTACTGCATCTTCATCCATCCCTTGTAGATGGTGAGTACTCACGGGCAAGGTCCTCTCTCCTCACCTACTGTATCCTCACCCATCCCTTGTAGACTGTGAGCCCTCATGGGCGGTCCTCTCTCCACACCTACTGCATCCTCATCCATCCCTTGTAGACTGTGAGCCCTCACGGGCAGGATCCTCTTTCCTCACCTACTGCATCCTCATCCATCCCTTGTAGACGGTGAGTCCTCAGGGGAAAGATCCTCTCTCCTCATCTACTGTATCCTCACCCATCCCTTGTAGACTGTGAGCCCTCATGGGCAGGGTCCTCTCTCCTTACCTCCTTTATCCTCACTCATCCCTAGTAGACTGTGAGCCCTCATGGGCAGAATCCTCTCTTCTCACCTACTGTATCCTCATCCATCCCTTGTAGACTGTGAGCCCTCATAGGCAGGGTCCTCTTTCCTCACATACTGTATCCTCATCCATCCTTTGTAGACTGTGAGCCTTCACAGGCAGAGTCCCCTCCCCTCACCTACTGTATCCTCACACATCTCTTGTAGACCGTGAGACCTCACAGGCACGATCCTCTATCCTCACCTACTGTATCCTCACCCATCCCTTGTAGACTGTGAGCCCTCATGGGCAGGGTCATATCTTCTCACCTATTGTATACTCACCCATTCCTTGTAGACTGTGAGCCCTCACAGGCAGTGTCCTCTCTCCTCACCTACTGTTTCCTCACCCACCCCTTGTAGACGGTGAGCCCTCATGGGCAGGGTCCTCTCTCCTTACCTCTTTTATCCTTACTCATCCCTAGTAGACTGTGAGCCCTCATGGGCAGAATCCTCTCTTCTCACCTACTGTATCCTCATCCATCCCTTGTAGACTGTGAGCCCTCATAGGCAGGGTCCTCTTTCCTCACTTACTGCATCTTCACCCATCCCTTGTAGACTGTGAGCCTTTGCGAGCAGGGTCCTCTCTCCTCCCATACCTGTCTGTGCCTTGTATTGCTCATAATTATTGTTCTTGTCTATGTATGTCCTTTTTCACATGTAAAGCGCCATGGAATAATAATAATAATAATAATAATAAATAATAATAATTAACATAAATTAAAATTATTAAAGGCAATCTGTCTCGAGATTTCTGCTACCCCATCTGAGTCCAGTGTGATGTAGGGGCAGAAACACTGATTACTGTAATGTGTTACTTATGGCCACTTTAACCGCAGCTACAGGTAACAGGTTGTCCACAGGTAACTTACTGGCTGCAGTGAAATCATGGAGACATGGTTCTATCTTGTTGCTGTGTACAAATGGAACTATGTCTCCATGATTTCACTGCAGCCAGTAAATTACTGTGGATAACCTGTTACCTGTAGCTGCGTGTAAAGTGGCCATTACTGTGCTGTTTCTATAGTTTTGATAAAATCACTGTTTTATCTACTGCAGATCTGAATCTGGAGCTCTCTGTAATCCTGCTTGCACCAATGATTAGTAGCTTTCTGTGTATACTGTGCATAAGCAGAAAACTGCAAATCAGCGGTGGAATGTGGTTGTAGAGAGCTCATGAATATGGAGGATTACATGGCAACAAATTTACTAGTCCTCTTGTGATAATCTCCTGCTGATAAAACAGTGATGTTAATAAAACTACAGCAAACATCCCACTACATGACACATCACTGAAATTATTATTATTATTTAGTATTGTCGCACCATTTATTCCATGGAGCTTTACATGTGAAAAGAGGTAACACACAAGAGACAAGTACAATGTTTGGGAATAAGACAAGGCACAGACGGTGCAGGAGAATAGAGGGCCTTGCCTGTGAGGACTCACAGTCTACAAGGGATGGGTGAGGATACAGTAGATGAGGAGAGAGGACCCTGCCTGCGAGGGCTCATAGTCTACAAGGGATGAGTGAGGAGACAGTAGGTGAGGAGAGAGGACCCTGCCCACGAGGTCTCACAGTCTACAAATGATGGGTAAGGACATTAGGTGAGGAGAGAGGACCCTACCTGCAAGGGCTAACAGTTTACAAGGGATGGGTGAGGATACAGTAGGTGAGGAGACAGGATCCTGTCCATGAGGGCTCACAGTCTACAAGGGATGGGTGAGGATACAGTAGGTGAGAAGAGAGGACCCTGCCTGCGAGGGCTCATAGTCTACAAGGGATGGGTGAGGAGACAGTAGGTGAGGAGAGAGGACCCTGCCCACGAGGGCTCACAGTCTACAAATGATGGGTAAGGACATTAGGTGAGGAGAGAGGACCCTGCCTGCAAGGGCTCATAGTCTACAAGGGATGGGTGAGGGATACTGTAGGTGAGGAGAGAGGACCCTGCCTGCGAGGTCTCACAGTCTACAAGGGCTGGGTGAGGATACAGTAGGTGAGGGTATACCTGATCGTGTGGCGGTATACTGGACTGAGGGTTACTGCAGGTGGTAGGCTTGTCAGAAGAGGAAGGTTTTCAGGTTCCTTTTTGAAGGTTTCGAGGGTAGGTGAGAGTCTGATATGTTGGGGTAGAGAGTTCCAGGTTATAGTTGAAGCACGGGAGAAACGTATGTTGTTGTGAGAGGAAAATCTAAAAAGATGAGAAGATCTTGAGAGGATCGCAGGTTGGGGGGGAATCAGGGACTCTATCTCTACAATATGCGGCTCCCAGATTAGGTGGCAAAAAACAGGTGTCAGATTCACTTTAATTACCGTATATACTCGTGTATAAGCCGAGTTTTTCAGCCCAAAATTTGGCTGAAAAGTCTCCCCCTCGGCTTATACACGAGTCAATACGGGTGGGGACTGTGTCCGGGCTGTGGAGGCTGCAGGAGGCGGGGGGGCTGCTGTATGAGCGGCCCCGTCACGTGGGGCCGCTCATTAAATATGCACTGCTTCCCCCTGTCAATCAGCGGCAGGGGAAGCAGTGCATATAGCCCCCAAATGCTGGCACTCGCCCCCCCTTGTAAGGGCCCCCCCCCCGCTGGTTATATTACCATCCCGGTCTTCCGATCAGCGCCGCTCCTCGGTGCTCCGTCCGTCCGTCCTGCTGCATCCGGGATCTCCGGCCGTCGCAGGCATATGACGTCATCGCGCGACGGTCGGGGATCCCGATGTAGCAGGAGAGCGGGAGTCAGATGAAGACGAGCGCGGGGCAGGCTGTCAAAGACGGGTGAAGAGAAGCGGTGGCGGGGCCCCTGCAGGGGGCGAGTGCCGCTTTGGGGCTGCTGGGGACCCCAGGGGCTGCTGACCCCTGTGGGCTGCTGGGTCCCCAGGGGCTGCTGGGTACCCCCTGAGGGCTGCTATATGTGCCTGGGGCTCGTTACCACTGGGGCTGCTGTATACTACCACTGGGGCTGCTGGGCTGCTATATACTACCACTGGGGCTGCTGTATACTACCACTGGGACTGCTATATACTACCACTGGGCTGCTATATACTACCACTGGGCGCTGTATACTACACTGGGCTGCTATATACTACCACTGGGGCTGCTATATACTACCACTGGGGCTGCTATATACTACCACTGGGGCTGCTATATACTACCACTGGGGCTGCTATATACTACCACTGGGGCTGCTGTATACTACCACTGGGCTGCTATATACTACCACTGGGGCTGCTATATACTACCACTGGGGCTGCTGTATACTACCACTGGGGAGGCCTGTATACCACTGGGGGGCCTGTATACCACACTGCTGGGGGCTGTATACCTGTGCTGGGGTCCACCTCGGCTTATACACGAGTCAATAGGTTTTTCCAGATTTTTGGGGCAAAAGTAGGGGGGTCGGCTTATACACGGGTCGGCTTATACACGAGTATATACGGTAATGTGTATTTGAAGCATCTGAATGTGCTCCAAAATCCATATAAAAACCACAGTGTGGACATACTCTCTTGTGAGTATATCTGTGCTAATTTACAAATGTATTAGCCCTTATTCAGACATTGGTCATTTTCTGCATATGTGAAAAAAAATGGACTCTTTTCCATCAGTGTACTGGATCAGATTTTCGTAAATTTTTGGTCCAGGAGTACATTTTTAAATATCAGCGTGGAATCTGTTTTTCTCATATGCAAATATTTTTAGCTTCTCCTACCCACTAGACATTAAAAAAACGTACAGCACATAGATGACTATTTATTTTTTATAAATCTAGACTCTTGAATGGGCAGTTTGCAAGAATATTAAAATGTGACTTTGTCCATACACTATGACGGGTACGTGTCCTATCTGTAAAAAACAAATATCTGAATGAGGCAATAGGCTTTGATTTATCAAGACTGGCAATTCTTTCATCAGTCTTGATGAGGGGGTGTGTAGAAGGCAAGCAGATTTATTAAGATGGGCACAATTTCATAAACTGAGCCAGAAATCTTACTCAGGTCTCTGACTGGAGTAAGATTTAGGCTGGAGACATACTACTGTATGATACCCACAACGATTGCATCAAAATACCCGAACTGGTCATCGGCTCCACTGAGCTGAGTATGTCAGCTTCAAAGAAATACATGAAGCTATCACCCTTAGGTCAGGAGAGTGATATCCGGTCCAGGCAGGGCGATGGGATCCTCGCGCTGGTCATACAGTAGTGTGACTCCAACCTTAAAGTGTTAGTAATGCCCCAGCTCATAATGAATTAGCCGAGCTGTGGGGTAATGCCTTGATGTGCCCTGTTCCACACAAGTTCTGACCATTTTGATTGGAGAAACTGGAATGAAAATGTTAAAATTTGCAAACTTTTTCAACATCTTTGTGCCATTATTAGGGAAGAGTGAGTATAATCGTTACTATTCGGTACTCGACGATATTTGGGCTACTCGCTACTCCCCGAGTTTCTTGTGATTACTCGGGAGTAGCGAGTAGTCCTTTTAAGGCGATGTCACACGCGTCGATATCGCTGTCAATGTCGCTCATGCGTTACGGATTTTCAGTCGCTCAAGCGACGTAAAAATGACGCAGGAGCGACACTGAAGCGTGTGACCAAGCGATGCAACCAGTGATATGTCGCTGATCGCCGATCGCAGGTTTTACTGCCAGATGTAAAACCTGTCGCTCATCGCTCAGTAGACCTTGTGCATCGCTGCGTGTGACACTAAACTCAGCGACGTATTTTCTATTTTGACACCGTACAAGCGACTAAATAAAATCGCTCGCAAGATGGCGACATCACCGCATCGCTGGGTCATATTGACGCGTGTGACATCTTACCTGCGATAATTCCACATCGCCCAGGTGATTAATAATTTGTGACGCATGAGCGATATCACGGGCGACATTGACACGTGTGACAGGCCCTTAACTTTCGCAGTGTATCTATATATACACTGCAAAAGTGCACTAAAAGTGAATAAAAGTTGTTATAAAATAAAAAAATATCATACTCACCTATCTGACGCCTGCACCGGAACCGGCAAAGAAGACATTCGATCACCGACAAGGATCTGTGAGTCTCACAGCCAATCAGATTGCTGGTAGCGATCAGGCCAATCAGATGGCCAGACGTCACAAACTACCTGATTGCTACCAGCCACCTGATTGCCCAGATTGCCAGGTCTTGAACGTGCATCAATGACATGGCATTTTGGCCAATCAGGTGGCTGATAGCGATCACATGGTTTGTGACGCTTGGCCATCTGATTGGCCAGATCACTACCAGCCATCTGATTGGCTGTCAGACTTGCAGGTCCTTGTCGTTGATCGGATGTCTTCTTTGCCGTTCCCGGTGAAGGCGTCGGATAGGTGAGTATGATAGTTTTTTATTTTTTAGCAACTTTTATTCACTTTTAGTGCACTTTTCAGTGTATATATAGATACACTGCAAAAGTACTCACCTGGCCCATTCACTGCCATTGGACTCGCGATACTCGCAATGAGTACCGAGTACCGGGACCTACTCGTTGTGAGTATAGCGAGTCCGATTATTGCAGTACTCGCTCATCCCTACCCATTATGAGTTATGTAAACATTTTGTGACTTTTCAAAGTAATTTACACAGAATTTTGGACAGTTTGCTTTTATAAATTCATTTTTTCTTCTTTAATTATGTTGAAAGCCAAAAACGCCTGCTATTTATAGCAAGAAAACAACCTGTCCATTCTTTATGATATCTGAGAATATGTACTTACAATGGACGGCTGATCTGCTGATCCTGAAAAGGTTTATCTGGTTATTCTGTGGCCCCTCTCCCCTGACCCCCAACACTGTAATAATGGTGAAAATATACCCTTGGACCAATCGGCCATGTATTGTGGTTATTTGATTTTTTCTTTAGCGCTGCTCAGTCAAAACAAGTCCCATGCACAAAGAGGGGCGCAAGAAGAAAAAGATTTTTTGCAAAATCGCATAATCAGTGAAGCATCTCAATCGGACGAGCTACTTGGTTTAAATTAAGAAATCCAGTGAAAGGTCCTCTTTAAGAGAACAATAGTAAAATATAAAACACTGGCACCACTTAGCACCCCTGAATCCACCAGGACAAAATCCAAGGAATCACAGTATTCAGAGTTTAAATAGATCCAACTTGATGCTTGCAAAGTAGAGCATAGAAAATGTTGAAGTAGCACTCACCATTGGCATTTCAATAAGAAAAAGTTTTATTCAATTATCGGATGGTGAACAGAGACACAAAGTGAACAAGTAAAAGCTGTTTAGGGTAAGTACACACTTCTTCTGGAGTTTTCTAGAATGGCAGGTCTGGCGGAATTCCTTGTATTCAGCTATTATCATCAGACCAATAGTCTTTAAATAGAGTGGCAGCACACAAGTTCATATGGGGCTCGATTGATACTGCAGGCATGGTAGTGGGACCCTTATCATTCAGACACTCGCTATTCCTTAGATAGTGATAATCGTTAATTCTAGGTATACCACAATTTTTCAGCAAAGTTTTTTAATGTGTTATGTCTAGTTCATTTTACTGTAAGAAGTGACAGGAAATGCCATCGGAATTTTGCCCAACAACTACGGCAAGGTGACGTTTATCTGATGGACCCTAAACTACAGTGTGCCTCTCTTGGGCTTCTTAAAGCCTGCAATTTATAGGGGAAGTAGGAAGATATACACTCATCAGAGGCAAATTGGGGCTGATGGGAGGGGGGACTGCAAGGTCAACGCAAATGTTAGTAATCTTCATGAAATACTAAGAAAAAAATTAACTGCACCTCCTGCAAAAGGTAAAATGTGAATAGGCTGTGCACCTGTTCACATGTCACCTTTTGCAGAAGGTACTGGACATTTTATGTTTTCATTGAAGGTTACTGACTTCTGGCTTGACATTTCACCCCCCCTCCCATCAGCCCCATGGCACCTTTGATGAGTGTATATCCTCTTTCTTCCCCTATAAATTGTAGGATTTAAGAATCGCAAGAGAGGCACAGTGTATTTTAGGGTCTCATCAGACAAGGGTCACCTTGCCATGGTTGATTGGCAAACCATGTGAGATAAAGGCTAGAGTCACATTTAGATGGCTTATTGCAATTACCACAATCAGGTCCGGATGCGGTAATCTCATGTCACTCGCGGTTTGTAGATAAGGCCAGCACAGCCCTGTCTCGGTGTCTCCACCTTAACTTCAGCGTCCCAGAGGGTCCCTGGAGCCTTGTACAGGTCTGCTGCACGCTGCACACGCTGAGATCCTGGTGCTGGCTTCCTGGAATACAGTGCGACGTCACTACCGGTTTTGGAGATAAAGAAGGAGCCACACACAAGAGCTTATTTGCAGCTTTATTTGTGCTTCGAGGTCTTTACATGGTGGAGGGTGCAGGTGGGAGAACGGGGGAGCAGCCTATACTACGGCCATTTCGCACCGTAAGTCATTCTTCTACGGGTACAAACCTCCTAATCTCATGTGCCTTCAGACATATTTTGCCTTCAAAATGTGTCCCTAAACCCACATCCGGTAACCGGATTGCTCATAATGTGCAATCCGGTTGCCGGATACTTTGTTCATCCCTGCGGCTGTGGGGATGAACAAAGGGTTAATGTTAATGTTATATGTGGGCAACAAGTCTCCAGGGAGTGTCCACCCTCCTTAGAGACATGTTGTCCACAGTGCGGCATGTTTGGGGTTAAATTGCTTTATTACAGTATCGGTTTTACTATTTTGTCAATGACAGCCGGCAGCTCCTTGCTGTAAGGAGCAGTTACAGTACGAAATGTGCGTAAGCACAGTGCAGGGCAGTATCCTCAATAAGCAGCTGACCCTGCTACTTACGCAAATTGTGTACTGTAATGCTGCTATCCATGTTGCTGAAATCTTTAACATTAGTTCTATGGCGATGTGCTGCCCATAGAACTAATGTTAAAGCTTTCAGCACCATGGATAGCGGCGGGTACAGTACGCAATTTTCGTAAGCAGCAAGTTCAGCTTCTTATTGAGGATGCTGCCCTGCACTGTGCTTACACACATTGCGTACTGTAACTTCTCCTTACAGCGAGTAGCCGCCGGCTTTCATTGACAAAATAGTAAAACCGACAAAAGCCAGCAATACTGTAAAAAAGCAGTTTAACTCCAAACATGCTGCACTATGTGGACAAAATGTCTCTAGGGAGGGTGGATACTCCCTGGGGACATGTTGCCCACATATATTTAACACATTAACCCTTTGTTCATCCCCGCAGCAGCAGGTATGAACAAAGCATATGGCTACCGCAGGCATTTACATGTGCCTTGCGGTAGCCGGATGGGCTCCCATAAGCACCCCTTATAGCAGCCCGCTGCGGTTTCAAACCACTCCTAAAAACACTGCCTGCATGATTTTTCATGCAGGCAGTGAAACCGGAATGCGGGAACCGGATTGCATTAGGTGCAATCCGGTTTTATAACCCCTATGGGCTATGAGGTGCGGATCCTGATCCGGTTTAGAGCATTTTTAATGCTCAAAACCGGATCAGGATCTGCAAACCCCACCGCAAATGTGACCCTAGCCAATGTAAGTTTTTTTCTCAAACATCAGTGTTCTATTTCAATCTATTTGTTTATACATGCATATGTTTTGGCAGTAGCAGTGTGCTGCTGTGAATTTATCTAGATATACAGATAGATAGATAGATAGATAGATAGATAGATAGATAGATAGATAGATGTACAAAAGAGGGGATTTTGTGGCTAAATACAAGACTAAACACCCTTTAGTGTTACATGAAAACCACTAATGGTACCTTTACACGCCACGACGGCAGGCTGGATACATCCCGCTACAGGCTACAAATGTAGCTTGTAGCGCCAATATCGCCCGTCGTAGCGGCGTCTGAAGACGTGACGCTGCAGCCGGCAACAGATACATCTGTTTCCTAGCTCTGCTCGAAAACTGATGGCTACATCGCCGATGGTAGCGAGCTGTATCGGCGTGTAAAGAGGCAACGGAAGGGAACTCTGGACACCCGGGGCTGTAGCTGCAATGTAGCTAAGGCGTGACCCAGGCTCTGGGATACCGCGCCCCATCACCGATCATTGGAGGAAGCTCCTGCATGACGATTGGTAGTCGCTGCCTAGGGCGGCATATTTAAGGAGCTGACCAGTCACACTACACAATCGCTCGAGCGTGCTGTGTTTCTCAGCCTCCTGCGATGCCTGGCCAATCATGATGATATTGCGCTGTCCTATCATCGTACGGACGGCTCGTAATCCACGATTGTGGCACGCCTATGTGCTGTTCCTGCTGCACCAGGTCCGCCCATATTAGCTTATTGTAGCGCTGTGTAAACGTGGTACGCTAAGCTACAGCTGGCTACTTGACACACCCGGCGATGTAGCTAGCTACAGATGTAGCGTGGCGTAGCGCACCTTATGGCGGCGTGTAAAGAGGGTGCGTTGACCGTTTGTAGCCGTTTGAGCGTGCTCGTGCACGTGAAGTAGCGGGATGTATCCAGCCTGCCGTCGCGGCGTGTAAAGGTACCATAAAGGGTGCAAGTTTAGATTATTTAGACATCTTAAATCTGTTTGACATGTTTTGCACTTTCTTATTGCTTTACATTGGTGATGAAACACGGCAAAACCGCTGAAAAACTTGACACGCTGCTTCTTTCAAAACCGCAGCAAAAAACAAGCAGGTTGCGCAGCCAAACACCTCACTATTCTTCTGCTGCTATATGGCAGGATAACGTGGGTTCCCATTGCAATCCAAAGGGTCACAACAAACAACCTGTAAAAATTCAAAAACAGTCAGATTTCTTGCAATTTTTTGAGGTAGTACTACTGTGCGAGTCGAAATATGCCCCAACTCTCCTGTTGTTTGCTACCATGTAGCAGCGTCACAAAGTGATCTTTGGTTGAGCGACCAGTATCACGGCCAAAAATCACCGTCTACCCCCAGCCTTGGAGCTACAAGGGCACATTACTACATAGTGCTCCAGAAAAGAAAGGCAGATTAAAATTGCATCTCTTCAGGCATAATGTGCGGTGCCTTTCATTGAAAAAGGCTTCACCACCGAAACGCATCTGACAAGGCACCGCACATTATGCCTGACGAGATGCAATTTTAATCTGTCTATGTGATTCACCGAAATAAAGAAAATTATCATTGATACTGGAGTGGGTGCTGCCTTTCTTTTCTGGAGCACTAATTATTGAACAGGTGGATACCAGCCACTGCACATGCACCTGCATCGGATCTTGGGAGGCTAAGGTGAGCGTACTTCCCTCATTCCCTATCCCTGATTTTCACATTACTACATAGTTCATGATCAGTAGAAACTGTCACACCACCACTTGTAGAATGATGAATTCTAACTTTATACACTAAGGGTACCTGTACACATCGCAAAATTTCATGCAATTTCACTGGCAATTTGCTGGTTGCAGTGAAATCATGGACACATTGTTCTATTTTGTTGCCGTGTACAAATGAAACAATGTCTCCATGATTTCACTGCAACCAGCAAATTGCCAGTGAAGTTGCATGCAATGTTGCGACATGTAACTGTACCCTTACATGCTTTGCAACTATATTTTAGGACAACAATTAGTGATGGGCGAACCCAAACTATGAAATTCAGGTCCATACTGAACACCTAGTGTTCGTGCACAGCACGGACTTCCTGGGAAGTTTGTCAGTTCGGGTTCGGGGGTGGAGGCCTGTAAAAAAAAAAAAGAAAATAGTGATTAAACAGCATTGTACTGGCCGCGTCTTGCTGTCCCATGTTTCACCACATCTACTTCCAGAGCCGCTCATTAACTTCTGGGATATTCACTGCACTGGCTCCAACAGCCAATCACATATCCTGTAACAGAGAATGGGCATTTGTGATTGGTTGTTGGAGTAACCTGGAAACTGCTCATACATTCCAGATCAGGGGTCCCTAACTCCAGGCCTCAAAGGCCACCAACAGGTCATGTCTTCAGGATTTCCTTAGTATTGCACAGGTGATAATTTAATTACCTGCACAGACGATTTCAAACCCTATGCAATACTAAGGAAATCATGAAAACATGACCTATTGGCGACCCTCGGGGACTGGAGTGGGGACTCCTCTTCTAGATGCTAGAATGTAAGGGCTGGATTCAGGTTACTCCAGCAGCCAATCACAGATGTTCATTCTCTGTGACAATGTCTGTGATTGGCTGTTGGACCCCTCAGCCCTTCACTGACATCAAAGAACTGTAAAAATAAAAAATATAAACAAATTACATAGGGCTCTGTGGTATTTTTGATTCTCAGCGCAAATAACATGGACAGCTGCGGGCTGCCACCCCCAGCTGCCTGGCTTAATTTTGGCTGGCAATCAAAATACAGGGAATCCCATTATTTTTTTAATTATTTAAATAAATAATTCAAAAAAATGTGTGGCCTTTGCCATATTTTCTATTGCCAGCCAAGGTAAAATCCCTGAGGACGGTGCCAGGAGGGCACCGAAACGCGTAGGAGGCAGGAGGAAATAAAGTATTTCGTGGAAGTTCCATCTTCACGTGTTTTCTTTGGAGTGGATGATCGTGGCAGCGCGGACTGTGACACACCATTTTTTCCCTATCATCTAAGGTAAAACCCCGGCAGCTGGGGGCTGGGATTCTCAGTGTGGTAAGGCACAAGCATCCTGGGCCCACCCGTGATAAAAATCGCTGCCTGCGGCCACCCCTGACAATGACGCATTCTTTCATAGCTCCATTTTCAGGTGCTTTACCCGGCTCTACAAGCAGCCCTGGTGGCGGTGGCACACGTTGTAATAAAGGGGTTAATACCGGCTTTGTATTGTCAGCTAACACTAAGCCCGAAATTCATGGTGTCATGCCAATATTATACCCGGACACCATGAATTTCAAGTAAACATAAAGAAACGCAACACAGAGAATTTTTTTAATAGAAATAAAGCACAAAACAACCCTGTTTCCCATCTTCAATGAACAAAAAAACCTCTCTCTGATGTAATCCACAGTGAACATCTTCAGCTGTGCTTCATCTTTGTGAGCAGATACACTTGTGTTCATATAGACGAGTAAGTACAAACTGAACAGCCGGCCATGTGAAAGGTTATCTCAGTTCACGCCTGAGCCGCGTCAGGCATGAACTCAGATGACCCCAGCATCTAGAATGTATGGGTAGTTTCCTGGCTTCTCCAACACCCAATCACAGACGGCAATTCTCTGTGAGTGTCTGTAATTGGCTGTTGAAGTCAGTGCAGTGAATATCCCAGAAGTTAATGAGCAGCCCCGGAAATAGAAACAGTGGGATGGCGGAAAGTGGGACAGTGGGAAAGAATGACGCGGTATGTATGATTCTGTTTAATAACTTATCAGGTTTATTTTACAGCCCCCAAAACCCCATCCCATAACTTTAAAGTCCAAGTTTGGGGTTTGTACTAAAGTTCGAGTCACGTTTGGCTCCGAACTCGGACTTTAAAAAAAGTCTGGGTGAGTCTGCTAAACATGAAAATGAGCGGATTCGCCCATCACTAACCACATTTTTCAGATCTGAAAATGGCAGCCTGTGCTCAACATAGCCTTACGCTAGGGTCACACTTTGGATGCCGTTTTTTTTTTACGCCAGCGTTAATGTTGTAGTTTTTTTCTGTTGCCATTTTTATGCCATTTTACAGCTAGTGTTCACGCTAGCGTTAACGCATGGTACACATATGTACCGTGCGTTAACGCATGCGTTTCCCATAGGGTCCCATGTAAAAAAAAATACATGCGCTTTTCCAAAAGACACCAAAAATGCTGCTTACCGCATTTTTGGGTGCTTTGGCAAAAACACATAGCATCAAACACATTGCACATTTACAATGCGTTTTTTGCACTGGAGCCTATGGATGCATTAACACATGCGTTTTTCAAACATTTCACAATGAAAAACGCATGCTTTTAGCATCCATGGCGCTAATGTGACCCTAGCCTAATAATGTGTAATACCCCAAAGTTATCCACATTTAAGGCTAGGGTCACACTTGGGAGGCTGTTTTTTAAGGCCAGCATTAAGGGTTGCAGTTTTTTTCATATATGTACCATGCGTTAATGCATGCGTTTCCCATAGGCTCCCATGTTAAAAAAAAGCATGCGTTTTTGCACATGCCCCCAAAAACGTTGCTTACCACGTTGTTGGGTGCTTTAGCAAAAACGCATAGCATCAAAAGTGTTGCATTTTGACCATGCATTTTGGGGCATGGGAGCCTATGGAAGCGTTAACGCTACCGTTTTCCACAATTGAGTGAAAAACAGTAGCTTTTAGCACTGCAATGGCTCAAGTGTGACCCTAGCCTAAGTCTAAAAACTATAAAAAGTGACTTATGCTCTATAAATGATTAATTAGAAAGGTAAAACGACACATTCACCATAGGTGAGAGCCAACTTGTTCTCCATGGCAGTATCGATAGGGGGTTAGTTAGCACCACTAGCTTTCCAGGACTTCTGAATGACAAATCTGCCTAGAAGAGTAGATATTAAATCATGACATTATCAGGCAGGTGTGCAGTTCAGAATTCTGGGAATCTGTGATGATTTTTAGGGTGCTTTTTACGTAAGTTATCTGATTGCAAAGAATAGCTACAGACTACAAAACGTCAGCTCGGAGGTTTTCTGTGCATCCTACTGAAGCTGCTATATAACCTCTGTGTGCAAATCATCCATCACTGAACCTACTCGCTTCTACCTATTAATTTAATATACTAGGGCCTAGTAAAGCAAAAAATCAGCAGAAAAAAGCCTGCCCTCACCCCCATTACTGCTCTCCTCTTTCTCCTATTTGTATGTGACCTGCAGCATTAACACGTTTAATGTCAAAAATTTACAGCCACTAGGAAAACTTTGAAAAGCAGAGCGGTTTCTGATCTGAGTTAAATATCTGTTCCTTGGGGACATGTTGCTGGGTTTTGACAACACAGGAGCTGTTCGCCTTGCAAACTGCAGAAAAGCATGTTTATGACAAGGCCTGGCAGCTAATTAGAGACCCCCTCCTTCTCTTGTAACTCTCCATTATGGCTAGGGGTTGGGTATAAAATTGCCAGGCTCTGAGCTTACTCAGCGTCTTCATTCTTAAGAAAGATGTTCCCATCCTGGCTTTGATTAGATTAGTACCCGCTGGTCACCTGAGAAGCGATCCGGCCATTTATGAGCTAATGGTCTGAGGTTTACTTGTTAATTCCTGGGTGAGGATATTGGTAACTAATGGGAATCTGAGAATAATGTGCAGACAGAGCACTCATCATACAGCAGGCAGACTGGGGCCGTTGGGAGGCGTTTTGTAGTAATAACATTTATTAAAGCACTACTTCTGCATTGTTTTTTATTGCACCGCTGGAGTAGTGCTTTAAATGTAAGCCCCCTACCCCCTGTATTATCCTCAACTTCTGCAGGCTTCATCTTCCATCACCACCTCTTTGGTCAGTATTATGCGATTTGTGACCTCCTGGCAGCTCAGTGTTCATGAAGCGCTATGGAGGTCATACTCATATAGTCTATGGGACCTCATTCTGGCCCTCATAGAGATGCATTGTGAGCTTGTGCCATAACTTCTAACTTCCAGCAGTCAGGAGTTACAGTCACAAGATGGCCTTGCACAGGGGCTGGCTGGCGACACTAACTCGGGTGGCAGTTTTGCTCTGCCAGCCTTAGGTGAGGGCGGGGGGGACTTGCTATCAGACTTTTTTTTGTGGTGGGAAGAGGTGCTATCATACTTTTTGGTGGACGGGTGGGAGGGGGGTGCTATCAGTCTTCTTTGTTGGGTTGCTGCTATCATGGTGGGGCTATCGCCGGTCACTCACTGTGTCGCCTGCCGTGTCTGCTGCTGCATCACAGCGCCGACCGCAAGGCGCCGCGTCTGCTGTACTTTCACAGCACCAGCCAAAAGTGCGCGACGGCCCATTTCTGTGGGGGGTGGCCCTAGATGAGGGCTATACCACCAGCCAGGGGACACTTTCCCCCCCCGCCACTGGGCCAGTCCGCCCCTGCCTTGCAGGACCAGAGTGGCATCGGAAAAAGGAAAAGGTTAAGCCGCAAGTAGGTTAGTGTAAGAGAGCGAGAGAGCAGGGGGCTTATAATTAAATCACCACTGTAGCAATGGAAAAAAATGTTGGATTGGTGCTTTAAAGTGGAACTGCGGGGAGATAAAATTATTTGCATTGTCCCTGCCCTCCTACATGATGAACCAGACTGGGTACTACAGTTCTAGGATCTATAGATCACTTACAAATCAATAAAATCACATTTGCTCATCAGCTCTCACCACTCCCTTCGTGGGCAGAGAAATTCCACCTCATGCTGCAGCAGAGACCAGGAGGTGCATGGACCCTGGGGGCTACAGGATTATCTTACCTTCCTGCCCCCTCATACTTCTGTATGAACAGGGGGCATGGCTGTCGGTCCCATGGTCAAACTACAATCCTGCCCCTGATATACCATCCTATGTAATGTAAGAACAAGAATGTTCTCCTTTCAAATAGCAATCATGTCACCAAGCAGATATACATACATGCTGTGATCTTTAGCTGTACACTGAAATGATGATGCATAATGTCTACTGTCATGTATCAGGCTAGGAGCAGAGGAAAAGCACTACATTGATTTTGTGTTGCCCCAGGGCCGAAGGGTACTCGGAACTGGGCTGTTTGGCAGTTCTGGGGAGCCATAGGGGTCGAGACCCGGCTTTCGTGACCCTGGATTCAGTTGTAAAAGACAGTTCTTGGCTTAGGTAGGGAAAGGGGTGATTTATAGGGAAGTTATTTGTGACGCCACCCGTGGTTTGTGGCTATGGGTAGTCACCACTGCTGCAGAACCTCTGGGGATGATGGACGGGCAGCTGGGATGGAGTGGCTCCCCACGGGCGGAGCGGATCCTTAAAGCAGTGGATGCTGGAAGCGTGAAGGGTGCAGGATGGAGGGTGTGCATTAACAGACAGACTCATGTTTTGTTGGTTCCTCCGATCCTTTACTGGAAATACCAGTTCAACCACAGATGCTGTTGCTATGAGTCCATGTAACCTGGGAGCAACTCGGGGTTCTCTGCACCTGGCAAGTTATGAGGCCTCCTGCTGCACTTTCTCCTGTGGGTCCCTGCTGCTGCTTGAAGCTGAACTGTGGCCCTCTCCCTCTCATGCACGTGCTGGTATGACAGGCAGCTCAAGTCCTTTATTAGCCCCACTTCACGGGTGGCTACTCCTGGGCTCTTGATGCTGCTTTGTCTCAGGGCACTTGGTGTGGATGGGGAACTTGGAATTCCACACCATCCGGTATTAGCTGCCGGGTCGTTAGGCCCTGCAGAGCCTCTGACCCAGTGTCCGTTCTTGGCGCTTTTCCTCTGGGGTGAGCTCAACACACTCGGCTCCCCAGGCTCTACTCGACTTCCTCAGACCCTTGCCTTAGGTCCCTCAGCTAGGCTTAGCTTTCCTGGGGTGAGCTTAGCACTGCTCTAGCCCACAGGATGTTTTCCTCAGTACTGCACTGTACTGAACTGTCTAACTTCGCCCCAGACCAGAATTTATAGGGAAGCTGTCCTGAAACCAGGTTTTAGATCTCCCCATTCAGGCCTGGAGGCAGAAAGGTGTTGTGTGCTTTGGTTTTGCCTGGTGTAGATTCCCTCTGTTGCTTTCAGGTATGACACTACCCAGGGATGGAGATAATGACATAAAGGCATTTGAACTCTTAGGGGCCACAATTGATTCATCATTGCCATGGTCTCCCTCCCCGATATCAACTTGGTAGCTTCCTGTCCCCTGAAACTTTAGCACTATGCAAAATTGAATATCCCCAAAGGGAGGGGTCAGAGCTGAGGAGCAGATAGGACTTTATTGATTTATAAGTAATCTATAGATTCTAGAACTGTAGTGCCCATCTTAGCTTCATCATGTAGGAGGGCAGGGACAGTACAAAAATTTTTTATTTCCCCAGAGTTCCCATTTAATGAAGCAGATAAAAGTTGCTTGTAAGTGAATGAAAAGTTTCCATTTTCATTCATATTAATTTTTTTTGTTTTAGAGATATGAGTAGATCATAATATTCATTTGGTGGTTTTTTTTTTGTGATGTTTAATCATTGAGTTCTGTCTGAAATTTAATTACGGTATGTAGCTGCCTGTCTTCTCATAGGAAATGATGTAATGATATTTCTCAGAATTGCTTCTTTAAATAAGAAATCCCTCTTTACCATTGCCCTTATCACAGCAGTTGTGTTGGTGTCAACTGTAAATTAGGAATCTGAAACTCCAGGTCTCAAAGGCCAAAAACAGTGCATATTTTCAGGATTTCCTTAGCGTTACACAGGGGTTGGATTCCATTATCACCTGTGCAATTCTAAGGATATCCTGAAAACCTGCACTAGTGGAGCCCACTAGTACAGGGTACTCGGTACCAGACCGGGGTACTGCTGGGGATGTCACGGCGGTCTTGGTCCGAACCATGTTCCGGGTTCCGCAATAAATGGGGGGAATATTTACAGAGGAGTTTGTTGTGACGCCACCCACGGGTTGTGGTCAGTGAGGGGACCACCGCTGCTGCAGAACCTCCAGGGATGATGTTTGTCAGCTGGAGATGTAACAGCTCTCCGCGGGTAGAGCTTGGTTCCCCGGGGCAGTGGTAGTTAAAGTTTATGATTGAGGCTATGGGTGTTGTAGGATAGGTGTAGTAGTAGAGATGATGGTAGTTTGTGAGGGCACGCAGGGTTTGAGCACAAAGATCACACACACTCACAGTTTTGACGTTTTCCAAGGCTTTACTGCAAATTTTGGTAGCAGAGTACTGTCCACGGAGTCTGTACAGGGGCCGGGTTGCTCCCACCCTGTCCAGGTCCTCAGCTTCCCACTGCTGCGCTGTGTGTGTGTGGCCCTGCTGCCACTTTAGCTAGGCTGCAGGCCCTGTTTCTCCTCACAGGTACCCCCTTTTGCTAGGCAACTTGAGTCTTTCTGTGTGCTTCTGACCCCGCCGTGTTGCTTTGCTGAGGTACAGTGTAGATCTACAACATCCACTATCCCGGTGTTTTCTGTGCTTTAGTCACAGATTCGGATCTGGTATCTGGTCTCTGCGCTCCTCTGGGGCAAGTTATGAGGTAACTCAGTCTCGCAGATATGTTCCTCTGTTTCTTGTACTGCTCTGCTCAGACCCTGGCTTCAGGCCTGAAAGTAGTCAGTGGTCCCTGTCAGGAGCTTAGCACTGCTCCCATTTACTGGTCCTCCTCCTAGTGCTCCCTGCACTAAACTGAACTGTCAACTGTCAACTATCAACTAACTACTTCCTCCTCAGACCAGAATATATCAGGGAGCTGCTTGAGCTCCCTCTCCTGGCCTAGAGGTGCTAGTGCAGTGTCAGGTGTTGTGTGGGGAGTTAACCCTTGTGATGTTACTGTGGCACATTATCTGCTGGGGTGCCACACACTGTTGCAGCCCTTGAGGCCTCTAGTTTGAGATCCTTGGCTTAAGGTACGTTCAAATTACATTTTGGTCACACATTCGTGACTCCATCTGGAAGTCTGTCTGAAAACTCAAAAACCTGCTTTGGAGATAAACTACATTGAAGGAAATAAGTACTTGGTCCCTTGCTGATTTAGTAAGCTTGCCCACTGACAAAGACATGAACGGTCTATAATTTTAGGGTAGGTTATTTTTTTTTACTTTATAAATTTAAGTTATTGAGATCAATATCAAAACAGAAAAACAGTTCAGTGAACATAGTAGCGTACAGAAGGTTCAAGAATGACAAATAACACGTTAAGGCATATTGTAGTATTCTGTATTGGCAAGCAGAGCAAGAGAGGAGAATGTGAATGCTGGACTGCAGCCGTACTGGTGGGGTTAATGCCGACCGCTGGCCAAGAGGCCCCACAGAGTTTCATGTACGCAATTTATCTTCGCCAGTCCGGCATAGTGGTAGGAGGGGGAGCTAAAACTTAAGTAGGAATTGAAAACTCAATGAGACAAAATGAGGCATGAGCGGAAAGGAGAAAAGCGGTAAGAAAGTTAAAGAAGGGGAGAAGGGCTGAGGGGTCAGGGTGGATTGATGTTGACAACAGAGGGGGGAGAGGGGAACAGGTATCTAGAAGAGATCACTGTGTCACTTAACTTATTTCCAGCAGTGAGGCGTAATCCTTTAAATTCTGACCAGTAATACTAGGCTCTAATGAACCAATCTTGGGAATTGTGGATGATAGAGGTGAGGTCTTCGAGTAACATCATCTCCTTTATTCTAGCGAACCACATTGCGGTCATGGGAGGGTTATTTTTTTTTCCACAGGACGGGGATACAGGCTTTGGCTGTTCTAATTAAGTGATATCCTAACGAAATGATACAAGAAATCGTTGCTATGTCACTGTGGTGTAAAAAGACGAGGGCCAGTTGTAAGTCAGTGGTCAGTTCAGTATCTTCATGGATTACTTTTTGTACATTCTCCCAAAACGGGGCAAGACATTTGTACGACCACAAGATATGTATCAGTCTACCCTCTTCTTCACCTCATCTCCAGCATAAAGGGCTCAACTCTGGGAAGATAGCGTGTAGTCTGGTTAGGACCCTATACCATCTAGCAAGTAACTTGAAACTCGCCTCCTGTACCCTCAAGGAAATGGAAGATTGGTGCGTCAGCGAGCATATCTTTTTCCATTGGTTCTTTGAGAGCTGGAGGTCTTCCTCCACTGTGATTGGGATTTAAGTTTAGTGCTTTCGGAAGGCGCATTAATTAAAGGGTGTCGTAGGTCCTGGGAAGTGTTTCCTGGGGGACAAGGATTTCAGGAAGTGATTTGCTCTCTATAAGTCGAGTGCACGGGGTGCTCGGGGGTCCATGAGTTCCTCCCTCGTTGACCAGGTGTTCCCTTTGCTAAAGTATAGTACCCTATAATAGCCATCTCGTGTTAATCTGTGGAAAATTCTTTCCCTGGGGGAAAAGGGGGTTTCCCAAAATCAGGAACAGTGAAGATGATTGGGGTATTATATGAGATCTAATAAATGCGTTATTGCAGCATGCCAGTGTGGTGCCCCTGCTGACCGGTGGCCACAGTAAGGTACTGCAGCTGGGACTGGTAAGTTGGCCACCCCACACCATCACCCAACACATCCCCCAATCCCTAGACCTAGTGACCATGTTAAGCAGGGGATAGTGGGGGGAGCGAGGTGGTGGTTGGAGAGTTAGTGAGAGGAGAACCCGGAGAGGAGGGTGGAGACTAACACACAAAACCAAAACACACAAGACTACAACAGGAAGTGAGAAGTAGGAGACAGGGGAGAAGAGAGCAGATCGGAAAGCAGTGAGCAAAACCAGGCCAGAGCCACCCGCACTCGGCAGCCAATGCCACCACGGCCAGCCCAGGTCCAAGATAGCAGACCGCAGCAGGACTGATGGGGTCTAAAGTGTGTCTGCGCGAACAGAAACACAGAGGGACTTGGTCAACAGCCATGGTGGCGGCCCTGTAGATGTAGCTGGACGCTTTATGCCCCGGTCACGAATTGACAGGCGGGGTGAGGGGACTTCATGCCCAGAACCCAACCTCCTGTGCAGTGAAAGAAAGGGAGCAGGACCTCCACGAAACGTCAGAGACTGCTGGCCTGTAGCTAGCATTGGAATAGAGAAAGGGACACGAAAGGTTTGGAATGGGGGTGGTGCAGACAGGCTAGCCCTAGCTGCAGTAAAACACTGGTACCACTGAGCAACCAAAGTGCCTTTGTGAACTGTGACTGTATACCCGTAAGAGTTAAAAACCGGTCAAACTGAGTTCTGGTGTGAGACTGACATTTGTACTTTGACCGGGCTGTGAAAGCCTACCTGCACCGGCGGAGCTGCCGACTGACTGGCTATGCAGGCGAAGATAGCTTGCCTGAGGAGAAGACGCTGACCTCTGCCAAGAGCGGGAGAGAGTCGGCTGCTCTAAACTCATATACCAGCTCCAGGTAAACACCAGCCCTGCCCGTGGAGGGCTTATCACCCCTGCTGCCCACTACCATCATACCCGGGTCAGTGAGAGGCAGCAGTGGCCCATACTGGCCACAAACCACGGGTGGCATCACAAACTACTTTTACAAACTTCTTCCCCTTTTTCCTTCTTTCCCTTTTTATTGCCGCACCTGGGACCATGCAGCCAGGTCACGTCACCGTGACACCCCACAGCCCTAGAAGACGACAGGGCCCGGTTCTGAGTACCCCTGTCCCTGGGGTGCTACACCAGAGTTGCTACTATCATGGGGTGATCCCTCAATTGCCTCCTCCGCTGGAACCTACCCACGGAATGCCCGATAATGGGACTTCTGTGAAGTCCTGTTCCACTCCAACCCATGCCTTCATCTTACCGTTCCTGCACCAGTCCAGAATTTTGGAGAGATGAGCAGCAAAGTAACAGGACCTGAAATTAGGAAGGCACATCCCTCCGGCAGGCTTAGAACGGAACATTGTTGTTTTGCTGATTTGTCTCCCCAGATAAATTTGGATTGCATTGACATGAGGCTTTTGAAAAAGGATGAAGGAACAGTGATTGGGAGAGTTTGGAAGATATACAGAATGCTCAGGAGGATATTCATTTCAAAGATTTCAATTCTCCCGAACCACGTAAAAGCATTCCTCTTCCATTTCGAACAATCGTTCTAGATTGCCTGTAGCAATTTAGGAAAATTAAGGGAGAAGGTCAGGCGGGTATCTTTTGGGAGTATGATACCTAGGTGCCAAGGCCCCGTGGGGAATATTGATATCTAGTGGCTCTGATTTCAAAAAGTTTATTTTAAACTTGGATAGACTCCCATATAATTTGAATTCTATCATGAGGTTTAGCAAACAGGAGAGAGGGTTACCGATGAAGAAGAGTAAATCATCGGCGTAGGCCACAATTTTATATGGTGCACCCTTAATTGTGGGGCCCTGTATGCCTTTATTAGCCCTAATCCTCCGGAGGAACGGTTCAAGCAAGAGTATGAAAATCAGGGGGAAAAGTTGGCATCCCTGTCTTGTTCCATCGAATATAGAAAACTCTGATAAGAGGAGTCCGTTCACCTTAACCCTGGCCGACGATCTGGTGTATAATGCTGTAATCCATGCCAGCATTTTAGATCGCAGTCCAATTCAACAGAGTGTGTCGAACATAAATGTCCAATTTACTCTGTTAAATGCTTTTTCCGCGTCTGTGGAAAGCAACAACAGGGGCAGGGACTTCAATTTTGCTCTGTGGATGAGTTTCAAGGCCTTAGTGGTATTATCTCTGGCCTCTCTGGCCCCTACGAAGCCCATTTGGTCAGGGTGGATGAGTGACGGCAAGGAGGGAGCAAGTCTGGAGGACAGCATTTTTGAGAATAATTTGATGTCAACATTGAGGAGTGATATCTGTCTGTAATTCGGGCATAGGGTGGGGTCTTTTCCTGGTTTCTGGATTAAAGAAGGAGAAATAAGTGCACATAGGGTCTTATCCAAGTGTGTTACGTGTGAAGGATAAGGATATGTCCCCACTCACCTTAAAGGTACCTTTACACGCCACCACTGGAAGGTAGCAACTGCCTGGCATTGGGAATATTTGCCTGTTGCCATGAAATTGCTATGAAATGGCGGCGTGTAAATAGGGAAATTCCTTCCTGTGTCCTGCAGTTGACTCAGATACCTGTTGCTGAGCTGTGCTCAAAAACCGAAGGCAACGGAAAGGCACAATTGCCATGGTAGTGGTGTCTAAACAGGGCACAGGCATGGATGTTGCGTCGCCTACTGATTTCACAGGGGCGTGCCACAGCGTCATGGAAACCACGCCCCATCAGCGATCATTGGTGGGGGCTACTGTGTTACCATTGACGGTCCCTGCACAGGGCGCCATATTTATAGAGCTGTCCAGTCACACTACCAAATTGCAATGGCGTCATGTATTACCCAGCCTTCCTGCGCAGGCTAGCCAATCATGATGCTATTGTGTTGTCCAATCAGCGTACGAGCGTCACGGAATACACAACTCTGTCACGCCTATGTACTTGCGGCGCGAAAGATATACGCCCATATTCCTTTGTGGTAGCGGCATGTAAAGGGGGGAAGGTATTCAACAGGAAGCAGACCGCAGGATCTGTCGGCACTTCCGGGGAACACAGATATCTTCAGTGGAGTACGTAATGCCGGTGTCTACATTCGGCATCAGCGATCGATATCCACCATTAAAAACGTGCGCGTGCACATGCGGTGGATACCCGTTGCTAGGCACAGTGGCGGCTTGTAAAGGTACCTTAATAGGTTGTGTGAGACACAACTGCTTTAAACGGGGTTATGAAGGAGAGCGAAGCTGAAGCAGTCAGCCGGGAAATTCATCCATAGCAATTGGAAATGTAGGATCCGCCTAGCGATTGCACTGCTCACTGTGGTTCAATGGAAGGATAAACACGGAAACAGAAGATCTTCCAAGGATCTTTAATTCTATAGGATATCGACACGATTCGTGTATACTCCTGAGGAAGTGTACTGCTGTACACAAAACGCGCCGAGATGCTATAGAAATAAAGATCCTTGGAAGATCTTCTGTTTCCGTGCTGATCCTTCTATCGAACCACAGTGAGCAGTGCGATCCCAAGGCCAGATCCTACATTTTCAATTGCTCTTTATTTGTGGATGACAGATATGTGGGTCCATAAAGAATCTACTGGCAACCTCGATCCCCGGGGGACAGAGTGCAGGCATGTAACTAGGTGTGGGGGAGGGTTTGTAGGAACAATCTATAATAGTAAAGTGTGAGCCCTTCGGGACCTGTGGCCTTCCCCAGCCTAGTGCCTTTAATGGCCATTTAGAGTTCTTCCTCTGAGAACGGTTGTTCTAAAGCATGCCTTGCCCTCAGTAGAGCATGCATCCTAGAGTCTCTTATATACCCTTGAGTCTCTAAGATCGATATGTTGCGTTGTTCCTATGTCTTTATCGACTGAATAGAGTGCCTCGTAATACTGTTTAAAAGCATCTGCTATTCCTGAATGGATCTGGATGCGTTGACCTGATTGATCATTGATGGAGGGAACGTAGGTGGTTGACCTTTGGGCTCTCAGGGCTCTTGCCAAGGGTCTGCCACTTTTATTGCCATGCTTGTAAAAGAAACGGCGGCATTTGGCAAACATAGCCTTTGCTTTCTGAGTCAGAATGGATCTTAGGAATTCAAGCCTGTCCGACAGGTTATTCTTCAAGGCCTCAATAGGGGACCTATTGTGGGAACTGTCTAATGAGTTAATCTCGTTCAATAGATTTGACACCTCCTCTGCGCGTTCCCACTTCAGTCTAGCCCCATGTTTTATGAAGAGGCCCCTGACCACGCACTTGTGTGCCTCCCAAACTGGCCAGGGATCTGTGTCCTCAGTCATGTTGGTGACAAAGGACCAGTTTAAAGTATCTTGGATCTCCACTTCTATAACTTGATCGTCCAAAAGCGAAGTGTTCAACCGGCAGAGGCATTGTTTTTGTCTGAACATCGGTGGGAGTATAGAGACATTGAGAAGCATGTGGTCAGAAAAGACAATATTATCGATCTTAACCCCACAGGGCAGGGAGATATCCTGATGCCTAATGTAGAAGTAGTCTATCCTTGTGTATGTGGCGCCCCTGCGACCAGGGTGGCCACATAGGGAACTGCAGCCAGGCAGAAGGTAAACAGTTTGTGCAACAAACACCCTCAAAGCACACACACACACCCACAGGAGCACAGCACCCAACCCAGAGCCCGGGACTCTATGCGGGCAAGGAGTGGTGGGGTTTAGAGGAAAGTGGGTGGGAAGGAAGGAAGGTCAGGTGGTAGACCAGTACAAATAGAGGAAAAGAGGAGGAAGGAGTTAGTAGGCCGGAGTAGGCTGAGCTGTAAAGACAAGACCAGACAGAAAGTGACACACTGTCACTCCTTAAAGGGATCCTGTCACCTCCAAAACGCCTCCTAAGCTATCAAAACACGTTCCTGCAGCATCCCATCACTAATCCTGCACTCCTTTTGGCTCAGAAAAGCATCCTGTGAAAGTGGAGAAAAACATTTTATAACTTACTCATTAGCGATGTTAATTAGCTGGGGCTATATTCTTTAGCCCCTAAGGCGGGCCATCTTCGTCATAAGATCACGCCCTAATAGGCATGATCTTCTATTCATATTGTATTCAGCGCCTCCCTGCTCTCCTCGGCGCTGCCTGGGCTGTAATGGGACTGTAATGACGCAAATCGCATCATTTCCGGCATCGGGTGACTTCAGTACACAGAACACAATTCAGTACTAATTAACATCGCTAATGAGTAAGTTATAAAAGTTTTTCTCCACTTTCACAGGATGCTTTTCTGAGCCAAAAGGAGTGTGGAATTAGTGATGGTATGCTGCAGGAACGTGTTTTGATAGCTTAGGAGGCGTTTTGGAGGTGACAGGATCCCTTTAAGGAGTACCTCGGTCGCTGATGTCCTAGTCGTCAGCTCCACCACATCCCCTTTGATGCTGTCGATGGCCTGCTGGTGGGAGGTTTCGATTCTGTGGTCAAGGTAGACAAGATCATGCTTGGTAGGGAGAGCTTGGATCAAGTCTTTCAGTGTCTGAAGGTCTAAGATAGCCTGCGTTTGTGCGGACCCACTTTTTGGGGGCTTCATACTGATAGGTGACAGTGGTATTTGTGGGGTAGAGTTATAGTAATGTCTCGTGTGTGCAGATCTGGGGTGGTGTCCTTAAGCGTTGGAGCAGAGTTGGGCATTGATATATTTATGTCTTAAAGTGAGGTAGCTTTTGTTGCAGAGGTCTGTATAAAATATTGTGCTATAGGTTTGGAGGGCTTCTGTGCTGTTTGGGGGGAAGAATGCAGTAGATCTATGTTGACAGGCCTGCATTTCTTTGCATTCCACTGTTGGGTGTTAGTATACTAGGGAGTCATCAGGGATCCATGTGGTTTGAGATGGGAGGGCTGCAAAACTATGTTGACTGGTCTTCGCTTCCATGATGCTCCTTTGTAGGATGACAGATAGCTAGAGGGTAGTTGGCAGGCCCCTACGTCAGCCCTACTTGTGTCTGTGATCAAATCATCCTCGTTGAGGAGGGTGGGTACATTATTGGGGTTGAATTGGCGGCAGCAGTATGGGGCTACAAACGCCTTTATTTTCCCGGGCTGGTTTGCTGTTGTGCTGTAGGCTGTATATATGTGGCGCTCCAGGGTCCATATTGCCACAATACTGTGCTTGGAAGCAAGAGAAGGTACCCACATCAGGTGAAACACACACACAACACCTTCCCAACTCCAGGCCAGAAGGGAGAGCTCTAAAGCCCGAGTTCAGGGCAGGTCCCCTTTAAATTCTCGTCTAGGGGCGGGGTTAGGCAGTTCAGTTCCTAGGAGGACCGTGGAAGACATTCTACGGATGGCAGCCGGCTCGACTTGTCCGACTAGTCAGTGTGAGTGACCTGTAGGTGAGGGTCTGATGAAGTGGAGGAGTAGGTGTGGGGAGTGGAGTAGTGCCAGCTCGCTCCAGCATCAAGCGCAGGATGGACATTGAAGTCCGAGGTCGCAAGACTTTATGCCCAGCAACCAACACCGGAGGGCAGGTGATTCCAAGTTGTTCACCCACCAAAAGGCCAGGAGACGCAGTAGCACCAGAGAGCTCAGAGAGAGTGAGAAGAGAGCCAGGCCTGGTGCCAGCACCCGGCATACCCGAGCATATGCCAGGCCCTGAAGCAGTGAGAGGGCCCACAGCCGTCTGTGAGCGAAAGCAGAGGAGTCCCACTTACAGATAGTGGCCCTCTCTCACTCTCTCCTCTTCTGTTCTGCACTGATCTATGTGATCAGTACACAGCAGGAGAACAAGCATACTGTGGGTTGAATGGAGGCTGAAGGACCTGCCAGTTCCAGTTAAATTAAGGTCCAAGAAGAAACTGCTTCTGCTTAACTTATGTAGCCTCCATGCAACTCCCAGTGCCTCCTCTCCTGCTCTGCATGGATCAAGATCATCTGAATGTGGTAATATATGTCTGTGTGTCTGTATGTGTATGTGTGTGTGGCTGTATGTGTGTGTGTCTCTGTGTGTATTTATACCTGTATGTGTGTGTATTTGTCTTTGTGCATATCTGTATTTGTGTATATGTATATGCATGTAGCAGAGCTGTGTGTTTGTATGTGCATGTAGCAGAGCTGTGTGTCTACATATGCGTGTAGCTGAGCTATCTATGTTTATGGGCATGTAGCACAGCTGTGTATGTCATATATAATTTGGAGGGGTGGAGTGTAAAAGGCGACAATTAAGACTCTTTCGCCTGGACCCACAAAAATCTGGAGCCGGCCCTAAAGAGAGTAACGAAAATAAAGCTCAAAGCGCCTGTCATACGGCCAAGACAGAACCAAGAGAGGAGAGGGTCATAGCACAGCTTCAAGCAGCCAGGGCCCACAGGGAGTAGCGCAGTAGGGAGGCCTCAGAACTTGCCAGGTGTAGAAAGCCTCAACTTGCTTCCAGGCTCCTGACCCCTAACACCACTTGTGATCTGTGCCCTGGAAGACTATATGGTTGCCCTGGGGACCTGCTCTTCCTGTGGAGAGTTAAACCATCAAAGCTGCTACTCCCATCATCCCCAGAGGTCCCGACTGCAGCAGCGGCTATACCGTCCGCCTACCATGGGTGGCATTATGACAAAAACACTTTTATTTTTATATTTTTCTTTCATCCCTTTTTCAATTTGATCACCCGACGAGGGAATCATGGACCGGGTCATGCCACCGTGACATCCCGCAGCCCAGACGATGACCAGAGGGCCTTCTTCAGAGTAATCCACGGTCTCTGCCAGGGACGAGTCAGCTTTCTGACGTCACGGTATCACCGGCTCTTGTGTGCCTTGGACTGTGTTAAACTGTGAACAATCGCCATCCTTCTTTTTCGCCCCGCGCAGAGCGCGGGAAAGCAAGGGGGCTATCCCGTCATAGGCGGGCTGCAAGAAGGGTGCGAATGCAGACATGACCCCATGCTCTGACGTCAGCCCAAGCGACGCCTGAAACCTCGTGCCGGAAGGCCCATGCAGAAAGGCCCCGGCCAAAACCCAGAGCCTTGTGCCGGCCAAAAGCCGAGACAGGGATGCAGTTCACCAAGGGGGAGAACGATGTCCGCCCCAGACAAGGAGCAAGCTGCCTCCAGGGAAGAGGCCGTGACACCTCTGGCCGTCATCTTGCCGTTCACTATGCTGTACCTCCCGGATGCGGCATGGCTCCTACAGTACTCAGGGGAGCCCGACACCCTCAGTGAGCAGATGAAAAGTGTGTTCGGAGTGTACCCGCAAGGCGAAGGCCTGGTCCACCACTGACAAAAAGACTGTGAAACAAATATTTGCCTAACTAAAACAGGCCTTCGAGACCTTTCTGACGGCTGCTGAGCTAAAGGTCTGGCTCTTCAGGTGTAAGCAAGGGGTGCAGGACATTGTACGCAGTTACGCTTTGACTTTGCAAGAGGTGATGAGGGCCATGAAGCAGGCCGACCCTGAGAGGACCATGTCTATGCCCTCACATAGTGGACCACAACTCCAGATACCTAGTGTTGGTACCCGTGAAAGACCTGACAGCGAAGGCGGCAACACGAGCCTTCCAGACGCACTTCTGCAGACCCCACGGCTACCCGGAATGGGTACTGACAGACCAAGGCCCAGCGTTTAAGGCTGAAGTGTTCCAGGACCTGTGCAGCCTCTACGGATGCAAAAAGATCAGAACCATGCTGTATTATCCCCAAACGGCCTATGCGAGAAAATGAGCCAAATCGTTATGGATCTACTGAAAACACTTTCACTAGAAGAGAGGAACATGTGACCAGAGAAGCTGCCAGATCTAGTGGACCTGTACAACAACATCCCAGTGAATTCCACCAACTTCAGCCCCTCCTACTTGATGAGAGCCAGACCTGGCAAACTACCTATTGACCTAGAAATGGGGGTACTGACACCCGACAACAACCCCCAGAGACAGACTACGATGCTGAGCACCAACAGAGGTATCGCCATGTGCAAGAATGCATTGAGAGAAACCTGACTCAGGCTAGAGAGAAACAGGAGGGAATATACAACCAGAAAGCACCAGCAGACCCCCTGGTACCATTAGAACAGGTCCTCAAGAGAAAATGAGGGGTTCACAAATTGGATGACCAGTGGGAGGCAGAGCCCTACACCGTGATGCTTTTGACCCTCAGGTCTGCCTGATCAGCAAAGATGGGGGAGAAACCTCTGGCACCATCTCTAGAGATAACCTGAAACAATACCCCGAGCAGCTGAAAAGCCAAGAAAAGTCCCTGACAGTACCTAAACCCAAACCAGCAAAGGCAGAGAGGATCCGAACTGTACTGGGAGACTTCCCAAAACTTGGACCCAGATCAATGGAGCTATTGTGCTCCCCGTACTGACCTTTCCCCTAGTGGCAGCAAAACCGCCTGTATGGACTCTAAGAACTGAAGAGTCAGCACCAAGACCAGAACCAGAGAGTCAGCCCCTTGCTATTGGTAAGCCTGTCAGTCCCATGGTGAGTCAGAGTCAACCGGCTGCCATACCAGAACCACTAACACCAGCAAGTAGTGCACACACTTCACCAGCAGTAGACACTACAGATCAAAATAGCCCAACTGAAACACCAGTGTTGCATAGGTCCACATGTAGTAGTATACCAGTACTGCATAGGTCTACACGTAGCAACATAGGCCAAGTCCCAACCCACTACAGGAATAATTAGCCAAAGAAATGTGACAAAGTTTACAATGTACATATGTTTGTTTTCTATTATGCACTGTGTAAATATGTGTGTTTTCGAGTAACTAATCAACAATGCAACCACCAAGCGTACCGTGCCTACAGAGACTTTACTGTATGAACTTGTGACGACCGTCCGCTGTAAGGCTGAGCTGCTGGTAAGGCAGCACCCCGAGAAACCCCGAGACCCTTAACCCCTATACAGGGATCTGGAATTTAGCGGAGCCCAGGGGGTAGCTGCCTATGGGAGCAGCAGAGCAGGGAGGTCGTCTAGGAAGGGAAAAAAATCAGGAAGCGAAGAACGTAGTCAGGAGTCCGAGTCAAAACCGAGAGGGCAGCGAAGGTACAAAATCGTCAGGCTGTAGCAGAGTCAAAAATCCAGGCAAAGGTCAAGGGCAAAACCAAGAGGGCAGCTGAGGTACAAAATCAATAGGCAGAGGCAGAGTCAGAAATCCAGGCAAGGTCAGAGACAAAACTAAACATACACTATATCACTGGGGAACCAAAACTATATCTGGCGGCCTGCAAGACAGGCTCCAATGTATTTGAAGGGCGCGGTTACCTCCCATAGGCTGGAGCTCACAGCCTGATGACCTCATCCGAACCGCCCCTAGAGCCAGGCCAGATGGAGATGCACGACTGGCTCCACCCAGCCCACCTCTGACAGAAGAACGCAGGCTGCGCCTAACGGACACCTCTGCAGGGCCCGCTCTTCTGCGACCAACACCACCCAGAGGGGAAACACAGCGGCGCTCAGCGACAGAGGCAGACGTCGCTGGAGCAGGTCCATATGAGGACAAGGCCTTCCTATCACCAGCACCACCAGACGAAGGAATCCGGCTCCTCCCAGCGGCCGAGGCAGGAAACACCGGCCACCGAGTCCGATGGCGATGTGACAGTACCCCCCCCTCCACGAGGGGCCTCCGGACCCACAAAACCCGGTTTATTGGGATGAAGAAGATGAAATCTCCTGATCAAACCCTTGGCATGGATATTACCGGCAGGCACCCAGGACCTCTCCTCCGGACCATAGCCCTTCCAATGTACCAGATACTGCATTGATCCTCTCACCAAGCGGGAATCAAGGATTCGCTGAACTTCGTATTCCACGGCACTCCCGACCAAGACCGGAGGAGGAGGGGACCGGACAGGACGAATCGGAGATCGGTACAATTTGAGAAGGGATTTATGGAATACATTGGGCAGTTTGAATGATTGAGGGAGCTTCAGACGAAAGGCTACAGGGTTAATCACGTCAACAATTTCATACGGACCAATAAACCTGGGACCTAGTTTGGCAGACGGCACTTTGAGCTTGATATTTTTTGTGGACAACCAAACTTTGCCCCCAACTCCCAGGTCCGGACCCTTGGAACGCCGTTTATTAGCAGAAGACGCCTGCCTAGTCTGAGCCCCCTTTAAGTTTTTGGTCACTTCAGACCAGATAGTCTTTAACTGATCTACGGACCTTTCTACCCCAGGAACATCAGAAAGCCTAGAAGAAAAATGAACAAAAGCGCGGGTGCAGCCCATGATTACAGTAGAAAGGGGTGGTCTTGATGGACTCCTGGTACTGGTTATTCATGGCGAATTCTGCTAGTGGCAGATGTTCCACCCAATCAGATTGATGCTCAGAGACATAACAACGTAGATACTGTTCGAGAGCTTGATTAGCGCGCTCGGTTTGACCATTGGTTTCAGGGTGATAGGCAGAAGAAAAAGAACAGTCAATTCCAATCCGTTTACAGAATGCCCTCCAAAACTTAGAAATGAACTGGGTGCCCCTGTCAGAAACAATATTCACAGGAACACCATGCAATCGCACAACATGATTAATAAATACTTTGCTCAGGGTCTCGGAATTAGGTAGCCCGGACAGTGGAACAAAATGACACTGCTTGCTGAATCTGTCTACCACTACCCAGATACAAGTCTTCCCTTCTGAGAGTGGCAGGTCAGTAATAAAATCCATGGAGATATGAGTCCAAGGACCCTCAGGGGTAGGCAAGGACTGGAGCAACCCGGCAGGGCGGTTGCGGGGAGACTTAGCGCGAGCACAGGTTTCACAAGCCAGTACATATTCCTTACAGTCCTTTACTATGGTTGGCCACCACAAACTCCTGGTTACAAGTCTGATGGTGTTATTGATACCAGGGTGCCCTGCGAGGACGGAATCATGAGATTCCTTAAGAACTTGGAGGCGAAATTTGGTAGGGACAAATAGTTTCTGGGCAGGAGTAGTGTCAGGGGCCTGTTCTGGAGATCTACGAATCTCTTCCAGAAGGTCCAAAGACACAGCCGAGACAACAATCCCCTTGGTTAAAATGGGAGTCGGTTCAACGTCCCCGACTTGTATGGGGCAAAAACTTTGAGACAGGGCATCAGCCCTTACATTTTTAGTACCTGGTCGGAAGGTGATAACAAAATCAAATCTGGAGAAGAACAAAGCCCACCTAGCCTGTCTAGGATTCAGTCTTTTTGCTGACTCCAAGTAGGTCAGGTTTTTGTGGTCAGTAATTACGGTAATCTTATGTTTGGCGCCTTTGAGGAAGTGGCGCCATTCCTCGAAGGCCCATTTGATTGCCAACAACTCTCGGTTACCTATGTCATAATTCATCTCGGTAGATGAAAATTTTCGGGAAAAGAAGGCACACGGACGAAGCTGAGTGAGGGATGCAGTGCCTTGTGACAGCACTGCCCCCACTCCAACTTCAGAGGCATCTACCTCTACAATGAAGGGGCGGTCCAGATCAGGCTGAACCAATATTGGGTCAGAGGAGAAACATTCCTTTAACTTAGAAAACGCTTAAATCGCTTCAGGCTTCCAATTAACCACATCCGCCCCTTTACGCGTCAAATCAGTGAGTGGTTTGGCTATCTCGGAAAACCCTTTAATAAATTTGCGGTAATAGTTAGCGAAACCCAAGAATCGCTGCAGTGCCTTCAGAGACTTGGGTTGTACCCATTCCTTAATGGGTTTAATTTTGGCAGGATCCATGCGAAAACCTTTAGCAGATATAATATACCCCAAAAAGTTTATCTCCTCCTCCATGAAGACACATTTCTCTAATTTGGCGAATAAAGAATGCTTTCTGAGTCTCTGGAGCACAGTACGGACATGTCGGACGTGCGACCAAAGACCAGGAGAAAAAACCAGAATGTCGTCCAAATAAACGACCACATATACACCACTGATGTCTCTGAATATATCGTTCACGAAATTCTGAAAAACCGCAGGTGCGTTGCTTAACCTGAACGGCATTACGAGATACTCAAAATGGCCGAGAGGCGTATTGAACGCGGTCTTCCACTCATCGCCTTCTTTTATACGGACCAGGTTATATGCTCCCCTGAGGTCCAGTTTGGTGAAATACTTGGCTCCCAACAGCTGATTATAAAGATCAGGGATGAGTGGAAGAGGATACTGGTTTTTCACAGTGATCGCGTTTAATTCGCGGTAATCAATGCAAGGTCTGAGGCCGCCATCTTTCTTTCCCACAAAAAAGAAACCGGCCCCTACTGGTGAGGTGGACGGTCTAATATACCCCTTTCTCAGACTGTCTGCTATGTAATCATTCATAGCCTGACGTTCAGGACCAGAGAGGTTAAATATTCTCCCCTTTGGGAGACGAGAATCAGGTATCAAATCTATGGCGCAATCATACGTTCTGTGAGGGGGTAATTTCTCTGATTCCTGAATAGAAAATACATCCTCAAAATCTCTAAAGGCATATGGTACAAAGGGAGGAGTCTTGACCTTCACTTGGTTCACAGACAGCGAGATACAGTTATCCTGACACTTTGGGCTCCAGCGCACGATGTCACCCAAGTGCCAGTCTATGACTGGGTTATGTTTACGTAACCATGGCATGCCCAGGATTACTGCAGATGATAAATTACTGAATGCAAAAAATGACATCTTTTCAGCATGTAACAACCCCACCAGCATTGACACTTCCTCAGTGACAAATTCCACTCCACCCTGGATGAGGGGAGTGCCATTAACTGCAGTGGTTCTAATGGGGGCATTAAGCCTTAGCAGTGGTACACCAAGAGTTCTCGCTATATGGAGATCTATGAAATTCCCCTCTGAGCCACTGTCAACATAAGCCTCCAAACACACAGATTTCTTAAAGTAAGTCAAAGAAATAGGTAACAGGACTTTGGCCGCATTTGCGGGCAATCCTACCTGGGCACCTGAGCAGGCATAGCCAGAGCCCCCAGGTGCTGACATCCAGGGAATGAGGCCTTCTGATCTCCAGCATTCATGCAGAGGACTTCAGATGGTGACTTGTGCAGCATGTTGGTATGAGAAGATGGGAGTGTTCCTCCACAGGACTGAGAAGCTGGACACAGATGTATTGATGGAAGCAATTAACAGCTGACACAGCTCAGAGTAAAGAAAAAAAAAAAAAAAAACAACAGGTAACCATTGGGAAAAGGAGAGAAAAAAAAGTAAGGGAATGCGTTTAAATATATATATAGTCGATACCTATATATATATAAAATGGTATGGCCAGATATAATGTGACGACCGTCCGCTGTAAGGCTGAGCTGCTGGTAAGGCAGCACCCCGAGAAACCCCGAGACCCTTAACCCCTATACAGGGATCTGGAATTATAGCGGAGCCCAGGGGGTAGCTGCCTATGGGAGCAGCAGAGCAGGGAGGTCGTCTAGGAAGGGAAAAAATCAGGAAGCGAAGAACGTAGTCAGGAGTCCGAGTCAAAACCGAGAGGGCAGCGAAGGTACAAAATCGTCAGGCTGTAGCAGAGTCAAAAATCCAGGCAAAGGTCAAGGGCAAAACCAAGAGGGCAGCTGAGGTACAAAATCAATAGGCAGAGGCAGAGTCAGAAATCCAGGCAAGGTCAGAGACAAAACTAAACATACACTATATCACTGGGGAACCAAAACTATATCTGGCGGCCTGCAAGACAGGCTCCAATGTATTTGAAGGGCGCGGTTACCTCCCATAGGCTGGAGCTCACAGCCTGATGACCTCATCCGAACCGCCCCTAGAGCCAGGCCAGATGGAGATGCACGACTGGCTCCACCCAGCGCACCTCTGACAGAAGAACGCAGGCTGCGCCTAACGGACACCTCTGCAGGGCCCGCTCTTCTGCGACCAACACCACCCAGAGGGGAAACACAGCGGCGCTCAGCGACAGAGGCAGACGTCGCTGGAGCAGGTCCATATGAGGACAAGGCCTTCCTATCACCAGCACCACCAGACGAAGGAATCCGGCTCCTCCCAGCGGCCGAGGCAGGAACACCGGCCACCGAGTCCGATGGCGATGTGACAGAACTTTTGAGTTTTCTTGAACTTTTATTTAAACATGGACCATTATGCCACCGGACTGGTTGTGATAAAGACTTCTTGTATACATTATTCATCAGCCAATGGTGCAAGAACTAATCACCAAAGTGACTGTTTTTCTTCAATTTCTCTTGGTTTTTGTACTTTTTCCATTATCTGCTGTATTATCAATGTTATGGTTTTATATGTACAAAAAGTGTTTCCTCAGTCCAGGAGTACTGAATTTAACCAAAGGGGAATATGGTGCCCCAGGGTCCGGTTGTCACAATACTGCGCTTGGAAGCAAGGGAAGGCAAGGGAAGGTATCCGCATCAGGTGAAACACATACACACAACACCTTCCCAACTCCAGGCCAGAAGGGGGAGCTATAAAGCCCAAGTTCAGGGCAGGTCCCCTATGAATTCTGGTCTGGGGGCGGGGTTAAGCAGTTCAGTTCCTAGGAGGACTGTGGAGGACATCCTACGGATGAGAGTCGTGCTAGGCTTGTCCTAGGGCACTGACTAGCCAGTGTGAGTGACCTGTAGGTGAGGGTCTGAAGAAGTGGAGGAGTAGGTGTGGGGAGTGGAATAGTGCCAGCTCGCCTCAATACCAAGCGCAGGACGGACACTGGAGTCAGAGTTTGCAAGGGACTTTATGCCCAGCAACCAACACCGGAGGGTGGGTGATTCCAAGTTGCTCGCCTACCAAAAGGCCAGAAGACACAGCAGCACCAGAGAGTTCAGGGAGACGCAGTGAGAAGAGATTAAAATAGAGCTCAAGCCGCCTGTTATATGGCCAAGACAGAACAAGAGAGGAGAGGGTCTTAGCACAGCTTCAAGCAGCTAGGGCCCACAGGGAGTAGCACATTAGGGAGGCCTCAGAACTTGCCAGGTGTGGAAAGCATCAACTTACTTGCAGACTCTGGACCCCTAACACCACTTGTGAACTGTGCCCTGGATGAACCTGCTACTTACTTCAGTAAAAGTAAAGGAGACTGTTACCCCTGTGTTCGTCAGTTATTTTGTACACTAAGTCCTGCACCCCCAAAGACCCTATTACCTCCATAGAATATACGGTTGCCCTAGAGACCCGCTCTTCCCATGAAGAGTTAAACCATCAAAGATGCTACTCCCATCATCCCCAGAGGTCCCAACTGCAGCAGCGGCTATACCGGCTGCCTTCCACGGGTGGTGTCACGACAAAAACTCTTTTATTTTATTTTTATATTTTTCTTTCATCCTTTTTTCAATTTTTCCCCTTTTTTAACTGATTGCCCGACGAGGAGATCATGAACTGGGTCAAGCCACCGTGACATCCCGCAACCCAGACGACCAGAGGGCCCGTTTCCGAGTACCCCATGTCCCCGCCAGGGGCGAGTCATATACAGTAGGGACTGCTGTTGGCTGTGTACATAATAAATAGACACCGCTACTACCTCTGTGCCCAATGCAGACTGTGTGCCTGATTCTACCTGCTGGTAGCTGTAGACATGGTAGAGACTGCTGGTTGCTGTGTACACAGTGGAGATTGCTGATGGCTGTGAGGTTGATATAATGACCTAGGGCGACCAGTGGGTGAAGACCCACTATTTTAGGTGTTGCGCACAGCTGTAAAAATGTACTGGGTTGATAATGATGAATAGTGAAACAGAGGTCCAGCTAGCTATAAAAATAGTTTCTGTTCCCTCCTACTCCCTGGGACCAATAATTGGGGTTTTTATCTGTGCCACCGGCCTCAATACAATATTATACGGGTTTGCCCACCTAGGATTTTGTCAGCCAGTAGGAAAGCCTGGATGGTGGGTGCAGACAGGCGGGGCTGTAAGCTTCTGGGGCAAACCTTTTGGCACACTCTAGCACTGTATGTGTGTTGCCTGTCCGGGGGATTTCCTGGGGTCTGCCTGTGGTGCCTTCCTTCTTATGTGTGACCCTCATATCAATCTCCCGTTAATAGGATCTTTGCAGGTCTTTACTTTATTTTATTTTGCCGGCTCAGAATGGTATGGGAGTGCTGATGTGGGTGCACCTCCTCTCACTGCAACACCAGCTCGGGTGGATGGTGGTGTGAGGGCCTCAGTGATGGCGCTTCTATTGGGGTCCGCTGGCAGGCCGCTGCATGGTCTCCCGAAGGGGGCAGGGTTTCGGTCACCCTGGTCTCCCCGAAACTACAGGCTACGGCCTCCACAAATTGTCTGCTCAAGTAGATGAGCGGGGTAGCTACATGTGGGAGAGGAGCCGCAGCCGCGGTGTGTGCACTGGTCTCGGGAAGACAGGGAAAGGAAGCAGCAAATCATGCTGGGTGTCTGGTAACACTAACGCTCAGATGGCCCTGCTTCTGATGGGGTCTGTCAGCAAGCCACTGCACGATCTCCTGGAGGGGGCGGGACTCCGGTCACCTCGGTCTCCCTGCAGCAATAGGATGCAGCTTCAGCCAGCCGAGTAGGCCTCTATGCCACGAGGGGCCCTGGATGGGGGGCCTTGGAGTTTCCCCCGCCTACACACCTCCGGTGTGCTCTGTGGCTCTGTGCAAGGCGGATCACATGCCCCGTCTCTGGCTCCAGATGGACCCTTCTTTAGCTTGGGCTAAGGGGGCCAGTTCAGGAGGTGTAGCTGAATCTGGAAATGGCCCCAAGAAACCGGGGCAATGTATCCTTCTTGTCGCCACTTCCCTGTCCCAAACTGGGAGTCTGGTACAGCTGGGGTGACAATGGAGCCGGGATGATGGTGTAGGGGCTTGCAGGATGGATGGTGCCTCCGATGTCTGTAGATTGTGAGGAGAGCTGCTCAGCACGTCCTCACTGCTCGGTGGCCATCTTGGAGTGCAGGGTGGGTTCATTTTAACAGTGGGAGATAGAATCCAGAAAATCACATTTTCTAAATTATATAAATGCATTTACATTTTGCAGAGAGAAATGAGCATGACCTCTGCTGATTGGCCCCCTCGAGGTTATGAAATCAGAGGTCAGAAATGACCTCTGGCAAAAAAGACTTAATACTTGGTGACAAAACCCTTGTTGGTAAGCACCACAGTCAGACTTTTTTGTATTTGATGATGAGGTTTGCGCATATGTCATGAGGAAGTTTGGTCCACTCCTCTTTGCAGATCATCTCTAAATCATTAAGATTTTGAGGCTGTCGCTTGGCAATTTGGAGCTTCAGCTCCCTCCATAAATTTTCTATGGGATTAAGGTCTGGAGACTGGCTAGGCCACTCCATGACCTTAATGTGCTTCTTTTTGATCTACTCCTTTGTTGCCTTGGCTGTATGTTTTGGGTCTTTGTCATGCTGGAAGACCCAGCGACGACCCACTTTTAATGTCATGGTGGAGGGAAGGAAGTTGTCATTCAGAATTTTACGGTACATGATTCCATCCATTGTCCCATTAAACGGTGAAGTAGTCTTGTGCCCTTAGCAGAGAAACACACCCCAAAACATATTATTTCCATCACCATGCTTGACGGGGATGGTGTTCTTTGGGTCATAGGAAGCATTTCTCTAACTCCAAACACGGCGAGTTGAGTTAATGCCAAAGAGCCCAACTTTTGTCTCATCTGACCACAACAACTTCTCCCAATCTCTCTCAGAATCACCAAGGTGTTCATTGGCAAACTTCTTGCGGGCCTGCACATGTGCCTTCTTGAGCAATGGGACTTTGCAGGCACTGCAGGATTTTAATCCATTATGGCATAATGTGTTACCAATGGTTTTCTTGGTGACAGTGGTCCCAGCTGCCTTGAGATCATTAACAAGTTTCCCCCATGTAGCTTTAGGCTGATCTCTTACCTTCCTCATGATCCTGGATACCCTATGAGGTGAGATTTTGCATAGAGCCCCAGATCGATGTTGATTGCACTCATTTTGTATTTCCTTCTCACTCAGCATCTTAGGCTACGTTCACACTATGCGCATTTTTTGCGCGGGCATTTTGCCGCGTTTTGCACCCGTGCAAAAAAGTGCCATAAAAAAATGCGGTGCATTCAAACACCGAGTTTTTTTATGGGCTCACTTCTCCCCCAAAAGCGCAGGGGAAAAGTGATGTCACACAAGGGAGGAACAATCTTTCCCTGTGTGACAGGTTTGACAGCCCCTTTTGGGTTTCGTAGTGTATTAATATACATTATGAAAACCAAATTAAACTAATCCAAATATGTTAAAAATAATAAAAATTGAATACTTACCCTTAGCCGGGTGTTCCGGGAGCCGACACAACTGCAGGTACCGACCTTCCAGGGCCTATCAAGATCGCTGATTGGCCGCTCGCAGTCATGTGATATGTGACGTGCTATGATGCACATATCACATAACCTCGAGGGGGCCAATCAGCAATCTTGATAGGTCCTGGAAGGACCCCAAAAGGGGCTGGCACAGATGTCACACAGGGGAGGATTGTTCCTCCCTTGTGTGACATCATATCCTGCAGCTCCGGCATATTCCCGCTGGAATAGCGCATCGTCTGAACTGCGATGCATAATTCCAGTGGGAATAATGGGCTTCTATGGAAGAAAGCGCGGGTGCAGGTGTGTAAAGAATTGACATGGTCATTCTTTTTACGCCTACACTTTCTCCTATAAAAGCGCTGCGTATATTTATGCAGCGTCTGCACGGCAAAGTGAATTTCACATTCACTTTGCCAGTATACGCACCCACACTTGCACTTTTTTGAAAATCGAGCGCAAAAAAACATGCAAAAAAGCACAAGTTGTGAACGTAGCCTTACTTATGTTTTTGTAGCCCATTCCAGCCTTGTACAGGTCTAGGATCTTTTCCCTGACATCCTTATAAATCTCTTGGGTCTTGCCCATGTTGTAAAGTTTAGAGTCTGACTGATTAATTGAGTGTGTGGACAGCTATCTTTAATGCAGGTAATTAGTTGATTAGGAGGTCAAACTGGTCTGTAGGAGAACGAACTCTTATGGGGATGGCACACGCATCAATATCGCGTGCAATATCGCTGCTGCACATGACGTTGCAGCGATATTGACATGTGTGACAGGGCGTTTCAACCAGCGATAAGTCGCTGGTTGATGGTCGTCTCAGGTTTTAGAACCTGTTCTGAAACCTGACGATGGTCGCCCGGTGGACAAGCAGCATTGCTGCGTGTGACACCAGGAGATGGGGGATATGCCAGCTCCCAGCGCCTCTCAGCAAGTGCTGGGAGCTGGTCTCTAAGGTAAACTGCGGGTATAGGTATATAGATATGTAGCGCCCAGGCTTTGAGGTACTCGGGGGTCAGGCGGCAAGGGTTAAATCTCCGGTTGTCACAGGGGATGGCAGCCGTGCCTGACTCCGTGTCCTGGGGTACCTTTTGAAAAGGGGGTTTTATATACAAGGGATTATTTACAGTTTGTTGTCGTGATGCCACCTGCAGTTCCTGGTGAAGTAGCACCAGCGCCGCCACAGTCCACCGGAGTTCGGTGGTATTGCGGCTGAGATGGTGTTGTCTTCCACAGGCAGGACTGGAACTCCGGGGCAGCAATCCCTGTGAAAGAATAAGTTCATGCAAAGGAAGATGCAGCAGAGTCAAGTTCACTTCACTCCGGGTACTTTACTGGAAACGTTAGCAGCATTGGTTACAGTTCTCAGTTCAGCAAGATGTTATAACGACAAGTAGCTAACGGGTGGCTGCAAGTGGATCCCAGGAGATAGGATAGAACCCTCGGTGTGTGCCTTTTCTCCCGTCTTTTCTTTCCTGTTTCCCAGTAATTTATATGAAGTCTGATCCCATAAAGCGAATCTGACCTCTTGCTGTCTCTCTGTTCTCACTCCCGTCGGGTTACCTTCTGCTGGCCGCAGAACCATCAAGCGGTGCCTGGTACCCTCTTTTGATTGCTTAAGGGCCTGGGCAGTATATATATATATATAACTTCTCAGATCTTCTGATTTTTTGTGGTCCTTGGAGGATCCCACAGGTGCGGGCTCTGGTGCCCGGTGAGCTGCTTCTCAAGTCCTTCCTTCCCCAACTGGCTGTCTGAGCCTGGGATCTGTCCTTTCTCCCACTCTCCTAGTCCCTCAGCCGAGAGACCCTCTCCTTGTTCCTAACTTTCTATTCTGCTGAAAGACGAACTTTCTCTATCAGGCTCACTGCCTGACTGACTGACTCAGTTCCCCTGGAGTTGGTTTTATTCCCTCCCGGGTACCTCCCACCGTGTGATCTAGTGTGGGGTGCTGGTCTATGGGTCCCACCCACTATCCTAGAGTCTGCTTGCAGCTGCAGTATTTGCATCACTTTTATGGGTGCAGTATCCCTCTGTGACGCCTGCATAGCGGGGCGCCACATACCCCCTTGATTGAATATACTCATCCGCGAGCATTAGTACCTGTCTACCGGGAAGTGAAAAATATTTTTTATATATCAACTTTAACGGATAACTATTTACAATTAAGCAAGCTTAGGTTTTCTTCCCATTGTTGGGAGGCACATTCTTTAAACGTTTCACATATATATATATAAACATTATTACCTCGGCCCAATGGGACCGGTACTAGCTATGCGGGCCTAGCGGTAATCTCTAGTCCAGTACAGTCCAGTGTGTTTTATTCCCTCCCGGGTACCTCCCACCGTATAATCTAGTATGGAGTGCTGGTCTATGGGTCCCACCCACCATCCTAGAGACTGCTTGCAGCTGGAGTATCTGCATCACTTTTATGGGTGCAGTACCCCTCTGTGACGCCTGCGTAGCGGGTCGCCACAGATACCCGATGTATACCTTGGTTACCAGCCTTCTCCGCTCACCGGCTGGTATCCAAGGTACACAGCGGGTAACTAGGGACCCTAGTTACCCGCTGTGTACCTTGGATAACAGCCGGTGAGCAGAGAAGGCTGGTAACCAAGGTATACATTGGGTATCTAGGCAGAACGCGCTGCCTAGATACCCGCAGTTTACCTTGGATACGAGCCTGCTCCCGCTTACCGCAGCCTGGCAGCGGGAGCAAGACATCGTGGAAACGATATTTAAATCATTTCCACGATGTCGCTGGTCCACTGATCGCTGGTGAGTCTGCCTGTGTGACAGCTCACCAGCGATCAGCCTTCAATGTCGCCAGCGATAAGATCGCTGACGACATTGACGAGTGTAACGGCCCCATTAATGGTTGGTAGAGGATCAAATAAGTTTATGTTCAAGGCTCTATTGGTGCAATCTGATTCCCATGTTAGGGGTTTCTTATAATGGAGTCACAAACGTTTGACAAAAAGTGATGTCAATTTATCCTTAGGGTCCACTCCTACAGCACTTCAGTCTAAAATACGCCATCCATTGATTGTTTCTGTTAGTGCAGCTCAGACCTATTCAGCTATTAGACACAGCCAATGGACATATGTGGCAAGATTGAAAAGAGACTTCTTGTACATGGGTATATGCATATATATGGCAATACACAAACTCTCTACATCCAGTTTGTTTGGGGAGAATGGGTGATGTTTCTAGAGTAGAACAGCTTGCAATTTAGCATGTGACAAGGCATGTTACCAACTAAAGGCACATCATGATAGAATATAGGCAACACAATTCTGTTCCATGACACGTGATATTTGATATACGATGTGCATACTGATATATGTACCATAGACATTTTTCATTACTTGCTCAAAGAGGATCTCCTTCTCAGAGAGAAGAGCCACAAATTATAAAGCACTCATTTGATTTCCTACTTGCGCTGGGTCATGGATCACTACGATACCCAATAAATAATAAATACCCACCGCAAGTGTTGCCTCACCCTCAGGTATAAAGGTAGAACTTAAAGTGGTCAATCAGGCTCAGTCTTTTTCTGCAGTGTAAGTGAAGGGAAATTTGGGCAAAGTTTAGAGCACCTTATCATTGGTTTGGCCCACTTGTATACTATGTGCATGTGAGGCTTATGATTCATCATTAAACAATCTGTATTACATATGAATGCCACACATGTATTACTTCTCCAACTAATAACTCTTGTTCCGTTTTTTATATTTTGTTCTTTTTACCCAAAAGACTTGGAAAAAAATCTTAATCTGGCATTGCAGAAGCTGAAGATTGCAGCTCTGTGGTGGCATCATTAATCTCTGCCTCTCGCCCAACTGGTGAGTCTTGTAAAGAAGATAATACAGCAGTGAAATCAGTGACCCAATGCCAATTGGTCTTGAAAGGTCCACCAACCAAAATAGACTTTTGCTGATCAAACACTTGTTAGGAATGGCAACAAAGGAGACTATTGGCTGATCCTGTGAGTGTCTTCACAGCGGGCTCTGTGCAGGCCCGAGTGATGGATGACCATTCTTCCTTTGAGGGGGATGTTACAAGACCTGGTATGGGGCCTTTTCTCATCTTAAATTTGTACTCAATAAATCACAGGTAGATGAGGAGACAGCGGAGGTTTCATTACACCTACACCCTGCAGTATCAATCATGGCACAACAAGAGGCTCGTACAGCTCATTTTCACTTGTGTACTGCAGCCATTTCCGTCTGCTGGAGAGGTCTGCAGTTGGGCAGAAGTAGACAAAAACGTGTAACCCTCTCACTGCTATATAGATCCATACAAACTTGTGCCCACCTAATAAAAAACTGTCTCACCCCTGCAGAATGCATTAAGCACGAGTCCACATTAACTGAACATTGATAAAATCATTTATTTTGACTGTATTAGTACTTATGAGCCTTATGACAATTGTATAGCTAGGGTGCAAGGATGTAATAATGTGATAATAACATATATTAGAAATTCATCGAATTTACAGAATGTCATGATTACACAAATTAGATGTCACTGAAAAGGCAAGGATGGCCAGACTAGACAAGTGCGCCATTTCAGGCCTTACAGATGATTACACATTCATTATAGAGACTTGTCTACTCTTCTTAAACATTTGTTTTAATAGATCATTGTATTCTCCATACTACGGTATAACAATTCTATAACATCTTTTCATACAAATCAATATTGTGCCATTGCTCTGATATTATTTCTACTAATGTATGAATAAATTGACAAATCTGTTACCATTTTCCCTGTCAAATGGGCATGTCCCTAATAGGTATGAATGTTATTGTCTCACCCGGTGAGGTGCATTCTCTTAACTAACAAAGTAGATGCATAGTCAATAGAGATCAGTGAATCCATGGATGTTCAGGTTCGCCAGGTTTGGCTGGACTTTCAAAAGAAGTTTGGTTTGGGACCCGGACTTGACCAACCCCATAAATGTCAATGGGGACTTGAATTTCTGTGATGGAAAATGCATGTAAAATGGTCATAGTAAGGGCTAAAGGCTGCAAATGGAAGCAAAATGGGGGTAATTGCCTGGCAAACAAATTTAGATACGGAATACATTTTAAGAAATGACATGCGCTCTTGCGTATTTTTGATAACCAGTGCAGGTAAAACAGACAGCTGCAGGATGCAACCCATAGCTAAATGCTTTACCTTGTCTGGTTATCAAAATTAGAGGGGATCCAAAGGATTTTTTTGTATTATTTAAATAAATAAGTAATAAAAATTGCAAGGGCTACACCTTGTTTTTGATAACAAGCCAAGATAAAGCAGACAGCTGTAGGGCTGGTATTATCACAGTGGGAAGGGTCATGGTTATTTAGCCCTTCCCAGTCTAAATATACCAGGCCACAGCACCTCAGAAAGGGAGCTTCTGTTAGATGAGTCAATTCTGGTGCATAATACCAGCTCTTCCCAATAGCACTAGTGCAGTGGCAATTGGGGTAATAGGTTAATGGGGGTCATCTGGCATCAAGGACATTTGTTAGTAATGGATAGGCTTTTAACAGACAACTCCATTACTATCCAGCATGTATTGAGTTAAAAAAGACACACACACACACACACACACACACACACACACACACACACACACACACACACACACAGGGAATAAAAAGGTTTATCTAATTAAAACATCCTCTACATGCCCTCTTTCACCAATTTATTGCTTTAAAATATATCCTGGAAGTTCCAGTGTAATCCAAAGAGTAATGTGCCATGATGCTCATTGATACCTATAGAGCTTTGTTCTGAGAACTTTTTTAGAATGACGCATCATAGGTCACTATTGAGTTTCAATGCAGTTTTAAAGCAGGTCTGCTACTAACAGGACCATATGTTATTCCAAGTTCAGTACTCTTCCTGATCTGCCTATCAATCAGGAAGCAACTTCCTATACCTACCTAACACCTCCCATCACGAGTTGGCCCCAGTAGTTAAACATATCCACTGCTATCTAATTGCTGCAGGCCACCAATAGATAAAACCATATCTAAAACATGAAAATGCATTATATTACTATAAGGGTCTCAAGGGGGCGTTGTCAGCTTCTCCACTCCTTTACAGTTGCATTTCAGTTACAGTTAAACATAACAAAGCAATATAATGATTTCTTACAGCTAGATATTAACAAATCAATTCAATGGGATTCAAATTCATGTTGATCTTTAAGAATTTGTACAATTTGCAATTGGCTTCGCGCAAGTAAACAAGAATTTCTGCCACCATTTTGCACATTGCATGATTGCATCAGGCAGAGAATGATGGCATGAGTTTAGCACTTTTTCCCATAACGCCTTGCAATGATCACATCATCATGGTATAGCACAGCCAATCAGGAGGGAATATACAGTGAATCTGAATAGTGAGAGGACGTCACAGCTCACATCTCAGCAATAACAATAGAAATAGGAAGAGAAAGGCATAAACCAGTGACAAGAATGTATAGATAGCACACAATTGACGGTTACCATGCATTCTCCCATAGAGTAATATGATGAGGTTACTTTGGCATTATTACAATTCCTCATAGTGCTATATACATTTTGTGACTTAAAATGGAACACTTATTATTCGATTCACAAGAAAACAAATTTCTTATAAAATTTGGCAAAGCTGGCGAATTTATATATCAAAAGATTCGCTCATCTCTATTTACAGCATATTCCTAGATGCAAAGTCACACTGCATCAATGGACACAAGTCATTTGTGGCCCAGCCAAAGTATTAAAAAGTTAGACCTTTTTACTATACATGAAAAAAATCTTTAGAAACCACAGCATCCATCACAGAATAAATGCTATTTATCTTCCCATAATATAATCTTTCTCGTGGCTTTTCCAAATGTTTGGCCAAAGCATTGCTATATACTGCAGTTGGGAAAATAAATAATATGTTTCCATGATGGATGCTGCAGCTTTCTTCTGATTTTTTAACATTTGATGGATTAGACTGTGGTCCTGGATTATAGGCTGTACTTAGTAATGATCTTCAAACTTCTGTTCCTTTTCTGCTGGATTATACATACTGTGAGACAATGTACAATATTATATATGCTGCAGTCTATTATGTTTTTATCTTATATTACTTTATGTAACATAATCATGATTATAATATATTATGACGTGATATCTTTTTATATGTTATCATGCATACTTATTTTCTAGAAGTTCTGATCTTCATTAAGTCTTTCCTGGTTTTTGTATAATGTGTTTATACAGTGGGGGAAATAAGTGTTTGATCCCTTGCTGATTTTGTAAGTTTGCTCACTGACAAAGACATGAACAGTCTATAGTTGTAAGGGTAGGTTAATGTTTACAGTGGGAGACAGAATATCAAAAATAAAATCAAGAAAATCACATTGTCTAAATTATATAAATGTATTTGCATTTTGCAGAGAGAAATAAGTATTTGATCCCATACCAACCACTAGGAATTCTGGCTCCTACAGACCGGTTTAGACGCTCCTAATCAACATGTTTCCTGCATTAAAGATAGCTGTCTTAAAACTGTCACCTGTATGAAAGAGTCCTGACCACACACTCAATTAATCAGTCAGACTCTAACCTCTACTACATGGGCAAGACCAGAGAGCTTTCTAATGATGTCAGGGAAAAAGATCCTAGACCTGCAAAAAGGCTGGAATGGGCTACAAAATAATAAGTAAAACGCTGGGTAAGAAGGAGACAACTGTTGGTGCAATAGTAAGAAAATGGAAGAAATACATAATGACTGTCAATTGTCATCAAAAGAACACCATCCCTACAGTCAAGCATGGCAATGGAAACATAATGTTTTGGGGGTGTTTATCTGCTAAGGGCACAGGACTACTTTAATGCATCAATGAGACAATGGATTGTACTGAAAATCCTAAGTGACAACTTCCTTCCCTCTGCCATGATATTAAAAATGGGTCACGGCTAGGTCTTCCAGCATGACAATGACCCAAAACATACAGCCAAGGCTACAAAAGAATGACTCAAAAAGAAGCACATTAAGATCATGGAGTGGTCTAGTCAGTCTCCAGACCATAATCTTATGGAAAACTTACGGAGAGAGCTGAAGCTCCGAGTTGCCAAGCGATAGTCTTAAAATCATAATGATTTAGAGATGAAAAAGAGGAGTGGACCAAAATTCCTCCTGACATGTGTGCAAACTTTATCATCAGCTACAAGAAATGTCTGACTGCTGTGCTTGCCAACAAGGGTTTTGCCACCAAGTATTAAGCCTTGTTTGTCAGAGGGATCAAATACTTATTTCTCTCTGCAAAATTCAAATAACTTTATATAATTTAGACAATGTGATTTTCTGGATTTTACTTTAGATATTCTATCTCTGACTGATAAAATTAACCTACCCTTAAATTATACACTGTTCATGTCTTTGTCAGTGGGCAAACTTACAAAATCAGCAAGGGATCAAATACTTATTTCCCCCACTGTATTGTCTTGCTATAGTCTACCAAGTTTCTGTGTGCTGAACTTTTTAATGTGTTCATTAACCAATAGTAGGTCAGGTTCATGAAGAACTAGGACACCAGAGACAGTTTTAGACAAATTGAGGTACTTGACAAATGTTAAAAGTGGGGCCTCAAATGCTTTACCAAAAATGTTTACAGTATGATGCATTTACCCAATCACAAGTAATTGGCACCTGTTTATTGCCTTTTTTTCACAGACTGGTGAAGAATGATGGGGACAGAATGATCACCGATAGATCATTTTTATCCTCATATCATGATATCAATAGCACATCTACTGTATACACCTGGTAGGGTCCTTTAGAGAACAATGATTTTTGTTCCAAAATAAACAATACAATTACCTGACGAATGGGCAGCATTTTGCTCATTGGGTTTTGCTTATTGGGTGATTGCCGACATATCTTTAAACCTTTGAACACACACATACACTGTATTTCACACACAGACTAGAAATAAGTCCACTTAAGGATATAGACAGCAAGGAAGTGCAGTAAAACGCAAAACATAAAACAACATGTGGCAGGGCAGACAAAAATGGGAAAATGAGAAATACCTGGTCAGGAGCGAACCAAGAAAGGAGAACAAGGAAATAGGAACCATCAGCATTTGGACAGGGAAGAGAAAGCAATAGCCTAGCAGACAGGTGAACTGATCATGAATCAACAGGTCACCAGATCAAATCCCCAAACTGAGCCACTATAGAACACTTCTTTATGCAAGGAGCCACTGGACCTCCAGGAGCCCATAACAACTGCTGTTGCTGATGGAACTCCTCAACAGGTGATCTGCATGAAGATCTTCCAAATCAATCCAGGAGTCATCCTCTGCTTGGGAACTCTGCAGCTCCTTCAGGGTTACCGCTTGTCTCTTTGAATAATGCCCTCTGTTCTTGGGCTGAGCATGATGGTTAGCAGCCCTCTCTTGGCAGGTTTGTTTGCAATCATGTTTTTTCCATTTGATGAAAATTGCTTGATGGTGCACAAGAGGATCATCACAGATTGGGATTTTTTTTTAGAACCCAACTAGACTAGTACTTCTGAACAACTTTGACTTGTTTGGAGATCTTTTTGGTCTTTATGGTGTTTTTTAGTTAGTGGTGCCTCTTGCTTAATGATGTTTCACTCTCTCTGACCATTCAGAAAAGGTTTGTATACACTGACAGACCATGCGACATATAGATTGTACACAGGTGGATTTCCTTGCACTAAGGATGGGACTTACGATGGTAACTGCTTGCACCAGAAATTTTTAGATGCTTTAAAGGGAACCTGTCACCTGGATCTAAGCCCCTACACTATCACTACCTGTCCCTGCACCTTCCTAGCTGCTCCCTATCTATCCCTCTCTGAGCTAAATCCGCCCTATAAAACTGCAGAAAAATAACTTATAACTTACAGAAGTCCCTGAGGCTGGGGACTGAGAAGGCGGCGCCAGGCTCCATTCAGCCCCTCCTCCATGCAGCAGCACACACCCCGCTGGGCGGCGTTATTCTTTCTTCATCGCCGCCTCCTCCATTTGGAATCTCCCACCCACTTTACACTGTAAGGTAGAGGTTAGGATCGGCACGACAGAAGGCAGTGACTCAGGTATTTACTCACACAGCACACAGATTAATGGCACAGTTCAGGTATTCACAGACCTCCAGATTCCAGTGTAACAGGCCTGACTAACCCCCCGACCAGAATATACCCGAGGTATAAACTGGGCCAGCCCAGAATATACCCCCCTGGGCCAGAATATACCCTTGGTATATTCTGGCCTAGCCCAAACTATACCCCGGGGTATAAACAGGCCTAGGCCAGATTATAACTCTCCGTATACCACAGCAGCTGTAGATCAGGGCCCCAAGCCGTGCACAGGGCCCCAAGCAATGCATGAGGGCCCGAGGCAGCACAAGGTGGCCCAGGCAGCAGAAAGTGGCCTTACGCAACATACAGGGCCCCAGGCAGTGCTAGGGGCCCCAGGCAGTGCTAGGGGCCCCAGGCAGTGCATGGGGGCCCCAGGCAGCACACAGGGGCCCCAGGCTACACACAGGATCCCAGGCTACACACAGGGGCCCCAGCCAGCATACAAGGGCCCCAGGCAGTACACATGGCCCCAGGCAGTGCACAGGGCCCCAGGCAGTGCACAGGGCCCCAGGCAGCACAAAGTGGCCCCAGGCAACATACAGGGGCCCCAGGCAGTACCAGGGGCCCCAGGCTACACACAGGATCCCAGGCTACACACAAGGGCTCCATGCAGCATACAAGGGCCCCAGGCAGCACACAGGGGCCCCAGGCAGCACAAAGTGACCACAGGCAATATACAGGGGCCCCAGGCAGTGGGCCACCCGGGGCCACTTTGTACTGCCTGGGGCCCCTGTGTGCTGCCTCTGGCCCCCATGCGTTGCCTGGGTCCCCTTTGTACTGCCTGGGGCCCTTGTATGCTGCATGGGGCCCCTGTATGTAGCCTGGGACCCTGTGTGTAGCCTGGGGCCCCTAGTACTGCCTGGGGCCCCTGTATGTTGCCTGGGGCCACTTTGTGCTGCCTGGGGCCACTTTGTGCTGCCTGGGGCCTGTGCACTGCCTGGGGCCCCGTGCACTGCCTGGGGCCCCGTGCACTGCCTGGGGTCCTTGTATGCTGCATGGGGCACCTGTGTGTAGCCTGGGATCCTGTGTGTAGCTTGTGGCCCCTAGTACTGCCTTGGGCCCCTGCATGTTGCCTGGGGCCTCTTTGTGCTGCTTGGGGCCACTTTGTGCTGCCTGGGGCCCCTAGCATTGCTTGGGGCCCTAGCACTGCCTGGGGCCCTAGCACTGCCTGGGGCCCCTGTATGTTGCGTAGGGCCACTTTCTGCTGCCTGGGGCCACTTTGTGCTGCCACGGGCCCCCATGTGTTGCTTGGAGCCCTGATCTACAGCTGCTGTGGTATACGGAGGGGTATAATCTGGCCTAGGCCACTTTAACCCCGAGTATATTCTGGTCGGGGGGGTTAGTCTGGCCTGTTACACCGGGGCACAGCCGAGTAGAACCTCATACAATCCCAGCAGCTCCTGCTGCTGTCCTGACACACTCCACCCCCTCCCCACAGCCCAGGGCAGCACATATCATCTCTTATTCACCCGCACACCTGGGGTCAGTGATTTCAATCAGCACTTAGCTCCAGTAGCAGCTCACCCTGTGTGTGCTGCTACCGAGCAGAAGATACAATCTCCCATATGCTGTGTCTCAGTCAGGGGACACATCGAGGTCGCATCACCACAACATGATAGGTGTAAAGCAGGCGGGAGATTCCAAATGGAGGAGGCGGCGATGAAGAAAGAATAACGCCGCCCAGTGGGGCGTGTGCTGCTGCATCGAGGAGGGGCTGAATGGAGCCTGGCGCCGCCTTCTCAGTCCCCAGCCTCAGGGACTTCTGTAAGTTATAAGTTATTTTTCTGCAGTTTTATAGGGCGGATTTAGCTCAGAGAGGGATAGATAGGGAGCAGCTAGGAAGGTGCAGGGACAGGTAGTGATAGTGTAGGGGCTTAGATCCAGGTGACAGGTTCCCTTTAAAGCAAAAGGAGTGAATACATATGAGTACAAGGCAAAATTATTTATTTTATCCTTCTTACCTTCTTGCAGATTGTCCTGAGCATCCTAAATTCACTTTCTGAGATGTACCCTCAGAGTACCAACCACCACCCCCTCATTTAAATTCTTGACAAGATCTTCATCCCTTAAACCTGTGCAAAGAATCAGGACAAAGTGTCAGCCTTGACATTCGTAGTTTAACTGTAGAATCAAACTGACTAAAAAATATGACTCCACTGAGCCTGTCTGGTGCTAATCTAGCACTAATGTTTGGGTCCCCATAGACTTATATGAGGTTTAGGGTTTGAGCTCAGGTTCAGGTCATGTTCAGTGTCAAACCCAGAATTTCAAAGTATGGCCAGATCCAACGAACTCGAACATTTGCGGGTTCACCCATCTCTAACTATTTTTTTAGTTTGTTGTTGAACCCACCATGATCATCTGAAGAATGAAGTCTACAGCTTACACCCCAGGGCGATTTTAAGTTTGCTTTTGTTTTTGTTTTTTCCTCCTCTTCTTCCAAGATCCATAACTTTTCTATTTTGTCTTCCACATAGCTATATGAGGGCTTGGTTTTTGTGGGACGAGTTGTACTTTTGAATGAAATAATTTATTCTACTACATAGTGTACTTATTTACCAATTTACCTATATTATAATACTTACTAACCTTGCATTAACCAGGTGAGTACAAGAATACAGATACCAAAAAAAGTATTAGATTAGATGTCAAGTACAATCCTATTATCTTTTGAACACTTGTAATTCAGTATGACAGGAGTTGCTCCTCACTCCTCACCCCTTTTGTCTGGGACATTACATCACAAATCAGTGTGAAGCTCCATGCTGTTGCAGAGAACAGAGGCAGGAACATGGCCATGAGAGGTGATGGTTGAAATGCCAGCAGTGTCAGCACCTGTTCACCAGGGGTCTCTGCTACAACTGGCAAAGAGACTTTTTGGCGGGTCTGGTGGTAAGGATAAGTTCCCAACCAGATCCCAAGGTGTGTAGATGAGCAGTGCCTAATGTTAGGCTCATTACTTAAAATAGACTCTCCTGTCATTTGTATGAACTGTGCCAGAATGGCGCATACCTTAATCAGCACATCAGTTGGAGACAAAAGACTAATTCCATGTGATCATCTTCAGGCATTGTCAGAGCTGGATTCCTCTTTGGGCCCCCTCGCAGTGACCTGTCTGGAGAAATGTCATTCGTGGAAACAGATTTCCCCTGGTGATGCCAAGTCAAGACCCCTGGCTTTTTCCCCAAGACTTGGAGGAGTGGAAAGACCTGAGGAACCTTGAAACCGTGTGTCTTGAGCTCAGGCCTTGCCATGGACATCTTTGGCTCTTTGGCAGGAGGCATGAACACAAAATCTAGTGTTTGTCACCAAACTAGGCTAGGTAGGCTGCAGCTGTTGAAAAAGGAACTTAACTTTCCTTCAATTTAGACTGCAGTCAGTATTCATGTGTGGCGGCCAGGAAGCTGTTGATTTGTGTGGGTTCAAGGGAGGGGAAGTTTAAAATCATGGATAAGTTTGTGAACTACTGTACTGTCCTACCAACTGGCCATGTCATGCACCCAGCAATTTACACTGTGTCACTAAAGTAGTTCTCGTGATCCTGTACTAGGCAGGGTGTATCTTAAGTAAAAATGTTACACTAGATGTCGGCCCGATTCTAAAGAATCGGGTATTCTAGACTATGTATGTAGTTTATTTATGAAGATTTAAGAATAATGCAAAGCAAAGCTGGGTTTAAATCCTGTGAGAATATCTTTGATTGCTTGCAGGAGGGCACAGCGGGCGGGTGCGGGCAGGAGCAAGCTGTGGAAGAGCAGGAGGGTGCGGGCAAGAGGGGGCCGGGAACAGCAGGCAGGTTCGGGCAGGAGGAGACAGGGAACCGCAGTGGGGGGTGGCAAGAGGGGGCCAGACCCCTCTGGTACTATACACAGGTGACAGTGCTGGTGGTACTATACACACAGGTGACAGTGCTGATGCTGGTGGTACTATACACACAGGTGACAATGCTGCTGGTACTATACACACAGGCGACAGTGCTGCTGGTACAATACACACAGGTGACAGTGCCGATGCTGGTGGTACTATACACACAGGTGACAATGCTGCTTGTACTATACACACAGGTGACAGTGCTGCTGGTACAATACACACAGGTGAGAGTGCTGATGATGGTGGTACTATACACACAGGTGACAATGCTGCTGGTACAATACACACAGGTGAGAGTGCTGGTGGTACTATACACAGGTGACAGAGGTGATGCTGGTGGTACTATACACACAGGTGACAATGCTGCTGGTACAATACACACAGGTGACAGTGCTGGTGGTAGTATACACACAGGTGACAGTGGTGATGCTGGTGGTACTATACACACAGGTGACAATGCTGCTGGTACAATACACACAGGTGACAGTGCTGGTGGTAGTAAACACACAGGTGACAGTGCTGATGCTGGTGGTAGTATACACACAGGTGACAGTGCGGTTAGAAGAATATACACAGAGGTGACAGTGCTGCTGGTACTATGTACACACAGAGGTGAGAATGGTGCTGCGGGTAGTATGCGCACAGAGGTGACAATGGTGCTGCAGGTAGCATGCACACAGAGGTGACAATGGTGCTGCAGGTAGTATGCGCAGAGAGGTGACAATGGTGCTGCAGGTAGTATGCGCAGAGAGGTGACAATGGTGCTGTAGGTAGTATGCAGACAGAGGTGACAATGGTGCTGCAGGTACTATGCGCAGAGAGGTGACAGTGGTGCTGCAGGTAGCATGCGCACAGAGGTGACAATGCTGCTGGTACTGTGTACACACAGAGGTGACAATGGTGCTACAGGTAGTATGCGTACAGAGGTGACAATGGTGCTGCAGGTAGCATGCGCACAGAGGTGACAATGGTGCTGCAGGTAGCATGCGCACAGAGGTGACAATGGTGCTGCAGGTAGCATGCGCACAGAGGTGACAATGGTGCTGCAGGTAGCATGCGCACAGAGGTGACAATGCTGGTGGTACTATACACACAGGCGACACTGGTGCTGGTACAATACACACAGGTGACAGTGCTGATGCTGGTGGTACTATACACTCAGGTAACAATGCTGCTGGTACTATCCACACAGGTGACAGTGCTGATGCTGGTGGTACTATACACACAGGTGACAATGCTGCTGGTACAATACACACAGGTGAGAGTGCTGGTGGTACTATACACAGGTGACAGTGGTGATGCTGGTGGTACTATACACACAGGTGACAATGCTGCTGGTACAATACACACAGGTGACAGTGCTGGTGGTAGTATACACACAGGTGACAGTGCGGTTAGTACAATACACACAGAGGTGACAGTGCTGCTGGTACTATGTACACACAGAGGTGAGAATGGTGCTGCAGGTAGTATGCACACAGAGGTGACAATGGTGCTGCAGGTAGTATGCACACAGAAGTGACAATGGTGCTGCAGGTAGTAAGCGCAGAGAGGTGACAATGGTGCTGCAGGTAGTATGCGCAGAGAGGTGACAATGGTGCTGCAGGTAGTTTGCAGACAGAGGTGAGAATGGTGCTGCAGGTAGTATGCGCAGAGAGGTGACAATGGTGCTGCAGGTAGCATGCGCACAGAGGTGACAATGGTGCTGTAGGTAGCATGCGCACAGAGGTGACAATGCTGCTGGTACTATGTACACACAGAGATGACAATGGTGCTGCAGGTAGTATGCGCACAGAGGTGACAATGGTGCTGCAGGTAGCATGCGCACAGAGGTGTCAATGGTGCTGCAGGTAGCATGCGCACAAAGGTGACAATGGTGCTGCAGATAGCAGGTGCAGAGAGGTGACAATGGTGCTGCAGGTAGCATGCGCACAGAGGTGACAATGGTGCTGCAGGTAGCATGTGCACAGAGGTGACAATGCTGCTGCAGGTGGTATACACACAGAGGTGACAATGGTGCTGCAGGTGGTATACACACAGAGGTGACAATGGTGTCGCAGGTAGTATGCGCACAGAGGTGGGAGTGCTGGTCTCCCTCTTGCAGGCCCCGGTGCTCCCCTCTCCCCCTCCTGTCTTGTAGACGGCAGGAGTTCCAAATAGCGAAGCATATGTTATTCTTACCTGTCCGGGCTCCAGCGGCGCGATGCAGGTGTATCGTCCTCCGTTGCTATGTCGCCGCCCCTGGAGTTCAGGATCCAATATGGCATCCGGGAAGTCTCGCGAGAGTTCCCGGACGCCATCTTGGAGATCATTGTCGCCGCCCCCGGAGCCATGGCTCCGAACAAAAGCCACGGAAGTGGCGCCGTATGCGACGGAAGTCGCTACGGCAATTATATAATAGATTGTGTGGCATTCCGAGTCAGAGTCGTTAGGGCAGCATGGTGGTCTTTGTCAATCCAGACCTGGCATGTGTTACGTTGATTTCTTGGTGACCCCTGTTGCTGTGTCGGAGATCCCTATCCAAACGCCCCCTTTGTATAAAGATCAAGTTATCCGAAACTGATCTCATTTCTGATCTATGACCCACTGTATCCTGGTACAAATTCCTCGGGACTCTGTTTACAGCTGCCTGCTCCAATATGTTCCTAGCTGCCAGCACATTAATATCTATCTCTAGTAGGTCCTGTAACAGGGGGTATAGCTACCTGCTCCAGGCTGTCCCTAGCCTCCAACTCCCTAACATCTGACACTGGTAGCTAGGAACAGCCTGGAACAGGCAGCCACACCACTGTCACGAGACATATGACTAGACTAAATAGAGACAGATATCAGGGGGCTGACAGCTAGGAAAACCCTGGAGCAGGCGGCCACACACCTGTGGCGCCCCTGCGGGTATTAGCCACAGTATAAGATCATAATAGTTGCACTCACTTAGAAAGCCATGCCACTGCACTACCACCTTTGGCCAGTAGGGGGAGCTCCAGAGACACCAGAGACTTCCCTAGAGATAAAACACTGGTTTGAGGTAAATTTTCAGACAGTTGGAGCCATGAGCTCAGAGTGACAGGAGCTGCATTGAGTTCCTGAGGACTGACTGACAATTTCCAGGGCCAAGCCATCGGTCTGAGGAGGAGAAAACTGATAAGAGAAACACTTTCAGAATCGGGTAGCATCATTATCTACCCTAGATAAAAAGCGCAGATACGGATACCGGATCCGTGGCTGCATTAATTATATACAATACAGCAACCGGAAAAACGTGAGGTAACAACAAGCTTCACAGGGCCAGACACAGCAACATACTAAGAGTTCAGCAGTACTCCCGGAGGGGGTAAGCAGAGAGAGACAAAGGACTCAAGTTGCCTGTTGAGTGGGACCCAGAGAGGACAGATTTGGGCCGGCAGCGAGTTCACACACGGCAGCAGGGCCACATAGACAGCGCAAGCAGGAGGTAAAGGACCCGGTGGGGCCTGAGCAACTGAACCCCTATTGCAGACTCCGGAGACGGGACTTGTTGTATTATAGTTTGGTTGAAAGTAAACCAGTTAAACCTCATCTGTGCCTCAGCCTCTGATTTAACAGCTACCATCTATCCAGGATTGGGACCATCACCGCTGAGAGAATTTGCTGTGAATCAAGTAAGTGTCTGTGTCCTTAACATCTCCTCACCATACTTCCATCTTCATCCATCATTAACTTTAACATCACCTGTCCAGGGGACCCTACAGCCCTACCCGGAAAAGGGCTATACCATCTCAGCTGCCTCTCACCATCATCCCCTGGCCAGTACAAGGCAGCGGTGGCCATATATAGCCACATTATTCTGGGTGGCGTCACGACAATAACATCTACAAACTTTATAAATTATATAAACTTCTAAATCCCCTGTAAATACCCCCTTTTAGGAGTGTGCCAGCCTGGGGCCACGGCCTGGGTCCAGCCACCAGTGACTCCCCCAAGGAAAGGGACCCTGCGCCGGGTATCCCGGTCCCCTAAGCTGGGCGGCACATCTCTCTTTGGCGTCACGAACAGGATTTACCGTGCCTGGTTAAATCGGGTACTGTGTGCCGTGATTAATGCCGAAAATTGTGAGAAAATCTGAGAAAAATTGACTTTTTTATCAAAAAGTGATTTTCCCATTGGAAACCATTGAAATAGACTTTTCCCCATTGACTAACATTGAAACAAAATGGCCGCCAGCCTCTGAGGTAAAATTGCATCATCACTAATTACCTCATAACTGCCACAGCACGAGACTGCTATTTGAATTGTGTCATAGCCCTGAGCTCTGATCTGACTGAAAAATTTCAGATTCCGCCATTACTGAGCTCGCGGCGAGCAGAAGCAGCAGGGGGCGTGTCTTTGGGGGCGGCACCAAGCTGAGAGCTCTGACGTCGGCAAAAGGGGAAAACCAATCCTGCTGCACAGCGGAACGATTATACGCCATCCCGACGGAAGCAGAGGACCGGAAGGGTCCGGATTAACTAAGGGGGCGCAACATGTCGCAGCACGGAGACGCCGAAACACCCGGCGACACAAATGCAACTGAAGCACAAAACAGAGCGCCCGGCGCAAGGTTCAGCGCCCATTATGCCAATGTTGATGCCATATACCCCGGGTGCTCCATGGCTTCCAGTGTATGAAGGTAAGCCTAATACTTTTGATGATTTTAAAGAAAAACTGCTGGCCTATTTAAACATGTTTCCAATGGCAGAAGCTCAGCGTGTCGGTTTGTTGATGGCACAGTTAAGTGGTAATGCCAAGCGAGAAGTCACAGCATGGTCCGCTGATCTAAAAGACACTGCTGAGCATATTCTAGCTGGATTAAAGGCAGTATTTGAAACTACTGCTGGTAGCAAAGCAAAGACCAAATTCTTCAATTGCAAACAAAAGGCCAATGAGAGTGTGAGAGACTTTGCCCTGAATTTACAGGAGGCCCTTAAAGCGCTTACACTGGCTGAACCAATGTTTAACACTGGCGCTGATAAATTGCTAAAAGATCAATTCATTGAGGGACTATTAACCCCTTCTCATCGAGGGCATGCGAGTATGCTGACTTTCAAGGACCCTGAGGTGACATTTGCCCAGTTAAAGGAGAGCGCTATTCGTCTCCAGCAGGCAGAGGCACTTTGGGATCAGGATCCTGAGCAATCCATTACAGAAACCCCTCAACAACAGAGAGTGCCAGTGACATCAGTTAAGCCCCTGGAGGCCAGTGTTAATGATGCTTTCCAGCAAAAGCTTGACTCTCTAACAGACATTGTCACCTCAATGGCTAAAACCATGCAGGAAATGAGAGAATCACAGGCTACACCCAAGATGGAGTTGGCGAACCGCAGAGAGGATATTCCCTGGATGAGACCCCAGAGATACCCAGCGTGGAGAGGACGACCCAACGACCGTTACCAGCCGGATGGACAGCCTATTTGCCGTCGTTGCCGGAAGCCAGGCCACATCGCCCGCAATTGTGATTTAAACAAGGATCCCCTGGGAATGCGGGCCGCTTCGCAGGAGTGAACTTTCAAGGCCCAACATCCTGGCACGATAAGTACGTCGGAGGACGTCCCATTATCCCTATCGTGCTGGACGGTATTCCCCTCAATGCCTTGTTGGACACTGGTTCCCAGATTTCATCTATACCACATATCCTTTATAAGAGGTACTGGCAGATTCAGACATTGATAAAAGACCATCTAATGTTGAGCTAAGTATATATGCTAGTAATGGAAAATTGGTACCGCAAGTAGGATTTAGAGAGATGACCATTAAGATTGGTAGAGCAGAATTAAAAAATCAGGGTATCATAATTGTTGATGTTAACCGACGGGAACCTTTTGTATTGGTAGGTATGAATGTTTTAGAAAATTGTTTTTCCGAGGTTATTACTATTTTACAGCAATTTGCGGAAACTGCCCAATCCTGCCAGCAGAGAATTCTCTGGAGAGAGATAAAAGCATTGGTGCTGAAGCAACAAGTAGAGGTTGCAGGTGGAGAAATCGGCAGTGTGAGGGTAAGTGACCCAACTCCTATAGTGATACCTCCAAAAACTGAAATGCTGGTATGGTGTAGAGCAGCCATTGGTATTAAAGGACGAGATTACCAAGCCTTGGTAGAGCCTGTGTACACTGATAGTAGACCCACAATATTAACGGCTAGAGGAATAGTCGAGGTACACAGGGGAAGAGTGCCCATACGTCTTTTGAATTGTGGAGAGGAAGAGGTCACTTTACCAAGGTACGCTACAATGGCCAAGCTATACACTGTTGACAACAATGCCATCATAGCCATTGGGCCCTTGAATCCGTCATGTCAGGCGGACGACAATGGTTCAAGTGGAGAATTAGACGATTGGTGTCAGCAGTTGCATATAGGTACAGATTCAACACCTACCCACCAAAAACAAGGGGTGTACCGACTAGTAGAAGAATATGAACGGGTCTTCAGTAAACACCCATTAGACTTCGGACAGATTAAAGGGGTAGAACATACAATTCCTACCGGTAACCACCCACCAATAAAAGAGAGATATAGACCCATACCGCCCGCTCATTATCAATGTGCTAAAGACATGCTGAGGGAGATGAAACAGGCCGGGGTAATAAGAGACAGTTGTAGCCCCTGGGCAGCCCCTCTGGTAATAGTTAAAAAGAAAGACGGAACCATGAGAATGTGCGTAGACTACCGGCAGATTAATCACATTACCCATAAAGACGCCTACCCCTTACCTAGAATTGAAGAGTCATTAGCTGCTTTAAGATCTGCTAATTATTTTTCCACCTTAGACTTAACAAGTGGGTATTGGCAAGTCCCTGTGGCTGAGGAAGATAAAGAGAAGACAGCATTTACCACACCAATGGGTCTCTGTGAATTTAATTGTATGCCGTTCGGACTCTGCAACGCACCCGGTACCTTTCAGCGATTGATGGAATGCTGTCTCGGACACAAGAACTTTGAAGCCGTCCTTCTGTACCTAGATGATGTAATAGTCTACTCAAAGACTTACGAACAACATCTACAAGATCTGGCAGAAGTGTTCGAAGCCTTATCCCGGTATGGTATGAAGATCAAGCCATCAAAATGTCACCTTCTAAAGCCAAAGGTACAATACCTGGGACACGTTGTAAGTTCAGAAGGAGTAGCACCGGATCCCGAGAAAGTAATCGTAATAAGGGATTGGCCAAGACCTACCAGCGTGAAACAGGTGAGGCAATTCCTGGGACTGGTGGGCTACTATCGTAGATTCATCCAAGGGTTCACCAAGCTAGCAGCACCTCTACAAGACATCCTGGTAGGGCAGTCGAAGAAGCCTTCAAACCGCAATCCTCCTTTCCAGTGGAGTGATGAGAGGGAAGATTCCTTTGAAAAGTTGAAGAAGGCATTGACCGGAGAAGAAGTTCTGGCATACCCCGATTACCATCAACCTTTCATCCTTTACACAGATGCCAGTAATGTGGGACTGGGAGCAGTACTATCTCAGAAGCAAGGAGGCAAGGAGAAAGTCATCGCCTTTGCAAGTAGAAAGCTCCGGCCTACTGAAAGAAATCCTGAAAATTACAGCTCCTTCAAGTTAGAACTACTGGCAGTAGTCTGGGCTGTGACTGAGCGTTTCAAACACTACTTGGCAGCTGCAGAATTCACCGTCTATACTGATAACAACCCATTGACCCACCTGGATACAGCCAAGCTAGGTGCGCTGGAACAGCGATGGATAGCCCGGCTGTCTAATTACAACTTCGTGATCAAGTATAGAGCAGGCGGAAAGAATGGAAATGCAGACGCCTTATCCCGGATGCCGCACTTGAGAGACGTGGAAGAAGAACCGGTAGAACTTGAAGAAATTGAACTACCCACCTTCCATCGTCCCAAGGTAGGACAGTATCAATCCAGTGCCTACCAGAAACATCAACAGGTGAATCTCAACCCATTAGCACACCACAGATGGGCTGACACTCAAGACAGCAATCCAGCTGTGAAGTTGGTGAAAGAACTGCTGACTGAGCAAAGTGCGTATCCCAATGAAAATGCACCGAAAGAGACACATCAACTCTGGAAAGAGAGAGGCAAAATGTTCCTGTACCAAGGAAAGCTGTGCAGAAGATATACCAATCCAAAGACGCATGAGCTAGTATGGCAGATCATTGTGCCTAAACAAGATGTAAAAATGGTCCTAGAAGCTTATCACAATGGTGCTGGTCACTTCGGGTGGAAAAAGCTAGAAGTACTTTTAAGAGAAAGATTCTATTGGGTTGGAATGAGAAGATCAATTGAAGAATGGTGCAGAAACTGTGGTCCGTGCAACCTCAGAAGAAAAGATCTAAAAAACCAAAGAGCACCACTCCAGCCTATAGTTACCAAGCAACCACTTGAGCTCGTAGCAATAGATCACGTGAAATTGACACCAAGCCGGTCCGGCTATGTCTATGCTTTAACCATAGTGGACCATTACTCACGTTTCTTGGTAGTAGTGCCCGTGAAAGATCTCACTGCAAAAACAGCAGCTAAGGCGTTCCAGACATACTTTTGCAGACCCCATGGATATCCGGAACAAATACTCGCAGACAAAGGCACAGCATTTGAATCAGAGATCTTCAGAGAATTTTGCAATATGTATGGCTGCAAGAAGATCCGTACAACAGCCTATCATCCGCAAACAAATGGCTTATGCGAAAAAATGAACCATATTGTAATCGATCTCTTAAAGACTTTACCAGAGACAGAGAGAAACCTATGGCCAGAGAAATTGCCTGACTTGGTAGACCTCTATAACAATGTCCCGGTAAGCTCCACAAACTGTACCCCAGCTTACCTTATGCGTGCAAGACCAGGCAAGCTACCAATAGATCTAGAAATGGGCATCATAAAACCTGACGCAGAGGTGCAGGATTCCAACTGGGACTCCCTACGCCAACAACAATATCGCCAAGTGCAAGAATGCGTGGAAAGGAATCTCCAGAAAACTAGAGAAAGACAAGAGCAATACTTCAACCAGAATGCTCTAGCAACCCCATTAAAACCTGGTGATCAAGTGCTCAAGAGAAACCGTCGCACTAATAAACTGGACAATCAGTGGGAATCCGTCCCATATACAGTTTTACCAATGAGAGTGAACAATCCTAAAATGTGTCTTATAAGCAAAGATGGTGGATTAACATCAGTACTAGTGTCAAGAGACAATCTAAAACTATGTCCAGAGACATTGAAAGAAAAAGAAGTCATTCAACCTGAACCAGAAGTTATTCAACCAGTACCGGTTCAACCTGTTAAAGAAAAAGAAGAAGATGGAGTATATCACACCTATTTAGGAGACTTTCCTAAAACCTGGCCAACCTACAATGGTGCAGTAGTAGTTCCCATGATGGCCTTCTATCAAACACCAGAGCCTGTAATACCAGAAGCCCCAAGACCAATAGAATTAGAAGCAGACCCTGTACCACAAGACGTTCCAAGACAGGAAGAACAAATTCCTAGTAATAATAGTCCTGGACACGGTGGAATTGCCAATCCCACAAATGTGGAATTATCCCTAGCAGAACCAGAAGTACTTACTAGGTATACATCCACTCACACCATCACATTGAGTACACCCAGTACACAAGCGTTACGCAGATCACAGCGTAGTACTCAGGGTCAATTACCAGCAAGATATGCAGACTACCAAATGTAAATAGATATTTCAACCAGAAATATCTGAAAGGAACTTGTTTAGTTGTTAATTAGTAGTTATTAGATGTAACGTTAAAAAGCTCAGTACCTACAGAGACTATTCTGTATGAACTACTTGCATATTCTTGAACTCTTTTCTTCATTTATCAGCCCGGAGGCGGTAAATTAAAGCTCCGGAAAGACTGTTTTTTGAATATTCTTAAATTATTCATAAACTTTGTTGGAAAAATGGACGCTAATTGCAGTGCCTTTCCTAACAAATAAATAGGCCTCAAGGACAGAGCTGTATTAATGGACGCTATTTGAAGTGACTTTTTACAAGACTCTATTTTTTAAACTTGAGTGGTTTTTGTAACTTTTTATTTTTTTTTTAAGACTCTGTAGATATTATCTGTTATATCTTATGTTTATTGTCCCACAGTCCCGGAGTACTGTTCTTAACTAAGGGGGAATGTGGCGCCCCTGCGGGTATTAGCCACAGTATAAGATCATAATAGTTGCACTCACTTAGAAAGCCATGCCACTGCACTACCACCTTTGGCCAGTAGGGGAGCTCCAGAGACACCAGAGACTTCCCTAGAGATAAAACACTGGTTTGAGGTAAATTTTCAGACAGTTGGAGCCATGAGCTCAGAGTGACAGGAGCTGCATTGAGTTCCTGAGGACTGACTGACAATTTCCAGGGCCAAGCCATCGGTCTGAGGAGGAGAAAACTGATAAGAGAAACACTTTCAGAATCGGGTAGCATCATTATCTACCCTAGATAAAAAGCGCAGATACGGATACCGGATCCGTGGCTGCATTAATTATATACAATACAGCAACCGGAAAAACGTGAGGTAACAACAAGCTTCACAGGGCCAGACACAGCAACATACTAAGAGTTCAGCAGTACTCCCGGAGGGGGTAAGCAGAGAGAGACAAAGGACTCAAGTTGCCTGTTGAGTGGGACCCAGAGAGGACAGATTTGGGCCGGCAGCGAGTTCACACACGGCAGCAGGGCCACATAGACAGCGCAAGCAGGAGGTAAAGGACCCGGTGGGGCCTGAGCAACTGAACCCCTATTGCAGACTCCGGAGACGGGACTTGTTGTATTATAGTTTGGTTGAAAGTAAACCAGTTAAACCTCATCTGTGCCTCAGCCTCTGATTTAACAGCTACCATCTATCCAGGATTGGGACCATCACCGCTGAGAGAATTTGCTGTGAATCAAGTAAGTGTCTGTGTCCTTAACATCTCCTCACCATACTTCCATCTTCATCCATCATTAACTTTAACATCACCTGTCCAGGGGACCCTACAGCCCTACCCGGAAAAGGGCTATACCATCTCAGCTGCCTCTCACCATCATCCCCTGGCCAGTACAAGGCAGCGGTGGCCATATATAGCCACATTATTCTGGGTGGCGTCACGACAATAACATCTACAAACTTTATAAATTATATAAACTTCTAAATCCCCTGTAAATACCCCCTTTTAGGAGTGTGCCAGCCTGGGCCACGGCCTGGGTCCAGCCACCAGTGACTCCCCCAAGGAAAGGGACCCTGCGCCGGGTATCCCGGTCCCCTAAGCTGGGCGGCACACACCCGACACGCTCCCTATTACTAGACTGAATAGTGAAAGATATCAGGGCTGGCAGCTAGGAACAGTCTGGAGCAGGTGACCATGGCCTAGCCATGCTCCCAGACACACATGCTCCCACATGACAAACAGTGGTGAAGTTATACAGATCTCATTAAAAAGGTGGATGACATTGCAGCGGGTTTACTACTCCTCTAGTGATAAACTCTTGCTGATAAAGCAGTGATTTTATCAAAGTGACTTAAGTAAGTGACTTATTGCTAGAATCAGGGTCTCTGATCTACAGTATGCTGCTCTCAGATTAGAGTAAAAACCTGGTAACAGATTGCTTTTAAAATGGAAAATTTCTGAAGTTGGGCAAAGGGAAAATGCTCAGCATTGCATATGGCACAACATTTATTATTGCTGTGGGCAACAAATAAAGTTATTATTCTAGACAGTTTTCATAAATATTCCCTGGCATCCCTTGTGGACTTTCTTTTCTTCCACAATTTACAAGTTAAAGTAGGGGGTTTAAGAAACTATGTAAGAGAAAAATTGTCACAAATAACAAAGCATCTTTCATTTTTCAAAAGCTCTGTAGGTAATAAAAGCTGCTCTGTAGTTGGTTGCTCTGGGCAGTAAAGCTAGTTTTACTTTTTATACAGTTTTCATAACTTGTCTTTTGATCTAGTAAAAATGACAAAAATGTGCTTGGCTATGATGCTATAGTGCAAATTCCAAATTGACTCATTTGAGACAGACTGGTTCCTATGGCTTCACTCTCATAGCAACAGATTGTGGTGTTCACCAGATTCCTTAACAGCAGTCTATATCTGAGATTAGGATGAGGAGAAAGTATTAGCAGTACTACCATAGAGCTATGCGTTTCTGTATTCATTACTTATTACTAAGTTAATTTTGTGGTATGTGTAAAGAATCGCAAAATTTTACATTGATGGGCCATTAATAAGTGATCAGATCAGCAGAACAGTATTATGTATGTCCAGCAAAGAAGGTAAGAAGTGTGGCGCCACTATTGGAGGTGCTTAGAAGAGGGTAGAAAAGTGTGTGGGTAGGCGGAGAGTTAGGTCACAGTGACAGAATAGTCAGAGAACTCCGTTGGGGAGTGAAGAGTGCAGGACGGCGGAGAGGCCATCAGGACTTAAGAGAGATCCTAAGGGCACCAGGTAGTGTGGTGCACCTGAATCCGGACCCAGTACGTCTACCGACCGGAGGGATCTTGTCTTGGGACAGAGGAACGGCTCAGAGCATGGTGTGGGTGTTCACCCCTGAGCCATCGAAATGGAGGCCCAAGCTTCTAGAGGACGTCATGGACGAAAGCCCGGTGCATCCTGAAAAGGCACCGAATAGGGTCCCCAGGACTCGGTGAGGAGTCCTCCAGAGAGGATCTGTGGGAGCTGGCTCGAGGCTCCACATGGGAGCGCTGAAGGAGACAGGAGAGAGAGCAAAGTGAGGGACCGAATAGGAACGGCAGGCATACCACCGAGGGTCCTGAGTAAAGCATCCTGGTTCCCCAGTGACTATCCAGGCCAGGCAGACCCGAAAAGATTGTGTTATCTGTCAACCTGCTTTAAAGAACTGCCAGTAAACCCGTTCAGAGTGAAAAGACTGTTCGGCGTACTTTATTATCTCCATCTGACGAGCCGCCGACCGCAGCAGGGAGAGAACAAGTGACAAGGCCTGGTGGAAACTGCTTCTCTGCGTGAAATCATTAACTTCCACTACTGCCCCGGGGATTCCGCTCCACCTATGGGAATCGTAACCATCTTGCTGCTCCCCCATCACCCCGGAGGTCCGTTCCACAGCGCTGGTAACATTACCAGAACCGTAGGTGGCATCACAAATCATCTTTTATTTTATTTCTATTGACTTTAAACCCCCTTTTTAAGTGACCACTAGGGCCATGGGACCGGTTAACAGGCCCCGTGACATCCCCGTGAACTACACTGCCCGGGACTGGGTTTTCAAGGCCCTGGGGTGGGTCAGAAGCAACACACAGATCACCGGTTACAGACACAGCATCTTCAATCACAGCTGCAATGAGGCCGCCTCTTACTGGCGTTGCACATCTTCAAGCATAAAGTCAAATCATTTTCACAATGAAAGAATGAAAGCGGCTCTCACCGGATTTTCCTGTGCAGTTTTTATTTTCGGTCCATAGTTACAATGGTGCAGGGAGGGGGAGTGAGATCAGCGGACGACACCTTGCCATTTCCCGCATGCTTTTGGACCCGTTACAGCGCTAAAGCACACGTGAAAAGGCAAGCCGTCATCCGCCCTCTCACTCCCCCTCACTGCAGCATTGTAACTATTGACAGGAGAACTCGGTGTTTCTTTCCTCCTTTCATCATGACGAGTATACTTCACAATCTCTAGATGCCTGTCAAAGCAGACTGCACTTAAGGGAGTAGAATTAGTAATGGATGTGTTATTCACAGAGGCTCTGTGATCCAAAAGTGACTGGACAACTTTCAGGTGACCAGCTGCAGAGGCTGCCCAGAGAGGTGGTGCACCTTCTATGGTCTCACCATCAAAATTAACAAAATGTACTGCCTGATCCTCACAAGTGATCATGGTTCCATACAAATTTGCCATCATCGGATGATCTTAATATATCCTTATTGTGAAACCTCTGCTATTCAGCTTTTCAATCATAGTACCAATGGGAGTTCCACATAGTATTCTATGGAAATGTGATATCAGACGCCCTCATGAGTAGCCAGATGAATAGTTAGCCTTGTAAACATGGTGGCATTAGTTCTACAAAGATAACATCACTCTTTAAAGCAGTTCTTTGAGCAAGAGTGAGATCCTAGCATAGTATAGCTTTCTATTACATCCGTATGCTTTAATATGACAGGGTTGTCCTAATGTTTTGACCCCTTCAATTCATAATCTCCTCTCCCATGGCATATCACAGTAATGCATTAGAACAGAGAATACCTCTTTTAGTCTGGTTTCACATTGATTTTTTTCCTGTCCGTGGGATCCTATTTTTTGCAGGACCCCTTGACTCACCGCGGGATGGACAGCAGCAAGATGGAACGCTCCCCACAGGCTGAGCGGTGATCCCCGGAGGCTGGAGCTGCTTAAGATGTTGTGCGGCAGCTGCGGTTACCTTGTAGTGCAGACGGACAGTTCATAAGGAAGCACGGACACAGAAAGTCTCTGCAACGGGTCTTTACTGTAACCAGCAGGCAGTACATGGTATACAGTTTACGGGTAGTGGACCGGGTGGACTCAGCAGTGATAGTGTCCCTTAGAGATCCGCAAGTGTTCCTCCATTCTAGCTAAGTGCTTTGCCATTGTCGCCCAGGAATACCAGATCGGGTACGGGGAGGCTGCTTCAATGCCCTATCCAAGATGTACGTTGTGGATGTTTTGGGGAGCCTTGGATCCCTCAGTGGGTACACCGCTGGTTAGACGACTGGTAGTTGGCTGGTGGTGGGGCGCTCCTGTGAAGCTGTTCCTCCACGCTTCTGGTTCGCGTAGCAGAGGTGAACTGCTGCCAGCTTCGGTACCAGTGAACCGGCTGTGAGTTGGGCACGGGGGTATTTTGGAACCCGTGGTTAGTGATGCTGGATCCCGGTTGTTGAGGCCTCAGGTGCTGACACCCGACCGGTGACGGCCCGGGGGCTGCACGAGGTGCAGAGCCCCCGCTCCTACTCCAAGTTCAAGTTCTCTCTTCTCTAGACTCTTGTTCTAGACTACTACTGACTAAGTGTCTGTACTTCCTACACACTTCCCTAGCACTCCGCCCACCAGGACCCTGGGTTGGCCCTCTGTTCTAGGTGATGCATGCAGGGTTGGATCTCAAAGTTAACCAGATCACTGCTGTGTCAGAGAATATTGTGGCTGCATTTATGGCTGCAATACCTCCTGTGACGCACTCGTTGCGGGGCGCCACACCCTGACACTTTGTGGAGGCCAAGGTGGCAAGGAGCAGGAATGTAGGGGGTCAGGGCAGTCTACTCTGGCCCTGATACTGGGTCCCTGGCTCGCCCTGATCTCGAAGGTACCTCTGAAGAGACAAAGCAGTTCTCGGTCTCTCTCTTAGGTGTCTGTCAACCCGTATGGCTAGGGACATCGCAGCTTCCAATGACTCAGGTGCCATATACTGATCCAGGGTGTCTTGCAGTCTGGCTGACAAACCCAAGCAGAACTGAATCCTAAGGGTTGGGTCATTCCACTGGGTATCTGTCACCCACCTCTAGAACTCAGAGCAGTACTCCTCCACTGCTTGTGTGCCCTGCTTGAGCTTACGGAGATTGGACTCAGCAAAGGTTACCCTATCAGGTTCACCGTATACCTGAACAAGAGCAGCAAAAAAACGTCCACCGACCGCAAAGATGGAGAGCTGGTCGGGAGGGAAAAGGCCCAGGTCTGGGGATCCCCCTTTAGTAGGGACACTATTATTCCTACCCGCTGTTCCACAGTCCCAGATGAACGGGGCCGGAGTCTGAAATACAGCTTACAGGCCTCACGGAACACAAAAAATTTGTCCCTCCCCCAGAAAATCTCTCAGCGAGAGGGACCTGGGGTTCTGGCACATCCTGAGCATGAGCCGACGCCAGAAATCCCACGACTTGCTGCAGCTGCTGCATAACCTGGGTTCGCAGACCTGCTATCTCCACAGAGGGGGTCTGCATCAGGCGGGTGCACGTTTCTGCTGAAGCAGTCTGAGACATGATGACTCAAGGGCAGAGAGAGAAAAAAAAAATTGGCAATGGGTCGCTGATTATGACACATTGTGGAGGCCAGGTAGCAAGGAGCGGGATGTAGGGGGTCAGGGGAGTCTACTCTGGCTCTGATACTGGAGTTCCTGGCTCGCCCTGATCTTGAAGGTACCTCTGAAGGTGAGGAGGTTCGAGCCACCGATCAAAATCCCTGACTCCTAAGAAGCCCTAGGCATAAGCCCCTACCTCCACCCATGACAAGGAACTCAATGGAGAATATTACAGCAGCTCAGGATGTGAAGATGATCTATGTAAGGCTGAGGGGTGGGGAACAACCAGCCCAGACACGTCCCTCAGCATACCTAAGCATTCACACACCCCACACCTGCTACTACATGCTCCACTCATGAGCCTCATCTACTTACACTGAGCAGGGAAAAAAAGGCTTCATTTAAACCTACAGCAGCAACACTTCCATATACAAGGCAGTCAATACGTAACAACCCCATGGACAGGAAAGGACCGGATTGGATGTGGCCTCCGGATGTCATTTCTGTGTCCAGGTCCGTGATTTTCACAGGTGCGGACACAGAAAGAGCTGGAAGGAGCAAAGCGGGGCACTTTCACTTTTGCAATTTATATACATAAATTGCTGAAGTGAAATTAATTAAAGCAAGTGTTAAAAATAAAATTAAAATTAAAAATTCTCACCTCTCCGGTGTCCCATGATGCACGCCATCTAGTTCCAAGGGCTTAAGGACCTAGCGGGGGGGGCAATGATGAGCCCAGGGCTAGGGGTACTGGGACACCGGGACTGATGGCTTCTTGGATGGGAGAATCACAGTGGTCGGGTTCCCGGTTCCGTGCCCTGGTTATCATTTGTTAGATGGTGGGGAGGGAATGTTTACAAGGGTACGTGACGCCACCTGTAGTTCCCGGTAATATAGGTACCGACGCTGCAAGCCGCCACTGAGGTGATGGTGGGTGCAGCAGAGTTTGGTACAGCTCCTCACAGGTGGAGCTTTTCACCACAGGGCAGCGGTGATGGAGGATGGTGAGGTGGATGAGGAGAGTAGTTGTTAGTTCTTACCCCTCTGATGAGATGCTGCGATGGTATTGTAGCCTCCGGGCTCCCGGCGAGAACAATCACAGAGACCAGTTACTCAAACTCCACTTTACTGGTACCGGCAGATGTTAAGATGGAACACGGTACAGTCTGGTTTACCGGGTGTCTGTTGTTAGTTCAGGGTCCCCCTTATGGAATCTCCAGATGTTCCTTCTAAGTTTTTCGGGGTCTATTTTACTCTTCTCTGTCTTTACCACCCTCACAGAGCTCCCCGCCAGTCCTACGGTCTGTAGCTAGTAAGGTTGGTTCCTTACTGGTACGGACCGGCGCAGCAGGAACGCACTATCTCTCCCGCCACCGGAATTCGGCCCTTTTCCTTTAGTGTCCTGAGCAGGTTTCAGTCCTGAGGGGTGAGGTGCCTTTTGTGGCGCTAACGGCAACCCGATTACTATGGGCCCGCAGGTCGTAGGTTTGCGGCCAGAGGTGAACTACTGACCGCTTCAGCTTCCCATGCTGCCGGTGTTCCCCAAACGTGACCAGCCGGCTCCAACCAGTCCTAGTCCATTTCCTTCTGTCCTGGGCCCCCACTTAAAGATGGGGATCCCTCCTGTTAGCGGTACTGTCTGGCGCGTCTTTCGTGACTGCCTTTTCAGCACTGTCTGTCTGAGGTAAACTGTCACTCAACTATTCTTACTACTTCTTACTGACCTAGGCTCCACCCCCTTTTGGGACCTACTAAATAACCAGTTTACCCCCTATTCTAAGGTGGCCTGCCTAGTCTGTGTGTGTGTGTAAAAACAGACTCCAATAGGTTAAACCCTGAACTGATAACTTACAGAGATACCACATTTGTTGTCAGAGTGCAATACCTCCCTGTGGCGCCTAGCCAGAGGGCGCCACAGCTACCTGATCAGTTTATCGGTCACATGACCGGTCACTGCGGTCATGTGACTGATCAGCTGATCAGGCAGCCCCGCCAGGTCCTTAAGCCCTCAGAACTAGATGGCGCGCATCGTGGGACACGTCGGAGAGGTGAGGATATTTTTATTTTATTTTAACACTTACTTTAGCTAATTTTACTTCCGCAATGTATGTATATACAATGCGGAAGTTAAATTAAACAGGAACAGAGCAGTTTTAGTGTACTGAGCATGCACAGTACACTAAAGTTGGGTCCGGGAAACGATCCGATGTTTTCCTGGACCCGTGCTCCATAAGTTTCCATGTTAATTGTCGCGGTCCGGGTTGAATCCAATTCTGTCCAATTTGGTCCACTGTGCCCAAAATTGGAGCAGTCTCCAATTCTGGGTACAGCAAAAAATCAGACAGAATTAGATCAGTGACAAATCGACGCAATACAGCACCAATCCGTGCTCATAGGGATACATGGGGCGAAATCGGATCCATGGCTGTCTGTTTTACAACCGACAGCTATGGATGCCCAAAAAACGCTATGTGTAACCAGCCTAAGGATAGAGTCACAATGACAATGGCATATGACTCACATAATGCAATGCAGAAAAATCTCCTATTGCACTCAGCCACGTTAGACAATCAGGCAGCCAGATCTGTGAGTTTTTACTCAGCCCTAATCGGACTGAGGAGAAAACAGCAGCTTACTGCGATTGTCAGTGAATCTTGGATCATTTCACCCATACATATATGTGGATGTGAGTGAAACATTGCACTGCACTCAGATGACATCCTAGTGCAGCACAATATGCCCTGAGGCCAGCTATGGAAAAGATAGCGAGATTAATCTCTCCTTCCCCTCGGCACCTGTGTTCCGATCACAAGATCAGATCACTGTTGCACGACACTCATCTCAGCTGTGCCTCTATTCTAATGTGTATTACATACACACTATAAAAAATTGTTCTAGAATAGCAGATTAAGCCTGTTAGGCCCCTTTCAAATTAGCGGTAAACACTGATCGCGGCAGTTGCGGTGAAAAAAACGCAATGCCGCGATTAATCATAACGGCCGCGATCGCGGCACACTTGCGGCAAGCCCCATACAATCTATGGGCGATAAGTGTGCGGCAGGTGCGGCAAGTGCGGTTTCGGCATACCGCACTTGCTGCACCTGCCACAAGCCCCATAGACATTGTATGGGGCTTGCCGCAAGTGTGCCGCGATCGCGGCCGTTATGCGGTAATCGCGGCAGTTGCGGTTTTTTCACCGCAACTGCCAGATCAGCGTAAAACACTGATGTGAAAGCACCCTTATGGTCCTTTACACGCGGCCACAGGAAGGTAGAAACAGGCAGGCATCGGACACAATTGTGCCTGTTGCCTTGAAAAGACCACGATGTGGCTGCGTGTAATTCAGGACTTTCCTTCCTGTGTCTTCCCTGAAGGAAGAAAAGTCCTGAATTACACGCAGCGACATCGTGGTCTTTTCAAGGCAACAGACAAATTGTGTCCGATGCCTGCCGTGTTCTACCTTCCTGTGGCCGCGTGTAAATGTACCAATAGAGACTCAAAGTTCAACTGTAGGGAAGGAATCTGGGCACTAGAGGGCTTTTGGTGTTTGTCCTAGGCTTGTATGTGCTGCCAGCAATATGGTGTTGCACAGGTCTGCACAAGGTCCAGTCACAAAAATGTCCAAAAATTTAGAAGAAACAGACGGCACTCACCATTAGACGAAGGTTCTTTTAATCCAAGTGCTCCGTTAGGAGGGCGGGTTACAAACATTATGTGGCGGGGAGAGAGGTGCACATTGCAATCCTGAGGGTAACAAAGCTAGTCGCAAAAATTCAGGTGTGGTTGGACAACTTGCTTGTCGTGGTCGCAGTACCCTACAGGTCACAATGGTATCTTATTCAATTGTATTGCCCTGCGATGTAGCAGTGACACCTAGCAAAATTTGGCCACTTTTTGGGGGAAAGTCGCCATGTAGCCCCAGCCTAAACATACACAGTACTAAGCGTGGTAATCCTCAATTAGGAATCAATTTGCATGCCAGTGATTGTCTTCTAGAGTAATCTCAAGCAGCAGCCACCATGTTAATCTTTAACTGAATGCAAAAGCTGCATCAGCAGAGAGAGGCCTAAAAAAGTTGTAAAGACCAGATTCCATCTTATTCAGGACTCACTGACACTGCTGGCTTTTAAGATGCTCCCTGCCAGTCAGAAGAGAATGAAGAAGACAGAGGAACTAATTTGTGTGGGAGCTTTAAACGTGCATCAATGCAAAGCAGGTGAAAAACAACCATTTATTGTGCTGACACAGCCCACTTCTTACATGATGCAGCAGGCATAGGGACACGGTCAAATTTGGCCTTAAAGGGTTGTTCCTAGCTCAGACATTTATGGCATATCCTCACAATGCGATCCCAACTCTGTGACTAAGTTGTGAATGCAGGTGGAGGTCTTAAATCTAAAAATTGGGAGTTATAGGGGTTTTCCTGTATTGCGCTACAAGTCTGCAAAGTAGTTGGGACCAATATCTCTAACACATTTATGGCATATTCTGTATGTCTTAAATCACCTAGAGGGAATAGTCCTGAAAGGAATTGTCTCAATATAATAGTTCTCAAGCATATGCCCATGTACGATATCGTGGGAAGGTTCCTCACATGAGACCCTTTGCCACATTTACCTGCAGCAGTTATTGGCCACCATTAAAATGTATGACTGTCAACAGCTCCCTTAGGTAATAACAGCTGATTGCAAAAGGTACAAAAATCTGGATTTTTATTTTTAACCCCTTCACTCCGAGCCTCTTTTCTCCTTCCTAACCAGACCAATTTTTTTCCAATTCTGACCAGTGTCATTTTATTAGGTAATAACTCTAGAACGCTTGAACAGATTTCAGGGATTCTGGGATTTTTTTTTTATGACATATTGTACTTCATGAGAGTAGTAAATTTAGGATGATATTTTTGCATTTATTTGTGAAAATATGTACAATTTCAGCAAAAAAATCGACATTTTAGCAAGTTTCAAACTTTGAAATGTTATGCCTTAAACTATAGAGTTATGTCCAACAAAATCATTAAACAATAACAATTCCCACATGTCTTCTTTACATGAAGAAATTTTTTGAAACACAATTTTTTATTAGGAATTAGAGGGGTTAAAAGTTTAACAACAATTTCTCATTTTTCCAACAAATTCTACAAAATCATTTTTTAGGTGCTAGTGTCGAGCCCCAGGCCCTGGGGTACTTTGGGTATCAGGCTCGGAGGGTGTTTTCACGGATGTCACGGGTGGAAGCGCCTGAGCCTGTGGTCTGGGTGACACTTCAATAGAGGGGTTATGTACAGGGGAGATAAGATTTGGTCACGTGACGCCACCTGTAGTACCTCGTGATGTGTCACCAGTGCCGCCACAGTCCTCCGGAGGGTGATGGTATGCGGCAAGGATGGCAAAGCTCCCTACGGGTGGAGCTGGTCCTCCGGGGCAGCGTTCTTGTAAGCAAACAAGTTGAATTCTGTTGCACAAAGACACGGAGGCAAAGTCACTCTCTCCCGGGTACTTTACTGTAAACAGTCATCAGCATACAAGTTCACAGTTCAGCAACAGTTGTTAAAGAAACAGGTAGCTCTACGGGTGGCTGAAAGTGGATGCCAGGTGGTATGGTGGTACCCGTGGTATGCCTTAGTTGACAACCCGTGTCCTCTCTTCCCCACCTAGGATGAGTCTATACCAATGGCTCCTTAAAGGTAGACTTGGGGCTCCCCTCCCTTGCAGTGAAGAAGCAGGCAGACCGCTCCGTCTGGCAGGGTCCCGCAGCCAGTGAACAGACTGCAGCAGCCGGTTGACGACTTCAGAGGTGGACTCTGGCCGTTTCCTCGGGTCTGGCATTCCCGTGGTGGACTGGGGAATTCCCTGCGAATTCCGCGCTGGGGTTCCCCCTTTCTCTCTTGGGTCCAGACTCCCGCGTCAGGCAGCCTCTCTCAGGATCCCCTCAGGATCCTCTCTCATCTTCCCTCCGGATCAGCGTAGAGCTGCCCGGATTAACCTTCCGCCTCGCTCCACACTCCTCTCTAACTGCTACTACTTTTTGACTCCCTCTAGAGGTGAATATATCTCCCTCCCAGGAGTAACCTCCCACTCCTAGTCTAATGTGGGAATGCAGGAATGGGTCCCACCCACCAGTCTAGGATCCACTTGCAGCTGGGGAAAATTACACCACTTTTACGGGTGCAATACCCCACTGTGATGCCTGACCATATGGGGTGCACATCCCATTAGAAATCACTTTGAGAGGCTTATGTGCCAAAAAATACTCAAAAGTGACATTTAAAAAACTACACCCGTCAAGTAAATTTATTAATCCTTCAGGTGCTTCACAGAAACTAGATTAATGTGGAAGTAAATTTTACTTTTGCCCCAAATACAGCATTTTCACAAAAGGAACAGGAGAAAATACACCGTACATATATCCCATATGTGTGGAAAACTACTGTTTAGGCTCACAGCTGGCTCGAAAGGGAAGGAGCGCCGTTTGACTTTTGGAACACAAAATTGGCTGAAATCATTAGCAGATGGCATATCACATTTGGAGAGCTTCCAATGTGCCTAAACAGTGAAAACTCCCCACTAGTGGCCCAGTTTTGGAAACTAGATCCCTCAAGAAGCGTTTTTAGATTTGTGGTGAGCCCCTAAACCCCCAGGGACTTCACAGAATTTTATAACATTTAGCAGTGACAATGAAAAACATTATTTTAACCACAAAAATGTTGCTTTTGCCCCAATTTTTTTTATTATCACAAGGATTACAGGAGACCATGAAAATTGTTCTGCAATTTCTCCTGAGTATGCCAATACTCCATATGTGGTGAAAAATTACTGTTTGTGTGAACAACAGGGCTTGGAAGGGAAGAAGAGCTATTACGGCCAGGGCCGTATTTGCCATTAGGCGCTTGTAGGCACGTGCCTAGGGCGGCGGAGATTCGGGGAGGGCGGCGACCAAGAGTGGTTTTTTTTTTGCTTTTTTTTACCCTGATCTGAGTCCCGGCCGGGTGACCCCGCCCCCCCAGACCCCTCCCTCCCACCCAGTCATCGTGCCCACCCACCTACCTCACCTCACTAGTAGTGGTGGTGCCACACCGTGGCTGAGGTCCGGAGCACTGGCTGAGGTCCGGAGCTGCCACTAGTCTGCATGATTAATGGCAGGCTGGCAGGCGATAGGGCAGGCGGCAGGGCAGAGGGCAGGCGGCGGGATCATAGCTGTACAGGCGTACAGATGGAACAGGACCTGTGATGACGTCACACACATGTGACTCAGGTGGGCGGAGCCACATTTTGCCCGGCAAGAAGCCTTGTCAACACATTAGCAGGAGCTGGGACTGACTATACAAGGTACATGAGGGGGTGTGCAGAGGACATGGAGGGGGGTGCATAGGACATGGAGGAGGGTGCAGAGGACATGCAGGGGGTGTGCAGAGGACATGAAGAGGGGTGCAGAGGACATGGGATGTGCAGAGGACATGTAGGGGGGGTGCAGGGGACGTGGAGGGGGTGTGCAGAGGACATGGAGGGGGGTGCAGAGGACATGGGATGTGCAGAGGACATGGAGGTGGGTGCAGAGGACGTGGAGGGGGGGTGCAGAGGACATGGAGGGGGGTGCAGAGGACATGCAGGGGGTGTGCAGAGGACATGAAGAGGGGTGCAGAAGACATGGGATGTGCAGAGGACATGTAGGGGGGGTGCAGAGGACGTGGAGGGGGTGTGCAGAGGACATGGAGGGGGGTGCAGAGGACATGGGATGTGCAGAGGACATGGAGGGGGGTGCAGAGGACGTGGAGGGGGTGCAGAGGACATGGAGGGGGTGCAGAGGACATGGAGGGGGGTGCAGAGGACATGGAGGGGGTGTGCAGAGGACGTGGAGGGGGTGTGCAGAGGACATTGAGGGGGGTGCAGAGGACATGGGATGTGCAGAGGACATGGAGGGGGTGTGCAGAGGACGTGGAGGGGGTGTGCAGAGGACATGGAGGGGGTGTGCAGAGGATGTGGAAGGGGTGTGCAGAGGATGTGGAGGGGGTGTGCAGAGGACGTGAATGGGGTTTGTGCAGAGGACGTGAATGGGGTGTGTGCAGAGGACGTGGAGGGGGGTGTGCACATGACGTGAATGGGGTTTGTGCAGAAGACCTGAATGGGGTTTGTGCAGAGGACGTGGAGGGGGTGTACACAGGACGTGGAGGGGGGTGTGCAGAGGACGTGGAGGGGGTGTGCAGAGGACGTGGAGGGGGGTGTGCAGAGGACGTGGAGGGGGTGTGCAGAGGACGTGGAGGGGGTGTGCAGAGGACGTGGAGGGGGGTGTGCAGAGGACATGGAGGGAGGGTGCACAGGACATGGTGGTACACAGCGCAGAGTTGAGGACATGGTGGTACACTGCACAGCATGGAGCTGATGACATGGTGGTACACTATGCACAGCACGGAGCTGGGGACATGGTGGTACACTGTGCACAGCACGGAGCTGGGGACATGGTGGTACACTGTGCACAGCACGGAGCTGAGGACATGGTGGTACACTGTGCACAGCACGGAGTTGGGGACATGGTGGTACACTGTCTGTGCACAGCACGGAGCTGAGAATATGGTGGTACACTGTGCACAGCATGGAGCTGAGGACATGGTGCTACACTGTGCACAGCATGGAGCTGGGGACATGGTGGTACACTGTCTGTGCACAGCACGGAGCTGAGAACATGGTGGTACACTGTGCACAGTACGGAGCTGAGGACATGGTGGTACACTGTCTGTGCACAGCACGGAGCTGAGGACATGGTGGTACACTGTCTGTGCACAGCACAGAGCTGGGGACATGGTGGTACACTGTGCACAGAACGGAGCTGGGGACATGGCGGTACACTGCCTGTGCACAGCACGGAGCCGATGACATGGTGGTACACTATGCACAGCACGGAGCTGGGAACATGGTGGTACACTGTCTGTTCACCTCAGTGAGCTGAGGACACGGTGGTACACTGTGCACAGCATGAAGCTGGGTACATAGTGGTACACTGTGCACAGCACGGAGCTGAGGACTTGGTGGTACACTGTGCACAGCACGGAGCTGAGGACATGGTGGTACACTGTGCACAGCACGGAGCTGGGGACATGGTGGTACACTGTGCACAGCACGGAGCTGGGGACATGGTGGTACACTGTGCACAGCACGGAGCTGAGGACCTGGTGGTACACTGTCTGTGCACAGCATGGAGCTGAGGACTTGGTGATACACTGTCTGTGCACAGCACGGAGCTGGGGACATGGTAGTACACTGTGCACAGCACAGAGCTGAGGACATGGTGGTACACTGTGCACAGCACGGAGCTGAGAATATGGTGGTACACTGTGCACAGCATGGAGCTGAGGACATGGTGCTACACTGTGCACAGCATGGAGCTGGGGACATGGTGGTACACTGTCTGTGCACAGCACGGAGCTGAGAACATGGTGGTACACTGTGCACAGTACGGAGCTGAGGACATGGTGGTACACTGTCTGTGCACAGCACGGAGCGGAGGACATGGTGGTACACTGTCTGTGCACAGCACAGAGCTGGGGACATGGTGGTACACTGTGCACAGCACGGAGCTGGGACATGGCGGTACACTGCCTGTGCACAGCACGGAGCCGATGACATGGTGGTACACTATGCACAGCACGGAGCTGGGAACATGGTGGTACACTGTCTGTTCACCTCAGTGAGCTGAGGACACGGTGGTACACTGTGCACAGCATGAAGCTGGGTACATAGTGGTACACTGTGCACAGCATGGAGCTGAGGACTTGGTGGTACACTGTGCACAGCACGGAGCTGAGGACATGGTGGTACACTGTGCACAGCACGGAGTTGGGGACATGGTGGTACACTGTCTGTGCACAGCACGGAGCTGAGGACATGGTGGTACACTGTGCACAGCACGGAGCTGAGAACATGGTGGTACACTGTGCACAGCATGGAGCTGAGGACATGGTGGTACACTGTGCACAGCACGGAGCTGGGGACATGGTGGTACACTGTCTGTGCACAGCACGGAGCTGAGGACATGGTGGTACACTGTCTGTGCCCAGCACGGAGCTGAGGACATGGTGGTTCACTGTCTGTGCACAGCACGGAGCTGAGGACACGGTGGTTCACTGTCTGTGGACAGCACGGAGCTGAGGACATGATGTTACACTGTCTGTGCACGGCACAGAGCTGAGGACATGGTGGTACCCTGTGCACAGCACGGAGCTGAGGACAAGATGCTACACTGTCTGTGCACAGCACAGAGCTGAGGACATGGTGGTACACTGTCTGTGCCCAGCACGGAGCTGAGGACATGGTGGTTCACTGTCTGTGCACAGCACGAAGCTGAGGACATGATGCTACATTGTCTGTGCACGGCAGAGCTGAGGACATGGTGGTACACTGTGCACAGCACAGAGCTGAGGACATGGTGGTACCCTGTGCACAGCATGGAGCTGGGGACATGATGCTACACTGTCTATGCACAGCAAGGAGCTGAGGACATGATGCTACACTGTCTGTGCATAGCACGGAGCTGAGGACATGGTGGTGCACAGTCTCCCGCCACCTTAAAATCGGTCTGTTTCTCATCCAGGAGAGTTGGATGAGTGTCATCGGTTTTTTGGTCCATTTGGCATCCAACTGCTGTGCGAGTGTCCGACATTTCTCTCAGATCAAATCCATGTGCAATCTGTTCTTTCCTCAGCAGCTATTAGTGTAGAATCATTTACAGGAACATTTTACAGTGTTCTCAGTTACAGAATGATAATGCATCCGTGAAAAAAACAGATGCCTCTCAGATGGTCCGTGTGCTGTCAGTGTGCGGTATGTAATTTTGTCAGACCCATAGACTTGCAATGGCGAGTCTCGCGCGTGAATCGCTGACTGTCACAGAATGTTGCGACTTTTTTCTCATCCTGAATCTGGCTGAGAAAAAAGCGTCCGACGCTCGTCAGTGTGCTCTCAGAGTTTGATTAACATTGGTCCGAGTGCAATAAAATCACACATTGCACTCATCCGAGTTTCACGCCAGTGAGTCCGTACCCTAATAATAAAATCAATATAGTCATCCTACAATGTCTGCTGGACATGGTATGGGAGGGTTTATGGCTCAGTTAGCATACTCCATACTTCTTGTTATTAACCAGTTAATGCTCTCTTGTCCACCGCACTGCAGTGTCAAAAGCAGGAAGACAGCGAGACAGGCAGCAACACCGCATCAGAGAGCCCCTGACCTCGAAATAGAAGATCCTCAGATCCCGGTATTGTGACATCATATTAAGAATAATATCTTTTGCACTTATATTACACTATGCACTCCACAGCACTTTACATACATCATCAACACTGTCCCCATTGGGGCTCACAATGTAAACATCCTGTTAGTAGGTCTCTGTAGTGTGGTTGGACAAACCTTTTATATGTACTACATGATGAAATGTGGGGGCAGTGGCGTAACTAGCCTGCTCCGGGCCCCAGTGCAAGATTTGCACCCGGGCCCCCCCATGTGAGGACCGGGGAAGTGCTATCAGAAGTTTTTTAGGCTCTACACCCCCTCACCTGAGGACCGGGGGGGGGGAAATTGTGCTGTCAGAGGTTTTTGGGGCTCTGCACCCCCTCATCTGAGGACCGGGGGGGGGCTTCATACTCACCGCGGCCGCCGTGCGTCAGCTGTAAGGAGGAGGAGAGGAGGGGCGGGCAGAGCTGCAGGAAGTGAGGTTTCTCTCATTCCCCATCCTCCCTCCTCTCCGGCCGGCGCTATCGTGGTCACGGCGGCCCAGGGGCGGGCCCGCGACCACTGCGACCACGGTAGTTACGCCACTGTGTGGGGGAGAAGCTACATGATGCTTAGGGGGATAGCCGCGACTGGGGGGAAGATTGACCGTGACTGGGGGAGGAGCCATGATGGGGGAGTGGCAGCAACAGGGGAGGGGCCGTGACGGGGGAGGGGCCACGACGGGGGGGAGGAGCTGTGACGGGGTGGGGTGGCCGCTGACAGTGCCTAGGGCAGCAGGAACTCCAAATACGGCACTTATGGGAACTATGTTTCTCAATTAATTTATCTAGGAGATTAGTGAACATCCTTACCTCTTGGGTGATTCACAGAATTTTATAACATTGGGTTGAGTAAATAAAAATTACCCATGAGTGTACCATACCCCATATGTGGTCTAAAACTACTTTTGAGGCACAGTGCAAAGCACAGAAGGGAAAGAGCTCTATGCTACAGTGCAGATATTGACGTTATGGTTAGTGGGTGCCATGTTACATTGGCAGAGCGCCTGTTGTGCCAGAACAGCGAAGCTGCCATAAGTGACCATATTTTACAAACTAAAATCCTTTATTAATTCATTTATGGGTGCAGTGATCATATTGACATCACAGAGGTGTCACAGGATCTTATACTGTTGGGCGATGAAGAACAAATAAGTAAATTTTTACTACAAACGTTACATTTTCATACAGGAAAATGGGTAAAAATGGCATGAAAATTTGTTACACAATTTCTATTGAACGTAGCAATAACCCATATGTGGAGGTACCCTACTGCTTAACCACATGGCAGTGAGACTCAGAAGAGAAAGATCGCTATTTGACTCTTGAAGTACAAATTTTCGTACAATAGATTGCGGACTCCATATACAGAGCCTCTAAGTGCTAGAAGAGCAGAATCCCCTCAAATGACTCCATTTTGAAAACTGCACCTCTCTAGGAATTTATCTACAGGTGTAGCGTCAATTTTGACTCCGTGGATGCTTTCCAACAACAAGCAGTAATGGATTTTGCTGAGTGATAATTGCAAATCTGCCATTGTAGTGCCCAGTATGTTGAAGAGCCCATAAATTGTGCCCAGCTTTTGCTTCTGGAGGTACTCACTCCATCAATTACATGGGATCTTTCAACTACAGAAATGCCTAACAAGCTGCTATGGGGTTTTTAAAGGAGGGGGGCTAGATTTCTTTTTACCATTGAGTTATAGCGCTTTTGAAGAACCTTTGTTCTACCAGTAACGTGAAAACCCTTATATTTCCGTTAACAAATTATGTGAGTTACGACTTGTGTTTTTGTTGGTTGGGTTGAAAGCTAACTGGTGTCAATTTAGGGTACAGAACATTTTGGATCAGTTCACATTTATCCTGTGCTTTATACTGAGCACATACATTAGAGAATCCATTTGATAATGAAGCAACAGAGTTACTCCGGACTCCATTTGGCCTCGGTTCATCTGTGACCTTATTTTTAAAAGTGCGCAAAATTGTTGTTGACTGCACTTTTGTGCACACCTAAAAAGACAAGTAAAAGATGGGCACTGCCAGACCACAGGCCGAAAGGATTCATAAGAACTCCCTCTGACTAATTTTTCATTGGGAATTTGTCTGAATCCCATTTTTCAGAGACACCTAATCCCCAGTGTAAGTACTGAGCGTAGAGTGCAGGATAAATGTGATTTGAGCATTACTGTGATCTTAGGGAGACAGAATAAACAAATCAACAGCAGATGAAGAATTGGTTTTATGACATTCACCTTGCCAAATAAGTAGTTAGGCAGCTTTATTTCTCAAGTCAGTATGATTATATCAATACCTGATGTAAGTAGTTTTTATTAGGTTTGGCTAATATCAAAATAAGGAATACTTTTATATAGGGCTTGTGTTTTTGTGGGATGAGTTGGATTTTTTATTGGTAATATTTTGGTCCACATAATGTTTTTATCACTTACTTGTAGAGAGACAGAATCACGAAGAAAGAAACAGCAATTCAGGAATTATTTGTGTGTTTTTCTTTTTAAGCTGTTCATCGTGTCAGAAAAGTGATAAGACAGCATTATTCTTCAGTTCCGTACGAATACAGTGATACCACATTTAAATAGTTTTTTTTTCTTGTGACATCTTACACCATAAAAATAAATTTATAGAGAAAAAATTGTTTTTGCATTGCTGTATTCTGAGATATATTGTTTTTATAGTTTTTCACTGACAGAGCTGTTTGATGGCTTGTTTTTGCAGGACAAGATGATGTTTTCAGAAATACCATTTTCATTTACATATGACCTTTTGATCACATTTTATTCCACTTTTTAATCAGCTAAAGACAAAGTTTTTGATAGGTTTTTTTTTTTACTGAAGAAGTTGACTAGTGTGACTAGTTGTTCAGGACGCAGCGCTATCAAATGTCTGTACTTTTTTTGCATATTTTTGTTTTATCATAAATATACACATTTATTGGTATATTTTTTGTTATTTATTTTCTGACTTTTTAAAAATATTTTTTACTTTTTTATTTAATCCCTCTAAAGGACATTAGCTTTTATTACTCTGATTACTGATATAATACATTGCAATGCACTAGAATTGCAATACATTATACCTGTCTGTGCTGCACTGACAGATTGCCTCTTCTTCTGGCATGGTCTAATAGGCTTGCCGTAGCTGGCCGACCCAGAGCTTGTTGTGACCTCATGTTGCCATGGCAATGTTTGGGCACCCGTGATTAAGTCGTTGGGTCTCAATCACATGGGAGAGGGAGCCCACTCCAATTCCCTGCCTCCTAAATTCTGCCATTGCTATTGATTGTGGCATTAGGTGATTAAACAGCTAGAGGCGGCAAGGAGACCATCCCTGGCTGTGACAGCCAGAGCTCAGCGATCCCTTACACCGAGCTCCCATTGGCGATCATGAGGGCACAGCTCCTGTGCTAGCGCAATCGCCATTACATATATTTACTAAATTTTGCAGGAACCCCTTCCCGGTCGGGACATAAACTTAGGTCAAATTTAGTGAAAGGGTTAAATAAATTGTCTTCTTGACAGAATTTATTAAACATTTAATTTTCTGTACATATTAAATCTATATTGCACAGTTCCATCTACCGATATGGAGCACATACAGTGCTCAGTATACTTGAAAACACGATCTCTGAAAAGTGAGGTTTTAGTCAATATCTCACTGAACACAAAAACGGTTTCCAAATTTTTGACAAGACTGACTTTCATAGATTTTTTTTTAAGCAATAACGTGAAAATAAGGCTAAGAAAATAAACTTTCATTGCAAAATCTTTAGTATTACTCGCTCACATTTAAAACGTCAACTAATATTTTGTATGTCCTCCTTGATTTTTAAGGACTGTAACAAGTCTTCTAGGCATGGAATAAACAAGTTGGTGACATATTGCAACATCTATCTTTTTGATCCGTCAAGAACAACCTCTCTTTGAGCCTGGATATTGGACGAAGAGTGATGGTCAACTTGTGTATTAAGAATTCCCGAAAAGTGTTTTGGTTGGATTCGGAGAGGGAGACATATTTGGCCATTAACTGACTTTCATCCTGTTCTTTTTCAGACATTCAACAGATGTATGTTTTGGATCATTGTCATGATGGAAAAGTGCACATCTACCAAGGGCAGAGAGTCACAGTAGAATCTTCTACAATATAGAAACATTTTTAAATTCATGATGCCTTCAATGAAATGTAGACCATTGTCACCAGGAGTACTCATGGAGCTCCACATAAGGAAACTGCTATCATCATGTTTAACTTTAGGTACTATGCATTCAGAAACAATGCATATTGTATATGGAGCGATACTAGCATCTTGTCTGTTATATAGAGCAATGCTTCTGTGATTTCATGATATCATCTACTCAAACAATTGTGCTATGGTATCTGTCATCCACTTTCGTCCATTTGTCCTCCTATTACGTGCTAGCGGCAGTGATTGGTGTGCAAATATTGTACCCGCTGGCAGTACTGGCCCATTGTGCAGTACCGCCAGCAATACCACCAACACCCGAAACTGACAACACCAAAACCGCTGCCAGGAACCGCCACTGCTCAAACTGCCCACAGCCTTTACTGGACATCACCGCCGCACACACCGCCGAATAAGTAACTGAGCCTGTGCATACCCGATGCGCGTAGGCACAGTTACTCAGACCGCCGCCATCTTTTGACACCTGAGAGTCTAAAGATTGCAGCGGCAGGAGTAACTGTGACTACACGCAGCAGGTACACGCAGACGCAGTTACTCAGGTCACCGCCATCTTTAGAAAATTAGGTATACAGAGAAGGCAGTGGCGTGGTGCCCAACAAGTGCAGAGAGGGTGCAGAGGGGGAGGGGCAAGTGCATAGCGGCAAGCGCACAGGGAGGAGACAGCTCAAAGGAGAGAGCACATGAGGGGAGAAGACAGCACACAGAGGGGAGAGAGCACAGGGGAAGAGAGACAGCACAGGTGAGACAGGTCAAAGGAGAGAGCACAGAGGGGAGAAGGCAGCACAGGGGGAGAGAGACAGCACACAGTTGGGAAAGAGACAGCACATATAGGGGAAAGAGAGCAGACAGGGGAGAGAGCACACAGGAAGGGAGAGACAGCTTTCCCCAGCGCCAGAGAGCTTGCTCACATAGTGATGTCACTGCCCTCCTGATGCAATAGCATCAGGCCCCATCTAGTCAATAAAATATAGCTCCCCGACACGAGCAGCACTAATTTTTCTAAATACATGCTGTTTACAGTGAAACAAGGTGATGGTAGTGTCTACATGAGTGTGCCAAGTGTTGGGTGTTTAATTTTTTTGTATTAACATTTAAATATACTTACGTATATGTCATTGGTGGAATTCTCACACAATAAGGGTAGTGCACATCAGTCGTTTTGTGGGCTGCTTTTGGACGTTTTCCGTCGGCGTTTTCCGCTCAGTTTTATGTTAATTTATGTTAATCCTATCCTCCGGTTGGATTAACATGCTAGTCAATGGATTTTAGAAAACTCTGTCTTCATTAGAACGGTTTTCTTCTGGTCGTTTTCAGTCAAAACTGAGTTTTCTCAGTCAAAACTGAGTTTTATCACCGTTTTCCAAAAATAGAGCAAGTGACTTCTTTCCTCCGTTTTTCCACCGGTTTCAGCTGAACAAGTGTACTAAAAACTCAGTTTTTAAAACCGCTCAGAAAAACAGCCGACAAAACCCAGCAGAAAACGAGCAAAAAACGAGCAAAAAACTAGGGACACTGCTGAGCACAGAAAACTCAGTTTCTGCTAAAAAAACCCAGGTTTTTGGACGGTCTGCAGAGATGCACAAACGTCAGATGTGCACATAGCCTTATACATTTCTTTTCGTTTACAGTGTGCCATGCGTTTAGCAGTGGGAATGCGCAGTGGCATAATTTGAAGCTCATGGGCCTCAATACAAAAGCTCCAACAAAACCACCAATTATTGCAAATCTTTAAAAGCCTTAAAGGCCAAAAAGACTTTTTGGGGCCACCAGGAGCGATTGCAACCCATGCATGTATTGTAGTTGATCACCTGGAAGTATGGCTGTGATTGGTTATAATACCAACATCCATGGTTGGAGGGGTTATGCAAAGAAAGAAACATTTTCCACATTCTGAAACCACTAAGGGTGTATTATACGTACGTGTACTGTCCATGTAAAAATCGGATCACACTTGGACAGTAAACTGACCAATCTTACTGACTAGGGCTGGCCAGATGTTTTTTTCTCACAGACCAAGTATCCGTGAGCTAAAAAGAAAAAAAGAAAAAATTGCAGCAGGTACTGCTATCTTTCAGATTTCAGATGAGACTCACCTATTCAAGTCTATGGCTAGGGTCACATTCACGCTGTGCAATTCGCTAAATGGATGTGTTAAAAGGATGCGTTTTTTTCCCTGGCGTTCACATGAAATGTGTGTACATGTATGTACCATGTGTTAACAGATGCATTTGCCATAGACTCCAATGAGAAATTAACACATCCGGAACAGTCACCTTTCCCAAAACACGCAGCAGACCGCGTTATGATGTGTGCTACAAAAAGTGCCAAACGTATACCAATTTGGCCATACGCTATTTGTACTGGAGTCAATGGGTGCGTTAACGCATCCGTTTGCAGACATTGCTAGTTCTAGTTAATAAAAATGCATCCTTTTGGTGGATGCTACAGAGCTAGTGTGATCCTAGCCTATGGGTACACAAAGAAATCAGATCCCATGCAGCATATGGCATCTTACTTTTACAAATGCATTGCAAATCTTAGGCTCCATTCACACTGTGGTTTTGGATAGTTTTTGCTCGTCAGTTTTTGTAGCCAAAACCAGGAGTGGGTGATAAATACAGACGTGGTGATGTGTTTCTAATATACTTTTCCTCTGGTGTTGGCTACAAAAACTGACAAGCAAAAACAGACCAAAAACGCACAGTGTGAATGGAGCTTTAACATAAAAAACTTTATTTGGTCTTACGAATTGTCTCTTCAGGGAGGGAGTAGACAAACTCTAGTGCCAACTACCGTATTTGGTCTTGGAATTATGTTTTTTAATGTTGATGAACTGTATAAAAATGGATGCCTTGAAGATTTAACATGGATGTAGAAAACAGTCACACTGATGACAGACAGATGATATATGGATATGGCATATGAATGACAATATGGATGAAAATCATTCTTTTATTGGATAAAATTTGTAATATTTTTCCATACGTTCATAGGCCTAATGTAAAAAAAAACATGGGTGCCTTAAAAATTCCCAGGATGAGTCTGGCTACAATAAGAAAAGAAATCAACTTAGAATTATATGTAAAACCTACATGTTTTCTTTTCACATGACTTGACATTTCCAATATTTTTCTCTAATAAACAAGCAATCGAGCCCCTACCCAACAATGACAGCCACGGTGTAAGAATAGCCAGCATTATACATTTGCCAGTAACCAGTCAGGATGTTCCTCTTCTCCGAGCCCTCAGAATTCCCAGACATATCGTACTTATAATGGATTTTACAACCATTTAAAGCAACATGTCCGACTGCTGTCTTTAAGCACAGTTAATGAAAGTAACCCCACAAATTCGTTTTAAATAGATGGGAATAGTTAGAAGCCTAGGCTGCAATTTATGGCGTTCATTACAATCCTGCTGAAGTAGGTAATGTAATGGACTATTACTTTTATCATCATTTTAATCCTTCAGAATTATTGAGAGCTGCTACTTGGCATAATTTTATGAGAGAGACATGCAAGGTTCTAAGCAACATCGAGTTAGATGACCATCTCCCTGCATTCAATTATATTACGTTTGTATAATAAGGCCACAACGAAGAATAATAATAAGCATGTAGAATGGAGCAAATAATACAGCGCAGGAGCATCTATCAGCCTCTGGTGTTTTAGGGTAAGTTCACACTCATTATGGTTTTGGGATAGATTTCATGCCAAAATCCACAGTACAACCTTCAAATCTGTTTGCAACAAGCTTCCTATTCATTTGAATGCAAAAAATGTGTCCATAGTGCACATGTTGCCTATTTTATCTGTGCATTTTTTACAAATAGAAATTTCATCATTAGACTGGAAACACTCAACCGTATAAAAAATCTGACCATTTCTCATCCAGGAGAGTAGGACAAGTGACATCCGTTTTTTGTGCATTTTTTCTCAGCCAACATCAGTGTAACATCTGTGTAAGGCCTGTGTGCAATGCATTTTTAACATGGTCTTTCCCATGATGTATAATGTTAAAAAAGAGTAGACAGATAGGATAGATTGAATAGAATACACAGATATGTAGGATAGATAGATAGATAGATAGATAGATAGATAGATAGATAGATAGATAAGATGATAGATAGATAAGACAGACATATGTATCTCTTTTTCTTCTTCCTTAAAGGGATACACCTGGCAATCAAAATAATGATTTGGCAGCACCACCAAAAACAAAACGGGTGTAGAACCCACAAGGTAATGTCAAAACAATGAGAACAAAAGCAGGCAGCACTCCATAATATACGTGATTCTTGAGAAAGGTGGACAAATCCACTGAAAGGTTGCCACCTATGGATCAGTAAAGCCACAATTTTCATCATGTTTATTTTGGGGTACTGCCTGCTTTTCTTCTAGATAGATAGATAGATGGTAGGAAGAGCTATATTGGCCTTACCAGTCTCTCGCTGCTTCTTCCAGGGCCGCGCATTAAGCTTCATGCATATTCACTGCACTAACTGGCAACACTTTGTGAGAGCCTTTGTGATTGGCTGTTACGGTCAGAAAGCATTTCCACAATCTCGTCGCTCTAATACACCCTAATGGGCGTCATTACACAATGCAGAGTTCGGGCACGATTTAAATATCGCACCCGCAACGTCACCGCTGCGACGCGGTCGTGTGACGCTGGGATCATGTCACTTCAGGTCACACACAGGCAGACTTCAGCATGCAATCTGCGCATGCGCGAAGTCTGCCTGTGAGAGACCTGCGACCGGAAGTGACGCGATCCCGGCATCACATGACCGCGTCACAGCGGTGACGTTGCGGGCGCAATATTTAAATCGTGCCCGAGCTCTGCATTGTGTAATGACGCCCATTAGGCTGTTTTAGAGCGGCAAGGCAGGGGTAGGGCGGCACAGGGGACCCGCCTACCGGTCAAAAACGCTTGGAAGAACGCCCCTCTGACAGAAATTTCGTAAGTTTGCTAACAACTTTATTGTACTCATAGATTAGTAAAAAGGGTCAGACAGGGATGTGTTAGAAAGTATTGTAAGGCTGCAGAGACAGGTTAATAGGTTAGGAAGGTGATTTGGGGTGACAGGTTCCCTTTAAGACAATCCTTGTTGCAGATGTGATGGAGGCCACAATGGCATTAGCATAGTTTTCCAAAACTTGGATCATAGATGGCATGTTTGATAACTTGATGGAAGAGTACAACTCAAAAATATGTATTTACTAGTGATTTCAAACAAGGAAATACTCATTTTTTCACCTAAGATGTATAGATAAAGTCTTAATATAAAGCACAGTGAGAAAAAAGAGCAAGCTCAGCAAAAAAAAAACCACAAAAACTACGTAACATAATATCCGTTATCTTAAATGTATATGTGTAGGCTATAAAAAGTCATACCTTCCACTGCATAGCAAAGGAATTTCCATACTAAAGTATTTAGTGCGTAAATGATGATAACGTCACTTTCCATAGTGTTTCCTCCTAAAATTAAAAGGGTATTCTGACTATATTCCTCAGCTCATTTGGTGATCTGTTTAGACTTTAAAAGAGAGAGTACAACAGATGCTTGGCCTGCTCTATCCCTCCTGTCTGCTCTTTAAATTGTTGAATGAGGATCACAGATCCCCTGTTTCAGAATAACCTTTATGGGCATCCGACCATGACATGGTCTCATATGCCAAGTGGCTCTATACTATTCATATTCAGCTCATTCTTAGTTTCTTAGAGTGTTTCTCAAAGAATAATCCATAAAACAAAACCTTTAAAGGGTTATATATATATATATACAGTACAGACCAAAAGTTTGGACACACCTTCTCATTCAAAGAGTTTTCTGTATTTTCATGACTATGAAAATTGAAGATTCACACTGAAGGCTTCAAAACTATGAATTAACACATGTGGAATTATATACTTAACAAAAAAGTGTGAAACAACTGAAAATATGTCTTATATTCTAGGTTCTTCAAAGTAGCCAACTTCAGCTGTTTCACACTTTTTTGTTAAGTATATAATTCCACATGTGTTAATTCATAGTTTTGATGCCTTCAGTGTGAATCTACAATTTTCATAGTCATGAAAATACAGAAAACTCTTTGAATAAGACGGTGTGTCCAAACTTTTGGTCTGTACTGTAGATATATGTATAAAAATATATGCTGTTCTGCCTTTGTTTGTGTTATATGCATAGCAAGTTCCAGCATATAGCTGAACCTTCTCTGTATCCCAAATTAACAGACTGTTGGTTCTGTAGTCAACTGTATGTTGTTTAATAGAGAGTAATGATGCGTGGTAAAACTATAAGAATATAAGTAAAACAAATCAGTGGTAAGCTTATCACATGAACAACAATAGTGATAATACACAGCAGAGAGGATACATAAGCAGTGTATACACATATCCTCACAAAGCTATGACAGTCTACAGTATAGAAAGCAAAAATAAGTCCTGCGTACACATCTCAAACAGCTGTGACAGTGTACAGTACAGAGGATAAGTACACTAAAATAGAGGCTTGAGAAAAAACACATATTTCTACAGACAAAATCTCTATGTAAAAATGACAGCTGTACAATCTTAACAACAGGCTCAAAAGTATTAACATACAGTCAGGTGTATAACTGTCACCATACTAGCTTGACAAGGAGGTTGGGCGTTCACAGGAGGGAAAAAGCCCACAGGAGTAAGAGAACACGTGGTTGCCTGAATGAAATTCTAACTGGTACTAATCTGAAAATGGCTACTTCTTCCCCAGAATTGCAAAGGGCGGTCCACAAAGCACTGTGCTCTTAAAGGAGAAGACACCTGGATATGAAGGAATATTGACGGATTGTGCTAAATATATTTAAACATCATAACAAGATAATATATAGTATCTCACAGGTTGTAATAAGTGTCAAACCACAGATGCTTTCTCCTTCTGAACCTGAATGGGCAAAACATATGCAATGAAAAGTCTATCTCATACCACCAGGAATGAAAATTAGCCAGATATGCTAGTGCTCAAAGCGATTTTTAGAGCTTCCATAAATATTAATAGAGAGAGACATGCGTATGCCGTCACCTGTCTGCCGTCATTGGTGCATGTCTGAGCCATGGTCTCAAAATGGATTAAAGTTTCAAAAGTGGAACTAGCATCTATTTATTCCAATTTTGGGGCTTGCATATATTTTGAGATCATTGCCTGGATTGCACAACCTCTTTGGTCACTATTTCTGCTCCAAAGGGGTTGCCATACTGACTTTTCAGACTCTAGAAACAAGCAAATACGATTTTTTTTTTTATGTATGAATTCTGTTCCTTCCTCCTTCCCTCCTTAATCAGTAGGCCAATTTCATGATTCCCCGGAAATAAGACCTACATCGAAAATAAGTCTTAGCATGATTTTACCGCATTTTTGGAGAATGATTGAAATATAAGCCCTACTCCAAATTAACCCTAGTTGCAGTCAGGCCTGGCATGTTTGTATGTATGTGTGGGGAGGGAGAGAGGGAGAGAATGGGGGGAAAATTGGGCAATTATACAGGGCCCCCACTTTCTTAAGGGCCCCCAGAATTTCTACTAGGACAACCCATTTTCATTCCTCATGTTTCCCCCAATTAAAATAAAAACATTGCTCACCTCCTGTGCCTGTGCCGTTCCAGCAGTGTCAGTGCTCATGTTCCCGGGGCTCACGTGAGATTGTGGCTTCCCCCTCTCCGCCTTATGATAACTGAGATAATTAACAAGAAGTGAGAGCTGTAACTGATGCTCACTACCTGTTGATTGCTTTTGTGACCGAAAGCAGAGAGAAAAAATCTGGCAGTGATTGGGCACAGGGCTCACATGACCTCACAGCCTCACTTGACCCCTGGGAACTTGAGCCCCCATACCACTGGAATGGCACAAGCATGGAAGGTGAAAAGAGGCAGTTTTATTTTAATTGGGGGAAATATTGGAAATGAGAAAAGGTTTTCATAGTAGTGGATAACCCCTTTAAGACATTTGGTGACATTATGGTCAAGTTACCATGATGTCACTCAAGGTCTTTTAATTGTGGGAGTCTACAGGAATTGAAGAGGAGATATGCTGGTATGTACCATATGCAATGTGTATATACAAGTATATGTGCAGTGTGCGTCTGTGTCTGTGTGTGTGTAAACGTATATGTGCAGTGTGCTTTGTCAACTGGTAGGGCCTTTTGTAGTTATTTTGCTTGTGATTATTTTTATCCAATAAAGGGATGTAACTATAAATGGTTAAATGGTATATAAGCTTAACAGAAGAGGTAGTATAGGAATATTTAACAGAAAACATGTTTTACTTTATGTTTCTAAAATTCGACCACCCCAAAATATTTGCGCGAGCTTCCACTTCTGCTTGCTCCCCTGTAATAGACATGCACGCTCCAAGTAGTCTCAGCTAATGTAACGTAATACATATGATTTATCTCTAATTGGGCCTTTTAGTGATTGAATTGACAGTAATGAATGAATAACATCCTCCTAATATGCTTTTTCCATTTGGCTCCATCCTGGAAATATCTCCCTCCTTTCTTCTACACTTTTCACAGAGGGAGGGTGGCACAGTTTTCAGCTTATCCATACAATATGTTCTGAGGCTGCAATCCAATGCGCTCTGTTTACAATAAACGCCAAAACGTCGCGCATTGATTGTCCATCCAGCCTGGGTTACATTAGGTGGCTAGGAGGTTAATGCGAGTCCATTTGACTGGGGAGTGTGCGCTACCCAAATCCGCGTGGGACCCGTCAGTGTTTAAGTAAACATGAGTAAATATCCGCATTTGTCAAAATATTGATCAGCTTTAAAAATAACAGAGTTGATTTATTCGTCCTGTGCAGGAGACAGACAAGTGTGCAAATCATCTCTCTTATATTCAATTTCTTTATAAAAGAACACCAGCGGCAAAACGTTAAAAGGGTCATGTGAATTTAAAGCAATAGGACCATGGGGAATTTAATTCAAGATATGTGAAAAAAACACTATCAAGTTCATTGCATCTATTCAGAAGCATTGATCGGAAAGAGCAATTTGCTTTATCCTGTGGAGCTTTTCAGCACAGTGAAATCTATATTGGTTGAAATGATCCCAAATACTTGAAATAATGTGACAGGTGTTGGTTTATTGGAGATACTAAACTACTGAAACTTTGAAAAAACTATTTTATATACCCTATTGGAATAAATAGAGTATGTCTTCCAGGTTACCAAGAGCTTCTCTCACCCTGGTGGAACTGTCCTGTTCTGTATTATACTTGATCACATTGTGTTTTTGGCCTCCGTGTAGAGCAGGGATGGGGAACTCCAAGCCTTGAAGGCCACTATCAGGTCATGTTTTCAGGATCTCCTTAGTATCGCACAGGTTATTATTGAATCACCTGTAAAGGTACCTTTACACGCCGCCACAGGAAGGCAGCAACTGCCAGGCACTGGGGACAATTGTGCCTGTTGCCATGAAATTGCTACGAAATGGCGGCGTGTAAATAGGGCAGTTCCTCCCGGTGTCTGGTAGTTGACTCAGATACCTGTTGCTGAGCCGTGCTCAAAAACAGAAAGGCAAAATTGCTATGGTGGTGACGTGTAAACGGGGCACAGGCAAGATATTTGCGTGGCCTACGTATTTCCAGGGCGTGCCATAGCGTCATGGATACCACTCCCCATCAGCTATCATTGGTGGGGGCTCCTGCATTACGATTGGCTGTCCCTTCACAGGGCACCATATTTAAAGAGCTGTCCATTCACAGTCCACAATTGCAATGGCGTCATGTATTAGCCAGCCTTCCTGCGCAGGCTGGCCAATCGTGACGCCATTGCGTTGTCCAATCAACGCTTGTGCATCACGGAATACACAACTCTGTCACACCTATGTACTTACGGCGCAAAATATGTACACCCATATTCCTTTGTGGTAGGGGCGTGTAAAGCAGGGAAGGTATTCCACAGGAAGCAAGCCGCGGCATCCGTCGGCACTTCCGGGGAACAAAGATACCTTCAGTGGAGCACGCAATGGCGGCGTGTATATGCGGCATCAGCGATCGGCATCCACCGTTAAAAACGTGCGCGTGCACCTGCGGTGGATACCTGTTGCTAGCCACAGTGGCGGCATGTAAAGGTACCTTAATAGTAATAATTTGAACCCCTGTCCAATACTAAGGAAATCCTGAATATATGATTTGTTGGTGGCCTTCCAGACTTGGAGTTCCCCATTCTTGGTGTAGAGTATACACAGAAGGAAGCTTCTATGTATACGTTAAATGGAGGCTTTGAGAGATACCTAATAGAGAGTATCCCTTTTTTGTCATAGTTGATCAAAAAATGAAAGCCTTAGACAAGTGTGAACTGGGCCTTACATCCAAATTGAGAATAAATATTCTTATTGTTTCTTGATGAAAATTTTGTATGGTTATTCTGCACTTCTGAGACAATCATATGGCCTAATAGCCAGTTATGGTCGACATCTCATCTGCAATGGACTTGTAACAGAAATCCAGCTGAATTTTGGGTATTCTATTTGAACACAGCGTAAAACACCTATACAGAGGTATATGAGCAATGCAATATATATATATATATATATATATATATATATATATATATATAATTCAAAAAAACTGCACAGCACTCAGCAGACCAGTGTGAACTGGTGCAAGCATAGGACGCAGAGATTAAACAACTAAGTAAAAGTCCATGCAGCACACAGCTACCACCAATGATGCACAGTGCTAACAAGCCATATGTGTTTGAGAAAAAAATTCAAAACTTTCAAAAAACTCAACACTTTGTCGTAGTTGATGAGCAAGCAGACATTGGCCAATGTATGTACTAAGAACTCCAGATTAAAAGAAAGATTATGAGTTTTTTGAAAAACGTAAGTTTTGAATTTTTTCCTCAAACACATATGGCTTGTTAGCACTGTGCATCATTGGTGGTAGCTGTGTGCTGCAGGGACTTTTACTTAGTTATATATATATATATACACATCAATATAGAAAATAATATATTAATATATTCAGACTGAACTGTAATGTCTCAAATATGATGGACAAAAGTGGAGTTCTTTTAACACCCAAATATATAGAGTCACCATAACTTTATTTTCAGGTTATTGTTGCATCAGCCATTCATTTAGCAACTCTGCAATACTGCAGGTAAAAAATACAGAAAACCTTGTAGACTAATTTTTTCGTATGGTATGCTTTGAAATGGCAGCAATATCCTTTTAAAGCCAAAATAAATCGTTCTCTTATTTTTAATGATACCCTAGATCACACCGGCATCTGTGGCTTTGGGGACAATAGTGGTGGACTTCTTATTTAAAAATGTGATACAAATGGAGGAGATGATTGTCTATAGCCATTGGATTACTTTATTGTCTCCTTCTACCACCACTTAATATGAATATAGTAATTGCTATATACACAGAATATAATATTTAAATATGCAATATGTAATAAATAGTATTCTAATAAATGGCCAAGTTGAACAATACCCCTTCCTCAATTAAACTTTTGGCTACTTCATAAAGTACTGTCACAGGCTACAACGTTGAAACGATGTCGGCAACGATCTCGGGTGCGCGCAATCGTTGCCGACATCCTTGATGAGATGTCCCATGTATAGATATCGTGGACAACTCAGCAACGATGTTGTGAGTAGGGATCGTTTGAAAACACCGCGAACGATCCCTGCTCACTGCTGTGAATGGGCGAAGTAGGCCGTGACATAGCTATTGTGGTGTCACACTGAACGATGCCGCAGGTCACTTAAGTTGAAGTTGACAGGTTTTCCTGCAAGCAAGAAAACCTGTCAACTCTGACTTGAACAACTATCGTTGTTGAATCGTGCGTTTACACGCAACGACGCAACAACGATTGTTTCAACATCGTTCCTGACATCACTTTTGAATGATGTCGGAAAGGTGAAAGGTGTAACGGGGCCTATACACAACCTCCAGGTTGGAATTAGTATTGACGGAGCATCCTTCAGTTTCTATGGTGCCCTTCATGTATTACTATGCTTGTGATTTAACACAGAGACATGTGGGGGTAGTTATGTCCAATACTAAAAAAAATAAATGCGGTGCATACCATTACATGCCACATTATGAAACATTCTTCTAATATTCTTCAGATATCTTTCTAATATGGTGAAGTGCCGCTCACCAATGATGGCACATGACGTGCCTATAACATCTTAGCACGAAACACCAGGGAGTTCATATACTTTATTCAACTACCACTTTGTGCATTAGGCATCATTCTGCTCCGGTAAAGTCACCCTAGCATATTTGTTATTCCATTTTACAAAATGGGCCATGACACTTTAGGTTTAGTTGCAGATATTTTTTTTGTCCATACCCAAATAGAAATGGAACAAACACAAAATAGATGTTGAGAACAGAGAGAATTACAACGCTTACTACCCTAACCACAAGGATTGATAATAGACATGACAAAGAACACTTCATCAGGAAACAGAAATTAGGTCTTATTAACCAGAACTGATTGATCAAATATGCTTAATTTTTTTTATTTTTTAAAATCAGGACAAATGTTGATATGCATCTCCCAATAGATGCAACGTTGACCTTGATTCCTCTGTCCGTGTGGTTATGGAGCATATCTTAGTGAAATACATGTCGGAGATTGTGATCTCTTGTGGCCCTTGCGAGTTACTCATGAGGAAAAGAAGCGAGAGAACACAAAATGCGATGTTCAGATAAAGTCTCCAGTAGTTTGATTTCTTTGTCATCTTTCCAGCGTGTCAGCAGAATAAACCTCACCCACAACAAAAAATGATGTCCAGATAGAGAGGACGACATTTTCACCGCTCTAGTGACAGGTTTCATAACCCTCATTTCATTTAGCGTGATAAACAACTCAATCTCATTATCTGACCCTAATGACTAAAATGACTAAAGGTACCACAGAGTTAACGCTTTATCTGTTGTTCTATCTTTTAGTCTACAACAAGAAAAAAAGAGTAGAAATGCAACATGCAAGTAAAGTTTGCAAGAGATTTTATAGCAAAACTTGGGCCTACCTCAGCTTCTGCAGGCTAGAATGACAAACACAGCGGTAAACTGGTCAATGGCATATGGGCTTGAATATGGAAGACTAGAGCAACATCTGTATTATCTCCTCCCTCCATAATACTCTTTATCTACTACGTAATCCTTAATTTTAGAAACATATCATTAAGTTTGTTCTGCCCTACCCCAAAGTACCAGCTAATCTTCCAGTGAGACAGCCAACCTATGAGAGATCCACGATGCCCATTCATGAAGGCACATATGTGGCTGGGATATCACATTTATGACTTATTTCACTAGTAATCCAAATATTTTGCAGTGGCAATGCCCATTTTGTATTTTTTCTGGCTGTCCCAAAGTACTGTTTCCAAACCAACATACATACTATTGTTACTTAAAGTGATTTTAGTGGCTGGATTAGGGTTTTAGACAAGGCACGCTATGCAAAATCTACATGAGTTCAATTAATGTGCTAGGTCAACAAAACATTGTTGTGTTTGTTTCCCCCTTTGTGCTCTTGACAACACTGTAGACCTACTTCTCTCTTTTAGGCTAACACTACAGTTCTTCTGGAAAAGTAAGTCTTGCACAAATTCTCACCGCTAATTAGTAAAATGTTTGGACTAACCAGAACTGGGTCCCCTTCTACATGGAACCAAAGAAACTATATGGCAAGACCCATAGTATTTACACCCTTGGTCGTTTTCAAAAACAGTCAGCTTTATGAAACCACAACCAGGTCCACCCTCCGATCATGAGTTACGCTTTTTGCTGACATCACAAAGTGAGTGCCATCTTACTATATAGTCAATGAAAAAAGGGTTAAAAATTCCTTTATATCTTCACTATTCCTACACTAGTCGCCAACATAATAATAATAAGAGAAGGGATTGCAGTCTCTCCTTGAACTATTCTCAAAGCACAAGGGTAATAATAGGGGATAGGCACCTCCGCCTGGCCCCTACATGTGAACATCCCATTCAAATACCACAGCAATCCATTTCATTTATTTTCCCTCTAAACAAGTTCTTTTATCATGAAGCAATAAATTTGTCTCGGCTCTGGCAAATTTGTTGCGGGTGACAGAACACCGGCAAATTGATTAATCGCCCTTGTACACTGCAAAATGAGAAAAGCAAGGGATTATTATGAATTGCGTCCTTCTTATGCAGTGGAGAGTCATTATTCACTGAGCATATGCTTCTTGTACCCTCTCCGTGCAGTGGATCCCATCTATTTGCTGCAATGCTTACACAAGTCAACAAACATGCATTTATTAAGATGTGAGGGGGATGTTATTAGAAGGTGAAAAATTGCTCCTTTTCAGATGTTTGCTGCCCAGGATATTTCAAGTGTGATGCATTTTCAAGATTATTTTTGACTTTTACATTGTCTTTAATAGTTTCTGATGAAGAAAGTATGAAATTATCCAGAAGGAATAATATCAACATGTGCTCAACCTCCAGTAGAGGCAGTACAGCACTGAATAATTAGTATTCTTTGCTTTTTATTGAACCAAAATTGACAAGTAAATGGTTTTCCCAAGGGCCTACTACATAGCTGTTATCAAAAAGCCTTTTCTCATTGAGCGTTTATCCAGACAATACCTTACTGAAAGTTATTGCAATTAAACTCTGTCCTTACAGCAGTTCATTCATGTCCACGATTCATTGTTGACATTCAGTCCAATATAGGACTGATTGGCTGGCCAGCCTGAAGATTAAAAAAGTGTTCGAATTGGTAACAGCATTGTGGTTGAGTATTAATCTTAGCACTCATATAATGCAAAATACTAGGTACTTTTAACAATATACATGAATAGGGAAAAATGATGATGAATACTGCCAAGATAAAGTTTATTTAAGTCAATTAACTGTATTTGAGAAGAACAAGATTTTTTAATGACATGCACTTAAATTTAGTGGAATAGTCCAACTGTCCAAGGTTCGTAAGACTGAAAAAGAACCATTTACAAAATTGATAATATCCAGATAATACAAGTGACAGACGTAAACACCACCCTTTAGAAGCTATAGACTACAATAGGATCTGTCAGGTTTCAGTCAGTGTCAATAATTTTTTAATAAGAAAAGCTATATCCTGCACTATTTATCTTAGCACTTACTTGCATATGTGAACCAAGACTTACTTGTAAAGCACTAAAATTGGTATTCAATAAACCTGCAATTTAGTACATAATTCCATGGCCAGCTTTAGCTATGGCTGGCATGCAATCGCACAGGTTACCCGCTGGCAAATTATAGAGAGGAGCACTGAACTAGGGAGAATGGTTTGCGGCGTTATATTCATGTAGTGATGGTGATTGTGGTGCTGTATTCATGTACTGATTTTGGCTCAAGTACTGTATTCATGTACTGATGTGGCTTTGGTGATATATTCATGTACTGATGTTGGTTCTGGTGTTACAGTCTTTTACTGATGTTGATTTTGCTTTTTTCATACACTGGTAGTGATTCTGATGCTATATTCATGCACTGATAATGGTTCTATTGCTGTATAAATTTGCTAATAGTTGTCAAGGTGCAGTATACCTGTATGATGATTACTCTGATGCTGTATTCATGTGTTTATGAAGGTTTTATTGTTGTAGTCACATAATGATGATGGTACTGGTCTTGTACTCATATTTTGATGGTGGTTCTGGTTCTGTATTCACGTAGTGATGGTGATTCTGGTGCTGTATATATGTTTGTTCTGTAGAAGTATTCAACTACTGATATATGATATATACATGGATATGAGATTAAATCTATATCTCATGGCTTATACACAGGCAAGGAATTGTCACGAGTTGGTGACATGTGTCTAATTTCTGTATTGAGACTTCATATTAAATGTGTTTCTTTCCTTTTGCAGTGTAGGAGTTAATGTCAGTTTATGTTGCTATACAGCTCCTTAATAATAGTAAGAGGGGAGTAGTTCACACTGGGGTCTCAGTTCCAGAGAGGACAGTTCCCAGTCTGGTTTCCTCAGAGGGATGTGTTCCCAATTCACCAGCTGAAACACCAGCCCCCTCTTGTCACTGTGAGGAAGGTGACTAGACTGTATATACATTTCCTCGGTTCTCTCCTCTCTTCTGCATAATGTGAACAAGGTGCAACCAGAGAGGAGGGACGTAGGGATGGGCGAATCTACTCGCTAGGACTCGTTACTCAGCGAGTAGTAAGGGACTCGCAGGACTCGGTACTCTGCAAATTTCCCAGCGTTTACTCGCACGAGTCCAATGCAAATCAATGGCAAACGCTGACAAAACTAGGATTGCCATTGTCTTGCATTAGACTCGGCTACTGTGCCAGTGATAGCAGGGAAACTCGCAAAGTAACTGCTGTTTCTTTGCGAGCCGAGTCCAGCTGTCTTCTCTGTGCAGCTCCAGGGTCCTAGAGCCCGCCTGCTCACAGAGATGATGTAGCAGTGCTGAGATTGTTCTCAGTCTGCTATTCCCTGTGCATAGACATCTATATCTATGCACATAGGATGTAGCAGAGAGGACATCGCGTTTTGGACTGCGTCGGACAGAAGAGGGTTTTTTTAATTAAAGATGGAGTCCCTAATGGCTTTTTTTTTTTTATTTCAAATAAAAAATTTTCTCTGTGTTGTGTTTTTTAACCCTTTATTGGAGATTCTTAGTGGCTGGGTCAAACGTGGCCTGACATTAAGAATCTCGGGCTTAATACCAGCTTGTATAACAAAGCTGGTATTAACCCCTTTATTACCCAGCGTGCCACCGCCACCAGGGCCGCTGGAAGAGCGGGGTTCAGCGCCAGAGGATGGCGCTTCAATGAACGCACCATCTTCTGGGGCGGCTGCGGGCTGCAATTTGCAGCGGGGGGGTGCCCAGAAAGCTTGGGCCTCCCTGCTCTGCGGATTCCAGCACCCAGCTGCTTAGCTGTACCTGGCTAGACATAGAAATTGGTTATAACCAGATGAGTCCTGTTATACCTTTTTTATACTGCACTTGCATTTTAATATTTTTACTGCAGTGTACTGTTGTTTTTTGTCGCAATAGCTTTTTGTTTCCAATTATGCTGGCGGTGTGAACAGGTTCCTACAGACCTGTTCTCTGTGTGCAGGACTCATCTGTGTTAAAAATTAATTGCCTCTTGCCATGCAAGAGATGGAGTTCCCGCCCCTCTCTGGGCCCTGCACACATAGAGCCCCGTCGCCTTCATTCCACTTCAGACACTGGTCACGCTGGCTCCTGTTTACTGGTAAGTATTCACACCAGTCAGGTTTTTAATACAACAGTTAGGACCGCGTCTGAGATGGGTACACTTTGAAGATAGTGACGTGGCTTAAAATAAATTTTTCTGCGCAAAAAAACGGATTAACTAAGTACCCTGTATTTGTTATACCTTTTTTATACTGCACTTGCATTTTAATATTTTTACTGCAGTGTACTGTTGGTTTTTGTCGCAATAGCTTTTTGTTTCCAATTATGCTGGTGGTGTGAACAGGTTCCTACAGACCTGTTCTCTGTGTGCAGGACTCATCTGTGTTATAATGTATTCTGTGGTTCAGCTTTAGGTGTTGTCTACATAAGTCCAATCATGAGGAGGGGGTACTGTCATGAGTCTTTGATGACAGGTTTGGGACCTGTGTCCCATTTCTTTATTGAGACTTCATATTAAATGTGTTTCTTTCCTTTGGCAGTGTAAGAGTTAATGTCAGTTTCTGTTGCTATTAAGCTCCTTAGTTATCTTTCCAGGCTACTTTGTGATTACTCCTATCTACTTTATATAGTCACATAGTCCAGCATTCCTTGTTGTTGATTGAACTCCATTCCTGGCCTAGCTGCCTGAGGTGAACGTGCTATTTTGGAGAAGCTAACCATTGCCAAGCCATCTGCTGCCTAGGAGTGTGGCAGCAGGCGTGAAGTTGTTTTGTCATTTCCCTGTCTATCTTTCCTTCCCCTATTGTTGTTATTAGTGCAGCAGTTAGAACTAGTGCTCTCGTCGGACATCTCCCTATTGAGTGTTATCATCAGGACCAGCGAAGGACTACGTATCCTGCCCGGCGACGGATTGAAAGAACCCGTATAGGGATGGTAGAGAGATCAGAGCACAGCTGCAGGTGAGTGCAGGAGGTCTCCTTCTCCCCATTCCCTATAATCAGGGTACTCCATTTTATTTTTGAACCCGATGTTTCCCTGTGTTGCGTAGTGCGCCTGAAACTGTTAGTCTGTGCGATATTGTCACGCACTACATCGGGACGCTCCCGAATCAGGAATACATCCTCATGGGTATAATTTGCAGTAGACTTTCTCACATGAAATTAAAAAAAAAATACCACGCTAACCCAGATCATTTATATAACATGCTAAACACGCTAGCCCAGGTCGTTTATATATCCAATATGCACAATAAAATCATATATACTGATGAGTAAATGTACTGTGTATTTATAGCGTGCAGCTAACTCCATGCCTGCTTATGTTTAAAATGGTCAAATAATGGTATCCAGATATGACATTCAGAAGAATAGCAGTTAAAGAATGGCACATACAAATTTAATGATTTCACAAGATACATACATCAAACTAGAAAAATAAATTGCTTAAAGGGATCCTGTCACCTCCAGAACGCCTCCTAAGCTAGCAAAACATGTCCCTGCAGCATCCTATCACTAACCTCACACTCCTTTTGTCTCCTAAAAGCATCCTGTGAAAGTGCATAAAAACGTTTTAATACTTACTCATTAGTGATTATAATCCACCCTCTCTGTGTGCTCTCCTTGTGCAGGCTTTGCCCTACCCCCTCTCTATTACTCAAAGAATGCAAATCATTAGTCCTGCCTTCAGCTCCACATCACAGCAGCACAGACAGAGAGAGGGTGGATCCTGGAGCTGCAAAACAACATGCCCTGGTGACTAAAAATATAGCCCCTGCTAATTATAATCACTAATGAGTAAGTATTAAAATGTTTTTATGCACTTTCACAGGATGCTTTTAGGAGACAAAAGAAATGTGAGATTAGTGATAGGATGCTGCAGGGAAATGTTTTGCTAGCTTATGAGGCGTTTTGGAGGTGACAGGATCCCTTTAAAAGAAAAAAATGCCATTAAAATGGCATATCCAGCATGTAAAAATAGTCTATATAGGATTTGAGAAATGTCCTTCAAAAATCCTCTATTCACTTACTGATAAGTAAGGGCACTTACTGATACTTGTAAAATGTCCTGCAAGCCCCCAGATGGAACATGCAGCATTGAGAATCCCGTTAAAAATGTCCTGGAAATTCTTATGATTGAATGGGGCAGTGTGGAGGATACTTTATAAGATGAAATTCAAAAAAATTTGATGGAGAGCAGGATTCCTGCATCTAATCTCAGGTGTGAGCTGCAGGGACTGAGGTCGCTCCAGATGGAAGTGTTGCCTCTGTTGAGCGCGGGGAGGAGAAAACGAAACCACAGCATCTGACGTCACAGCTATGGATGCCTGCAGGGCTCACTTTCTCATAAGATATACATTCACATGACATACACATGCTGGCTGAGAAAAAAAATGCACACTCACATCACACTTGCACTGCATACGGATGCTAGGTGAGGAATAAAGGCAAGACACTGCTATTTTTCAGCCTGATTTTACATATGCAGATGAGAAAGCACACTCAGTCTTGGCTCCTCCTCAGGGGGTAGCGCCGGCATCTCAGTACAGGGCATAAATTAAATTAACAAATCTCCTCTGCTCTGGTCTCCCCAGTACTAAAACTCATGAAGTGCTTGTCCATAGTAAGCAGCTCTACTACTGAGCCTCTGCCTGGTCTGAGATAAATTGGAGTATTTGGTAATATTGACCTGTACTGCAGGCAGGGAACCCAGAAGGAGCTTATTCAGGTACATAGAGATGCATTGTAAATACTAGTGTATCTGTATGTCCCTAGAAGTGAAGAAAAGTGAGATTTTTTGCTCTCATAAAACTACTATAAAATAATGAAAAATAATTACAAAAATGTCATTTAATTTATCTTTATTTCCCTCCTCCCCAGGACTCAAACAACCATCAAACATTTCAGCGCTTTGAGCCTCAGACTCTGGTGATGTCGGTGAGAGAATTTAGTACACTTGAAGCTGCAGAGCAGACACTGAATCCACAGACAGATTACATTGGACAGAGATACATTCATTACACAGAGCACTGCATCTCTGAGAACTTGTATACTAGAGAGAGAATAAAATAGATTTTGTTCTAATGAAATTACTAAAAAATAGAACAATTAATGTGCTTTTTTAAAAAAAATAATAATAAACATCACAAATCAGCAAATAACATGGGTGACATTTGGTATCCCTGTAATCATAACGACCTTCGTTGGTGCGTATGTTTTTAATGCTTTTTTAATACTACAAAAAAGCTTTGATTCTGGAAATAAAAAAATGTAATGGTATTATTTTTTCTTGTGGTTTTTTTTTCAGTCTCCACATAGAAGCTTATAGAGAAAAGAAAGCACCAAAACTGGTTTAAAAAATCACATTCACTTTTCTTGGACATTTAGCCTGTTTACACATGTAGTGTAAATGTTGCATATTTTCTGCTGCTTTTTTTACATATAAATTCTGCTGTGTTTAGTAGTCCAAGCATAGTGGATCTGGTTTAATCAAAACTGCACTCACAGTACATCTAAAAACACCATTGAACTGCACAGTTTTGTTGTTTTTTTCTCTAGAAGCTTCTATGTGGAGCTTAAAAAAAAAATACATGCAAAAAACTTCAGTTACTTTTTTAACTGCAGTATCAAAGCTTTTCTGTACTATAAAAACACTTAAACATTCAGCTTCACGCCTGCATCAAAAACACATCAAATACCTTGGAAAGGGAGAAAAAAAAATCAGCAAGAATGCTATAATTAGTGAATAGTGTTACTGTGTAGTTAGGTGTTGACACAAAAAAAACAAAACACAGTATACTGTGACACCCCTGAGGGAATTGCCACAGGACCCACCGATGCGGGGAGAGATGTTCAAAGACTCATGGAATGCTGCCTGGGACACTGAGTTTTCGAGACAGTGCTCCTATACCTGGATGACGTTATCATGTATTCCAAAACCTATGAGGAACACCTGAAACACCTGGTGGAGGTATTTGCAGTTCTAACAAAGTACGGAATCTAGCTCAAACCATCTAAACCATCCTGAAACCAAAAGTCCGAAACCTTGGGCATGTGGTCAGCGCAGATGGGGTAGCACCAGATCCGGAAAAATTGACAGCTATCCAAGACTGGCAGAAGCCAACCACCGTCAGAGAGGTACGTCAATTCTTAGGTTTGGTTGGGTACTACAGAAGATTCATTAAGAGCTACACAAAGATGGCAGTGTCCCTTAAGATCTTCTGGTAGGCCAAACTAGGAAGAGGAGGTCCTCTGAACCTCCATTGGAATGGGGAAAGGAGCAAGAAGACTCTTTCCAGTAGATGAAGCGGGCTCTGACCGGTGAGGAAATCATTGCTTATCCTGACTGTAACTTTCCATTCGTCCTTTATACCGACACAAGTAATGTAGGCTTGGGAGCAGTACTATCCCAGAAGCAAGATGGCAAGGAGAGAGTAATTGCCTATGCCAGCAGAAAACATCGACCCACGGAGAGGAAACTACAGTTCCTTTAAGTTGGAGTTCCTGGCCTTGGTCTGAGCTATAACAGAGCAGTTCAAGCATTACCTGGCAGCTTCAAAATTTACTGTCTTCATGGACAATAATCCATTAACAATCCTGGATACCGCAAAGCTTGATACATTGGAGCTGGATGGCTCAGCTATCAAATTATGACTTTACCATCAAGTACCGGGCGGGCCGTAAAAATGCCAATGCTGATGCCCTCTCCAGAAACCCTCAAGTACAATTACAAGGACCTGAAGAAGAGGTGAATAACTTGGAGGAAGTAGAACTCCCAGCTTTCCATAGAAAAAGAGAAATGACAGAAGCCAACATCTACCAGAACCATCAGAATGTTGCACTAAACCCATTGCCTTACTAAGGATGGAAAGAGACAAGAGACAGTGATCCGGCAGTGAGCCTAGTGAAGAGGCTAGTAACCCAACCGGATTCCCAACTTGAAAAGAATGCTCCACCAGAGGTCCAACACCTGTGGAAAGAAAGAAGCAGGTTATTCATCTATCAAGATCAATTGTGCAGATGGTATACTAACCCAAGAACACATGAAATGGTATGGCAAGTTGTAGTTCCAAAGAGACACGTCCAAATGGTGTTGGAAGCGTACCATAATGGAGCAGGACACTTTGGATGGAGAAAACTGGAGATATTGTTACGTGAAAGATTCTATTGGATTGGCATGAGATCTACCATAGAGAAATGGTATAAAAATTGTGGACCATGCTCATTGAGAAGAAAAGACCGTAACAGCCAGAAAGCACCAATACAGCCTATCATCACTAAACAGCCATTAGAACTGGTAGCCTTAGATCACATCAAAATTACACCCAGCAGATGAAGCTATACCTATGCTCTTACCATGGTGGACCACTATTCCAGATTCCTAGTGGTAGCTCCTGTGAAAGACTTAACAGCTCAGACAGCAGCAAGAACCTTTCAATCCTATTTCTGCAGACCACACGGGTATCCAGAACAGGAATTGACAGATCAAGGTACTGCCTTTGAGGCTGAAGTGTTTCAAGAGTTCTATAACTTGTACGGATGCAAGAAAATTCATACCACGCCTTACCATCCCCAAACCAATGGAATGTGCGAGAAAATGAATCACGTGGTGATAGAATTGCTATAAACTCTGCCCTTAGAAGAACGAAACAGATGGCCAGAGAAGTTACTAGACCTTATTGACATCTACAACAATATCCCAGTGAGCTCAACAAATTGTACCCCTGTATACCTAATGAGAGCAAGACCAGGAAAATTGCCAGTAGACTTTGAAATGGACATTGTAGTTCCTGAAGAAAACACCTCAGATGCAGATTGGGATACCCGAAGGAAAGAGCAGTACAAGAAAATACAGGAATGTGTTGAGAGAAGTCTGGCAAAATCAAGAGAAAAGCAAGAAACAAACTTTAACAAAGGGCACAAGGAACACCCTTTTACACCAGGTGAATTGGTTTTAAAAAAAGGAAAAGGAGACTCCACAAGTTAGATGATCAATGGGAAGCAGAGCCATACACTGTATTACCATTAAACTTTGACAACCAGAAGACCTGTCTGATCAGTAAAGACAATACAGAGACAACAGCAACAGTGTCCAGAGATCATTTAAAGAAGTACCCTCAACCACCACAACCAAAGGAAGATGTCCCTTGTCCAGTACCAGAAGAAAAAGAACCAAAGACAGTAAAGGGAATCTTGGGACATCTATCTGTAGATTGGCCCCAAATAGAAGATGCATACCTAATACCAGTCAAACAAACTGGAGAAAAAGTTGCTTTAGCAAAAAGGGATTCTATTTATTAAGAACAATCCACATAGTTAGAAAAATGTTGACAAGTAATGTTTCAAGGTAAAAATAAAGTGCACAGTGATGAGACAAACGATAACACACAAGGAGTTGCTTCCACAGCACTTTGGAACTCGGTTGACAAATGGTTATACAGGTTTTACAGAGATGTATACATATACAGTTTTAAAAGGGTTTTTACAGTTTAATGTCATGCATGTTATCATACATAGTATATATGTTGCTTAGATGGCAGGTTTTGCTCGGTCTATAGGTTTTGCATCCAAATCTCAGGTGGCCACTTATTAGGATCTTATACATATCATTGTTAACACAGCCTAAGATGGAGCACCTCTTCCACTCTAACCACCTATTCCTGCACAACACATTGCCTTATGCTGCCAGCTTAGACAATACCCCCTTACTGCAATAACTACAGAGGTCGCCAATCTCTGTTCAATAACCTAGAGCCAGGGCTCGTGTGTCAACCTGCAGTCATACCATGTGCTTGCTGGAGGGTCCCTTCGTGCGTGTGCCGGCCCCTACGCCGTTTCGCTGGTAAGCTTCGTCAGGGGGCGTGGCTACGGTACATTTCCTTTCCCCTTTTATGCCATGTGACTCTGACCCTGATTATCTTCTGCCAATCCCGGAGCTCTATGCGGCGCATGCGCATACCGCCGCTACGGCTCGCACCCTCTTCCCAGCCCCGTCATGGCTGCGCACTAGTTGTTTAAACTGCAGCCATGGTGACGGGAGTGGGCGGGATAGGAGCCGGCGACCGGATGGGCCGTGCGCACCTCGCTCCTGACCGGGAGAAGGTGAAATACTTACTGACAATGCAATAGCAGTTGTTTTTGTGTGTACCCTAAATCGCTACCTATATCACTCTTCAAAGATAACACTTCTATACATCAAGAAAAGGACATAATCAATGTGCTCACCATCTGGGGCATATTGTATATTTACACTCAGTATTACAGTGTATGAGTCCCCATTATATAGAGTTAAGATCTCACAATTACCAAATAGATAATAACATCATACATAAACAGGTTCTATATATCTCATGCCCCCCGATGCTCAGATTCAGTCCTATATCCATCACAGAAAATGTTCCACTTTTACAGATGAGCAGGGGATAATTGTAGACTAATATGTCAGCACAGTTCTTTTGAGATCTTGCATGTCTTTAATCAGGCAGTTGTCACATCAAAGGGGTTTTAGGGAGACACCGCAGCCAGTTCTATCCGAAAAGAGTGAAAAAAAGTGAAATTAAAAAATATATATGAGATTAAAATCAGCACTAACGAGTCAGCAACATCATACATTTCAAGGTCAAATAAAGACATTATGCACAAACGCACTGGATTAACCCAGATATGAGGCAAAACTATTCACTTCATTGAGCCCTATAGGTGCCAACGTGCCTAGGACCGTAATCCAATGGCATTCCCGCTGCTGCAATTTCTTCATTATATCACCTCCCCTGGACCCTAAACTAACATGTTCAATTCCTCTGACCATAAAGGTCTTTGGATTTGAATTATGATGTTCCTTAAAATGGCGCGGGATGGTTTTTAAGGTTGTTACCTCTTCAACCTCTTTGGCTGCGATAATATCGCGAACATGTTCGCGTATTCGCACCTTCATCTGTCTGGAGGTAAGGCCTATGTAGACCTTGGGACATCCACATGTGGCATAATAGATGACTTGACTAGTTGTACATGAGATGTAGCTACGAATTGGGAATCGTAATTTACCATCTGTGGATTCAAAATCACTACATCGCAATGTATTCTTGCACGAAACGCAGTCACCACATGAGAAACAGCCTTGAATTTTTGGCCGCCTCCCAAATGGTGTCAATGTTTCTGGGATATAGTGACTCTCTACCAGGATGTCTTTAAGGTTTCGGCTTCTTCTACAAGTCATCTGTGGATAATGCAGCACATGTTTTTCCAATACTGGGTCGTTTTGTAAGATGTCCCAATGTCTACACAGGATTTCCCTCATCTCCCCCCATTTCTCATTAAAGGTGGAGATGAACCTAATCCCTGCGTCCTTATTCGTTTTGTTCTTAATAAATAGAATCCCTTTTTGCTAAAGCAACTTTTTCTCCAGTTTGTTTGAATTTAATAGTTGTAGCAAGGAAACATATAATCCAGACCTAGAGTACTGGTTTTTCTAATAGTAATGCAATTTTCTGTGTTTTTCACAGCTATCAGCCTACTTATGGATTTCAAGGTTAGAGAACGGGCTTGGCAGTCCCAAATCAACGAGGTGTTCAGTGGAGAGCCAAACGTAGTTGTATCCGAGGCACCAAGCGAGTCAAAAAGTGACATCACCCAACTCAAGGTTCTTTTGCATAAACGCACTAGGATATGGTGGAACCGCGCTTTCCTTAATAAATATCTCCAGAAAGAACTCATCCCTAGAGGTCTAAGGATACAAGTGTTCCCTTCATTTGAGGTTTCAGATCAAGGGTTCCGTAAAAAATGGGAGGAGCTAGCAGGGATTTGTTCAATAGGCTTTATCAGACTATTAGAGCAACAAAACACTGAGACCCTGAAAGATCTTGATGGGGAAATTGAAAGTATACAGTGTAGATTGCGTGAAAGTTTGAATAAGGAAGCCATGAGCAAACTGAATACTGATCTGGAAGAATCATTCAAAAAGTGGGAAAAAGAAATCAGGGACACCAAAACAAAGAAGTATCAAAGAGACATAAATGATGTTACAACGGGAAATGTTTATCGTTGGAATAAGAAGCGAAGACCCCGCAAACCTAGTACCACCCCCTCGGGGATGTCGCAGACATCTACAGAGGGTAGTCAAACTGGGGAACTAAACACAGGTAGTGGAAGGCTTCTAAGATCAGGCCAGAAACCAGCTAATCCGAAACCGGATAAAAAGGGCGAAAAACCTAAAGATAGATTGGAGGTAATTAATTTGTCGGGACATGAATTATCAAAACATCAGATTGAAGTACTAGAAAAAGGTTTAACCTTTTCCCCTACTAATTCCTTTAATCTATTCACAGCCATAAAGGATATACAGCTATTCGCAAGGAAGCTGGTACTCAAAAAACTATTTGATAAGAACTCTCCACTACCTAATCCAAATACAGACAAGGAAAAGATGGCACTCGATGATCTCGATGAGCTGATGGAGGAGCAGGGGACAAATACCGTGGGTAAGTTTCCTGACTATTTGGCACCGAGGTCCACCACGTTTCCCCCTTTGTCCATTTGTCCGGCGGTGGAGATCTTTACTGATCTGGTTATCAGAGATTTCAGACGGATCTCCCCCGGTAAACAACACGACAATCTAACTAAAAACCAAAGACGAGCATTGATGGAATTGGCGAATCTTGATGATCTCGTTGTTAAACCTGCGGACAAAGGGGGTAACGTGGTTTTGTGGCCTAAGACTCTATATGAAAAAGAGGCCAATAGACAACTACGTAATAAGGAGACTTACCATAGACTGTCTGCCTCACCTCTAAAAGCTTTCTCTGGTGAACTCGATTCCATCTTATATGATGCGTTCACACAGGGAATAATCCCTAAAAAAATGTATGAAGGATTAATGGTAAAGGAGGCTAGGATCCCCACTTTGTATTTTATCCCTAAAATCCATAAAAATCTAATGGAACCCCCAGGACGTCCTATTGTCTCTGGCCTGGGCGGACTGTGTGACCCTGTCTGCAAGTTCATAGACTACTACCTGAAACCTTTGGTACATTTGTTACCATCGTATGTTCAAGATACAACAGATGTGTTAAAAAGGATTGATGGGATTGTAATGGAGCCCGACATGCTGCTGGTGACAGCAGATGTTGAGGCTTTATACACCTCAATCGATCATAACCAGGGGTTAAGAGCGGCCCGTTTCTTTCTGGGAATGAGCAACTGGGACGGCCGGATTGTTGAGCTGGTCCTGGAACTCCTCGAGTTCGTCCTCACTCACAACTTCTTTGTATTTAGGGACATCTTCTATGTACAGAAGAGAGGCACAGCGATGGGTGCGGCCTGCGCTCCGTCCTACGCAAATCTCTTTCTCGGATACTGGGAGAGGGAGTTGTTTGGTGGGGGCGGGGCGCTGGCCGTATCCCAGGTGCAAATTTGGCTAAGGTACATAGATGATGTCCTCTTTATCTGGCAGGGTGGTGAGGCCGAGCTCGGGGACTTCATGGACCAGCTCAATCAAAATGATTTGAATTTGAGATTGACGTATGTATGTAGCGCGGATTCAGTGGACTTCCTGGACATCAAAATACGGCGAGATCACGTTGGTCTGTTACAGACAGAGGTGTTCAGGAAGCCCACTTCAACTAATTCGCTGCTCCATGCATCGTCGGGTCATCATCATTCAACTATAAAAGCCGTTCCGGTTGGTCAGTTCTTGAGAGTGAGAAGGATTTGCTCATCCAATGTGGACTTTGAACGGCAGGCAGGGGAACTCAGGTCACGATTCCGGGCCAGGGGCTATAGCAATCGTTCCATAAAAAGGGCCTACCATAGAGCGAAATATATGTCACGTGATAAACTGCTCCAACCCTCCCCGAGAACGAATAAGGACGCAGGGATTAGGTTCATCTCCACCTTTAATGAGAAATGGGGGGAGATGAGGGAAATCCTGTGTAGACATTGGGACATCTTACAAAACGACCCAGTATTGGAAAAACATGTGCTGCATTATCCACAGATGACTTGTAGAAGAAGCCGAAACCTTAAAGACATCCTGGTAGAGAGTCACTATATCCCAGAAACATTGACACCATTTGGGAGGCGGCCAAAAATTCAAGGCTGTTTCTCATGTGGTGACTGCGTTTCGTGCAAGAATACATTGCGATGTAGTGATTTTGAATCCACAGATGGTAAATTACGATTCCCAATTCGTAGCTACATCTCATGTACAACTAGTCAAGTCATCTATTATGCCACATGTGGATGTCCCAAGGTCTACATAGGCCTTACCTCCAGACAGATGAAGGTGCGAATACGCGAACATGTTCGCGATATTATCGCAGCCAAAGAGGTTGAAGAGGTAACAACCTTAAAAACCATCCCGCGCCATTTTAAGGAACATCATAATTCAAATCCAAAGACCTTTATGGTCAGAGGAATTGAACATGTTAGTTTAGGGTCCAGGGGAGGTGATATAATGAAGAAATTGCAGCAGCGGGAATGCCATTGGATTACGGTCCTAGGCACGTTGGCACCTATAGGGCTCAATGAAGTGAATAGTTTTGCCTCATATCTGGGTTAATCCAGTGCGTTTGTGCATAATGTCTTTATTTGACCTTGAAATGTATGATGTTGCTGACTCGTTAGTGCTGATTTTAATCTCATATATATTTTTTAATTTCACTTTTTTTCACTCTTTTCGGATAGAACTGGCTGCGGTGTCTCCCTAAAACCCCTTTGATGTGACAACTGCCTGATTAAAGACATGCAAGATCTCAAAAGAACTGTGCTGACATATTAGTCTACAATTATCCCCTGCTCATCTGTAAAAGTGGAACATTTTCTGTGATGAATATAGGACTGAATCTGAGCATCGGGGGGCATGAGATATATAGAACCTGTTTATGTATGATGTTATTATCTATTTGGTAATTGTGAGATCTTAACTCTATATAATGGGGACTCATACACTGTAATACTGAGTGTAAATATACAATATGCCCCAGATGGTGAGCACATTGATTATGTCCTTTTCTTGATGTATAGAAGTGTTATCTTTGAAGAGTGATATAGGTAGCGATTTAGGGTACACACAAAAACAACTGCTATTGCATTGTCAGTAAGTATTTCACCTTCTCCCGGTCAGGAGCGAGGTGCGCACGGCCCATCCGGTCGCCGGCTCCTATCCCGCCCACTCCCGTCACCATGGCTGCAGTTTAAACAACTAGTGCGCAGCCATGACGGGGCTGGGAAGAGGGTGCGAGCCGTAGCGGCGGTATGCGCATGCGCCGCATAGAGCTCCGGGATTGGCAGAAGATAATCAGGGTCAGAGTCACATGGCATAAAAGGGGAAAGGAAATGTACCGTAGCCACGCCCCCTGACGAAGCTTACCAGCGAAACGGCGTAGGGGCCGGCACACGCACGGAGGGACCCTCCAGCAAGCACATGGTATGACTGCAGGTTGACACACGAGCCCTGGCTCTAGGTTATTGAACAGAGATTGGCGACCTCTGTAGTTATTGCAGTAAGGGGGTATTGTCTAAGCTGGCAGCATAAGGCAATGTGTTGTGCAGGAATAGGTGGTTAGAGTGGAAGAGGTGCTCCATCTTAGGCTGTGTTAACAATGATATGTATAAGATCCTAATAAGTGGCCACCTGAGATTTGGATGCAAAACCTATAGACCGAGCAAAACCTGCCATCTAAGCAACATATATACTATGTATGATAACATGCATGACATTAAACTGTAAAACCCTTTTAAAACTGTATATGTATACATCTCTGTAAAACCTGTATAACCATTTGTCAACCGAGTTCCAAAGTGCTGTGGAAGCAACTCCTTGTGTGTTATCGTTTGTCTCATCACTGTGCACTTTATTTTTACCTTGAAACATTACTTGTCAACATTTTTCTAACTATGTGGATTGTTCTTAATAAATAGAATCCCTTTTTGCTAAAGCAACTTTTTCTCCAGTTTGTTTGAATTTAATAGTTGTAGCAAGGAAACATATAATCCAGACCTAGAGTACTGGTTTTTCTAATAGTAATACCTAATACCAGTGTTGACATTCCCACAGCCAGTTGAAGAACCTAGAGTAGAAGAACCACCCGTTATAGCAGAGCCAGAGAGTCCTGCAATCGGTGCATCTGCCATCTCCACTGTGAGAATAAGAAGACACTCAGGTATACCTGTGTTACGTAGACCAACACATGGGTCAGTAAACAGTGTTCGCTCTACACCAGGCTTACAAACTAGTGGAATACCAGTTTTATGTAGATCAACACGTAGTAACGTGGGTCAAACACCACTAAGATGCAAACAATAAAATGCAAAACATAGAAAAATGTAAATAAATGTTTAAAATGTAAATATGTAATTAATGTTAGTGTACAGAAGTGTGAAGAGTAGGCTAAAACAGGTCACACCAGGTACACAACATCAGAAAGAGGGGTGAGTGGAGTTGGCGTAAGGAGCTGTATAGGGAGAGCAAAATCTTGGCCAATAGGTGACCCCAGGGCCAGGAGGCCTACAGCGCTTATGACCGGTAGTGGCCCCTGCAGTACCTAGGACTCCTATGCCGAGGCACCCGTAGTAAGTGTTTGTTGTGTATTTTGAACTCTTAAGCCTACAAAGACTTTACCTATTTGGACTTTTTGAACTTTTTATAATGGTCCATAGCCAAAGGACTGGTGGTGGCAAAAATACCTTAAGCAGCCTGCAGCGGATGGACTAGCGCTGTATGGACTGGTTACCTGTTTTTCCCATTTTTCCCTGGTTTTTGTAAATTTTATTTTAAGACTCTGTTCAAATTAATGTAAATATTAATGTCATGATATGTTTGTTAGAAAATGTTTCAGTCCCGGAGGACTTAAGTTAACTAGGGGGGAATGTGGCACCCCTGATGGGATTGCCACAGGACCAACCGATGCGGGGAGGGATGTACACCTTGGCACACACAGCACCCAACACTACCCACCCCAGGCCTGGTGGTGGAGCTTCACTGGCTGCCCTTAAGCCAGATCCCCTATAAAGGTCCAGGTCTGAGGGAGGAGTCAGTTCAGTCAGTCAAGGAAGTCAGTCAAGTCAGTCAGTGAGCTAGGACTGAAGAGCCTAGAGGAGCTGGTTGCAGCGCCCTAGAGAGAGGGACAGAGACCAATGGGAGCACAGGAAGAAGAAGGAGGGAAAATAGTGGTTACCCTTATAGCTCACCCAGACGCCGGAGTCCGTTCCTGCCATTAACCACTTGTGGCAGAGAAACCCCGCAGGAACCAGGAGGATCTAGTTTCCCCTGAAGCCCAGGAAGCATAGTGCCCAAATGTGACCAGCTTAGGACCAGGGACCCCAAGGAAAGAATAGGTATCCCAAGAGAAGATCCTCACCAGCAGTTGTGGAAGGAGCATGCTGAGAAGAAGAGAGCAGCAGATCTAGATTCAGGCAGATCTACCCAAATCATCGCATACACAGACAGAGGAGGCCTCACAACTCTATAAGGTGGACATCCCAAACCGCACCGGCCACCTCGTTACCCTCTTGGACTGTACCTGCACAGTGACACCAGTAAAAGGTACTGAAACAGAGACTGTTGTGTGTGTGTAAGCCTGATTCCCTGCCACTGCTGCAGCGATTACAGCAAGATCGCAACTATAACTTCCCTCATCCACCCCACCATGCTGAGGAAAAGCTCCACCTGTGGGGAGCTATACTACCACTTCTGCACCACGCCATCACCTCAGCGCCCGGCTGCAGCACTGGTAACCGCTCACCAGACACCACAGACGGCGTCATGTAAGCCCTCCATGGGTAGGGCTGGGTGTCCCCGAGACAGGTGTAGTAGGGGGGCTGCGTATTCTGGATGCTGCACCGGCTCTTCTTCCGCAGCTTCTCCAGCCAGCATGCAGGGACAGCAGGGATGCGGCTCCGCAGGTGGAGATCTCTGCAGCGGTGCGGTAAAGGAACAGTCTCAGGCACTTTTGAGCTTACCGTTCTTAGCAGACAGATTTAAGTTCACAGTTCTCAGTCTTAGGCCCCATTCACACACTGCTTTTTTTGCTGCGTATTTTTACGCACAAGCTCAAAGAAAGCCAGGAGTGGAACAATCAAAACCGGGAGTGACACACTCAGAGGAAAGGTCTAATAGAAACAAGTGCTCCACTTATATGTTTAATCACCCACTCCTAGTTTGTGATGAGTTTGTGCTTAAAAATATGCAGCAAAAAAAGCAGTGTGTGAATGGGGCCTTAGTCCTTACACCTATCTGGGGGACCCGGTTCTACTGCAGCCGGTTCCTTTGCGTTGCTTCCCTCAAAGTATCTTTCAGGTCCTGCTTGTCTCTCTCACTGTCCTCGCTCACAGGTTCGGTCTGGCCGTTATGGGCTCTTTAGTGATGCTTCCCTCTGCTTTAGGGTCACTAGCCCTAGTATGATGGCTGTGTTCCCACTCCGTGGTGGTAGGTAGGTTGCGGGACATAGAGTCCCCGCACCACACCGGTATATCTTGTGATTAGGGTCTTAGAGTCTCTCCGGTCATCTCTACAGAGCCGGCTCTCTGGCTGTTCTGGCTGTTATGACCTAGCCCTTCAGTAACTCAGTTGTAGTTTGGGCTCACCAGGCTCCTTCTATCTCTCCAGTTGTCAGCTCTGGGTCCTCCGACCAGCTATATTGATGATGGCTGCCAGGCCCGGTGTTCTTCCACTACTCTGTGGTGTTCAGCTGTAGGGTGTGTCTGCTTGTGGTGCTTCTTCCCTCACCTCTGTCTCTAGAGCGAGCTTTCTCCCTTGGGAAACTGCCTCCAAGGTTCAGCGTCCTCCAGGGAACCTCTCTTCCTGGGAATCCATGCCTCCAACTTAGTGTTCCAGTGTTTTAATGCTGTTCCTCCACCCCTTTGTCTTGGTTCTACCTCTCTCTACACCCACACTTCTCTAAACTCCCGCCATCCCTTGCCCTACATAGAGTCAGTGGCTTCAGATCGGAGTGTGTCGTGTGGGTGTTTTGTCAACCGTCTTTACCTTGTCTGGCTGCAGTTCACCCTGTGGCTGCCCTGGTGGTAGGGACGCCACAAACAATCACAGCAGCATTCACTTGAAAATGTCTGCGTTCAGCACAACGTTTGCGTATGCACCCCATATGCTGCGGTGCCGAACACTAATGTGAAACCACCCTAACATCAGGGCTTGATGTCAGATGTGTTTTTGGACACAGCTGATATCAGTCCCAACTATGATGAAACTAGTTGTCATCACACCACAGCAATTGGGAAACATTGAGGCAAAACACCAGAATTGGCGCATCTGACATGATGTGCTATTTCTGCCGTGGCTGCAGGCTGGTCTTTTTAGGCTTGAAAGGGTCCAACAACTATGAACATTCCCAGCCTGATAATATTAGTCCGTAGCTATCTGCTTTACCTTTGCTGGTTATCAAAAATTAGGGGGATACCACATCAATTTATACATTTAATTATTTATTTAATTTGTTAATATCTGTACAATCTATCAATCTATCCATCTATTATCTTTGCACATCTTTAACCCTTAAAAATCAGTAATTCTTTGTAATTCTTTGAATGCATTTAATTCTGGGCCATGTCACATGGGCGGAATACTGATGCCATCCGTGTGCAGTATGTGTTATTCATGGGCCTATTGACTTGTATGGGTCTGTGTAAGCAATGCCTCCGAGAAAAAACAGACATGTTCCCGTGTAGATAACATGAACATATGTGTGATTCACACAGACTCACAGCCTGTGTAAAAACACGGAGGTTTCTGAACGTGTTTCAAATACATGTGAAAACGGACACCACCCGTGCCAGAAACATGCATCTGTGAAGGGTTCTTGAACAATAAAAAACAGACTAAATGACGATGACACATGGTCCCTAAAACTAACGTATTTAACAGGAGGTGATGTGACCTGAAGTGGTAGAATGGCTTTCGTATATTTTTTGCAAAAAATGTATTAACTAATTACCGTGTTACTTTTTACTTTTACTTATATAGCAGAAAAATTTTGGACGTTTTTTATACTGTCTTTTTTGTGATATAGATCCTTGGTGGTGTGAACACGGTTCTACAAACCTGTTCACATTGTGTTCTTGCTCAGTTATCAGTATTCATTTAGTTTCTTGCTATGCAAGATGGGAAGTGCCCCACCCCTTCCTTACTGAGTCAGACACATAAGGGCTGTTTCTACTCTGTGGCCATATTGGATTCTGGCTCTGCTGCATTCTGCATCTTTGAGGTATAGACAAACCATGAAAAGGAAAAAAGCAGGGATACTCAAATTTGGACTTCCAATCAGCACGCTGTCCACCTCTGGGTATCACCGGCGTTGCATGCTTTACAGCGGTACATATTCGAATAAAGTGAAGAAAAAGCCGCACTCACCGGTCTTTAAATTCGTGTCAGATCTGACATCTCTGACACAAATTTGAAGACCGGTGAGTGCGGCTTTTTCTTCACTTTATTTATCTTTGAGGTATGTTCACATTAGATAGTTTTAAATATGCTTATTAAAGGGTCACCGTGACGTGGTAGAACAGCTTTCGTACATTTTTTGCAGAAAACGTATTAACTAAGTATCCTGTTATTAACACTTTTTTGCACTTGCTTTTTACTTTTACTTATAAAGCAGAATAATTTTGGGTAGGGATGAGCGAGTATACTCGCTACTATTCAGAACTCGACGAATAGTAGCGGTATTCGGATACTCGCTACTCTCCGAGTATTTTATGAGTATTCGGGAGTAGCGAGTAGTTCGATTACTTTCACAGTGAATCTATAAATACACTGCAAAAGTACCCTAAAAATGAATAAAAGTTGTTAAAAATAATAAAATTACATACCCACCTGTCCGACGAGTGCACCGGGACCATCCCAGAAGACCTGCGATCACCGGACAAGGACCTGTGACTTCCAGCCAATCAGATGGCCAGTAGCGATCTGGCCAATCAGATGGCGACACGTCACAACCACGTGATCGCTAGCGGCCACCTGATTGGCCAGATTATAAGGTCCTTGTGTACTGCCAGGACCTTGCAATCTGGCCAATCAGGTGGCTGCTGGCGATCATGTGGTTGTGACGTGTCGCCATCTGATTGGCCAGATCAATACCGGCCTTCTGATTGGCTGGAAGTCACAGGTCCTTGTCCGGTGATCGCAGGTCTTCTGGAACGGTCCCGGTGCAGGCGTCAGACAGGTGAGTATGTAATTTTATTATTTTTAACAACTTTTATTCACTTTTAGGGTATTTTTGCAGTGTATCTATAGATACACTATGAAAGTAATCGGAATCGCTATACTCGCAACGAGTACCGAGTACCAAGACCTACTCGTTGCGAGTATAGCGAGTCCTGAATAGTGCGGTACTCGCTCATCCCTAATTTTGGGCATTTTTATACTCTCTTTTTGTGATATAGTTCCTAGGTGGTGTGAAAACGGTTCTACAGACCTGTTCACATGGTTTCTGGCTCAGTTATCAGTATTCAGTTTTATATAATTGTAATATTATGTATCTATAAAGGAAGAAACATTTACCCAGGTATAATGACGGAATGGCATTTATGCATACTATGTACATTGTGTGAGATTTAGTGAGCATCTTGTCGGGTCCATTACTATTTATATGACAGTATAAATCTCCTCTATTGTAATATAGTAGTGCTGTATTTTATTATTACACATGCACATGTAGATTAGCACCATACTGTATATCTCTACTTGTCCCACATCCTGTTAAATGGGGAATACTGTGATCATATATAGTGGTCTCCAATTCCCATCACTTCCAGCCATTGATTAGAGAGTGCATTACTGGGATAAAAGGGACCATTCATAGCACAATCAATTCTTCTCACCCAAGCCAAACTACTTGATCAATTAAATACTAAGTTATTCACGCTGTGAGAAGCAGATTATTCATTTATTTGCTAGAGAATAACTCATCGTAAGAGGCAGAGATGTAAAACATCTTGTGACTGAAGCAATCACTTCTAAAGCCTTCATTAATAATGCTACAAGGACCACCATTTAAATGGCTAGCTCAGTAGGGTACTATCTTGTGCGGCATAGTATTCATAAGACAACATTGCTGATATTCTGGTAGGATGGTCAAAGGAAAATACTTCAGGTTATCTCTCTACTATAAAACATAATGGATCAAATCACTTGGATTGAGAATAGAATAGGCTGTCATGCCTGGATAATTACTAACAGTGGCGTAACGTCAGGCCCAGGGGCCCCGATACGAAAGCTCCAACGGGCCCCAATTATTGCAAGTCTTTAATAGTAGTAGTCTTTTTCTATGGGCCAAAGGGACTTTTGGGGCCCCCTAGGCTGCAGGGCCCGGATGCGATCGCAACCCCTGCACCTATTGTAGTTACGCTCCTGATTACTAATACAGTATTTTAATCTATAGATGCCTATTTCTGCACTGAAAACAGAAATCTAGGTGCAATGCTATCAATATACTTAATCATTCATGGCGTTTTGTATTTCTAATATGTGTTGGCTAAACCTGGAGTAATCCCTATAATCCTTTAATTATCTAGATTGCTAAATGTCCCAACATGCTTTTCCTCAGCGGCACAATGCAATTAACAGCTTTTTATTTATGACCAGTCTACATGGCAACATTAGCAAAATAAAAAAAGTGTATACAATTTGTAGTTCAGTGGTACTGGTCTAGCAATGGCACCACTAGGCATGGGGACCAAGCAATTGCTTATCATGCAATGTAATCATGCAACCTGCTGTCAAAAAGTTTGTATGTCTAGTAAGCTTTGTTCACTTTTCATTTTCATGTTGGAGGCTCCGATCTGTTTCCTTCAAATGAAAAAAGTAGCTCTACTTGAAACTCGATTTTAAGGCAGAGCACAGACACCACGGCAGAGTACACCAAATCCCTGGGGTGCTAGTCTCTAATGTAACTCTAGTAGTCACAGTCAAGTCGTGACATAGGTAGTCAGGCATTTCAGGATCAGATATGAGGATAGCATATCAAAAATTAAGGGATAGACAGAGGTGTAGTCAGATTATCGTCTGGAGACACAATACCTAGAGAGTAGCAGATCAGAGCAAATGAACCAGGCAAAAGGAGAGTCAGATGAGATCAGAGGTCTGGCAACAATGATCAGAACACCACACACAGATTTACAGGACAACAAGCACCACAAAGCTGAATGCTAAGACTGGCATTGTTCTGGAATAAACTTCTCAACTATGTAGTTGGGAACAGCAAACATCTGCAAAATCCCACCACCTCCCATTATAGGGTTGGACAACTGAGCTGTCAATCAAAACACCGACAAATGAGCTGTCATTTACCTAACTGAAAGCTCAGCACACCCTGATCACTGAGCGGAGGAATTGTTGCAATTCCATTACAAGATAGGTTCTGCTGGTTGGGCCTGGTATTTGTCATGTGACAGATCATAGCGATAATTTCAGTTCTCTGCACCTATAATGGAGAAGACAATTCTGAAATCACCATGCAGATGTTGATGTCAGCATTATGATAAGCTAAAGATGCCAGTGGTCTCCTCCTACACACCGCGCCCAGAGCACACTTCCATAGTTCTTCATTCAACTAAAGGCACAGTCACACATAACGATATCGTTAGCGAGATCATTGTAACTGTGGCGTTACAACGATCTCTCCAGCAATATCGTTATGTGTGACACTTAGCAGCAATCAGGCCCCTGCTGTGAGGTCGCTGATCACTGCAAAGTGCTCTGGGTCATTTTTTGATCGTTGGTTTCCCGCTGGTCAGCACGCATCGCTGCGTGTGACAGCGAGAAACCAGCGATCAGTGACCTCACTGGCTGGTAACCATGGTAAACAGCAGGTATCCAGGCAGCGCGCTCTGCCTGGATACCTGGTGTATATCATAGTTACCAGCGTCCTCCCTGCTTAGCGCTGCCTGTAAGCAGGGAGGACGCTGGTAACTACGATAAACACCGGGTATCTAGGCAGCGCGTGCTGCCTGGATACCCGCTGTTTATCATAGTTACCAACGTCCTCCCTGCTTACAGGCAGCGCTAAGCTGGGAGGACGCTGGTAACATCGCCTTCAGCAATGTGGGAGGTGGCTCCCATGCCCCTGATTGCTAGGGAGGTTTGACAGCTCCCCAGCAACCAGGTAACGATGCTCCAGCGATCCCGGCAGGTCGTTATCGCTGTCGCTAGAGCCGTCGTTGTGTGTGACACTGCCTTTAGTCTGTATATTTGCCCCATCTTTAGGTGTCTGTAAGTTCAAAAAAAGAGAAGCAGGATATGACTGCACAGTATTAGCTTTTAGGCCATTTCCATGAGGATACATTCAATGCTTGGAAGCTATATTCAGAAATATTAGTAAATTTTTTACTATTTACACATTATTTATTACTTGACACATAATGGATAAGTAAACAAAAATAGTACCACATGAGCACCTAAAAGAAGAGCAAACCTTTTGACAATCGAATTTATCAGCTTTGCCAAATTTTCCCCAAAAATTGTTTTGTGGGAAATAAATTAGCAGTGAATTACAGTATCGTAAAAACATCTTAAGGCCACTTTACACACACAGATATCTGTGTCCAACTTCTGAACAGATCTCTGGTTGCAGTGAAATCATGGACACATTGTTGCATTTGTACACAGCCACAAAATGGAACAATATGTCCATGACTTCACTGCAACCAGAGATCTGTTCAGATGTTGGACACAGATATCTGTGTGTGTAAAGTGGCCTTTATTGCCTGAAAATTATGTGTATAACACCTGCTAGTAATTTCTTAAACCACTTCTGAGCTTTTTAAGGCTGCATGCACATGATCACTAAATGGCAGCGTTCTGGACGTAGCGCATTACCGCTGCGTCCAAAACGCTGCACTCAATAATACAAGCACAGTGGATGGGATTTCTAGAAATCTGTACCCAGTGTTCTCACCTGCGGTGCAGGTCGCTGCGCTGCCGCATCTCCACAGAATGTCAGTTTATTGCGGCGGAGTCAGAAGCAGTCTTGGCGGGTGAATGCAGGGAAAAAATGCCCTACCCCGAACGCAGATCGTAGGTACAGGGCGGCTGCGTCCACCCCGAGTCCCGAGGCACTGCATCCAGGACACAGTGTCTCCGGATCGTCTGCACATACCTTAATGTAAACGCAAAATAAGGAAAGAGGAATAATAAACTGCGCTCTTGTTTGCAGAGCTTCAAGAATAAAAAAAAATGCTGTTATTAAGGTGCCGTTACAGAAGTATGTAACAGATCAATCAATTCACAATTACACTGACTCCGCAGGTGCAGCAATTCCTCATTTATCACTTGAATATTTGTATTATTATTCACAGACTGAAACTACACTGTGCTGCAGTACTACAATGCAATCAGATTTAGGCCTTTCTATCCCTATTTATAATGATGAGCTGCGCGCTCTCGTTTCCTATCCCCAGACTATACAATCCTAAAATGGTCACTACTTTCCCAGTCCTCATCTCCTAAAGTCCTTGTGCTACTCCCTCCTGTTCGGCTGCACTAGCCCATATGATATAATAGCTGCATTACATTATAGAATAGCCGGTGCTGCCGTGCTTGATGCCACGAACCTACTCTATGGCCAATGCAATCTTCAACAGTGTTTGAAATGATGTCAAGCATTATTATTTTTTTTATGATCTTAGTAAATTGTGGCGCCCTGCTCAACCAGGTAGCCACAGACTTCTCTAATGCACAGCTGGGTTTCCACAGCAGGTACCTACTACATACAACATCTTCCACCCCGGCACAGTAGGGGGAGCTCCACTTGCCGACCTTAGGCAAGATCCCCTATAAATACTGCTGCTGGGGCAGAGTTAGTCAGAGTGTGCAGACGCTAGGAGAGCTGCGAAGACGTCCTGGTGGTCGGTGCCTTGATTAGGCCAGAGCCAGTGACCCGAAGTGGCCCTTCTACGTCCCGCAAGCCTAAGTATGGACAGAAGGCAAGGAGTAGTTCGTCAGGAGGGAGTGAGGAACTTGGAGAGTTTCGCCCAAAGAAGTTCCAGATATTGGGGATCCGCACCTGTGGGATTCTCTAGGACCACAGAAAACCCAGTCACACCGTGGAGGCCTCGGCCACCCGGTTAATCCCCTGTGAGTTAAGAGAGGGAGCCAGACACCGCAGTGAGATACAGCAGTGATCAACGAGGGTAACCTGGAGACCGCACAGGAGGAGAGACAGATACTACAGTCAGGAAGAGAGAGGAGGCAAGTTGGGCTGCAAGCAGGCTGTGCTTCATCCATTTCACAGAAACAGAGAAGGCCTTATACCCACTTGCTGTGGGGATCCACTGTGCAACCTGTCCACCCGTCAGTGCCCTGGACGTATTTACCTGCTAAACATCAGTAAAAGGTAAAAGAGACTTCTTCTATGTGCGTGCATCATTCCCTCTGTTCTGAGCACCCGTCATAGACTGCTCCAACACCCCATCTCAGCCATAACTCCACTCCAAACTGCCCCGGAGGTCCAGTCCTACCTGTGGAGGAATTTATCATCTTAGCTGCGATTCCATCCACCTCCGGCGCAATGTGGCGGCGCTGGTGCAAATCACCAGAAACTACAGGTGGCATCACGACGACAAACTTTGTATATAATCACCTGTACATATCAATCCCTTTTCCAAAGAATAGTGCCACAGGAAACGGGATCAGGCAGGTCCACCATCCTCGTGACACAGTTAACTCCATTTGCGGCCTGATACCCGAGTGCCCCACACTCTGGGGCTCGACAAAATCGAATTGCAAATTGTTCAAATTCACCATTATTTACTAATTTCATGAAATTCAAATTGAGATCGATTCACAGAGAATCAATCTGCTTACTTCTAAGGCTGTGTGCTCATGGTCCGGAGGAGCTGCATCGTGGACACAGTGCCCTTTGACCTGCGGGAAGCCGCGGGTGCACGCATGGAGATAGCAACCGCCCTGTGCCCATGATTTGCATTGGGTGCAGGGTGGCTTCTCTCTGCACGCACCCGATGGTTATCTCTTTCGAATCTGCAGCATGAAATTAACATTATGCAGATGTCCGGCAACCCGCACTGTAGCTGAAAACACGCTGCAGACAGGAGAAGCATACTGAATATGAAAGCGCCTTAGCTTCAGGGCGAAATTGCGTCGTGTGATGCCACCATTGGCGATCTGAGGCGACCAAGAAAATCGGGAGCGCTCACGTTAGATCGCCGCATATCACCAGGTGATATTGCGGCGTGTGACGGTACCTTCATATTCAGTATGCTTCTCCTGTCTGCAGCGTGCTTTCAGCTACAGTGCGGGTTGCCGGACTTCTGCATAATGTTAATTTCATTCCTGGAAATCGCCTCACCTACAGCGGAACTAATGTTGCCTCATTCCATTGTTGCTTCACACGCCGCAATCCCAAAGGAAATGTGGGCGTACATGTTCAGCGCAGCGAGAACATAGACGTGCCACAGCGGTTTACAACCGTGCACCATACCCGCTCATTGTACAACACAACAGCGTTACCATTTGTCAGCTTGCTCTGGAAGGCTAGCTAATACATGACGCCATTGTCTATCGGAGTTTGAACCAAATACACGCTCGTTATTTTCGGCTTCCAAGCCATATTTTGCTAGATGTATGTAGGGGTTATGTAGAGCTGCATGTAGCGTCATGTAGATGTGTAGTTTACGACGCCTACGCATCGTTAACCCCCTCCGTATCCGGTCACACATAATGATCCTTGTCAGCAATGAGATGAGAATGTGTCATACACCAGCACTAAATTGTTCCAGAAATATGTGCTGAGGTCCTGCCTGTGTGTAAATAAATGTTGTGTGGTACACCATGTGTGTCATTTCAACATGATACAGCTTAGTAACGTTGCCTGCCCAGGCCCAAACACATATGCCCCGTGTCATGTGCAGCATGTCACATCTGTGTCCACATATAAAGGACTTTTACTGCTTCTGTATACACAAGCTAACTAGCAGACCACCTGTCATTGCTAGTGCTGGACATGGATTGCCCACGCAGAGTAGGGTGTGACCTGATATGTTCATGTATGTGTTTTGCTAACACACTATGTTTGTTTTTGGCAGATGGCTGAGAGTCCTGATTTTGTGCGTAACCTCCTAGCCATGTACCAGGACCTGGAATGGCTGTGGCGGGTTTCTGCGCCGGACTATAAGAACAAACCGGCGAGGGCTGTGGCCTACGGGCATCTTTTCGAGCTGGCAAACTGGCTCGATCAAAGTAAGACGGTGCGGATAGTTGTTGAAAAAAATCAAGCGGCTGCGCACCGTGTTCACCAAGGAACACAAAAAGCTGCTGATGGCTCGGTCCGGGGCTGGAGCTGAGGAGGTCCCTAGACCACGTCTGTGGTATTATGACCTATTCACCTTCACCCTGGGCCAGGAGGCTTATCTCCCAACACTGTGCAGCCACCTTGCCCAACCATTTTCGGCCACAAGCCAGGAGCCTGCCCCGTCACAGGAGGTGCGTAATTGTTGTTTTGCTAATGATGTACACCACTTTGTGTTTGCACTGATATGTATGTTGGTAGACATGTAGAAGGCACAATCGTGTTTGACTATCACCATTCTTCTGTGTGTTCTGCTGTGTGTTGGCTCGTGGCTGTTGGCACAGATTGTGCTGTGTTCTGTTGGGGCACTTGGCATATCAATTTGGATCTTCAGGTGAGTACTGAGCACTGGTCTACTTCTTTCTTTATGTCTGCTTCCAACCCAGTTACTGTTGTTTTTGGTGTTTGGCATGCTTAGATATGCGCCATCTGGTGCTGGGTGATTGGTTGTGGTAATTGATGTCAGTTCATTGCTACTCTTGTTGTTTTTTTTTGTTTCAGGTTTGGTTTACAGGCCCCTCGTGAGTCTGGCTCCAGTGCCAAGGACCCACCCGCTGGCCAGATTCCACCATCAACATCTTTGGGGGAGCAGGTGCCGGATCCGAGTGGTGGGGGGCCGTGCCCGGGGCCCAACTCAGGCATACAATGGCGATGCACACCTGCCCCACCCAACACTGAGCTGGGTACCTGGGCTAAATGGGTCCTATTGAACAGAGAGAGGACCCACGCCACTTCAATTGGGCACATGGCCAGTGAGTTGGTGTGCCGCATGGAGCCAGAACAACGTGCCATCACCAAGAGGGCCATCATTCGGGTCCTGGAAGCGGCCATGGATGGGTCACTGAGATGGGGTGGTTACCTTGCCATGCCCAAGAAAACTACCCCACTGCCCCATGCGCCCCACGAACACATATCTAGAGCTCACCAAAATCAGGATCCTCAACGTCTCCCACAAAGAATCCAGCAAAGAAGGGCCCCCAATTTGTTGGACTACGGGGATGAGGGGGAGGAGCCATTTTCAGAGCCAGCAGAGGATGAAGAAGAAAGACACTACTACGCAATTCACTACATTGCGTCATGGACTGTTTTTGTTTTTTGTTTTCTAAAACCAAGTGGTTTTGTATGTTTCTTTTGGGGTAATAAAGCAGACTGTGATTTCCCATACCTACATCAACATATGTGTCAGGTTCTGCAGTATGGTTGTGTGTGTAGTGTGTTGTGGGTGTAATCAGGCCCGGACTGGCCATAGGGCATATCGGGAGTTTGCCCGGTGGGCCGAAGGGAAATTGGGCCGTTGCGGCCGCTCTTCACATTTCAGAGGTCGCCTGCGGCCCCATTACATCTTTTTGCGGCCGCCGGCCGGGCACAGCCCAGGCAGCTGCACAGCAGCCGCAGAGGTGTTTCCGGCAGGGAGCTTCCTTCCGGCTCTGTTTCAGCAGCCGCTTCTTGGAGGAGGAGTATGTCACCTCAACTCCTCAGCGGCTCCAACTGCTGGATGCCTCCCTGCTCCTTGACCCTGCTGTGCTGTACCTCTTGCTGACCAGGGGCCCGGGGCCGTGCAGTTCCTGCACTGTCAGCTGATGCAGGGCACCTTCGCATGTCTCTCCTTCCTGTCCGGCTTCCTGTCCGGCTCCTGCTTGAGCTCCTTCATCCTGGGTGGTAAGAGGGGAGGTTTCTGCACAGCGAGATGTCTGGATTGTGTCTTGTGGCTGCGGTCTGCCTGTGGCACAGGGAATTTATGGCAACTGTTTAATCTTTCACTGCGAGACGCCCGATCTGTGGAATCTCAAGCAGTTGTTATAAATCCTGTACTGGACAGATAACTGACCTGGGCAGCAGAGCAGCACTGATAACACCCTGTGTCTCCCTCCCTCTCTATGTATATTTGTGTGTGTGCATGTACTGTAAATGTATGTATGCACTGTATATGTGGTGTATGCACTGTATATGTGGTGCATGTGCTGTATATGTGGTGCATGTGCTGTATATGTGGTGCATGTACTGTATATGTGGTGCATGTACTGTAAATGTATGCATGTGCTGTATATGTGGTGCATGTGCTGTATATGTGGTGCATGTGCTGTATATGTGGTGCATGTGCTGTATATGTGGTGCATGTACTGTAAATGTATGCATGTGCTGTATATGTGGTGCATGTGCTGTATATGTGGTGCATGTGCTGTATATGTGGTGCATGTACTCTATATGTGGTGCATGTACTGTATATGTGGTGCATGTACTGTATATGTGGTGCATGTACTGTATATGTGGTGTATGTACTGTATATGTGGTGCATGTGCTGTAAATGTATGTATGCACTGTATGTGGTGTATGTACTGTATATGTGGTGTATGTACTGTAAATGTATGTATGCACTGTATGTGGTGTATGTACTGTATATGTGGTGTATGTACTGTAAATGTATGTATGCACTGTATGTGGTGTATGTACTGTATATGTGGTGCATGTACTGTAAATGTATGTATGCACTGTATGTGGTGTATGTACTGTAAATGTATGTATGCACTGTATATGTGGTGCATGTACTGTAAATGTATGTATGCACTGTATATGTGGTGCATGTACTGTATATGTGGTGCATGTACTGTATATGTGGTGCATGTACTGTAAATGTATGCATGTACTGTAAATGTGCATGTACTGTAAATGTATGCATGTACTGTAAATGTTGTGCATGTACTGTAAATGTATGCATGTACTGTATATGGTGCATGTGCTGTATATGTGGTGCATGTGCTGTATATGTGGTGCATGTGCTGTATATGTGGTGCATGTACTGTATATGTGGTGCATGTGCTGTATATGTGGTGCATGTACTGTATATGTGGTGCATGTACTGTATATGTGGTGCATGTACTGTAAATGTATGTATGCACTGTATATGTGGTGTATGTACTGTAAATGTATGTATGCACTGTATATGTGGTGCATGTACTGTATATGTGGTGCATGTGCTGTATATGTGGTGCATGTACTGTATATGTGGTGCATGTACTGTAAATGTATGTATGCACTGTATATGTGGTGTATGTACTGTAAATGTATGTATGCACTGTATATGTGGTGCATGTGCTGTATATGTGGTGCATGTACTGTATATGTGGTGTATGTACTGTATATGTGGTGCATGTGCTGTAAATGTATGTATGCACTGTATGTGGTGTATGTACTGTAAATGTATGTATGCACTGTATGTGGTGTATGTACTGTATATGTGGTGTATGTACTGTAAATGTATGTATGCACTGTATGTGGTGTATGTACTGTATATGTGGTGCATGTACTGTAAATGTATGTATGCACTGTATGTGGTGTATGTACTGTAAATGTATGTATGCACTGTATATGTGGTGCATGTACTGTAAATGTATGTATGCACTGTATATGTGGTGCATGTACTTTATATGTGATGCATGTACTGTATATGTGGTGCATGTACTGTATATGTGGTGCATGTACTGTAAATGTATGCATGTACTGTAAATGTGCATGTACTGTAAATGTATGCATGTACTGTAAATGTTGTGCATGTACTGTAAATGTATGCATGTACTGTATATGGTGCATGTGCTGTATATGTGGTGCATGTGCTGTATATGTGGTGCATGTACTGTATATGTGGTGCATGTGCTGTATATGTGGTGCATGTACTGTATATGTGGTGCATGTACTGTATATGTGGTGCATGTACTGTAAATGTATGTATGCACTGTATATGTGGTGTATGTACTGTAAATGTATGTATGCACTGTATATGTGGTGCATGTACTGTATATGTGGTGCATGTGCTGTATATGTGGTGCATGTACTGTATATGTGGTGCATGTACTGTAAATGTATGTATGCACTGTATATGTGGTGTATGTACTGTAAATGTATGTATGCACTGTATATGTGGTGCATGTACTGTATATGTGGTGCATGTACTGTAAATGTATGTATGCACTGTATATGTGGTGTATGTACTGTAAATGTATGTATGTACTGTATATGTGGTGTATGTACTGTAAATGTATGCACTGTATATGTGGTGTATGTACTGTAAATGTATGTACATACTGTATGTGTGTACATACAGATGTGTGTGTATTTATACACTATATGCTTGTGTACATATGGATGTGTGTGCATATACATATATACATATATATATACACACATGCGAGTATATATATATATATATATATATATATATATATATATATATATATATATATAATTAAGAAACACTGGGCACTCTTCAGGATTCAGGGGTTAAAACCTGCAGTGGCCTGCTATAATATTGGTCTAGATCATAGTATCGAAAAATCAGGAAAAATGCGGCACTCACCAGAGATGATCTTGTGTCCTTTATTCACATATACATGTTAAGGTACATGCGGTAAAACAAGTGCGAGGAGGGGGAGAGGAGACGGCGGACTTATATATATGTATATGCACACACATCCACATGTACCTTAACATGTATATGTGAATAAAGGACACAAGATCATCTCTGGTGACTGTCGCATTTTTCCTGATTTTTCAATATATATATATAATGTATATGTGTGTACAAATATAATGTATGTGTACATATGGACGTGACTGTGTGTATATACAATGTATGCTTTTACATATGGATGTGTGTGTACACATAATGGATGTGTGAGTACATATAATGTACCGGTATATGTGTACATATGGATGTGTGTATATTTATATAATGTATGTGTGTGCACATATGGATGTGTGTGTGTGTGTGTGTATATATATATATATATATATACATACTGTATGTGTGTACATATGGATGTTTGTGTGTGTACACTCCACAGTACCACTTCTCCTGTCCTGTATACAGGGTGTAATCCTCAGTATCTGTATTATTCTGTAGATATATATACTGCACAGTACCACTTCTCCTGTCCTGTATACTGGGTGTAATCCTCAGTATCTGTATTATTCTGTATGTATACACTGCACAGTATCACTCCTCCTGTCCTGTATACTGGGTGTAATCCTCAGTATCTGTATTATTCTGTATATATACTCTGCACAGTACCACTTCTTCTGTCCTGTATACTGGGTGTAATACTCAGTATCTGTATTATTCTGTATGTATATACTGCACTGTACCACTTCTCCTGTCCTGTATACTGGATGTAATCCTCAGTATCTGTATTATTCTGTATGTATACACTGCACTGTACTACTTCTCCTGTCCTGTATACTGGGTGTAATCCTCAGTATCTGTATTATTCTGTATATATATATACACTGCACAGTACCACTTCTCCTGTCCTGTATACTGGGTGTAATCCTCAGTATCTGTATTATTCTGTATATATATACACTGCACAGTACCACTTCTCCTGTCCTGTATACTGGGTGTAATCCTCAGTATCTGTATTATTCTGTATATATACTCTGCACAGTACCACTTCTTCTGTCCTGTATACTGGGTGTAATACTCAGTATCTGTATTATTCTGTATGTATATACTGCACTGTACCACTTCTCCTGTCCTGTATACTGGATGTAATCCTCAGTATCTGTATTATTCTGTATGTATACACTGCACTGTACTACTTCTCCTGTCCTGTATACTGGGTGTAATCCTCAGTATCTGTATTATTCTGTATATATACTCTGCACATTACCACTTCTCCTGTCCTGTATACTGGGTGCAATCCTCAGTATCTGTATTATACTGTATGTATACACTGCACAGTACCACTTCTCCTGTCCTATATACTGGATGTAATCCTCAGTATCTGTAATATTCTGTATATATACACTGCACAGTACCACTTCTCCTGTCCTATATACTGGATGTAATCCTCAATATCTGTAATATTCTGTATATATACACTGCACAGTACCACTTCTCCTGTCCTATATACTGGGTGTAATCCTCAGTATCTGTATTATTCTGTATATATATAGACTGCACAGTACCACTTCTCCTGTCCGGTATACTGGGTATAATCCTCAGTGTCTGTATTATTCTGTATATATACACTGCACAGTACCACTTCTCCTGTCCTGTATACTGAGTGTAATCCTCAGTATATGTATTATTCTGTATATATACACTGCACAGTACCACTTCTCCTGTCCTGTATACTGGGTGTAATCCTCAGTATCTGTATTATTCTGTATATATACACTGCACAGTACCACTTCCCCTGTCCTGTATACTGGGTGTAATCCTCAGTATCTGTATTATTCTGTATATATACACTGCACAGTACCACTTCTCCTGTCCTATATACTGGGTGTAATCCTCAGTATCTGTATTATTCTGTATATATACACTGCACAGTACCACTTCTCCTGTCCTATATACTGGGTGTAATCCTCAGTATCTATATTATTCTGTATATATACACTGCACAGTACCACTTCTCCTGTCCTGTATACTGGGTGTAATCCTCAGTATCTGTATTATTCTGTATATACACTGCACAGTACCACTTCTCCTGTCCTATATACTGGGTGTAATCCTCAGTATCTGTATTATTCTGTATATATATACACTGCACAGTACCACTTCTCCTGTCCTGTATACTGGGTGTAATCCTCAGTATCTGTATTATTCTGTATATATACACTGCACAGTACCACTTCTCCTGTCCTATATACTGGGTGTAATCCTCAGTATCTGTATTATTCTGTATATATACACTGCACAGTACCACTTCTCCTGTCCTGTATACTGGGTGTAATCCTCAGTATCTGTATTATTCTGTATATATACACTGCACAGCACCACTTCCCCTGTCCTGTATACTGGGTATAATTCTCAGTATCTGTATTATTCTGTATATATACACTGCACAGTACCACTTCTCCTGTTCTATAAACTGGGTGTAATCCTCAGTATCTGTATTATTCTGTATATATATTCTGCACAGTACCACTGCTCCTGTCCTGTATACTGGGTGTAATCCTCAGTATCTGTATTATTCTGTATATATACACTGCACAGTATCACTTCTCTTGTCCTGTATACTGGGTATAATCCTCAGTGTCTGTATTATTCTGTATATATACACTGCACAGTATCACTTCTCCTGTCCTGTTGTCAGAGAGTTGGTATTGGACTTCGGGATTTTCAGCATTTAAATATTGTTTAAATTGATGATCCCCAATATGAAAGTCATCACTTATTTTCTGTCAGGTGATGACTTTCTCTTCGCTGTGGATCTGACAGCTGGGACCCAACAATCGTGAGAAATGTAGCTTTGAAGATCACCATGTGAATGGTGCTGTGGTTGATTATTCCCTCTTCTGCACCATTCACATGTGGCTCTTCAGATAACGACTTTAAGAAAGTGATGAGGCCACGACAATGTAAAATCAAATTTCACTGATCGGGCTGATGGGTGTTATAATATGTGGGCTGGTGCGGTTTGTTTTCCAGGGCTGCTTTTTAGTCCCAGTCCGGCCCTGGGTGTAATGGTGATGTTTGTGTGGCAGAAGGAGAGGCCTCATGTCCACAATAACATAGTTGTGTCATTGTAGCAGACAGGAACCTATACCTCGGTGACATGTGTGAGTATTGAGAGATTACGAGTCTTCTCCGGCCGACATAGGCGAGTCTGTTTGTGTGTGTGTGTTTGTTAATGTGGGTGTGATATTGGATACAGTGATGTAAACTTCATCCGTGTTGAAAAGGTACAGTATGGTCAGGTCTTTTTCCTGTCACACTACACACCTACGCCAGGTCATTAGCCATGTGTTGTGTTTAACAATTTGACCTACCAAAGGTGTCCCTGTGTGTGCTGAGACAAGGGATCACACAGTATTTTTTTTAAAATATTTTTTAAATATTTAGTAAGGTTTTTTTGTGCAGATTAGTAGTAGGCAAACCATAATACCCACTTTCCCAATGTGGGATACTATAAGAAAAGAGGCCAACGGGGCCTAATAAACAAAGGTGCCAACATGGCAACAGGGAACAAACCAAAGGTTCAACATGGACAACATAGAAAATGGGCATTGGCCACATTATTGGGGGTGATATGGTGGAGTCTGGACATTGGTGGACTGGGCTGCCTGGAGGGCCTGGATCATGGCACCCAACCGGGCAAGATTTTACTGCCCTTGTTGGTGTGCCCGCTCCAGGAGCTGCTGTGCCTCCTGGTGAGCCTGCCGCACCTCCTCAATAGTTGGTACACTTGTATGGGAAATAAGGACATTAGTCAGTGACATGTGTAGATGTGGGTGGGTGGGGTACGTCATTGGTCATGATTTCACTTACGTGGCATAGCCCCATCCCGGATTCCATCTTCCGGTGATGAAGAAGCGCTCACAGCCCACCCTGCAGCGCGAGCTCTGGCACCTTGACAAAGAAATGAAAAAAAAAAAACCATCATGAATCACATACTGATGTCAGGGACACACACCAACATGTATATTTCAAAGGTTGTAGCCCATTGCCAACACTTACCACAAAATCCAAACCCAGCAGGCTCCATGTGAGTGTGTAGCTCCCGGGAGCTGGAGATGCTTGGGGGGGGTTGATTCAGGGCTGGGGTGAGGGCTCAAGAGGACCGGCCTTCCATGTCCCTACAGGGCAGGTGAGGGTAGGGTCCCAGGGGGTGCGGGACTTCCATGTCCCTCCTGGTCAGGTGAGGGGGCGTCCTAGGGGGTGTGGGACTTCCATGTCCCTCCAGGTCAGGTGAGGGGGTTCCAGGGGGTGCGGTACTTCCATGTCCCTCCAGGTCAGGTGAAGGGGGTTCCCGGGGGTGCGGGACTTCCTTAACCCTCCTGGGCAGGTGAGGGGGGGTCCCGGGTGATCTAGGGGACCGTCGTGCCTCCTATGACAGGGAGTCCTCCTCATCTATAATATCAAAATTGAGAAGACACAGAATTTTCAAAAGTAACACTACATAGGGCACACATGTTGTGTGTATCAATGCCATTAGGACGTGAATTTAGCCTGAAAGGTTTGGGTCTTTAGCGACACTATGGTTAGGGGCCAGTCTGTTTTTGAACATGACCACAACAGCAGTGAGCACATATTTGGGATGTCAAACACCCTGTGTTTAGCAGGGGATGGATTTTGACACCAGACACAAGAGCATACAGTAAGCATCTGGTGGTGCCACCTTGGGGATAATACATAGCAGTTAGCTTGTAGTCACTTTTCTGTATTGTGATCAATGTGTTGTGAAATGCTATGTGTCAGAGTGCGCACATATGTGCTGGCAGGTGTGATGTGGCCCTTCAAATTAGAATTAATATTTAGTTGTCAACTTTGCTGTCATTATACACCTGTGTTCGACGACACACAGGTCAAGGACCACTATAGCCGTCAGCATTAACCAAACATATCAGTGTATTCTGCACCTTCATGTTGCATTGTGACCATCATGCAAATGCACATTGGTGACAGATCCACATGGTGGTTTATGCCACACTATGTGCCATGGCACAATAACACATGATGGTTGGGTAATGTTTGGAGTAGGATGATTGGCATGTGTGTGTTTGTCATTGCCACATACTCACCACGAAGCCTGGCAATCCGGGCACAAATCTCAACAATCCGCCCTGGGGACTTGTGTTTGAGGTCTGCCAATTTCTTTTGAATTTGTTTGCAGGTCCTCTCTACACCCACTTTCTGTATCAGGGCCCGCTGTGTTTGGTGCAGTATGTGCTGCTTGCACAGCCATGGGTGGCGGTGATGCTGGTGGCACCAGTAGTCATGCCGGTCACACAGGTCTATTAGTATGAGGAGTTCTGCCATCCCCCATGTGGCAGCGCGCTGTGCGACCGCCATGACTCCTCTACTATGTGCAGGGAAGGGGCAGGCACCTGGCAGGTAGGACGGAACAAACAGAAATGTGATGACATCACCACGCACACTGGCGCCGCCAAACAAGGTTGAGGTCGCTAACAAGTTAGACGGCCGCGGAGTGGGAGCAGTACAATGTACCCATCAGCATCCCCGAAATCACGGCAATTGAAGTGCGTGGCCCATGGCACCCATCTACGATGTGTGGGCCAACATCTGAGCTGTCATGTGTGGCACTATACTCAACCCAGTGCAACTTTATTCACGCGGACAACATAGCTTGCACTATTCAATGGCGCGCGTAATTGCACTGAGTTTGCGTACAGTTGTGTAGCTGAAGGTGTATGTGGTACTGAACAGACAGCTCCTCAAATATGGCGCGGTGTCAATTGACAGCCAATGGGAACACAGGAGCACACACCAATCAGTTCAGACGGGGCGCGGACTCCAGCACGCTGAGGCACGCCAACGGGAAATCATAGGCAACACTATTTCCATCACTATCGCCCTGTCACACGCCACCCCATGGAAATATCGCCTTAACGATTGCAGCTGATTACAGAGCAGTGCTCAGGAATCAGGCGACGGGCGAGAGGCGATTTATCGCCACGAAATTGCCCAATCACACGCCGCAACCGTGAGGCAATTTCATGGCGATTGCTCCGGGGCGACATATCGCCTTTATGATCTTCAGGCGATATTGCGGCGTGTGACGGTACCTTGAGATTTCTTGAAATCTTATCCACTATGCTTCTACTATTCAACGCAGTGTTTTGGATGCAGCAGCAATACTCTTCGTCCAAAATGCTGCTAATCCGGATCGTGAGCACACACCCTAATGCACATAGAATGTAGAGATTGCATCTTAAAGAGTCCCAGACAACATTTTAATATGCAATACCTCAAAATTCAAAAGTAGGTTAGCAGCAAGGTTCTATAGTATAGATAATATGTGCACCGATGCTAAAAAGTTTCAGCTTGTTATAGATCCCTTTGGCCTATAAACACCAGATGCGGACTTTTTGGACAGTCGGAAAACTGACATTCAAAAATATCATACACAGAGCTCTTGTCTAGTTCCTTCTAATTGCCAATATCCTACCTCAGAGGTGGCTGTACAGAAGTAACAAGACTCCGGCAGCAGAGGCCTTTCTGCATAAGATATGTTATGTAAATAGCAGAAATTATTCTATAAGAAGCAGGTCCAACATCTGACAGCTATGTCTGCCTCCAGAATATTGCAGATTTGCCCACCCCTCCCAACGTCCCCCCAACACACAAAAATAAGAATAAAATTCTCTTTGATACACATTCTTTTGTAAGTAAGCGGTGCAATGCCTGCAGTACACAGGACGCCTGGCATAAGCGAGGGAGAATTTAATTACCACTTCTGATGTTTGGCTGACGTCTGAACTCGGCATATATTTATAGCAAGCGTCTCATCCCTATAAATTCACTCACCTTTGAGGTTTTTATCTGAAGGGACGGAAGACTCTTTGCCCAGGGAAGACTATCTTACGCCAGTAGGTTTAGCCTGGAAGTTTTAGAGAATGGTTTTGAAAATCTGTGTGTTCAGCTAATAAGTTGTAGTTTTGATCGTGGTTCCAGGAATGAGAGAACTCACATGGAAGGAGAGAATATTCTGGGAGATAAATCCAAACTGTTTCATGTGGACTAGCCTTTCCTTGTCAACTTAAAACAACCTTAACCCCATTGAAGATTATCGACAGTAGACTTTTTAGAGTGATTGAAACCTGGCTCTGGTCTACAGAACCTACACGTTTCTTGTCGTTTACACCATACATAATCTTCTAGGTGTAGATAGACAAATAACTTTAATAAGTGGTTTTCATCTTATAATTGTAACCAGAATATACAAGAGAATAGTCTATTGCTATCGTAAGCCTGGTAAGTCATAGGTCTCACACAATGGGTTGAGTCTGCACAAAGTACCATGGACCAGATGAGTGAATGAAGACTTCCCAACATGAGTTAAGGGTTGTACCCATAGAAGTATTCCATGTCAGAGCACAGAAGGACTGTCCACCTACTCATAGCCAACCTCCTGATTGATGTTTGAGGAGGAGATGAAGAAGAAGAGTAGACTGTGGTTTATCGGGTTGATGATTAACTTTATCAGCTGAAAGTCTCCGATCCCATAGGCACATTGATGTTCTCTGTATGTGTTGCAGGGGTAGTGTCCTGCTGAGGTAGCACAGAAGATCTGATTTAGGAGGGCTCATTCCCTCCTGTCAGTCACAGGCTGGAAAAGCTGGTCAGCAGAAATGAGATGAGAACACTACAATATGCCAACGAAATACCGCGCATTCCTTCTTATGTCTAAAGAGTATCCAAGTGCGGAGCTAATACTTCTAATAAATGAAATCTCAGGTTTAATTCTCTTAAGGGAATTCTTCATTAAATATTAATAAATAGGTTTATCTAGCTCAGTTTAGCTTGGCCTAGAAATTTCTTATTGAAAAATGAATGCATTTTATTTACCCTGTTTCAGTTTACATATATTAACACATTTATGCCTTTATTTCTCAACGTATTCACCAAGACTATTTTTTATAGTGTCACATAATACACAATCAAGCCCATACTGTATAGGTACAAAATGTTCTATGGATGGTACATACGCACCACTACCACAGGTATGTCAGTGAAACAATTATCTTATATCATGCTTCTCAAACTGTGATAGGGGCCTCCATGATGAGATGACCTCCGGTTGTAGGTAGAGCGCAAAAGGATATGGCAGGTCTGTAAATAGTGACTGTATGTGTTACAGAATTGGTACGATCACAAATATAGCTGACTTCTCTAGTAATTCACAAAAATTGCCAGCACTACCAAAAAAAAAAATGTTTTTCACCTGATTTGGGAGTGCGGCCTGTTTTTTTACTTTCTATTACCTCTCTAGTAGTTATTCTACTCTTCTCGAAACCAATTATGGGTGTGTACAGTGGTGTAACTTAAGCTCATGGACCCCGATGCGAAAGCTCCAACGGGGCCAAATGTCTAACAGCAATAGACTTTTTACTTTAGGCCAAAGTGACTTTTGTGGCCCCCTAGGCTCCAGGGCGCAGGTGCAATAGCAAACCCTGCATTTGTTGTAGTTACATGCCTGGGTATGCCAGCCCTGCTTTTTCGTTGCAGAAATTTTCTGTAGCAAAAACACTGCAAAACTGCAACCTGTGCCAGAAAAACGCACCAAAAAAATTTTTTTGGTCTTTTTTGGTGCAGATTGTGGTCATGCGTTTTTATTAGCTTGCCCATAGCTAGCAGGGCTACAAAACACAGCAAAAAATGCCCTATCAATTGACATGTTCATTCTTTTGTCTTCACCGCAATCTGCACCTAAACTGCAAGGAAAAACTAAGCATCGTTGGCAGGGCCGGTTTTAGGCAAAATGGGGCCGTGGGCAAAAGGTTAAAGTGGGCCCTAAATACTCACATATTGCACTGTCACACTCAGACATTTGGGTTACATTTACAAGCGCCGAATTCAGACTGGTGAATGAGTGTGATTTATAATATTCAAGTCATTCAGAGCTTGTTTCCGGACTTTTTACACAGAATGATGGCACAGAGCAATCACCAGTAGAGCAATCTGTCCTCTACAGATTCATGCTATGGCAGCACTTCTGCAGTTTGCACCTGGTGATGTGCTGTCGAGAGCAAGGATGTTTGTTCCTCCATAAACATCCAATCACCCGATGATGAGCCGCATTTTGCTAGTTTGTTGGGCGATTGCTGACATGTTTACACCTGGGAACTCTCGTCTGTGCTGGTGGGATATATAAATGTGAATATTACATACGAGCAACACACAGTATGTGACGCAAACATTATATATTCACATGTATACACTGAGCACACACACATCAGACACACACATCCATTCCCATCATTGTCTTTTCATACAGACCGGCTCCTCCAGGGAGAGTCGCTCTTTCTAACCTCTTATCCTCTGACCAAGAGATGGGGATTCATGAACACAAGACTCCTTATATTGATTAAAAATTACCTGCAAGTGTTTAACAAAATAGGATTTACAAACTGGAGAGTCAGTAAGGAGAATGTTTCCATGGAATCATCTACTTAAATGTCATCTTTAACAAAGATCTGCTATATTCTTCATATCATAAAAAAAATACATTTGAATTAAGCCCCATCCTGGTGTCTTGTGTGTTCTGGTTTCACTAGTGGAAATATTGATCTTAAAGGAGTTATCCAGAATTCTATAAACATGACGGATTTCTTTCAAAAACAGCGCCCCCCTGTCTACAGGTTATGTATGATAATGCAGCTCAGCTTAATTGAAGGGAATGGGCCTATGCTGTAATACCACATGCCACCTGTACAAAGGGGCGGCGCTGTTTTTGAAAGAATGTAGTAAAGTTTTATTAATCCAGGACATCCCCTTTAATGCCTTGTAAATTCTGCTTGATAACTGTCTACAAATGTAGGAATTAAGGAGGTCCCCTAACTCTAATTACTCCCATCATGAACATGTGAAGATTGAAGCCTGCGGGGGCGCTCTTGCTATTATATGGCAATTACAAGGATTTTATAACTTTTACCACTGAGTGATTTTTCGTTTTTGTTTTTTCCTCACCTCTTCCAAGAGTCATAAGGGTATGTGCACACAGTGCGTTTTTTCTGCGGTTTTGCTGCGGTTTCTGCCTGCGGTTTACCATTGGTTTTATGGTAATGTATGCTAATTTGTTCCTGCGGTTTTGATTCCCAGCAAAACCAATGTGTTTTACAGAAATGCTGTGTCCACACATTGGTTTTGCAAGTGTCAAGAACTGTCAAATACCTGCAGTTTTGGTGCGGATGGGAAAGAATTGACATGTTCTATTTTTCCTGCGTTTTTGCTGCAGTCAATGGAGAAAACGCAGGAAAAACGCAGCATCAAAAATGCCCAAAAAAACGCAGGACCTGAAATCAGCAAATCTCCTGGAAAAGACTCTAGGATCCTTGAAAGCAGTTCAGGTTTTGCTGCGTTCAGGACTGGTTAAAAAACGTCCTGTGGGCACATACCAGAACCTTTTTATTTTTCCTTCCACATCGCTGTACGAGGGCTTATTTTTTGCGGGATGAGTTGTACTATTGAATGACATCATTCATTCTAACACAAAATGTACTGGAGAATGAGAAAGAAATTCCAAGTGCTTTGAAATTGCAAATAAAAGTGCAATTCCCCATTTTTTTTTTGTTTTTTATTTACCGTATATACTCGTGTATAAGCTGAGTTTTTCAGCAAAGTCACCCCCTCGGCTTATACACGGGTCAATACGGTAATCCTATGGGTCCGGGCGCTGGGGAGGCTGGAGGAGGCGGGGGTGGGAGGCTGCTGACAGCGGCCCATCTTGTGGGGCCGCTCATTAGATATGCACGGCTCCCCCCGCCCATCACAGCGGCAGGGGGAGCCGTGCATACAGCCCCCAGTGTATATAGCAGCCCCCCAGTGTATACAGGCAGCCCCCCAGTGGCACTAGCCCCCCCAGCATGTTTAGAGCCCCCACACTTTGCAGAGCCCCCCCGCTGCATAATCTTACCATCCAGGGTCTTCTTCACCGGAGGTCCTGCAGTCATCATCGCGCGCTGTGTTCCCGGTCTCACGTGACCCGGCGCGATGACGTCATTTGACTGTGACCGCCGGGTCACAAGAGACCAGGAACACAGCGTGCGAGGATGGACTGCAGGACCTCCGGTGAAGAAGACCCTGGATGGTAAGATTATGCAGCGGGGGAGCTCTGCAAAGTGTGGGGGCTCTTCTCAATATGGGGGGGGCGAGTGCCACTGGGGCTTCTGTATATACCCCTGGGGGCCTGCTGTATATACCCCCGGGGGCCTGCTGTATCCTGGGGGCCTGCTGTATATACCCCTGGGGCCTGCTTACACCCCTGGGGGCCTGCTGTATACCCCTGGGGGCCTGCTTACACCCCTGGGGGCCTGGTGTATACCCCTGGGGGCCTGCTTACACCCCTGGGGGTCTGCTTACACCCCTGGGGGCCTGCTGTATACCCCTGGGGCCTGCTGTATACCCCTGGGGGCCTGCTTACATGCCTGGGGGCCTGCTGTATACCCCTGGGGGCCTGCTTACACCCCTGGGGGCCTGCTTACACCCCTGGGGGCCTGCTGTACACCCCTGGGGGCCTGCTTACACCCCTGGGGGCCTTCTTACACCCATGGGGGCCTGCTGTATTCCCCTGGGGCCTGCTGTATTCCCCTGGGGGCCTGCTGTATACCCCACTGCTGGGGCCTGCTGTATACCCCACTGCTGGGGCCTGCTGTATACCCCACTGCTGGGGCCTGCTGTATACCCCACTGCTGGGGCCTGCTGTATACCCCACTGCTGGGGCCTGCTGTATACCCCACTGCTGGGGCCTGCTGTATACCCCACTGCTGGGGCCTGCTGTATACCCCACTGCTGGGGCCTGCTGTATACCCCACTGCTGGGGCCTGCTGTATACCCACTGCTGGGGCCTGCTGTATACCCCACTGCTGGGGCCTGCTGTATACCCCACTGCTGGGGCCTGCTGTATACCCCACTGCTGGGGCCTGCTGTATACCCCACTGCTGGGGCCTGCTGTATACCCCACTGCTGGGGCCTGCTGTATACCCCACTGCTGGGGCCTGCTGTATACCCCACTGCTGGGGCCTGCTGTATACCCCACTGCTGGGGCCTGCTGTATACCCCACTGCTGGGGCCTGCTGCTTATACCCCACTGCTGGGGCCTGCTCTATACCCCACTGCTGGGGCCTGCTGTATATCCCACTGCTGGGGCCTGCAGTATACCCCACTGCTGGGGCCTGCTGTATACCCCACTGCTGGGGCCTGCTGTATATCCCTCACTGCTTGGGGCCTGCTGTATACCCCACTGCTGGGGCCTGCTGTATATCCCACTGCTGGGGCCTGCTGTATACCCCACTGCTGGGGCCTGCTGTATACCCCACTGCTGGGGCCTGCTGTATACCCTCACTGCTGGGGCCTGCTGTATACCCCACTGCTGGGGCCTGCTGTATACCCCACTGCTGGGGCCTGCTGTATACCCCACTGCTGGGGCCTGCTGTATACTCCACTGCTGGGGCCTGCTGTATACTCCACTGCTGGGGCCTGCTGTATACCCCACTGCTGGGGCCTGCTGTATACCACTGGGGGGGCCTGTATACTTGTGCTGGAGTCCAATAAGTTTTCCCAGTTTTGGGGGGCAAAAGTAGGGGGGTCGGCTTATACATGGGTCGGCTTATACACGAGTATATACGGTATCATGTTAACTATATGGTAAAAGTGACTTCATAAGTTGATTATCTAGGTCACAATAAGAACATTCTGAACATTTTATTTCAATCATAAATACAGGAGTTAGTTGCAGAATCCGGGATTATAGACCGCGCTGACCAGAAATAGGATGACGAACTCTATAATCCCAGATTCTGCAACTAACTCCTGAATTTATCCCCTACGGGATCTGCAGTGACCAGGCAATTTCTACTAGTTGTATGTTCACAACAGAAAGAGGTGAGTGGTTCCTGAAAACTCCCCTCTGTTTTACCCTGGTGACCGCTCTTTGTGCGCTCCCCTCCCCCTCCCTTCTAATCATAAATATAGAAATACAGTAATTTGTAAAATAATAATAATAAAAATAAAAATGTGCTTTATTCGCCATTTTCCGAGACCCATGATGTTATAATATTTGAAGATACAGGGCTATGTGAGAGCTTACTTTATGTGCCCTGAGCTGACATTTTTACTGATATCATTTTGAGTCAGATACATTTTGATTGCCTTTTATTGCATTGTATTGTAATAACGTGGTGGCCCAAAAAACATAATTCTGGCGTCTTTATTTTTTTCCCGTTACGCCATTTACCAATCGGATTAATTTACTTCATATATTGATAGCTTAGATTCTTACGAACGCAGCGATACCAAATATGTGTGGTTTTTTTTTTTGTGTTTACTGTTTTATTGCTATTTTCAGTTCAGCTCCTTTGGGGGCCCCTAAGAGATTGGGGCCCTGGGCAACAGTCCAGTCTGCCCCATCCCCAACGCCGACCCTGATCGTTGGCACAGCAGTTTAGGGTTCTCATAGGCTTTGTTAAGGAAATGATACATATGCAGTATTGTGACAAAAGCTGATGCAAAAACAAAGCAAAAAAATGCTGCATCAGCACAGGGCCTTAATCATAAATTATTGCAATTTTAAAAATGTCAATGTGGACTATTGCTAATTATGATCTTTACATTTTTCATTAAATATTAATAAATAGGCTTATCTATTCCACTTTAGTTTGATCTAGAAATTTCTTATAGAAAATGACTGCATTTTATTTACCCTGGTCTGATATAATAATTATTGGCTAATTAGTTCTTTATGTCAAATCTCAAGGAATTGTTGAGAAGTCATGTTAGGCTGGCTTCACATCACGGTTTTGAGCTGGTAGGCTGTGTCCGGTGTTTTGCAGGCAGCACCGGACACAGCCTGACAGCCCCGGATAGAACAGAACCGGAAGGTAAATATGCCCTCCGACCCTGTTTTCTGCCGGAATTGGCAGATAGCAGGTTTCAGGAGCTGTCCCTGTTGAAATTTCAAAAGTGAGGCTAGCCGCGGTCCTAAAATGTCAGTGGGAAGCTCTTTACAGTGCCAAAGTTCAGCGCCAGCCGGGTGCCGGATCCAATTTTCTGTTGGATCCGGCACGATCCGGCGCCATAGACTCCCATGTTAGGGGGTGCTGGATCGCACCGAAACTGGGAGGATCCGGTGGATCCGATTTTGGCAGATTTTTGCCCCGGACACAAAAACGCTGCAAGCTGTGTTTTTGTGTCTGGGAGAAAAACCTGAATTCTCCTGGATCATCTCAGACAGATGGAAACTGGATGTCAAAACAATGCCATCCGGCCCCATAGGAATATTATGTGGCCGAAATCGGATTCGGAGCTGTCCGGTTCAGACCGGACAGCCCGGATCCCAAAAACCATGGCGTACAGCCAGCCTTATAGATAATTGGCAGCCTATTTAAGGCCACGCCCACACGTGGAGTTTTTGGTGAGTTTTTGACCTCAGTATTTGTAGTCAAAACCATGAAGTAATAGCGCCCCTATACATATCAACCTTAAATTTATTTAATGAATAAAAAACAACACTCCAATTGTTTGTGGGATAAATTAATTTATTTAACCTAAATAAACATTGGTAGGGTTTCTTTGCCAAGTTTAATTCATATATCCAACTCATCAATGAATATCATCAATAATAAATAACTGCCATTAACTTGAATAAATAATTGAATCCATAAAAATGTATTTAATTTAATTCCTTAAGGATCCACCCAAATTATTGGATGACCCGGCCCAACAGGGACTCTGCTAAAACGGCAGAGGCCCCCCCCACAAAGCCACCCGACCAATGCTCGACCATAGTTTGGAAGTCTAAGTTCAAAATGTCGTATCCCACAGCAGAGAGGTTTATGGCATCTCTGCCATACAAACCAACTTCAAACCCTTCTAACTCGAGATGTCGAAAGCAAAAACCACCAAGTTCTGGCAAGAACCTAGACAGATCCCTGTTCACTCTCCTCTTTATCTTTTCCATAAACAATGACCCGTCCGCTTTCCAGCTGAGACGGGAAACTATCTCGGAAAAACACAAAGAAACCGAAGGAAAAAGGTGCGAGATCCAAGCCAGATCTCGCTTTACCTGTTTCAATAAATCCGAGGATCTAAACTTGCCTAAACCATTGCCCAATAAATGTAAAATCTGGCATAGGGAATTTAAGGCACAAATCCAACAAAACCTGTTTCAGTTGGCACTACCGAAGACCTCTAACTCCGTGCCAATAAATTTGCATTGCTGAAGGGTCGAATGATAAATTAGCAGAATAAGTCCTCTGTTGCGCCCAGTGATGCGCCCAATAAATGTAGGAATGACCCACGATCCAAACGCATTTAGGGCCTGTAAAATAAAGAATTAACAAGTGAATAACAAATTAGCACGAACATAAAGCTTATACCTTCTAGATTTCCACCTTCCTATCTTCTTAATATGCTCTTCATCCAAACCAGACCGCAATTCTGAACGAATGAGCGGTAATATGTAAAGAGCTTAAATGCAACGAATGTAAACACTTCCTAAGCACAGCATAAAACTGAAAAACTGTAACGGGAAAACCCGTATTATGAAGGAAAAGATGTGGAAACCACGAGGACGAATAGACAGCCAACGTCTCATGTTGTCGACTGGGCAGATGGACAAATCTTGCAACGCATGCAAGATAATTTCGGAACCTTTTCCCTCCAGGTCGGTCTTCGACCGTCGAAGGAACATCACCAACTTATCAGAGGTAACCAACATATCAGAAAAATAAAATCCAGGTGGACCAAAGCGACTTGCTGCTAACAACTCACTAACTCTCATAGCCGAAAAAAACAATGTAACAAAAATTGTATTGAACAGCATGCTTTCAAAGCCATCGAAACAAACAAACTTGGAAACCTCACACAATTTCCGCAGAAGTTCAATCGTAACGGGGCGTCTGGAGTCTACCGAAAAGCCATCCCTTTTAAAGCCTTTTAGAAATTGTCTAACAGAAAACAGAGACGTCAAAGGAGGAGTATTGTACAATTTCAGGAAAAAAGAAATACCAGCCACTATTTTAGACAATGCAGGATGAGAGATCCCGTCTTCTACACAGCACGTCATAAATAGCAGTGCACAGTCAGACTCACAGGAAACCGGGTCAAAACCACGTTCCGTGGAAAAAACCTTCCAGCGCTCCCAACAACGAGAATAATCAGCCCACGTTCGTGGTGCAACAGACTGCGAAATATAACGGGAAACCTGGGTCAGATCACTTCCCAAAGAAATGCCAGAACAAAAATTCTCCTTCCGGACGCCATCGGAAAACGGGCCAGGAATTCTTCTATGCACTGAAAAGACAAGAAAACACCAACATCATCTTCATAAGAAGGCCTAAAAGAGACCTTCAGCAGGATATTGTGTTGGAGCAACACCAACATCAATAATCTCAGCACTTTAGAGACCATGGTATTTTTTGACGACATAGTATTTAAGGAAAAAGAAAAACCTTTAGAGGAAGACAATAATAAAATTTGTTTATTGCTCAGGGACTGACCCCATACTGAAAATAACAAGAAAACCGAAAAAATCTCGAGAAAAACCAAAGAAAATTCCTTGCCATGAAATGAAGCAGGCCAAGTCTCAGAAAACCATTGACCATTATAAAAACCGCCAGCTCCAGAAGAAGAAGCTGAGGAAAACAGTCGCAAGGTGCTTGACAGTTGAAACTCAGACTGCCATGCGGAAATCCCGTTAAACTCATCAAGAAAACGAGACCAAATCCACAGATCTTCTTTTAAGTCCGCAGAAACAAGTATCCTAGAAGAAGGAGAAATATGTCCGGCCGTAGCATCGTACAACCGACGCAAGACAACTCTCCTGATAGGAATAATGCGTAATGCGAAATTAAGGGATCCAAGCAAAGCCTGAAACTCCTTCAAAGAAGCATATTCCCGTCTCAAAAATTCGCCGACCAACAATCTGAGCTTGTTCAGCTTCTCGGCTGGAAGGCGACAAAACATGGAGACTGAGTCGATCTCAATCCCTAAAAATTCTATACATGTACAGGGAAGAACCGTTTTCTCCTCAGCTATAGGAACAGCGAAGGAGGACATGAGAGACAAAAAACGCTCCATCAATTGACATCTGACCGGGGGGACCTAAAAATAAAAAATCGTCCAGATAGTGAAGGACGCGACCGTGTGGGTAAACCAATGAAGGAAAGAAGAAAAAATCTCGAAATAAAAACAAGACGATGAAAAACCCATAGGGAGGCAGCGATCAAAGAAAAAAGAACCTTCAAAAGTAAAACCTAACGAACAAAAACCCGAAGGATGGACAAGCAATAAACGGAACGCAGCCTGTATATCGGTCTTCGCCAATAAGGCGCCTTGACCCAAATCCCGAAGGAAATCAACCGCCATGTCAAAGGACGCGTAATGCACCGATGCGTCGTCTTTATTCACTTGATCATTCAAAGATTGACCTGGCGGAAAAGATAAGTGATGAATAAGGCGGTAAGATCCTTTCTCCTTCTTGGGGACCACCCCAAGCGGGGAAATCCGAAAATTCTCAAAAGGGGGGTCAGAAAACGGACCCGAACACCTCCCCAACTGCAATTCCTTAAGAATCTTATCCCTCACCACCTCGGGAAACCTAGCAGCAGAAGGCAAATTGCCAATAACCTTACATCCCAACTGGTCAAAAACAGGAACAAGAAAACCATAAGAAAAACCTTCAAGCAGGAGTAGAGCCTTCTCCTTGTCTGGGTACCGCCTTAGGAACGGTAGCATTTCTGCTACCTTCACTGGCGTTTCCGCCCGCGAGAAATGGCTCTTTAGGATTAACTCCCTGCTGTCCTTGAGCATACTTTTTAAAGCATTTGACCATGGGATGAGCTCCCCCGCAAGTGGAACACTCATGTTTGTAAAGACAATTGTGGAGCCACTTGCAGCAGGACTCATTGAACGCGAAGCATAAGCCCTTTCTAATTTGCTGAGAAACAGGCTGCCTCGCTACAGAGGGTTGTCGCTGTGGAAGCATTACCTGCAGCCACAAACCTACATCTTTCACCCCCCATTTTAATGAGGGGTGAATAGACAATTTCTGTCGAAAACCCTCATCATATAACAACCATGAAACGCCCCCAAAGTGGCGATAGGCCTCCAACACAATATCTATGTGTTGGAGGAGCCCAGCACAGGGGACAATGGTCTTTTCACATAAAACAGCAGAATATATCAAAAAAGCTTGGAGCCAAGAAGTGAAGGACTTAAAAACCTTCTGTTTCTCAGCCTCCTCAGCTTTATCCATTCTGAAAGAATCTTTGCTGGGTAGCAGTGAAAACAGATCAACGTACTCCCCAGCCCAAATTTTTTCTTTAACGGAGGAGGCCAAGTGAAATCCCAACGGTGAGATCTCACAAGGCAATGCCTCCTTAAAAAATGCTCCTGGGACCTGAGCCCTGGGAGGGGGTCGTACAATACTACCAATCCCCTCAGCCGGGCCTGTCCAACCCCTAAGTGCCTCCCTCACCGCTGAATTAACTACATCAGCAATAGAGGATGATGACACATTAACCCCAGACACCGGGTACACAGATATCTCACCCTCCACTGATCTGTCAGGCGAAGGGAATCTCCATTCCTGTCCGGATGTCGTTGCATCAGGTGGCGTCTGCCCTTGATGAGCCTGTGATAGAGCTGCTCCTCCATGGCTGGATGAGGCCGCAGTCACCGCCGGGTTCCATACCTCCGTCACCGTTGCCGCCGCAACTCTGCTCCTGTTCTGTGGCCTTGGTACCGCCTCTTGAAGAATCTGTTCAGACGCTACATGCCCATTTCTCACGTCACCTACAGCTGAACCGTGCACTGCCGGCACCGGAACTGGCTGATTCACCGGGGCCGCGCGGCACATGTCCAGCCCCTTCCTGACGTGGAGACAATGCCGGCCTCTTCCGGCCTTGACTCCTTCTATTCCTGGCTGGGGGAGGTGAAGGAGAAGGAGGCCGAGTCCTCCTGGACCTCTCACTGCGCCGGGGAGCCCTCTCATCCTCCCGGACTTCCCCTTCTTCTAAAGGATCCGGGGGTGCTGACACCTGTGCTGCCGCAGCTGAAGAATCCTCCGCCAGACAACGGAGCAGCCACTCTCTCCCCCCTCCGGAGCTTGCCCTATCAAGCAGACGGCCCAACAGCTCTTCCATCCTCCGATGCTTCTTCAAACTCCTGAGGTAAAGTGACGTTCCTGACAGGAACCGTCACCTTATATAGTACTGGCCCCCACTCTTCCCCCTGTCTTAACCAATCACCGTTCGTATTCTTAGGCGCGCAACAGATGTTCACAGCGTACCTCCCATTTCACTACAAGCTTTCATTAACCCTTTAATGACCAAATAAAACAGTATCTTTTAATAAGAGGCGCATTCCCTCATGAAGTCACCATTTTTATTAATGGTGCCTTTCCAGGAGTAGAACAATCAGACGAAAAGTATAATAGAAACACGTCACTACTTCTGTATTTATTACCCACTCCTGGTACTGACTCACAAATACTGAGGTAAAAAAAACTCACCGAATACTTAACATGTGCATGTGATCTTAAATAAGCCTAAAGATCAATCAAGGTTGAGTAATCTATGGTAGTGAAAAGGAGGTGGCCAAAAATGTATCTGGTGCATGGAAACATAGGCCTCACTAATTAAAGCTAAATTAAACAGACGGAAAGAATAAAACTACACGATGCTTGGAAAAAAGATGTCCGTGAGGCTTTAATTAAGGTTACGATACAAATTTAAACAATCATATATATCAATAAATATAAATTGATGGGAAAACATCCATCTCAAAATAAGTTATACCATAAACCAGAATCCACCCAAAATTTTAGGGCAAATGTATCAACTCAATAAAAGCCCCACAATGAAGATCTAACAATAATAACATCGCCCTCTAGAAAGAACAAGAAACAAAGAGGGTGGTAGTCCGGACGTCTTCTTCTCCTGTTACAGGCAGATGAGCTGAAAGAAACATTTTTGAGGGAAGGAAGGGGGTTATAAACCCCTGTTTCCGAGCATTTACCACAGCCAATAAGTGTAAAACTTACCTCAGCGGTCAGGTGGCCAATCACAGCCCACCTTGACCCTGTTACCATTTAATAAGGGGAATTGGCCCCATACCTACATGAGCCTGAGGATACCTCTAGACATGAAAATCACACCTGAAATCAAATGGGAGAAGTTGACTCAATCTTTGCATTGTTGATCTGTCTGAGGACTTGAGAACCAAAATAGTTGAAAGATATCAACAATCTCAAGGTTACAAGTCCATCTCCACATCTTGATGTTCCTTTGTGTGCACAACATAATCAAGAAGTTTACAACCTATTGCACTGGACGTAGACGGCAGAGAAAAATTGCTGAAAGGTTGCAATGCAGGATAGTCTGGATGGTAGATGAGCTGCCTCAATTAAGTTCCAAACACTGAATCAGTGTTAACGCAAACTATCTATGGATATCTGAATAAAATTAAGCATTATGGCAGGAGATCCAAAGTATTCCAATGCTGACAACGCAACATAAAAAAAGCTAGACTGTAGTTTACCAGAATGTACATGAGTAAGCTAAAATCCTACAGGGAAAGCATCTGTAGACAGATAAGACCAAACTAGAGCTTTTTAGTAAAGCTGAAAACCAAAGGGGGCCTACAAAGAAAAGAACACAGTATCTACAGACAACTATGGTTTAATCTCAAGGATGTTTTATGGTACCTTTACACGTCGCCACCGAAAGGTAGAAACCGCCAGGTATCGGACACAATTGTACCTGATACCTTGAAAAAGTGGCGGCGTGTAATTCAGGAAGTACCTTCCTGTGCCTTTAGATACCTGTGTTTCAGCCGTGCTCAAAAACAAAAAGGTATAATCCCTATGGTGGTGGCGTGTAATCGGGGAACAGGCACGGTATTTGAGTTCCCTGGGGCGTGCCACAGCATCATGTATACCACGCCCCATCAGCTATCATTGGTGGGGGCTACTGTGTAACCCATTGGCTGTCCCTGCACAGGGCGGCATATTTAACGAGCTGACCAGTCACTGCACATTTGCAATAGCTTCATGTATTAGCCAGCCTTCCTGCGCTGGCTGGCCAATCATGATGCTATTGCATTGTCCAATCATCGTACGAGCGTCTCATAATCCATAACTCTGGCACGCCTATGTGTTGTCCCTGCTGCCCCAGTTCCGCCTATATTCCCTTGTGGTAGCGGCGTGTAAATCAGGGAAGGTGTTCCACAGAAGGTATCCTGCGGCACCCGTCGGCATTTCCGGGGAACGAAAATACCTTTTGTGGAGCACCTTGTGGCGGTGTGTATTTGCGGCATCAGGTACCGTTAGCAACCGTTGCAAAGGTGCGCGTGCACGTGCGGTGCCTACCTGTTGCTACCCTCGGTGGCGGTGTGTAAAGGTACCATAAGGGATGTTTTTTTATCCCTGTCACTGGGTGCCTTGACTATGTGCAAGACATCATGAGATCTGAAGATTACCAAAGGATTTTGGGTTGCAACTTAGTTCCCAGTGTCAAAAAGCTGGGTATGCATTCTGTCATTGGTCTTCCTGCAAAACAATGACCCCAAACATACTTCAAGACACACCTAGAAATGGATGAAAACAAAGTGCTGGAGAGTTCTGAAGTGGCTAACAATGAGTCCAGATCTAAATTCAACACTTTTGGCCATGACTATATATTTATAACCTGTGCCTCATGTTTTGTTTTACTAAAACTCCAAAGTTGCAACCTATTAAAAAACATAGAAACACTGCAGTAAATAAATAAATAGTAACACATGTAAAAAAAACATATGGCACTTCATTCACTTTTTTATTTAAATAAAAGATGTGTAAAAGCCAACCCATAGTGACAAGATGTACCCAATAATTCAACCTGCTATGTGCCTCAAATTGATGCAGTGTCACAGGGAGCTTAGGTAGAAAAGGAGTAAAGGAACCTGGGTCCCTGACCTGTCCCTCAGGCTAGGGGAACCCTGACTTTCCTTACCACAGGGGTAATCTTGATGGTAGAGAGGCCTGAGTCTCCAACCTGTCCCTACCTCCTGACCAGCCCTGGGCTGAACCCCCACCCCAAGTGAACTGTTATGGAACCCACAGATATAGACAAACAAGGATAAAGTAAACAGCACCACACAGCAAACCATCAGATATGTGTGTAGGGAGAACTCAAATATAAATACGCAAATGCTATAGTTGGGTGCCAAGAATGTTCTGAGCCATACTTAACGGGAGAAGGCATTCCAGCAGCCTCAACCTTAAATTGACACTAATCAAAAAGTTAACTCCTGCAAAGCCGAACATCAGTGAACATACTAACGGCAACGCCCAAACTCAGGTTGAGCAACAAGGAAGTTCAAAGGCTTCTAATCAGACTCCCCAGTGTAAACAAAGTCTGAAGCCAGTGATGAGGCCAGAGCAAGGGGCACTCGGACACCGGGACTGATGGTGGCTTGGATGGGGAGATCACGGGTAGTCGGGATCCCGGTTCCGTGTCCTGGTTATCATTTGAGTAGATGGTGCGGGAGAAGGGAGTATTTACAGGGGAAAGTGACACCACCTGTAGTTCCCGGTAATAAAGGTACCGGTGCTGCAAGCCGGTCGCTGAGGTGATGGTGGGTGCAGCAGAGAGTTGTCTAGCTCCCTACAGTTGGAGCTATTACCTCAGGGCAGAGGTGTTGGATGTGGATGAGGGGAGTTGTAGGTGTTGCAGTTCTTACCTCTCTGATGAGATGCTGATGGTTCTGAGCCCTCCGGGCACCGGAGGGAGGAACAACGGAAACCAGTTCAAGTTTTACTCCACTTTACTAGGTATCGGCAGATGGTAAAACGGAACACGGTACAGTTTGGTTTATCAGGTGGATGTTGCCAGCTCAGGGTCCCCATTATGGAGTCTCTAGGTGTTCTCTCTCTTTGTCTTTCAGGGTTAACTTCTCTCGTCTCAGTCTCTACCACCCTCATAAAGCTCTCCCGCCAGTCCTATGGTCTGTAGCTAGTAGGCAAGGTCTGTGCCTTACCAGTCCGGACAGGGGGCCCAAGTAAGCAAAGCCTCCCGCCACCAGAATTTGGCCCTTCCCCTCTAGTGTCCTGAACCGGTTCTTAGTCCTGAGGGGCGAGGTACCTTGTGGTGCTGTCAGCAACCCGGTTACTATGGGCCCGCAGCTCATCAGTCTGCGGTCAGAGGTGAACTTCTGACCACCTCAGCTTCCCGCGTTGCCGCTGTTTCCCTCAACGTGACCAGCTGGCTCCAACCAGTCCGGGCCCATTGCCTTCTGTCCTGGGCCCCCACTTAAAGATGGGGATCCCTCCTGTCAAAGCACTGTCAGGCTCGTCCTTCCTGACTGCCTTCCCAGAACTGTCTGAGGTAACTAACTTCCTGCTTCTACAGCTCTAACCTAGGCTCCACCCCCTTTTGGGATCTACTAAATAACCAGTCCCCCCTATTCTAGGTGGCCCAGTCCTGTGTGTTGTGTGTAACATGAGACTCCACAGGTTATACCCTGAACTTACAACTTGCAGGGATAACACATTCATTGTCACAGTGTAATTCCTCCATGTGGCGCCTAGCCAGAGGGGCGCCACACCAGCATGACATGCAGGAAGAAAAAGACCTGTACCTTACTGTTTTAATAAAAAAAGATGTATGTCAGCTCACCTTTAAGAAGGAGTCCTCTGTGAATCCTAAGCCAGGAGGTATGTACACTGCCAAACAAGGATTTAAGATGGCCAAAACCAAGTGTCCCGTTCTCCTCAGTGGAATTTCCCAAGTGGCGCTTGAGTCTGTTCCTAGTCCCATATGAGAGCTGTTTCACTCTTCAGACAGGTCACTGACCAAACACACCAGGATGAGCCCGCTGTTTTGGATATCGTATGTCTGTGGACTTCCATGGAATCACAGCAGATGCACGGAAATTGCCAAGGCTCTGGCAAAGAAGCTTCTGGGGCAAAGTCAAGAAACGGAAATTCCAGCGTCTGGAGAAGTATCTAAAAAATGTAAGTACGGTACTTATTGTAAATCTATTAAAAAGTCCATCTCGCAACAAGATGATGGTATGGGTACAGACTCATCATTCCAATGCGTTTCGACAAGAATTGCCTTAGGGCCCTTTCACATCAGCGTTTTTTTCAAATCGCGGCAGATGCGGTGAAAAAACCGCATCTGCCGCGATTACCGCATACCGGCTGCACTTGCGGCACGGTTGCGGCGTGGTTGCGGTAAACACCATACAAGGTATAGGCAGACTTGCGGCAGGTGCGGCAAGTGCGGTTTTGGCACTTGCGGCAGGTGCGGCCGCGAAAAAAACCGCTGCTGACAGCATTTTTTTTTCGCGGCCGCACCTGCCGCAAGTGCCAAAACCGCACTTGCCGCACCTGCCGCAAGTCCGCCTATACCTTGTATGGTGTTTACCGCAACCGCGCCGCAACCGTGCCGCAAGTGCAGCCGGTATGCGGTAATCGCGGCAGATGCGTTTTTTTTCACCGCATCTGCCGCGATTTGGAAAAAAACGCTGATGTGAAAGGGCCCTTAGTCGTGGTTTGCCTATGCAAAATGTGAGTAATTAAGGTGAGCAGCTCAAATATATTCCCTATAAGAAATTATTGCAATGCAGATGTGTACATGGTCTACAACAATGTTTAGGAGAGGAGTACATATTAATGTAAATGCCAAGACCCAAGGTTTCCCAGCAAAAAATTTCATTTCACATAATGTAAATATAATGCATTAGACAAGGCCACCTTCTTCCATTGTTCTATGGTCTTCTGATGATTAACTGTCCATTGTAAGCACATTCAGTAAAGAACAGGAGTCAGCATGGACCTTATGATCAGTCTAGGGCTATATTGCTGATGTACAGTAAACTGCAATGTACTGAGGGTCTTTGTTACCTTCATACATTGGAAAACAAGTATTATAAAAAAAAACGGGGCTGTAGAGCAGCCAGCTAAATACAGCTTTCTACCTGCATAAGGTCTGAGTTTATTTCATGCAAATATTACCGTATATTAGAACAGCAACAACCATAAATTATTAGGGAATGCAGGTCTTTCAAGAATGATCCCCAATCCTCAATAATATACAAGCAAAGAGTGAATTTGGTGTGGCGGGGAAGGTGTCACAGAGGGGTACTGCACCCGTAAAAGAGGTGCAGATACTCCAGCTGTAAGCGGATTCTAGGATGGTGGGTGGAAGCCATAACCAGCACTCCCACACTAGATTACATGGTGGCAGGGTACCTGGGAGGGAATAAAACCACCTCCAGGGGGAGCAAGGAGGTCTTTGGCCCTTGGGTCTTGCGACCTTAGGTCTTTGCCTCTAAGCCTTGGAGCTTGGGGTCTCTCGGCTGAGGAACCATGAGAGAGGGAGTAGGAGAAAAGGGCTCCCAGGTGCAGACAATTACCGGGCACCGGAGCCCGAATCTGTGGGATACTATAGGACCACAGAAAATCCGGAGTCCTGGGGAGTCTACAAGTCTCCCAGGCACTTAAGCAACCAGAAGAGGGAAACAGGCACCACTGAAGGAGCAGGTGGCCAGCCAGTAGAGGGTTACCCGACGGCAGCAAAGGTGAGAGAAAGAGTGGAGGTCAGGCTGATTTCAAATCACCGGGCTTCATACAACTACTGGGAAGCAGGAAGGAACAGACGGGAAAGAAGGCACACACCGAGGGTTCCATCATACTACCTGGGATCCGCTTGCAGCCACCCGTTAGCTACCTGTGATAACATCTTATGCTGAACTGTCAACTGCAACTTCAATGCCACAAGTTACCAGTAAAGTACTCGGAGAGAAGTGAACTCGACTCTGCAGCATTTCTTTATGAATGACTTTATTCCCCTACAGGAACGCTGCCCCGGAGGTCCCAGTCCTACCTGTGGAGGACATTACCAACTCGGCCGCGATACCATCTACCTCTGGCAGACTGTGGCGGCGTTGGTGACATCTCACCAGATACTATAGTGGCGTCACGACAAACTCTGTACATAATCCCCTGTAAATATTAACCCCCTTTTTGAAAGATAGGCCTAGGACACGGGGTCAGGCGTGGCCGCCATTCCCCCGTGACAATGCTGAAAATCCTCGGAGCATGACATCCAAGTACCCCACAGCCTTGGCACAACATTGGCAACAGCTTCCAAAGTGCCAATAGATCCTTTTATTTATTATCACAGATTCAGCATAAACAAGCAAAGTTCCAACCTAACAAACAGATGGATCTTTGTCAAGTATTAATAGTATCAGTACACATCCCAGATGTTTAACAGTCACCCACCATAAAATCACATGTTTTTTCCTTTGTATTGTATTGGAAAATTCAACATAATTTCACACAAAACCCCAAAAGTGGGCAAGACAAAATTGTTGGCACCTGTCCAAAATTATGGGATTGTTTCAAGTTGTCATGCCCGTTCAATCTCACCTGTGGCAAATTAAGCCCCGTCACACTAAGTGAGATCGCTGCTGAGTCACAAGTTTTGTGATGCAACAACAACCTCAGCAGCGATCTCGCTATGTGTGACATGTAGCAGCGACCAGGCCCCCGCTGTGAGATTGCTGATCGTTACAAACAATTCGGACCATTTTTTGGTCATCACGCTCCCGCGGGGCTGCGTGCATTGCTGAGTTTGACAGGGAACATGATCAATGTTCTCAATACTACGCCCAAGAGTGACAGGTTCCAGACGACCGCTGTATCGTTCCCTATCATTGCTGCTTTGCAGGTGAGATCTAACTGTTTGACATCTCACAGTGACCACGTAGCGACTCACCAGTGATCCCTATCAGGTCGTTTTGTTGTCGGGATGCTGAAGAGTTGCCAAGTGTGACGGTACCCTAACAGGTATGTGCAATATGAAAATCACACTTGAAACCAGATAAAAAGGGAAGACGTTGACTCAATCTTTGCATTTTGTATCTGTGTGTGCCAAATTAAGCACGGAGAACAGAAAGAGAAGGAGAGAACTGTCTGAGGACTTGAGAATGAAAATTGTTAAAAGATATCAACAATCTCAAGGTTACAAGTCCATCGCAGAGATCTTCATGTTCCTTTGTCCATGGATGCACAATATAATCAACATAATTAAGATGTTTACACACATGGGATTGTAGAAAATCTCCCTAGATATGGACGGCAGAGAAAAATTGATGAAAGGTTAAGCGCAGGATAGTTGGGATTGTGGATGAGCAGCCCTAATCAAGTTCCAAAGATATTCCAACTGTCCTGCTGGCTCAGGGTGCATAAAAAAGCTAGACTTCAGTTTGCCAAAATGTACTTGAGTGACCAATGGGAAAGTGTTTTGTGGACAGATAAGACCAAGATAGAGCTTTTTGATAAAGCACATCATTCTTCTGTTTACCAAAAATGGAATCAGGTCTAGAAGAAAAGAACATAGTACCTACAGTCAAATATGGTGGAGGTTCAAAGATTTTTCGAGTTTGATTTGCTGCCTCTGGCACTGGGTGCCTTGACTATGTGCAATGTATCATAAATTTGAACTTAACGAAAGGATTTGGGTTGCAGTATATTGTTGAGTGTCAGAAAGCTGGGTTTGCATCCTACGTCATGGCTCTTACAGCAGGACAATGACCCCAAATATACTTCAAGAAGCACCCAGAAATAAATGGAAACAAAACACTGGAAAGTTCTAAAGTGACCAGCAATGAGTTTGGATTTGAATCCCATTGCCCACCTATGCCCAACAATGGAAAGATCTTAAAAATGCTTCTGAGAGAGGGCACTCTTCAAATATGAGAGACCTGGAATAATTTGACAAAATATGTGTAATTGCAATAATTTTCCAAGAGAAATACTTAATTTTATTTTATTTATTTATTTTATTTTAAAGGCAATAACTGTGCAAGGAACGTTTCCTCATTTTTTCATCTTCTATTTGGGATTTTATGTGATATACCAAAGTACCAAGTATGTGTGAAGTGTAAAGGAAATAAGACTATACATGACCGCAGGATATATTTGAGCCGAACCTTAATCCAATCTTTGAGAGGCCGAATGAACAAATCAACAGCAGTTGAAGAATTGATTTATTTACTTCTTATGCCGTTCACCTTGCATTATAAGTGTTAAGGCGGCTTTATTCCTCAGGTCAGCACAACTACAGCGGTACCAGATTTAGATAAAAATGTTTTATACCATGTTAGCCAGTAGATAGAAAAATATTAGAATCTGAAAGTCCTCAGTGGTTAATAAATAACTAACTGAAAAGATGGTAAGCAAAGCAAGCTTTCCGGACACTATGGCCCCTTCATCAGGCTATTAATGACACAAATTCTGAAGACACACATATACATAAGCAGGGTGAGATGATGCAGTAAATATGATTGGTGACATAAAGTAGAGTTACTCTTGGGAGGGGGAGGAGCTGGGGAGGTAAAATCTAAACTCCAAGATAAGAGGAACCAATTGTATTATTGTTCTTTGATTAGTGGCCTGTGGAGACCTGAAAATTACTCAGTGAGAGTAGAAAGCTATATATCCATGCGAGACTGTTCACATAAGAAATGTAGAGGATTTTTATGTGAACAGGTGCAAAACCTGTCCATTTATAATGACAATGGACAAGATAAAGATTCCCAGGACAGATCAGGACTACAAGATCCCAGGTTTCTTCTGTTGCACCACAAGCAATGTGGTGTATTTAATTATATGTACCAAATGTCCAACAGGTGGCATTTACGTAGGGGAGACCGGACTACAATTCAGGACAAGAATGAATTATTATTGCCACACAATAAAAGAAAAGTGTATGGACCTACCTGTAGCAAAGCATTTTTGCAGCTCTGACCACAGTGAACCGATATGAGGCCTCTCAATTTAAAAAGTAACTTCAAATCTCAGAAAGAGAGAAGAATTTGGGAATACAAATCAAATTGATAACGAAATTTAACACATTCAAAACAGGATTGAATGTCTCACATGGATTCATGCATTTTTATATCAATTAAAAGTGCATTTGGGGATATCACATCTTTAAACAGACCCCAGTTAGAGGATAATGAACTTTTGACACTTCTTACCTGAACTGTCTAGCATGGATATATAGCTTTCTACTCTCACTGAGTAATTTTCAGGTCTCCACATGCCACTAATCATACAACAATAATACAATCGGTTCCTCTTATCTCAGAATTTGATTTTACCTCCCCAACTCGTCGCCCGCTCCCAAGACTGGCTCTGCTTTACATCACATGTCGTATTTACTACATCATCTCACCCTGCTTATGAATATGTATGTGTCTTCAGAATTTGTGTCATTATCAGCCTGATGAAGGGGCCATAGTGTCCCAAAGCTTGCTTTGCTTACCATCTTTTCAGTTAGCCATTAAAAGGTATCAACCACTGAGGACTCTCAGATTCTAATATTTTTCAGATTTATATACGGTAGTTTTATTAAGGTTTGGCTGCAATCACACTAAAAAAGCTATTTTAAAAATAAAGGTATTTTGCATCACTCTGACTCATGTGAAGGCTTGAATTTTGTTGGATGAGTTGTAACTTTTATTGGTACCATTTTGGGCAACATAATATTTTTGATCTCTTTCTATTGAGCTTTTTGTGAGGCAAAATTAAGAAGAGACAGCAATTGTAGTTAGTAGAGTGTCTGTTTTTTTTTTATGTCGTTCACTGAGTGGTAAAAGTGATAAAACAGCTTTATCCCTTGGGTCATTACAAATATAGTAGAATACCATGTTTATATTGTTCTTTATGTTTTACAGATTTTACATAATAAAAATCATTTTGTAAAAAAGAAATAGCTTTTTCATTGCTGTATTCGGAAAGCTACCGTATATACTCGTGTATAAGCTGACCCGTGTATAAGCCGACCCCCCTACTTTTGCCCCCAAAACCTGGGAAAACCTATTGACTCGTGTATAAGCCGAGAGTGGACCCCAGCACAGGTGTACAGCCCCCAGCAGTGTGGTATACAGGCCCCCCAATGGTAGTATACAGCAGCCTCCCCAGTGGCATATACAGGCCCCAGTAGTATATACAGCAACCCCAGTGGTATACAGCAGCCTCCCCAGTGGTATATACAGACCCCACCAGTATATACAGCAGCCCCAGTGGTATATACAGCAGCCCCAGTGGTATATACAGCAGCCCCAGTGGTATACAGGCCTCAGCAGTATATACAGCAGCCCCCAGGGGTTATACAGCAGCCCCCAGGGGTTATACAGCACCCCCCAGGGGTTATACAGCACCCCCCAGGGGGTACCCTGCAGCCCCCTGGGGGTACCAACAGCCCCCTGGGGGTACCAACAGCCCCCAGGGGGTACCCAGCAGCCCCCAGGGGGTACCCACAGCCCCCTGGGGGTACCCACAGCCCCCTGGGGGTACCAACAGCCCCCAGGGGGTACCCAGCAGCCCCCAGGGGGTACCCGGCAGCCCCCTGGGGGTACCAACAGCCCCCAAAAGCTGGCACTGTCCCCCCTTGTAAGGGCCCCCCCCCCCGCTGTTTATACATTACCATCCCGGTGTTCTAATCGGCGCCGCTCCTCGGTGCTGCTTCTTCATCCTCCCGTCCTCGCTGGCTGCATCCGGGATCTCCGGCCGTCGCGCGATGACGTCATATGCCTGCGACGGCCGGAGATCCCGGATGCAGCCAGCGAGGACGGGAGGATGAAGAAGCAGCACCGAGGAGCGGCGCCGATCAGAACACCGGGATGGTAATGTATAAGCAGCGGGGGGGGGGGCCCTTACAAGGGGGGACAGTGCCAGCTTTTGGGGGCATATATGAACTGCTTCCCCCTGCCGCTGATTGACAGTGCATATATAATGCACGGCCCCACGTGACGGGGCCGCTCATACAGCAGCCCCCCCCCCCGCCTCCTCCAGCCTCCACAGCCCCGGGACACAGCCCCCACCGTATATGACCCGTGTATAAGCCGAGGGGGAGACTTTTCAGCCCAAATTTTGGGCTGAAAAACTCGGCTTATACACGAGTATATACGGTATATATTTTTTTATTTTTTTCACTGACTGAGCTGTATGGTGGCTTGTTTTCTGCGAGACAAGATGTTGTTTTTAGCTATGCCATTTTAATTTACATATGACTTTTTGAACATGTTTTATTCCACTTTTTAGTCAGCTGTACGATGAAATAACTTAGTTTTTGCTGTGCTTTTTAATTATCTTTGCTTCACTGTTCACTGAAAGGGTTTCCTAGTGGGATACTTTAATAAATCGGGTTGTTCCGGATGTGGCAATACCAAACATGTTTACTTTTTTGTTTAATTTATTTTACATATAAATTTATGTATTTATTGGTATCCTTTTTTTCATTATTTATTTTGTCTTATTAAATATTTTTGAATTATTTTAACTTTGTTACTTAGTCATTCTATGGGACTTTAACTTTTATTAGTCTGATTGCTGGTATAATGTATTGCAATGCAGATGAATTGCAATGCATAATATCTGAAGTAAGGTGATTCCCTGTAGGGTATATATAAAAAACAAACATGCGGCGCCAATCTCAGCGCGTTACCAATGTAACTCTCTGGTGCCCTTTTAATGAAGTTTTATGCACTCACCTCTTGCCATAAAACTTCAAGCATATGGTTTTTCCAAAGCCTCCTCACGCTTTGGATATTTTATCCGGGTCTGCTGCTCGCCTTGAATTGATCCTGTATTGGGTCCTGCCACGGATTCCCACAGGCATAAAGGTTCAATAGGAAGTGATCCAATTCTATAGTGGCCGCGCTCCCCGTGGTATTCGAGTCCTCATCAATTTTACGGAAGACTGAGGTTTGATGGTGAGAACCTCATTAGCTAGAGCAGCAGCTTCTTCCACTGTTGTTGGTTTTCTGTCACGCACCCATTCCCAGATCTCATTGGAGCATTCAGCATAGAATTGTTCTTAAGGATGACCTGGACTTAGCATAGAATTGTTCTTAAGGATGACCTGGAGTCCAGGTCATCCTTAAGAACAATTCTATGCTGAATGCTCCAATGAGATCTGGGAATGGGTGCGTGACAGAAAACCAACAACAGTGGAAGAAGCTGCTGCTCTAGCTAATGAGGTTCTCACCATCAAACCTCAGTCTTCCGTAAAATTGATGAGGACTCGAATACCACGGGGAGCGCGGCCACTATAGAATTGGATCACTTCCTATTGAATGCATAATATCTGTCATTGTTAGTCTGACAGAAGCCTTTTAAACCATGCTTCTAGCATAGTCTAACAGGCATACCATAGTCGGGTGACTCAGAGGTCGTCATGATGACCTCAGATTGCCATGCAATGATTGGGCCCCAATGATTCTGTCACAGGACATGTCTGTTTGGCTCCACATTCATTCTGCAGCAAGATAATGATGACAAACATACAGACAATATCATTAATTAATATGTAAAAATAAAAAATAAAAGCGTCCTGAATAGTGATAAGTAAGCATGCTCGCCGCTACTCGGTACTCGCACGAGTATCCCGGTACTCAGGATGCTCGGCGAGCACCGAGTACCGCCGAGATGCTCGGACTCATCACTAATCATTATCGATGTGACACAAATACACAGCTCCCTTCAGTGCACAAAGTAAGTTGGCACCTCACAGAGAGCAGAATGATTGTTAGGGTCCCTCTGGGGAGCACAGCAAGGTGTTGTATGCTGTGTATGCTGTGACGATTTGAAAAAGCCCACCCTCCTGCCCTTTCCCAGAAACACTCGGTTTATAGCCGAATGTCTGTGGGCGGAGCCTAGCACTCATTGACTTGCATTGGGCTCGGTGCTCAGTCGAGCACCTGAGCATCTTGAAATGCTCGACCAGAGCATCGAGCACCTGAGCATTTTAATGCTCACTCTTCACTAGTCCTGAAAGTAATATGGCCCACACAAAGCCCTGATTTCAATAACATCCAGTTTGCCTGGAATTAAATGAAGAGTCAGAAGGATCTGCTGAATATCTGTGGTTTGTTCTCGGTTCCTTCAAAAACCTTACCAAAAATACTTGATACTTTGATTCTGTTTTGAAAGCAAAGGGAATTTACATCAAATATTATTTTGAATAAGATTTCCATTTTGTTCATTCTCATTGCGTTTTGTTAAATTATATAAGCAAACTTCTCTTTTTAAACATGTTCTTGATGAGCCCAGGGCAAGGGGTACTCGGATACCGGGGCCTGGATCTGATGGATTTAACTGGGGAAATCACGGGTGGTCGGGTTCCCGGTTCCATGCCTGGCTGTCATTTGTTAGATGGGGGGGAATATTTACAGGGGATAAAGAGTACGTGACGCCACTTGTGGTTCCCGGTAATTTGGGGAACCGGCACTGCAGACCAGCCGCTGAGGTGATGAAGGGTGCAGCTAAGTGTAGTCCAGCTCCCCACAGGTGGAGCTTTTACCTTAGGGCAGCGGTGGTGAAGGATGATGAGGGAGATGAGGGGATGAGGGGAGATGAGGGGAGTAGTGATTACCCTTCCAGTGAGATGCTGGTGATGCGGAGGTGCTCTGGGCACGGGCGAGAAGGAAGACAGAGACCAGTTCAACTTCAACTCCATTTTACTGGTATCGGCAGAGGTTATTGAAGATACGGTACAGCTTGGTTTAACGGGTGATTGTTGCCGGCTCAGGGTCCCCTATGGAGTCTCCAGATGTTTCTTCTTAAGTCTTTCGGGGGCAAAATTCTGCCCTTTTCTGTCTTTCACCACCCTTGCTGAGCTCTTCCCCCAGTTCCTTGGTCTGTTACTAATAGGTAAGGTTTATTCCTTACCGGTACGGACGGGAGATACCTTGCTCTTCCCCTGACACTGGAATTCGGTCCATTACCTATAGTGTCCTGGACCTGTTTTGGTACTCAGGGGCGAGGTACCTTCTTGTGGCGCTAACGGCTACCCAGTGATTATGGCCCCGCAGCTCATCGGTTTGTGGCCAGAGATAAACTGCTGACTGCCTCAGCTTCCCGTGTTGCCGGTATTCCCCAGACATTACCAGCCGGCGCCAACCGGTTCTGGTCCTTCCCCTTCTGTCCTGGGCCTCCCCTTAAAGATGGGGATCCCTGCTGTCAGCAGCCTGCCAGGCACATCCGTTCTGGCTGCCTTCCCAGCACTGTCTGAACTAACTGTCACTCAAGTCTTTCTGCACTGACCTTGGCTCCACCCCCTTTTGGACCTACTGAATAATCAGTCCCTCTATACTAAGGTGGCCTAGTTCTGTGTGTGTGTGTAAAAACAGACTCCATAGGTTAAACCCTAAACCCACAACTTACAGAGGAACACATATATTTGTAAAATGTAATACCTCTCTGTGGCGCCTAGCCAGAGGGGCGCCACATTCTTACTTTCAGCAATTTTGCACACCTGCCTAAAACGTTTGCATAGCACTGTATATAGTGATATGTTATACAGTATTTATTTACTGATGCTCATTTCTTCTGCCTCTCTATTAAGAGCACATTTGTTAATTTACAAATGCATCTCTTTGTCCTCATAAGAAAGGTTACACTCTTTCTAAAACAAACAAACAAAAAAAAAGGTTTTTCTGTATCCTTATAAAGACTAGTCAGAAATAATAGCTCAAGAGATGGATTGTTTGCAAGTGCTATGATTTATTATTATTCCATAAATTGAGAAATAAGGACTAGTCAAACATTACAGATATAGACATCAAAGACAATGGTATTTCATGTGGGTAGACGCAGAACAACTGAAGCACACACAATATGGTGATGGGTACAATAGTGATGCACACAGGACAATATGGTGATGGGTACAATAGTGATGCAGTACACAGGACAAGGTCCCTCATAATGATAACTGGTACACTCAGGCAAGATAAGATTGCATCATACAAAAATAACAGTACATGTATACAGGAAACCCATATAAAGTAAGGATCATGTATGAGCAATGAAAACAGCCATTGAGGAGTACCAAAGGTGCATGGGGGCCAATGTCCATAAAAGGATCACTCAGCCATCACTAATACAATGTTATGAGGACAGGAGGTCCGTGTCTGGGCGCAGACCCTGACATGTATTCCATTGCTTCTTCCTTAGGGGCTTTGAGGGGAGTGTGGGGAATAAGTGCTTAAGTAGACCTAAAGCCATATCATTGGCAGGTCCGAATTGCATGCACCTGTGGAGCCTGAATCACAGCAAGAGTGGCCAGTATCAGCGCCACTTCCCAGGGTTGGAAGCAAACTTCTGGTGACATCAGCAACCGGAAGCTGCATGTCACACCACTCGCGCATGCGCAATCAACAGGCTCTCACCGCGCATGCGTCGGACCACTGCTGCCATGTTGCTAGTGGGCAGTCAGCAGAGCAAAATAGCTGTGTGAATATAGGTACCAAAATATAAAGCGGCTGGATCCAAATATAAGAATAATGTATAGTACACTCCCTGACAGAAGTTATGTCACTTATCCATGTTATGTAAATAAAAGCTTATACTCTGATGTTAAATTCATACATTGGTTGTATAATTACTCTTTTGAAAGCTGAAACCCTCTGAAATTTGGTTTAGGTTAAGAAAATAAATTGGCATCAGTGCTGAAATATTGATCACACAGAATGGTCAGATTTTAGCAAGACAAAAGTTTTGTTGCCTGGTCATATAATGCACCCAATCCTAGTTTACATCCTCACCTGTGCTCAGTAAATGAACAGATAATTAGTGGGTGTGTATAAAAAGAAACCCAGCACCCAGACATTCACATGAACTGCAACTTGAGCTCTGAAGCTCTGACAACATGCCAAAAATCCACCCTGTGACCAAAGCCTTGATTATCAAGAGGCTGAAGAGCAAATTCACTGCAGAGGTGGCTGACACCTTTAATGTGTCTCAGCGTCAAGTACAAAGAATTAAAAAATGATTTGAAGAAACGAATGTGTTTCACAAGCCCAGGTGCCTCAGACCCCGCAAGACATCTGCTCAGGAGGAACGTTTGTTGGTTAGAATATCCAAAGCAAGCCCCTCTTCCACTGCAGCAGAGCTCCAACAGGCCTGGTCACATCAAGTCCCTGGGTCAATTAGAACAGTTTGTAGGATTCTGTCTCAAAATGGCTTGCATGGTCGAATCAGTGCCCAGAAGCAGCACTAAACAAAAGGCGAATAAAAAACTGTGTGGCATTTGCAAAGTCCCAAAGCCTGCTAAACAGATGGAAGCTGGAAAAGTGGCAGAAGATGGATTTCTCTGATGAATCTTCGATAGAATTACATCACAGCCACCGCAAATACTGCAGGAGACCTACTGGAGCCTGTATGGATCCAAAACACACAGAGAAAACAGTTACATTTGGTGATGTTTCCATGGTCTGGGGTTACATTCAGTATAGAAGTGTGCAAAACATTTGTAAGGTGGAAGGCAATATGAATAGCCTAAAATATCAAGAAGTATTAGCTACCTCTTACATTCCAAATCATAAAAGGGGTCAAATTCTGCAGCAGGATGGTGTTCCATCTCATACATCCATCTCTACAACAAAGTTCCTCCAGGCAAAAATAGATCAAGGTGCTCAAGGACTGGCCAGCCCAGTCACCAGACATGAACATCATTGAGCATGTTTAAGGTAGGATGAAAGAGGAAGCTTGGAAGACAAAACTAAAGAAATCTAGATAAACTCTGGGAGGCATTGTAAGGCTGCATTGTTTGCTATTCCAAATGAGTTTCTTTAATAAATTGTATGAATCATTGTTGAACCGCATGGATGCAGTCCTTCAAGTTCATGGAAGTCACACAAAATAATAAATATGACTCTAATAGCACCACAACTTCATTCACCAATGTTATGCAACATATATTTGTATTTATAAGTTACCGGTATTTGTTTGAAAATCAACATTTACTTTCTGTGGGCGACAAAATTTTTGTTTTGCCAAAATCTGACCATTCTGTGTTCATTAAATGATCAATAATTCAGCATTATGCTAATTTATTTTCGTAACCTAAACTACATTTAGGAGGGTTTCAGCTTTCAAAAGAGCAATTAATACAACCAATGGATGAATTGTACGTCAGGTTATAAGCTTTTATTTACATAACATGGATAAGCAACATAACGACTGTCAGGCAGTGTAGAAGGAGTCCTATTCAACATTGGAAAAACCCCAGTATGGAAAAAGGAAAAGGTTTTTTTACAGCCACATGCACTGTAGGTTGATAGCCAACCTCTATACAAATAATCAGCTTACACAGTATAAAAGTCCATGCACAAGGGAACATCACTGGTATGCAGCAGAAGACAGGGTGCTAGATGTAAATGATCTAGCACATAATATTTAGATGGTCTTTTATAGTATTCACGAGTTGTTTCCCACAGATCTCATATGGTTAAGGAACTACCAAGCACAACGGCTGTGAAAACAGCTGAAAAGTAAAAACACTCACATTAAAACTTTGCTCTCAACGCATATTTAATACTGGAAGAGGCAGTATGAAAAAAAAAAACAACAGGCATTGAGAAGGGAATCAAGAGAAAATGCAGGGCAGAACATCGTCATAGGAAACATGACAAACTAAGTTGCTCGTTAAGACCATAAGGGCTAAAAAGAGGATGAGGGGCTACGTGTACCTGATGTCAGAGGCTACAATATGGCATGTATTTTACGGAATGTCCTGGACTGGGTTAATGGTTCAAACAGATATTCAGATGTATAGTTGGAAAGGGAGTTGGCCAAACCGTGGGACCTGTCGGCCCTCCTTCACTCTCCTCCCTTGGAGATCCCTCCTCATGTTAAAAATACAGTAATATTTAGAGACACAATGATGACCTGGAAGGGAGTAAGGAAGAAATTGATACTATCTTGGAGAATATCTAGGGATATCAATCCCTGGGCCTGTCCCGTCTTTAAGCTAGGATGCAAAAATAAACTATTCCGGGAGTGGAGAGTGAGGGGTGTCAAGACAATGGGAGACCTTATGCACCCATTAGAGAAAAGATGGCTGTCAGAGGAGGAGGTGTTAGAAAAATTCAATCTACCTGGAATTCATACTATACAGTATCGACAGATAAGTCATTATCTTATGTCACATTTAAGAAACATATCAAAAGACTTGGAAAACTCTCCATGGGATGAGCTAAGAGGGATGGAGGTAGCGGAGGTGACAATCTCTTCATTATATAATAGATTACAAAAAATCCTCAGACCAGCGATGACGCATAATCATTTTTAAAAAATGAAACAAACACTTTCATGACCCCGAACTGACCCGAAGATCTTGGAGGGTTGGGGAAGGATTCGTAGATATATCGTAAATGAGAGGTGGAGAGATTCGCAATATCGTATTATGCATGCCTTCATACAGGGTTTTAACATTCCACCCTCTTCAGGTAACCAACATAGATGGGTACACTGCCCTAAATGCAAATCACCAGCCACTGACCTGGAACACGGCCTTCAGTCATGTCCGGACTCTCAAAGGTTCTGGAGGGAGGTGAGGGCGCTGGCCTCGGGACTTTATGGGCTAGAAGTTCCTTTAAATACCCTTTTATGGTTATTCCATTGCTTTGAGGACTCGGGCTTACTAAGACCATCTCATATTCTGTTTCACACCATAGCTGTGACAGCCAAGAGATTACTCTTGTAATATTGGTTGAACGATTCGTTGTCCGGTAGGGAACAACGAATCATGAACATGAGATCTGTCCTTGCACTCGAAAAGATCGAAACTTTGAGAAATGTCGACAAATTAGCTAAGAAATTTTTTACCAAATGGAGACCGTTCCTTGAAGACGCATTTACGGACTCAGAGATTGGGGACTTTATGACTCCTTTCAAATCGTCTTCGTGGTACGCCTTAGAAGACCTGGAGGGCAGCCTGGGTAGATTACGATGTAGTTAAAATTATGAGAGGTTGCATGAGAAATGGTGGTTGGCACTAACTTCTTTAGTATGAGACTTTTATAGGATGGAAAATGTTGTAGTGGTAGGGGGGGGTAGTGGGCTTTTTACGGAATGGTTTAGTCTGGGGTTTCATTGTAAGGCTATTTATGTTTCTGATAAAACTTTGTGCGGGAAACTTGTGTTGCACTACTTATAACTCGATCTTTGTCGATAATAGAATAGATGATTGATGATTGTATTATAGAGCAATTTTTGTATTACCAGTTTTTTTTTTTTTTTCTTTCATGCCTGACCACACCTCATATGTTTCTTTTAGCTATGAGATGACATGGACGAGAGGGATATTTGATAATCTGTCTAACTAATTGTTTCATTGTTTTTTATGGCTGTAAAACTTTAATAAAAATGATTATACAAAAAAAAAGACCATAAGGGCTCATTGTGCCCAGTCTGACTATCCATTGGCATTCTAGTTGGACCAGCCTGTTTTTTAGCTCACCACATCTGCTCCCAAAATTCACCCTATTGATACCGCAAACATTTCAGATTGCAGTCATGGTACAGTTTACAGTGCCTAGGGATTGTTCTCAAAAGGGACACATCATCAATGGGTTTGGACCCGATAATGTCCCTAACATGTTCCATCACACAGGTCCTAAACTCCCTGGAGTTCAACCCAACATAGACGAGGCCACAACCAAAGGTGGCATAATAAATCACCCCCCTTGAGCTGCATGAAATATACTTCCTGATGATAAAATCCCTCAGACCATCCACTGATTTAAAGGTCTTGGCTCTTAGGGCCGCTTTACACACACCAACTTCTGTGACCAACTTCTGAACAGATCTCTGGTTGCAGTGAAATCATGGACACATTGCTCCATTTTGTGGCTGTGTATAAATGGAACAATCTGTCCATGATTTCACTGCAACCAGAGATCTGTGCAGAAGTTGGTCACAGAAGTTGGTGGGTGTAAAGCGGCCCTTACAATATTTTGACAGGCCATACAGGAGCCACAGGGAAAAAAGCCCAGCCTTGCTGATGCTGTACCAAATGGGAAGACAAGATTTGGCACATAATGGCTGTTAACAAGGGTATCCCTGAAGCTCCTGCCTTGTCTAGCTGTCGTCAGCGGGCAGTCTGGAAGGAAGTCACACAGAGAAGGCTCTGTTTTCAGTACAGCCCAATGGCAGGTGAGAATGGATCTTATTTCGTTCCATTGATTATTGTAAACCGAAATAAATCTCACCTGTGGTTTTGTAGCCTCGTTTAGTTTGGGGCTTGCTCCCAGGAGCTGGGGACAGGGGTGCTCATAGCACGTAAACTTCTATTTTTAAACATGTTTTTACTTTCACCATTTTGCACACCTGCCTAAAACTTTTGCTCAACACCGTATATTGATATACCGTATTATATTTATATACTGATGCTCATGTCTTCTGCCTCTGTATTGTTCATTTACAAATGTATCTCTTTGTCCTCATAAGAAAGGTTACACTCTTTCTAATAACCTAGACGTAGGACATATCTTATACTTCCTTCAAGCCTCAAGCTTGTTACTCCTATGGGGAAATAAAGGGTTAAACTTTAAAAATGGAAAGGCCAGCCAGCCAAGCCTCCTCTCTTGTTAATATGGTGTCATTAAGACGCAGTCCCACACAGGTTAATATAATTGGGTCTGTGTAGGATCGCTGATCCGCAGCCAGTTACTGCACAGAACAAATGACATTTAAGTGTGAGATGTAGAAGTTGGCTTGTTATCCCTGGGACAGGAACGTCACTTCAGCAGAGGGGACAAGGATAAATTGGCCGGGAAGTGGTGAGAAGAGTCTGCATTTATTAGAGGCAACCTAACACAGTGGGGAGAGCTGTGATTATTATCTCTATTCAGAATTACATGGAGACTTACACATTACACTATCTAAGAATATAATATAAGACACACATCTGTAGGTATACATGGAAATATTGATGAAGGTATATACTGTATTGTATTGTATTAACTCAAATTAGAGAAGTAATGTGAAGCTCCTGGGCTCCAGTGTACAGTCTAACATGACCCCCCATTTACTAAGTCCAATTTAAAATACTGTTGTCTTCTTTTGTGACAAAGGGGCATTTGGGCTACTTCCTAGACCAAAACACAGATGTGACTGCTACCTCCACTCTTCCCAGTGGCGTAACTTCAGGCTCAGGGGCCCCGATGCGAAAGCTCAAACGGGGCCCCCAATTATTGCAAATCTCTAATAGTATTAGTCTTTTTCTATAGGCCAAAGGGACTTCTGGGGCCCCCCTAGGCTGCAGGGCCCAGGTGCGATCGCAACCCCTGCACCTGTTGCAATTACACCCCTGACTCTTCCGACAATACCTCCCCTAAGGACAGAGACACACTTATGCAAGCTGTATGTGATATCCTCACATGCATCTCACATGACTTTCCCAGCCCGGCCACCAGCTCTCTGAACAGGAGTGTTGGGCTGCATAGTAACACAATCAGCTGATGCATTCCTGTTCAGAGAAGCAGTGACAGGGCTGGGTGAGTCATGAGAGCTGCATGCGAGGATATCGCATGCAGCTCGGATAGTGTGTCTCTGCCCTAACAAATATATTCAGTATGCTAAAGAAACAGTCAGATGGCTATTAACTTGTTTTTACACTGTTACTACTTATTTTCAATCCTCTATTTTTTTATGTCTCTAAAGAAAATTCATGTAATATGCATTATTATTAAAAACTATGTACAGATGTCCATAGATTCTAATTTATTAAAACATATTATTAAATGGTACAGTAACCCGTATTTTCTTATATATTGACATACAGTTGAAACCAGCAGACACATATACATGATTTTCTCTCTATCTGACATGAAATCAGAATAAACCATTCACGTTTTAGGTCAATGTGGATTATCATAATAATTAATATTTGACAAATGCCAGAATAATGAGAGAGAGAATGTTTTAAGGCATTTTTAATAGTTTCTGCAAAGTCAAAGGTTTACATACATTTCATTAGAATTTGGTACCAGTGTCCTTAAACTGTATGACTTGAGTCAAACATTTGGATATTCTTCCACAAGCTTCTCACAATAGTTGGTAGGAATTTGTCCCCATTCCTCCTGACAGAACTGGTGTAAGGCTGCCTTCACATTTGCGGACCCCTCCGCAGCGTTCTGCGGAGGGGTCCGCAATGTGACCGCAGCGGCCGCCAGCTCCTATCTTTATAATGGGAGCGCACACATGGCGATTCCCTCCGCAGAACGCTGCGGAGGGGAACGCTAATGTGAAGCCAGCCTAACTGTGCCATGTTTGTAGGTCACCTTGCTCGCACCTGCCTTTTCAGCTCTGCCTATACATTTTTAATAGGATTGAGATCAGGGCTTTGTGATGGTGACTCTAAAGCATTTACTTTGCTATCCTTAACCCCTTCATGACCTTGGAATTTTTCATTTTTCATTTTCGATTTTTGCTCACCAAGAGCCATAACTTTTTTATTTTTCTATCAATATAGACATATGATGGCTTGTTTTTTGCGGGACGAGATGTACTTTCATATGCAATAATTTATTTTACCATATAGTGTACAGGGAAATTGCAAAGAAGTTCTAAATGCAGTGAAATTGCAAAAAAAAAGTGCAATGACACGTTTTGTTTTTTGGGTATTTTAGTCGCCATGTTCACTATATGATAAAAGCGACGTGACGGGTTGATACCTCGGGTCGGTATGACCCAACATGGATACCTTTACTGGTATCTAGGTGGTGAAAAAAAATTCAGAAGTTTGAAAAAAAAAAACAGACTTTTTGCGCCATGTTCTGCGACCCGTAGCGTTCTCATTTTTCGGGATCTTGGGCTGTGTGATGGCTTATTTTTTGCATCTTGAGCTAACGTTTCTAATGTTACTATTGTTGGGGGGATCCGCAGTTTTGATCGCCCGTTATTGCATTTTATAGCAATGTTGCAGACACCAAAAAAAACGGAATTTTGGCGTTTGGACCTTTTTTCCATTACGGAGTTTACGGCTTTCATTATCGGATTTAATACGATGATAGATTGGGCAATTTTGAACGCGGCGATACCAAACGTGTATTTTTTTTATATACTTTTATTGTGATTGGGGAAAAGGGGGGTGATTTGAACTTTTATATATTTTTTTTTTTACAAGTTTTTAAAAACTTTATTTTTTTATAAATTCTTATTTTTACACTGCCTTTTTAAGAGGCACCTTGCTGCACAGTCCGATCGCTTCTGGGAGATACAGATGAGCTGCAGCTCATCTGTATCTCTCAGAATCGCAGACCTGTTATGGTTGGCAGTGCCTGCCAACCACAACACAGAGCTGCTCAGTGACAGCATCTGGGGTCTAGCCAGGACCCCGGGCTGTCACGTGGGCACCGGAGATCCAGCGATATTATCGCGAGATCTCCGGAGCAGTCGGGTAACAGCGCGTTCCCCGTCGTGTCCGCCTTGGAACCCGCTGTCAGTGATTCACCAGATACTGCAGGTGCCGTTACGTTAAAAAAACTTTTATTATTCTATTTTTACTAAACCCCTTTTTCATGACCACCAGGGCCACGGATCCGGGCACCGGCCACCAGTGACAGTCCCTTAAAGCTACGCCCGGGATCCAAGTACCCCGGCCCTGGGGTGCGTCAATCTCTATATATGCAGTTGCACCAAAGCTATGGTGCCCAAGGTGAGCTTAGGCCTCTATTCTACAAGCAAAGATTACCATAGGTTTCTTCAAGCTTACTAGTCCCTAAAATGTACCCAGGTTTGCTAGATATTGATGCCCTCTCTGCCTTTAAAAATACACATATAAATGGGGTAGAAAATATTAAATTACATTTCCAGATGTACAAACTGAGATGCTCCACACACAAGAGCAACACTAGTTCAGGGTGGATTTCTAATGCAGCCATGATGCCCTAAACACTGGTAACCATTATCATATTCAGCTCATGATGGTATGCTCTATGATCAGTAAAACATTTATAACCAATCTCTATATCAAGTTGGTCGCATCAAAAGAAAAAAATTGGAATATACGACCATGCTACCATCCAGTCAATCACATAGATAAATGATTGTGATTTAAGCGGTCGTACTTTCCAATTATTTCCTCTTGATGCGCCTAAATTCATCTTGGAAGACTGCTGCAACCGTCAGGATTTGTCATCAGGACGACATTAGGCTTATATTGTGGCTTTCACAACCATATGAGGTGAGCAAACCAAGTTTATTTTGTTAATCTAAATTGTCGCAGGTAACACCCTATGTTGGCGCCATTTTCTCTTCCAGCATTTGACCTATATCAAGTTGGTGACGGGGAGCTCAAACTAAGATTTGTAAGAGACCCATGTAATAGGAATAATGAAGTCCTGGCAATTTCTGCCCCAGGGTCCAAGGTTAAGAGGCATACCTGTGAAAATAACATTCTATACAAAACATGTTAGCCCAACACTGTATACCATAATATATTAAAGATTATAATAATGAGCATACATGAAAATATGAAGCTTATGGTTGAGTATTATAATATACAAGCTGTAGTACCCGGCTACGCCCGGGTTAATAAATAACTGATGTTAGCTATAACAAAATAGAATTTGAATATGTCATATTAATGACCTGTAGGAAAATAGAAGCTGAGCTGTGATTGATTGCTATAGGCAGCCTAATAAATCTCCAGCCAACAGTAAACCCTCCCCCTGGCCGGGCACTATATGTTACCTCACACATGCACATAATAGACAGCTCATGTGACTGGCATCTGCCTTAATTCCCTATATGGCACATGTGTTGCACATTGGCTGTTTTTAATCAGATGTTTATGTTTGGAAATTAAAGATAGCACCGTATGAGGCGAGTTGTGTGAGGTGATTTGTGCACATCTGTGTCTGTGTGTGTGGTGGTGTGTGTGTCCCTGGGGTTTGTATGTCCCTGTGAGGGGGGTCTGTGTGGTGTGTGTTTCTGTTGTGTGTCTCTTTGTGGTGTGTGTGTGTGTGTGTCCCTGTGGGGTGAGTGCATGTGTCCCTATAGGGTGTGTATGTGTGTGTGTCCCTGTGGGGGTCTGTGTGGTGTGTGTGTGTGTGTGTGTATCTGTATTGTGTGTGTCTCTTTGTGGTGTGTGTGTGTGTCCCTGTGGGGTGAGTGCATGTGTCCCTATAGGGTGTGTATGTCCCTGTGGGGAGGGTCTGTGTGGTGTGTGTTTCTGTTGTGTGTGACTCTTTGTGGTGTGTGTGTGTGTGTCCCTGTGGGGTGAGTGCATGTGTCCCTATAGGGTGTGTATGTGTGTATGTCCCTGTGGGGGGTCTGTGTGGTGTGTGTGTGTATCTGTATTGTGTGTGTCTCTTTGTGGGTGTGTGTGTGTGTCCCTGTGGGGTGAGTGCATGTGTCCCTATAGGGTGTGCATGTGTGTGTGTCCCTGTGGGGGGGGGTGGTCTGTGTGGGGTATGTGTGTCTCTGTGTTGCGTGTGTCTCTTTGTGGTGTGTGTGTCCCTGTGGGGTGAGTGCATGTGTCCCTATAGGGTGTGTATGTATGTGTGTGTGTGTCCCTGTGGGGGGGGTCTGTGTGGTGTGTGTCTCTTTGTGGTGTGTGTGTGTGTCCCTGTGGGGTGAGTGCATGTGTCCCTATAGGGTGTGTATGTGTGTGTGTGTCCCTGTGGGGGGTGTGTCTGTGTGGGGTGTGCGTGTCTCTGTGTTGTGTGTGTCCCTTTGTGGTGTGTGTGTGTCCCTGAGGGGTGAGTGCATGTGTCCCTATAGGGTGTGTATGTGTGTGTGTCCCTGTGCGGGGGTCTGTGTGGTGTGTGTGTCTCTTTGTGGTGTGTGTGTCCCTGTGGGGTAAGTGCATGTGCCCCTATAGGGTGTGTATGTGTGTGTGCCTCTGTGTGGGGGTCTGTGGTGTGTGTGTGTGTATCTGTGTTGTGTGTGTCTCTTTGTGGTGTGTGTGTGTGTGTGTCCCTGTGGAGTGAGTGCATGTGTCCCTATAGGGTGGCTATGTGTGTGTGTCCCTGTGGGGGGGGTCTGTGTGGTGTGTGTGTCTGTGTTGTGTGTGTGTGTCCATGTGGGGTGAGTGCATGTGTCGCTATAGGGTGTGTGTCCCCGTGGGTGTGTGTATGTCTCTGTGTTGTGTGTGTCTCTTTGTGGTGTGTTTGTTCGGGTGCGTGGTGAGTATCCAATATTGGGGCTGCACCTTAGCGACTATACACTTGCTGTTACTCTTTGTGTGTGTATACATGTCCCCAAGCGTAGTGAATATCTCATGTTGGGGCCCCACCTTAGTGACTATATGCTGGTATGTGCTGTTAGTCTTTGGCGCTATCATTAAGCCCCTCTCATTCACAACTGTCAACTGGTAACTGCCACTTTTTCCCCATTATGTAGATAGGGGCAAAATTGTTTGGTGAATTGGAATGCGCGGGGTTAAAATTTTGCCACACAACAAAGCCTATGATGCTCCCGGGGTCCAGACATGTGATTGTGCAAAATTTTGTGGTTATAGCTGACAGCTGTCGATTTTCCATTCACTTTTTCCCCATTACGTAGATAGGGGCAAAATTTTTTGGTGAACTGGAACGCGCAGGGTTAAAATTTCGCCTCACAACATAGCCTATGACGCTCTCGGGGTCCAGACGTGTGACTGTGCAAAAGTTTGTGGCTGTAGTTGCGACGGTGTAGATGCCAATCCCGGACATACATACATACATACATACACACATACATACACGCACACATTCAGCTTTATATATTAGATAAATCCTCAAGATTTCCTTCTATATCTGTAGACCCTCAGGCACAACTATACTGGTAAGGTCAATTTGGCCATTGAAATTGGGAAAGAGAATTATGATAATGTGTCTACTAATACAGACTGCCCAAGTTTCAGTATGTAAAATATGTAAGTAAATATATATAATTCTATGTATAAGTAAAATTAAAAGAACTTAGTTCTACTTATGTTGGCCTTGGCTTATTCTTTCTGTACTTTCTTATGGAAAGTCTAAGGCTGGTTTCACACTACGGATTTTTAAAATCCGATGCTGTCCGATAAAAATCGGACAGCATCGGACCGATTTTGGGCCCCATGCAGCCCTATGGGCATCGGATCGAATCGGATGTGCACTAAATGGCATCCGATTTGGTCCGATCCGATTCTGTCCGATTTTTTTATCGGTGCAAAAATCGGAGCATGCTAAAATAAAATCTGACAGAATCGGATCGAACCGAATCGGATGGCATTTAGTGCACATCCGATCCGACCCGATCAATTTAACATGGGGCCCTATGGAGAAGGGTCCGAGGAAACATCTGATGTCTCCTCGGACCCGATTTTACTGTACTGAGCATGCTCAGTACAGTAAAAATGCTCCAAACTGGGAGCGCAAGGGTTAAAAAAAAAAAGTTTATGCTCACCTCCCCCCGAGCCACCGCCGTCTCCCGCCGTCTTCCTGCAGGCTCCCGGTGGCTTCTGCAGGCTCCCGGTGTCTGCAGAGGTCTTCTACTGCAGTATAGGACCTGCGGTGATGTCACAGTCATGTGACCGCGGGTTACCATGGTGGAACCTGCTGTCACGTGACTGTGACATTACCGCAGGTCCTGTACAGCAGAAGAAGACCTCTGCAGACACCGAGAGCCTGCGGGAGCCACCGGGAGCCTGCAGGAAGACGGCGGGAGATGGCGGGGGCTCGGGGGGAGGTGAGCATAAACTTTTTTTTTTTTGCCCGGAGGCTACGATTTAATGCCGGAATCGGATGCCTATTTGGCATCCAATTCCAGGCATCAGAAGGGAGCCGATGCTGTCCGAATTTATCGGACAGCATCGGCTCCCTTCAAAATCGTAATGTGAAAGTAGCCTAACCCAAGGGGTCAATATTCGGTAACTAGATACATGTAAAATATGAGGTAAAAGCAGTAAAACATCTTGTCATGTTAAGTGAAATCTGAAGTCATAATTTTACTGTATAACATTGAACATTGGGTTACAGTTGAGATTTTGACTTCAGTCCTCCTTCTTAACCAAGTATCCAGGAAGATTACATCGTTGATTGGTATTATGGCAGTACATTAATTTAGAAAAGTAGAAAACTCCAACACGTGGTAAAATAGACAGCAAAAAGATGTTCATTTATCGTGTAGTATGATGTGGCTTTCACAGGATGATAACAGTAGTTGACTATGATTGTCCTAATGCTTCCTACTACCAGTAGTTGGATAAGTACTGCTAGCAGAATAATGGTATTATATTGAATGATATTTATCATTACCCAATTGAGGTTTTTTTATGTTTTTGACTAGTTAAACCATTTATTAGATGACTCAGTGGTCAGCACTGTTGCTGTGCATCAATTGGCTACTAGGTTAAAATCCCACCAAGGACAACATCTGCAATGACTTTGTATTTTCTCCCTATGTTTGTGTGGGTTTTGTAGCGCCCCGCTAGTCAGCGCACTACAAAAGGGTACTATATGCCTAACAGAAGGTGCAGTATGCTTTGTCCTGGTAGGGGGTAATAGAAGCCTGAAGCTCCACAATCTGCATTCACACACTCACAGCAGGGGATTAAAGGGTTAACCTGATGTTTGTGAAGACCCAGTCCCGGTGGGAGGAGTGTGGGCAGACCGGGAAAAGCACAGTGAGCAGTGAGAAAGAGAGGAAGGAGAAGGAGCTCAGAGGGAGGGCATCTCAACCTGGCGACCCAGAAGAAAAAGGGGCAGATAGAGGGTAACTGAATCACCCTTGACCAGTCCGAAGCGGGGTACTTGCTCCGACGTGGATCAGAGGTCCATCCCTGTACCGCAAATTACCAGCGTAGTCGATAGCTTTTTAGGAGCACGATCCAACCGTCCTACACCAAACATGGTCTCCACCAGAAGCACTAAACAGGGTTGGGTTCCCTTTGGTGAGATAAAGGGTTCCCATATCACCCGACGGACCTGGCTCAAGAAGTGGGATTGTGCAGGGCACCACAGAAAAGGACAGAGAAAGTAATAGAGAAGGAACACCAGTGGAGCTTCGGAGGGACACTGCTCACTACTAGAACCACCCGATCCACTACCCTGACTGAAAGAACAGTTTACCCTGTAAGCCTGCATATTACTGGAGTAAAGTACCTGTTCAGAGTGATCAACGTGTCTGTGCTTCTTCTCAGAGAACTGTGATTTACCTGCTTTGCTCCACAGTGACTACGCTGCCCTATTCCACTATTGCTATTTCCAACACCCCGGGGACTCAGCCTTACCTGTAGAGAGCTATGACATCTTGCTGCTGCACATCACTCCGGAGGTTCCAGCAGTGCCAGTGCCATCAACGGACCTACAGGTGGCATCACAAACAACGTTATTTTCTTTTCCACTTTCTATTGTCTGCTCAAGGGCACGGACTCGGGCACCGACCACCCGTGACATCCCTGTACCAGTACGCCCGAGTTCCGAGTACCCCAAGCCCTTGGCGCCAGAGAGTTTCCTCCAGGTTTTCCAGTTTCCTCCCACTCTCCAAAGATATTCTAATAGGGGATTTTAAATGTGGGTCTCAATGGGGACACTGATGAGGATAAAATGCTGTGGATGACGGCAATATATTAGCAACATATAGTAAACAAATAAGACGAATGGAAAAATATCAAGGCACACTTTTGTGGAACTTCAACAGATCGCCCTATCAACAGTTAATTTAGCTGAGTACGGTATTTGTGTGATCAGCTTGATTCAAAAAAAAATCGGAAAGAGTAATCATCGATTTCAGTTTTATTTCAATAGTCAATATTACAAGAGAAAGAAAAAACCTCTGCAATATATCTTATCAGAGAAATGTGCTTCTTTCTCCACCAGGACTGATCATTCATTCTCTACATTCTTAATTAACAGGTAAAATCTGTATTCATTGAAGACAGAATTCTATATTACTGAGCTAAGGGTGCCTTCACATTTGCGTATGGGAAAGCAGCGTATGCTGCGTTCCCATACGCAGTCAAACGCATGCGCACTGCGGTTCCTATGTTTAACATTGGAACGCATAGTGCCTGCGTTTACTGCGTTCGGGTGCGGATGCGGACGATATCTGCTCCTTCCGGTGTCCAGCATCCGCGCCCGGGACGCAGCATGTTGCATTTTTTGTGCGCTCGGGGAGCTTGGAAAATCGGCAAGCGTCCCCAAGCGCACAAAACATGCATTGTCTTCAATGGGTCCGCAGTGTTCAGCGCTTGACAGCGCGGGAGAACGCTGCGGACCCATTGAAAAATCTCCCGGTGGCTGGCGGTGATGTCACAGGAGCTCACCGACGGCCACCGGGAGATCAGCTCAGCCTCTGCTGTCCTCCTCCTCCCCGCCGCCGGTAAGCACCGGGACATGTCGGCGGGGAGTACAGCTGATGTGACAGCTGTTTGAATCTTCCCGCGCCGACATCTCCTCTCGGTGTCAGCGCGGGAAGATTCAAACAGCTGTCAGATCAGCTGTTCTCCCCGCCGACATGTCCCGGTGCTTACCGGCGGCCGGGAGGAGGAGATCTCCGGCGCTGAACTCCTCCTCCGGCCCGCCCCCGGACAGCGCCGATTGGCGGCCGGGCTCCCTAGTGATGTGTCCGCAGGCGGACATTATCCGCTGCGGACACATCATTACACACTGCTTTTGACAGAGTTTGTGTCTGCATGCCATCAGCATGCAGATACAAACGCCAGTGTGAAGCCACCCTAAGAGGTGACAATTGTTACTGAGGAGATGCTATGCAGAAGGGAGGAAGGAGAATGGGCGGAGCTCTGCTTTTAGCTCCTCCCCTTCACCCTCTTTCAATGAGAAGATGACAGTTGCTAATGATAAGTTTCAATCTCAGTAAGGCCCCTTTGACATCAGCGTTTTTCGCTGCTTGCGACAGTTACCACATCTGCCGCCTAACGACCGCACTTGTGGCACACTTTCGGCAAGCCCCATGCATCGTCTATGGGGCTTGCGGCAAGTGCAGTAATGCCGTGATTCGGCCGTTGCGGCTGCGCAAAATAACTGCAGCTGACCGCGTTTTTTCCACATTTTCCGGATTGCGGCAACACCGCGCTTGCCGCAAGCCCCATAGACAACGCATGGGGATTGCCGCAAGTGTGCCACAAGTGAGGCCGTTAGGCGTAAGATGCGGCAGTTGCGGTAAATCTGCTGGGTCTGCCACAATCAGAGAAAAACACTGGTGTGAAAGGGGCCTAATTTAAACATCTGTCATCATGAACACAGATTTCACCTGAGAACTTTGAAAATTAAATTCTCTAATAAGGTATGTCACATAATTTCTTATTTTTACATGTGTGGTAAACACTTTATACAGGGTGGACCATTTATATGGATACGCCTAAATTAAATGGGAATGGTTGGTTATATCAACTTCCTGTTTGTGGCACATTAGTATATGGGAGGGGGAAAACTTTTCCAGATGTGTGGTGACCATGGTGGCCATTTTGAAGTTGGCCATTTTGAAGCCAACTTTATTTTTTCAATGGGAAGAGGGTCATGGGACACATGAAACTTATTGAGAATTTCATAAGAAAAACAATGGTGTGCTTGGTTTTATTGTAACTTTATTCTTTTATGGAGTTATTTTCAAGTTTCTCTTCGTTTACAGCCATTGACATGTTGCAGTGGTTAACACGTGAGTGGCGGATAGAAATTGTGTTGATGTCTAGTGAACACAATACCCGGGTCATTGCAGCAGATTTCAATGCAATACACCCTACGAGACCACCCATCTCTCATGCTACAGTTAGCAAACTGTTTGCCAATTTTCATGAAACAGGATCAGTGTTGGATTTGCCAAAATGTGGACACAAGAAAACTGTCACTAATGAAGAAACATCAGTGGCTGTCCTAGCTTCATTCAACAAGACCCCACAGTGTAGCACTCGCTGTATGTCACTGGAGAGTGGCATCAGTCGAACATCCCTTCAGCGGATATTAGCTACTCACAAATGTCACCCTTACAAAATCCAGCTGCTGCAGCATCTCAGTGAGGATGACCCACATCGGCACACTGAATTTGCAGAATGGGCAAAACAAAAATTGGAACAGGACCATCAGTTTACACAGAACATTATGTTCAGTGATGAGACAAACTTTTTTGTGAATGGTGAAGCCAACAAACAAAACCACCGCTATTGTTCTGACACTAAACCACAGTGGATAGAGTCTCTAAGTCTGTTGGAACACAATAATTGATGGTATTGTGTGGTATATGGGGTACAAAGATAGTGGAGCCATTCTTCATCAATGGAAACCTCAATGCCACTGGATATCTGAAATTGCTACATGATTCAGAAATCTAATGGCATTGAGGTTTCCATTGAGAAAGAATGGCCCCACTATCATTGTACCAAATATATCACCCCATACCATCAAGTTTTGTGTTCCAACAGTCTTGGAGGGATCTATCCACTGTGGGTTAGTGTCAGTGGGTTTTGCTTGTTAGCTTCACCAGTCACAAAAATGTTTGCCTCATCACTAATCTGAAGGCAATTGTTTATGCTGTGAAGATACGAGATGTGCAGCATCTGAACCAATGGATACTGGAAGCCTGTGCTAGCATTTTTTCTGCGGTGTTGCTATCGGTGTGGCACGTTCCCTGAGTTTTTCCAACAAGATAGTACACCACCACATTATAGGTGTCAGGTCAGAGCATTGCTACATGAACAGTTTCCTGGAAAGTGGAATGGTCGTTGGCCAATTGAATGGCCACCAAGGTCTCCTGATCTGACCCCCTTAGACGTTTATCTTTGGGGTCATCAGAAGACAATTGTCTATGCTGTGAAGATACGAGTTGTGCATCATTTGAAACAACGGATACTGGAAGCCTGTGCTAGCATTTCTTCTGCGGTGTTGCTATCAGTGTGTCAATAGTGGGAGAAGAGGGTTGCATTGACAATCCAACACAATGGGCAGCACTTAGAGCACATTTTATAAATGTTCATAAACTTGTAAATAACTCATTTGAATATGCAAATGGAGTCCGTGGAGCCTCGATTAAGAGTCTCAAACACGGGACTAGCCAGATATCCCTCCTGTGTTTGAGACTCTTAATCGAGGCTCCACGGATTTTATTTGCATATTCAAATTTCCAGGGGGCAATGCATCATGGATTTCACTGTGTTTGAGGGCTTTAGCCGGCTGCCTTCAGTGTTTTCCTTGACTGGTCTCCATGAGATCAGTGAATGCTTTGTGATGTTGGTCGACGATGCATTGCTCCCACCTAGCCAGAATCCTACTCCACACTGATGAGGGGCAATACCCCGAAACAGCTGTCTGTGGATGGATACCTGGCTCTGTTAATTCCTTTGTCATATCCTTAACTCATAACTAAGTGGGATATTGACTAAAAGACCCACTTAATATGGTGGTTATGGTGGTCTCCGCAAGGATTCCACTCCAGGGCTGGGTCCTTCCCTGAAGGGATATCTGGCTAGTTCCGTGTTTGGGACTCTTAATCAAGGCTCCACAGACTCCATTTGCATATTCAAATTTCCAGGGGACAATGCATCATGGATTTCACTGTGTTTGAGCTCTTTAGCCAGCTGCCTGCTGTGTTTTCCTTGACTGGTCTCCCTGAGATTAGTGAGTGCTTTGTGATGTAAATAACTCATGAAAGAATAAAGTTACGTTAAAACCAAGCACATGATTGTTTTTCTTATGAAATTCTCAATACGTTTGATGTGTCACATGACCCTCTTCCCATTGAAAAAATAAAATTGGATCCAAAATGGCCAACTTCAAAATGGCTGCCATGATCACCACCCATCTGGAAAGGTTTTCCCCCTCCTATATACTAATGTGCCACAAATAGGAAGTTGATATCACCAACCATTCCCATTTTATTTAGATGTATCCAAATAAATTGCCCACCCTGTATATCAGTCACTATAATGGGGTACTCACACGCTTTGTGGGTCATAGAGGAAGCAGAATGAAAACACTCTTCATTTAAAAGTCTTTCAGTTTTATTCAGGTTTTCATAAACCAGGCACTTTAAATGACATAAATGACATAAAAAAATGACATAAATGTCCATAACTGTTCCACTGACCCCTGTCCATCAGCAGGCATGGATTTCAGATCTGCTGCTCTGACAGGAGATTTGCCATGCTCCCCTCAAACATGGTCTCTCTACCATCTGCTTCCAGCATGTCCAGAACACTTGTAGGACCTTGTTTACATCACAGACTATGTGACCCAGAACCATTCATCTGGTATCTGCTGAGAAACACCTGTGTGTGGTATGTGGATGGTCAGTCTCTCCCATCACTTCTGATCATCCTGTAAAACTAGCCCTTAATACAATACATAAGATTTCTGGTACTACAAGTCACAGAGAAACCATCTGGTTTTACACTGCAGCACGCCACTGCCCCTGCAACACGTACCTGCCACTTACAACATAGCTAGTTGGTACATCACAATGTACTATTGATTTATTCAATAAAAAGTTAAATGATGTCTCTATAAAATGTGCCAATGATCAGGGCATATGAACATCCTGACCATGTACATCAATCAAATGGCCCTTTTTGTGGACATAATAATCCCAGTGGGCAGCATTTTCACCCATGTACGATTACACTAACAATGGCTCGCTCATATATAGCATCCATGATTGCTCCATGTAAAAGAGCGAACCTTGATTAACATCTTATACTAGTGCATCTCAATGAATTAGAAAATTATCAAATATCAATGTAATATTGCCATGTTTCCAGGTGTTTGTGGGAGCCCTGAAACATATGGACTAATAAATCAAAATTATGTTCACCCTTTGATGTCTCGTGGAATACGACAGGGCAATTTCTAACCCTTCATCCTCCCTACTTTAATTTTCTGAAATGACCTTTGGGTTTTCATTGGCTGTAAGCTATAATCATCAACATTTACAGAAATAAACACTTGAAATAGATCACTCTGCTTCACTTTATGTATTGATTTACTGAAAAAATTAACGTTTGATAATATTCTAATTCATTGAGATGCACTAGTATCATTCTCCAACAATCATTTGGGTTAAAAAAAAGTCCCTCTTTTGACTCCTGACCTCCTATATTAAATAGAACTGAAACCTCATTCAGCTGACCATCAAAAACTGAAAATATCATTGGTCTTCTAGTGGGTGGTCAAAGTGGTGAAAGTACTTTGTTACTCGATCTCAAACTTTTAATACATTTTAGAATTATTATCTTGTTTTTACTAGTGTAGTTCATCATGATGTGTATACAGTAAACTAACCAGAAAAATATAGCTATCTATTAAGAAGCTAATTAAATATTAAAAGTCAGTGATATTTATTGGACAAGTACTTTATTCTTTACTTGAGTCTATTTTCTACCATATATTATATGCAAGGTTTGACCTCTACCTTGATGAGATACATTATATTCTTTGTGTAGAGTTAATTAGTGTGCCCTATGGAACATCCAGTTCTGTTGTACGAAACAAACAGGATGTATTTTGAAGGGTTGGCCTCATCAGACCTGCAAATACAGTAGCAACATGGATACAAGCATATGAGCAAATGAGCATAGAAATATAAGGGGGGTGGGGGGGGGGGTAGAGGAAGATGGCCAAAAGGACATAATACAGAGTAAGGGATAAAAGGCAGACTGAAATAAGGTATAGCAAGAATAAAAGAGGAGCAGACACTTTGTGAGGATTTGACAAGTTATATCTGACATTACAGGAAGAAATAACATTAATATTAATATGTACATAAGAGGAAAGGTTCTTCAAGACGTCTGCAAAAAATACTCTGTCAAAAAGACAAAATAGATGTTTGAAGCCTTAATGCAGGATAACGCACAACCATACCCAAAGCGATAAGCCGTCGCTCTACCAATGGCTGTCAATTCATTAATACCGTAATTACACGACTATAGGCTAATGATTATAATGATTTTTAAACACAGACTTTTTTATTATTAAATTGGTTAATAGTTACTAATCTTGTATGATTGAAATTCTGGATTCCCAGGTCCATTTTCAGTTTCTAACATGTTAGAGGTTTCTTTCTTTAGATACCTAAAAATAAGGCATAATAGTCACTCTTTTGCTAAAAGTGAAATTCCACCTAATAAAAAATAGCTGCTTTGACAATAGTGCTTATAAAAATACTTTTCATTTTGTGCCAAATATTTTCACGGCAATTGACTACAAAGTCTGTGACATCTGGTCCTGCAGCCATATTGCTATCCATCTCTCTCCTACCCCTTGTTAAAGAGGTTTTCCACTACTAATGTGACCCTTTTTCCTTTGTTCTATTCCTAACTAACACTTTCCCAAGATACCTCTGCTACCTACCCAGCTCCTGCAAGCTGATCTCTCTGCGGCATTTTTATACCTTTTCTAGGGACCGCAGTGCATGTCACTGGTAGGGGCAGGGCTACCTCTCTGTGAGTCACAGCCGTATGAACATGCTAGACCATCCATAAAATATAGGAAACAAAATAGTCAGCTCACCCTTATTGAAGAAAGTCCAGGACATCCTCAACTAATGTGTGGAGTAGTTCAGGACCTGCAGCAGGAGAAATTCTGTGATGGAGAGAGATCTAAAATCTTTGTGATAGCAACTCTGGGAGATGTATCGGGAGTCGGTTTAGGAGATCCGGATCTTGCACGTGAAGCACACCAACATCAAGTAGCAGATGCTTTGTGGACAACAACTCCAAGTAGTCCCCATAGTGGAAGCTTAGGTGGATACTCAGTCGACTCATGGTCCTACCCAGGCCCAGGCAGGGGAAGGATAAGGGCAAGAAAGACTTCCCGCATTCAGACATGCAATGTGAGTAATTAGAAGTAAAATATTTATTTGTTCAATGTAAAATCTTATTGCAGCATGTTTGCAGCATATATCCATGAATAAGGCTATCCGCTGTAATGCATTGGAGTAATTTACATCTGTTCTGTTTCTGATGGCAAAAAATGCTGCTATATAATTTTACATTGGGTAAAATAAATATTTCACTTTCAATTACTCACATTGCTTGTCTGGACCCTGGAAGTCATTATTTTCTAGTACATCAATAAACGTATAAAAGTGCCACAGAGAGATCAGCTTACAGGGGCAGGGTAGGTAGCAGAAGTATATTGGGAAAGTGTTAGTTAGTAAGAGTTAGGACAAATGAAAGAGGGTCACGTTAGTAATGGAAAACCTTTTTCCTTTCCAAAGTAATCCTTTATCCAAGTGTTATGCAAATGAGCAGCAAATGTAGGTGGCTTGGCCCTGTACTTACAGTTTTCTGGTTTTCCCAGCCAATGGCCTTCTGATGCTTCTTGAAAGACAGGTCACTTGTGCATGAGAAAGCAACCGTCGTTAGGAGTGATGGCACCTGTATTTTTGGACAGGGGAGGCAGGTAATTCAGGCAAGTGACCTGGCAGTCAGGGAGTGGCGGGAGGGATAAGTTGGATAGCAAACAGAGATCTGTAAGTGCAGAGACAAGACCCCTGCACTTGTGCCCCATTTACATAAAAATTAGATAAGGGGGTACTTTGGAATGGAAGCAAAAATTACATAAAAGGAAAGTGTAGATTTATTTGGAAATACAGTAACCTAAATAGAGGTGTTTGCTTTATGCTACAAAAACCTGCTGACAATTCCCCTTTATATGTGAAACTGGCGTAAAAGAAAAGCATACATTTGTGTAATGATTGCCCATGTATATATGGTAAGTACATATGGGAAGTGCTAGGTCAATCATAGATTTGACGTAAACATAACCTATGCAACCTACGGAAAGTGTTTCCTCTATATTTATTAGTTAAAGATCTTAACCATGATTGAGATATTTTTGCAGCACTGGGATCTAAACCATTTTCAAGCCATAAAACTAAAATAATTTGATTATAAAAATAAAATGGACATGGCTTTTTAACAACCAAACCACTGGTACTAAACAAATCCTGTGGTCCAATAAGGCCTGATCATAGATGCAATGTTGCTCTCTGACACTTTACCTCCTATAATGATGAATATTCGTTAATTACACATCCACATGTGAGTATCAGTGTTCTCAGCAGGGTTCCTATTGGTGTATATTAAACAACGGCTCAGATTGCCGACCTCGCTCCATTATTTACATGTGATTAGCATGCTTGCCTTTCCCTATTAGCTGAATCTCATTTACCATGCAGGGTACACAGTGTATGCTCCATCACTTGGCTGTTAACAGTTGGTGGTACATAACCCATATATGTAGATGTATGGGATACAAATATTGGATTGTATATGATTTTAAAAAAAAAGAGAGATAGAAATGTAAAAAAAAATCACAGCAGCACTTTGTAATGCTATGTTAACAATGAATTATACTAAATTGGTATTTCATTACTGCTAAAGAAACTATGTTCAAAAATGAGGTACTTCAAGCACGAATTGGTCAATTCATGAGGGCCCAACAGCTAGTGACAAGGCATACTTATTTGTTGAGACCCTAATATTACAGCCTCTACCCAAGATTAAAGCAACAATTTTACGGGCAGTCACAATCGGCTCTAACTAAAAACACCCTAGGTTGATGGTGGAGAGCTCAGAAAGGGAGGGTACTAATGTACAAATATAAAAAAGAATCGCTGTTGGACTCTCATGAATTGGATGTGGAATTGTATATATGTATAATATATATAAATATATATGTATAGTATAGTCCAGAGGTCCCCAAATCCAGGCCTCGAGGGCCGCCAACAGTTCAGGTGTTCAGGATTTCCTTAGTATTGCACAGGGCCTGGAATCATTACCTGTGCAGATAATCACATTAGCACCTGTGCAATACTAAGGAAATCCTGAAAACCTGCACTGTTGGCGGCCCTTGAGGCCTGGAGTTGGGGACCTCTGGTATAGTCTATACAAAGAATGAAAAAGCTAAACAGCACCTCCTCCAAAAAGCTGAATATGTACAGGTGCAAGCTACTATACCTGCATAATATGGACGAAAAACTACAGCAGCACTCCATAAATGCCGAATATATTCATATGTGTTTAATAAATGCAAAAAATATATCACTACTATTTGAAAGAAAAAAATGAATAAAAAAATATTCTGCAGAAATTAGATTTTTTTTAATCTCTTTTGATAAAATGAAGGTGTTTACTGCATAAATTGTCCAATAAATGTATACCCATCAACCATGGCAAGGTGACCTTTCTCTGATGGCTCCCTAAACCTAAAACATGCCTCTCCTGGGCTTACAAGCCTACAAAATAGAGACCAGGTATGATGAAGAAGTTATTATAATCACCTTTGGTCTGATGGGGGGAGGTGCACGCTTAGCAAAGAAGCCAATCATCTTCAACAGTATCCAAAAAATGAAAAAGCTGAACAGCACCTCCTGCAAAAAGCTGTGTGTACAGGGGCAAGCTACTATAACTGTATAATGTAGACAAAAATCTACAGCAGCACTCTGTAAGTGCCAAATATATGCATATGTGTATAGCATATACACTTAAATATACAATTACAAAATACAATTAAAACTTTATAACTACTATTTGTAAGAAAACCTTTTTTTTAATATTCTTTAGAAACATTTTTTACTAATCTTTTTGAAGAAATGAAGGTTCTTAGTGAATACATTGTCCAATAAATGTAAATGTGGCACCCCAGGGTTCAGTTGCCACAGATACACCTGGGGCAGAGAAGGATCTCCACATCAGGTAATCCCGCAAACAACACCTTCCACTCCAGACCTGAAGGGGGAGCTCTACAAGTTGAGTTCAGGCAAGGTCCCCTAAAAAACTCATGCCTGGAGGCAGAGTCAGGAGTTCAGTTCCAGAGAGAGGACTGTGATGACGTCCTGGTGACAGAGCTGCGCTAAGCCTGTACCAGTGAGAGCCGTTAGTGAGAGTGAGGGACTCAAGAGCGAGGGTCGGAGGCAAAGGGTAGTTGCCAGGGGAGTGGAGCCACCGGCATCTGAGACTGAAAGGGATCTAACTACCCAGCAGTAAATTTCGGATGCCAGGGAGACTCCATATCTCCTGGCCACAGCAGCACCTGAAGGCAAAGCCGCATCCTAAAGCTCAGGGACCGCAGGGAGTACAGCAGTGCCCCACAGAAGAGCTCTCTCCGCTTGCCATACAGGTGAAGACAGTAGGAGAGGGTCAGGGCCTAGCTCCAGGCAGCCTAGGACAAAAAGGCAGACACAGAGCAGCAGGGAGGCCTCGCAATTTGCCGGGTATGGAGATCCCGAACTGCTTCCAGACCACCTGGGCCTGTAACATCAGAGATGGTACCCTGGACTATGCCTGCAAGATCAGTAAAGGTACGGAAACATCAACCCTGTGTGTGACAGTTATTGCGGTCCCTTCATAGACTGTCCTGCAACTTTTAGCTTCTACAACTTCCCCGGGGATCCCTACCATTGCCCCGGAGATCTGACCATCAGGTTCGCTAACGATACCGGAACCGTAGCTAGCTTTACAAACTACTTTAATTTTTTTATTTACTGACTTTTAGCGACCACCAGGGCCACGGGACCGGGCACAGGCCTCCATTGACATCCGTGCATCAACGCCAGGAACCGAGTACCCCACAGCCCTGGGGAGGGTCATATGCCCATCAACTATGGCAAGGTGACCTTTTTCTAATGGGACCCTAAACTTAAAAAAAGCCTTATCCCGCACTTACTAGCTTACAAAATACAGGGCTCAGGTATGATCCAGCACTGATTATAAGTACCTTTGGTCTGACATATTTGGCGTTTACAGAGTGCTGCTGTAGTTTTTTGTCTATAGTAAATTTATAGTAATGCAATTCCAATTTCACATATTCAAAGTATTCCCTATAGTACACAGAGCAACTGTAACTTTTTGGTTATACATAGTTGTCTTGGCCTGCACCTGTACACACTTGTCTTATTTTTGGAGGCGCTGGTGAGTTTTTTTGATATTTGTAGAATTTTAAGAGTGTCCCAAATTCTTAATTCTGTTTCCTCCCTAAGGTTCAATTTCCATGATTAATTTTTGGTGAGTTTTTGATGTTGCATGCTTATCTGCATGAAAAAAAGCAACATCTAACGGCTCCAGCAAAGTAAATGGGATTTGTAGAAATCTAGATCTCTCATGTCCACTGTGCTTTCTTAAACTGACCTGTGGGGCCTCTTTGAGATCATGTCAATTTCTTTTACGTTGAGTTTTATGTGGATCTTCCCCATAGAATCGCTTTAGATGCAGAAAATCTGTATTTTCGCTACACAAGTGCACAAAATACACATGTAATCTGCACATGACTATATCAGTAAAGTCTTTGTTAAAGCAGCGTATCAGGAAGTATAAAAAACAAAGGAACTTTATTTAAATCATAAAATAATGCTAAGAGGCAATTGCCAGCAGAGTAATGAGTCTTATTGGCATAAATATATATATAAAACGTAGAAAGAAAAGAACGCCAGACATGAATAAAAACAAACAAACCTGTATTGCATTAAATGTAGACAATAAATAGACATGAATATACAGGGTGGGCCATTTATATGGATGCACCTAAAAATGGGAATGGTTGGCGATTTTAACTTCCCGTTTGTGTCACATGTATATGGGAGGGGAAAAACTTTTCCAGATGGGTGGTGACCATGGCGGCCATTTTGGATCCAACTTTATTTTTTTCAATGGGAAGAGGGTCATGTGACACATCATACCTATTGAGAATTTTATAAGAAAAACAATGGTGCGCTTGGTTTTAACATAACTTTATTCTTTCAGGAGTTATTTACAAGTTTATGACCACTTATAAAATGTGTTCAAAAGTGCTGCCCATTGTGTTGGATTGTCTTTTAAAGCAGAGAGGGTCATTCCATGTCAAGTGATCCAAAAATGAATATTTTTTTTCCCTGACGTCCTCAGATTTTTTAAAAATTTTTTTCTATATGAAGAACAACTTTAGTTAATTACAAAAAAAAAGTTTTGAATTTTTTTCTTTATCAGTTAATTTTTTACAGATTTTTAAAGTTTTAAAAAAGTGCGAATTTTGGCCTGGTATGGCTTTACATTTTCTATCATATCTCGGGCTAGAAATAAGATAGAGAAACAAAATAAACACCAATCTACTCAGAACTGTGCAGGCTTTCACCAGATATGTCACAAGAGGATCTTTGTTAATATTTTACCCATGTGATCGCAAGCGCAAAACTCTAAAACGCATTTCCGAAAAATCGGCGCGCTTTAAATATTTCAAAAACTGCCCATGTGTCTGCTATGCTCTTAGCCACATCTGTACCAAATTTCAAGTTGGGATCGCGATGGGATCATATTTTAAAATATTTTAATATTAATAGCGTCAATGGGTCATTCTATATCAAGTGATCTAAATATGAATATTTTTTTTTACCTGACGTCTTTAGATTTTTTTTATTCTTTTTCTTTATGAAGTACAACTTTAGTTAATTACAAATTAAAAGTTTAGAATTATTTTCTTCATCAGTCAATTTTTTACAGATTTTTAAAGTTTAAAAAAAGGGTGAATTTTGGCCTGGTATGACTTTACATTTTTTTATCTCAGGCTAGAAATAAGATAATGAAGTGGGAGAGGCATCATTTTACTCAGAACGGTATCAGCTTTCATTTGAGATGTTACAAGACTATGTTTCTTTATATCAAATTCAAACTATTGACGGGCAATTGTGAAAAAATGACTGATTGTGCTCTTGGTTATATTTGTGCAGAGATTCAACTTGGGACCTGTCAAATTTATATATTTTTTATTTTATGGTTGTATGAGTTATCACAACTTATTGAATAAAATATTTATATGCAACAAAAAAGAAACACAAAAAACATATCCCATAATTGCCAGGATAAATACATCTTAATCATCAGAACACAACGCTCAGCATTTTCAACTTGAATGTATTGGACAAACCAAAAGAAGAAAGGTGATCATATCCTCAAGTTTGATTAAACAAGATTAAAAGAACCAAAAATGTTAACCCCTATTTATACATATAAATTTGTTTTTTATTCTATCACTAAACATGTGATTTATGAAGTGTTTAATAAGAATAGTACAGTAGTTAAATCATCGTTCTATAAATTATGAACTAATCAAACAATTTAATAGTATGTTTTTAAAGTGGCATTTTATCAATTTGTCCCTTCTAGTGGGTGAAATGTAATCTTGTCCATAAGCGCTTACTAGCAATCGCCATTTCCTTGTGTGTCAAAGAGTATGTCCGGCCTGTCACGGTGTTAGGCTCCGCCTGAGTTAATATCTGATTTTTGTGCACTTTTAAAATGTCTGGCTTTCTTGGATACACAAAGGATGGCGCTAGACCAGAAGGATGCAATAAAGTCAATTCTAGTTCTTCATTTTCACAATCTTTGGAGAGTACAGTAGCCAGCCACCAGCGCCAATCATATTCATATTTTTTCAAAAGGATTGCAACAGTGTCTATGATAAAATGCTGTTTCTTGAGAAGTAGCAGCCATTGCTGTGTGGGAAAAATACAGTTAATATTAAGTAAGGAAGATAGGTAATAAAAATAAAGATTTACAGTACACTTGAGATAGAACTGTATTACTATAAAGTGAGTTTTAGGGCTAGCGCGCACAGTTTTTTCTGTCTGCAGATACACACTGCAGTTTTGGCAGCTTGTTTTTCTACCAAGTTTTTACCACATATGCGTTAGTTTTTTTAATCGCTAGTGAAAAAAATGGCAGCTTTTTTTATATAAATGATAAATGCTGCGTTTATTGCAGCGATTAAAAAGTAGTTCAAGCAGTGATTTACTCACTCTTGAGTGTTTCCAAAAACACTGCATGTGGTGAAACCCATAGAAATCAATGGGGCTGTTTTTCTGAATGATGATCCTTAAGAATAGCACTGTGTGTATTGGCCCTTAATAATAAAAGCATTAAACTATTAATATATTTACTCACCCATATTTTAGTACACAGCCTTGATGGCTTTGTACAGACTATTGTTTGTTCAGGAGTGAAGATGTCCAGACATGTTAGGACATGAAAGGTCTGAACGAGCTGTCTTACTTCCTGAATGCAGTGGGTAGACACTTAACATGATTGACAGAGCTGCTGGCCTATCATCTGCTCTGCATTCACTGTCTATCCCTGTGCTTTCTCAGGTTGAGCCCTAACAAAGCTTGTTCCTATATGTCCTCTCCTGCTTCTAAGCTGTAACATATCAAAATAATACAGTAATGTCTAAAAATAATGGATTTGATAAATATAGACCCCACGCTTTTAGACCACAGGTTGAACAGATCTGAATTCAAGATTTTTGAATTGACACTATAATAGTTAAATATTTTAAAATATGATCCCATCACGATCCCAACTTGAAATTTGGTACAGATGTGGCTAAGAGCATAAAAGACACATGGGCAGTTTTGGAAATTTTTTATTAAAACGTTTTTTCGGAAATGCGTTTCAAAATGTTGCGTTTTCGTTCGCATGGGTAAAAAATTAAAATGAACAGATATACTCTTGTGACATATCTGGTGAAAGCCTGGACAGTTCTGAGTAGAATGGTGTTTATTTTGTTTCTCTATCTTATTTCTAGCCCAAGATAAAAAAAATGTAAAGTCATACCAGGCCAAAATTCACCCTTTTTTTAAACTTTAAAAATCTGTAAAAAATTAACTGATGAAGAAAAAAATTCTAAACTTTTAATTTGTAATTAACTAAAGTAGTACTTCATAAAGGAAAAAAAATAAAAAAAATCTAAAGACGTCAGGTAAAAAAAAAATATTCATATTTAGATCACTTGATATGGAATGACCCATTGACGCTATTAATAGTAAAATATTTTAAAATATGATCCCATCGCGATCCCAACTTGAAATTTGGTACAGATGTGGCTAAGAGCAAAGCAGACACATGGGCAGTTTTTGAAATATTTAAAGCGCGCCGATTTTTCGGAAATGCGTTTTAAAGTTTTGCGCTTGCGATCACATGGGTAAAATATTAACAAAGATCCTCTTGTGACATATATGGTGAAAGCCTGTATAGTTCTGAGTAGAATGGTGTTTATATTGTCTCTCTATCTTATTCCTAGCCTTAGTTATGAGGAGAAACGTAAAGGCAGGCAACAGCGAAATTTGCACTTTTTCCGAACTTTGAAAATCATTTTTAAAAAAAATAAATTTTTTAAAAAATTTTTCTCTTCACATTTTGCATTGTCTGACATGCTGTTATCAAATAACAAAATCTCAAAAGAATTAAAAATATAGAGGTAATAATCATTGGTTCACTTGACATGGAATGACCCGAGAAAGAGATATTTTATAAATAAGCAATCACCTCTGGGTTAATAAATATCAAATTTTATTAATAGAAAACATTGCACACATTATACAAGATTCAATAAAAACGTGTAAAAAAGGCTGAGAGCCTACATGCTAAAGGAGGAGAAGTAATCCCCTGCTGTAGGGGCCAATATATTTTACCAAATATTCAAAAAAATCACAATGAGCCAGACAATTCCAAAAATCATTAACAATCACAACATAATGCAAGATGTACTTACTGACAAAGTGCAGGTCAATTACCCAACATACATTATATAGTCATAGTTTGCACCAGGTACACATAAATATAAAGTGCAACTAAACTTGTATTAATCCAATAGTATTATATGTATAAGGGCGCAGCTTTGGTTGCAAAAGCGCGGCTCTGATTAGCTTGACGCTTATCAGGGTTATGATTCATATAAGCTACATACCCTGTGCTCAGAGACCTGCCCTCCACAATCCTGCACCCAGTAATGAAAAAAGACAAATGAAAGCTCAGTGAGAGAAAAGAAACTTATTCTAAGGTCAAGCTCATTCAAGTGTATAGAGGCTAATTACCTATGGCCTATGGTCCAACAGCGAGGGACCCCTCGGTACCCTATGTATCAAGGTTCATGACAGGTGTAAAAAAAAGTGTGCCTACACTCAGTAGAAACCAAAACTATAAAATTTTGTCTGGGAACAAACAGAAATTTAGATTCTGAAGGCATTGTGTTGGATTGTCAATGCAACCCTCTTTCTCCCACTCTTGACACACTGATAGTAACACCACAGAAGAAATGCTAGCACAGTCTTCCAGCATCTGTTGTTTCAGATGCTGCACATCTCGTATCTTCACAGCACAGACAATTGCCTTCAGGTGAATGATGAGGCAAACTGTTTTGTGAATGGTGAAGTTAACAAACAAAACCACCGCTGGTCTGACACTAACCTACAGTGGACAGATCCCTCTAAGACTGTTGGAACCCAAAAATTGATGGTATGGTGTGGTATATGGGGTGCAAAGATAGTGGGGCCATTCTTCATCAATGGAAACCTCAATGCCAATGGATATCTGAGTCATGTAGCAATTTCAGATATGCACACAGGGAGCCACAGTCCCCAAATGCCAGCAGTTATTTCAGTACGAAATAGGAAGTGTAGGGGACTTATAACTACCCCCCATTCGAAGACTGTGGTGTTGTTAACTAATTTTGCTTTAGGGTGGTTTCACATAGCGATATTTTTCCTGTCCTAGGGATTAGGGATGGGCGAATCCTGAAATACTCGGAATCGCTGGACTCTAACGAGTCCGGGTCCGAGACTCGGTACTCGTTGCGAGTCCAGCGAGTCCGAATAGTAACCTGTACTTTTGCAGTGTATCTATACAGATACACTACAAAAGTACCCTAAAAGTTAATCTAAGGGGTTAAAAACAATAAACATTCATACTCACCTTCTGTGGGGCCTGTACCTTATGTACCGGGACCGGTACCGAAGACCTCCGGATGTCACAAGACCTCAGATCACTGGGAGAAGATGGGCTGAAGGACCTATGAGATTTCAGCCAATCAGCATGCGGCTAGCGGTCACATGGGTTTGTCACGTGGCCGCACTGCCAGCCAATCAGATCGCTAGATCGCTCATCCTCATCGTGCCATCTTTCTTTCTGATTAGGACTAAAAGGGCTGCCCAGGGACTATAGCTATCTCTTATAGCCCCAGCCTCCTTCATGTCCCGCAGCATCTCTTTGGCATGTTGGTAGTGATTTGGTGGAATGGGTCTGTGTCTCAATTTAATTGGGGGATGATCTCCTGTGGGTATGCGATGATGTACCCCTTTAATCCTCCCAAGAATCTAATGGATGCTTACTGAATATTTGTTCGAACTCTTGTGCTACCCTGTAGATGCCGCGCTTCTGGTGAGAAGGGGTGGCATTAGTTGCTACTTGCAACTGCTGACACTACTCCTCCAGCTGTCCTTTGGAGTTGTTATCCTCTGCCTGACTAGATGAGGAAACGTCTCTACTGCCTGTATGTTGTTGTTACAGACAGTATACAGCTTTGCTACAGTAGCATACTGGGGTAGTTTTGCTTCCTCTTCCCCACAATTTAATACACAGATTGGTACTCTTCCCTTGCGTACATCCACCACCCCTCTGGCTGTCAATAGTGTATACCGGCTCTACAATTGCCTGGTATTCCTTTCCTCTTAGACCTATTGCTGCTCGACACCAATCATCATTTCACTTTTCGGTGGTAACACAATGGGAACCGAGGTCTGTTACCCGCACACTGCAATTCTCTGTGGACAGATTTACCTGTTGCTTGTGGATGAGGGCTCGGATTTCTCTTTGAATGACTCTCGTCCTGCCCATAACCAGCAGTCTCAGCAATCTGTCGGAGTAAAAACAACACTTCTCCAAGGCAGTTTTCAATTACTCAGTACCAATTACCATGTAGAGGTATTTCTCATCAGGATTATCTTCTACCACACATAACCCTTGGCCTTTAACTCTACCCTCCCCAGCTTTATTGTCACTTCTCTGACCCTACTTGATTCTGTGGTTGCCCATTAGCTTCTAGAATGACAAAGTTAGGGTCTGATGGTCTAAGATCAGTGTCAGACCAAAATTGTTTGTAAAGGATATGTGGGATGGTGGTAACCTGCGACCCGGTGTCCAGTAGGGCCGACATGGGGATTCCCTCGAGCGTAATGTTGAGGTATGGACAGCCTCCCATGTACTGAGTAGCCAGTCATTTGGGCCCAGTTGTCCTACTCCTGGGGGCTGGCCCTCGGGCTCAGGAATCTCGTGTTTAAAGGACATCCTCTTGCAAAGTGTCCTGATTTGTTGCATCGTAGGCAAATGGTTTGTCCTGAAGAATCCGTGTGGTCCCTGGCTCTGCGTTGGAATGGTGCGTTGGTCCCCTGAACGGGCGACTTGTTGGTCTCCTCCGCGAGGCGACATGGGTCTACGTTGGAATGGTGCATTGGTCCCCTGCACGGGCGACTTGTTCTTCCTCCTCATCCATGGGACGTCCTCAGAGCGATCAGCTAGTTGGATTTGGCTTGGTGGTGGTGCCCCAGGCATGGCTTGCAAGAGTTTTAGTACATAGTCCATATTTTTGGTTAGCTGCAGCACCGGTTGCGCAGGTCATCATCTGAGTTATTTGCTACAGCTTGCCTTTCCATTTTTGCAGGATCTTTAGAAACAGGTTTAAAGTCTATGGGAGAGGTGTTAACCTGCCAGGATTGGATTGCAGGTTCTGCAGGCACTGGATCCCTTAATACTGTTATGGCACGATCTTTTAAGTCATTAAAGTTCACAGTTGGATGATCCAAAACCCACATGTGTACCTGCTGGCGGTGGTAGTCTGACCACAATCCCTCTGTAAACTGCTCTGCAAGCATTTTATCCTCTTCCAGTACACTCGCCTGGTCTACCTGTTTTAAGGATCGAAGTGCCCCTTGTAAACAGAGGGCATAGTCTCTGATGGTATTCTGTGGTCCTTGCTTTTACTGGTAGAACAACATCCTCAAATCAGATTGTGTGCTTTTTCAAAAACAATTTTGAGCTTATCAAACACTTTAGCAGCAGAGTCCCTGTCAGCATCACTCCAGGATTCAACCTCCAGCTCCGCTGCACCTGTTAATTGTCCCGGCACAACGGTAGCTTGCTGTTTTTCTGTCATTGTATACATGTCCAGCATTGAACATATCTTTTGCTTAAAGGTTGCTAGGGTACCGGGTTTAACTTCATATCTTGGCAACCATTTGGCACCCGGTATTACGGCAAGGCTAGAGGCATCATCGGGGCCGCTGCTCCGGGTGCTGCATTCCGGGCATCCCCTCTGTCAGGGACCTGAGCGTCGTCCGAGTCAATCATGATGGGGCCCCCCTAGTTAATCGCTGCCAGCAGGTCATGTAAAACAAACTTTTTTACGGTAGTCGGCGGCGCTACAGGGGGAGTGGGGCACCTCGGGTATTTCCGAACTGGGAACTGCGCTTCGCTGATCTTCGGCAGAGTGAAGGGGCGGGGCTTATCTTTCCACTCTTTTCCGCCCGCGCTGTGACGCAGTTCAATTTCTGTGGCGGAGTAATGGCGGCCCGATCTTACAGTTTACAAACAGTTAATAAAGTTCAATTCTAGGCACACAGTACCCGGTTTTACTGGGCACGGGATCCTGTTTGTGACGCCAGGTTGAGGGGGTCAACATGGTAGGGGGTACTCGGGCACCGAGGCTGATGGCGACTTGGATGGGGGATCACGGCTGGTGGTCCCCGGTCCCGTGCCCTGGACCCTCAATGGCGGGGATGGTGGGGGATAAGGGAGTTGGTTGCGTGATGCCACCTATGGTACCTGGTAACGGGTAACGGATATACCAGCGCTGCAGCTGGCTTCTGAGGTGATGGAAGTGCAGCTCAGTGTTAGAACAGCTCCCCACAGGTGGAGCTTTACCTCAGGGCAGGGGGATGGATGAGGGGAGTTGTAGTAGCGTCTCTGCGGTTAACGCTGTGGATGGAGGCGGTTAAACAGGCACATGCACACACAGTAGTCTTTGTTTCGGTACCTTTTACTGGTGACAGGGTAACAGGTACAGTCCAGAGAAATAACCAGGTCCCGATGCAATTCGGGACCTTCACCTTGGAGAGTTGTGAGGCCTCCTCTGTCTCTGTGTACTGTGATTTGGGGGAAGTCCTGCCTGTGACTGAACTCACCGCTCCTTCTCCCTCTCAGGCTTTGCTCTAAACTGACAATGAGGTCCTTCAGGGTGGAAGGTGTTGTGTGCTGTGTGTACCAAAGTGTAGATCCCTCCTTGCACCAGTGGATCCTGTGGCAATCCCCTGCAAGGGTGCCACAGATGGACTTAAGGTCTTCCTTCAAACTTAAATACTATGTTATTATGTAGCTAGATAAGATAGAATTGGATAAGCTTGCTATAATGTGTTAGGATATATGTAAATAGATAGTGTAGGAATAAGTATTAATATGTATGGATAGCTTGAATAGGTGTGCTTATATCCTTGCTTGGATGCGCTGTCAAGGGGATCAGCGCGGAGGGACGTGACTGAGAAACTTGGAGGGGTGAGACGCCTGTGCCCACATGAGGAGGCCAGGTCCTGCCACATACCTGGTTCCAACGGTTACTATTCACCGCGCGCTACCTTAGAGCCAATTAGTACTCCGCATCTGTCTACGGGTACAGCCAAAGAGCCACGCATATGTTGCCTTGACCATCAAAAACAACCAGTGCAGAGAGGACCCAATACTATAGTCTGTGTGCTCTGCACCCAGGAATGAGGTTGCTGAAAAGTGGTTTGGGGTTGGATCCACACCAATGTTAAGTGTTTGCAACGTTATTGTTCAAGAAAATGTGCCTTCCTGGTGGAATGAAAGTTTGATAAATGTTGTTATTAAAGGATCTGTCACCAATATCTAACTATTAATGTCAGAGCATATTAACACTGTCCCTACATCCTTTTAGCTCTAAATGGCATTGTCAAAGTGAATATAAACGTTTTATATAGTACCTGATTAGTCTGATAATGAGTGACTATGTATTCATAGTCATATCAAGGCATGCCCTCTTCTTCATATCACGCTATTCAGGACTTCAGTCAGCTATGTTCAAAATGCGCCCCTGGCGCTCCCCTCTCTCTCATAGCGTCCGGGCTTCACTGTAAGCTGTATGACGCGATTCGCGTCATTCCGGCGCCGGATGACGTATTTGTAGCCGCGCCGCGCTGTCAGCTTCAAAATACGCACTGCGCATGCCCATGCGCATGCGCAGTGCGGGACTTGAAGCTGACAGCGCGGCGCGGCTGCAAATACGTCATCCGGCGCCGGGAATGACGCGAATCGCGTCATACAGCTTACAGTGAAGCCCGGACGCTATGAGAGAGAGGGGAGGCGCGCAGGGAGGCGCGATTTTGAACATAGACTGACGAGCACGCCTGAATAGGCGTGATATGAAGAAGAGGGGCTGCCTTGATGAGTGACTATGAATAGCATAGTCACTCATTATCATGACTAATCAGGTACTTATAAAACGTTTATATTCACTTTGACTAATGCCATTTAGGAGCTAAAAGGAGTGTAGGGACAGTGTTAATATGCTCTAGGGACAGGTTTTAATAGGTTTAGAGGTGATTTGGGGGTGACAGGATCCCTTTAAAAGTGATATTTATTGTTGTTATGCAAATGCATTTAAAAATGTTCATGCCTAATGCCTTTGTATTTTTTTATTGCAGTCTGGGACAAACTGCGTTTAACTAGGGATGAATTTGGCGCTCCTGTGGTCTGGTCCTGTGGTGTTTAAGGTTATCGGTACTAACACCAAATCTGAGGAGAATTCAGTTATCCTATTCTGGGCCTCCACGCATCCATCACTTTCCAAAAACTTCAGCAAGAGAGTGAAGAGCGGAAGAGACCCACTTTGGGGCAGACCCAACTTCTGGTTAAAAGGAAAAGGGTGGCAACAGGAGTCACTTAAATAGATTCAGACAATGAAGGATGAAGGAGAGCGTAAGTCTGCGTCGCTGCCAGGCTGAGCAGCAGTCTTAGGCTGCTACAAGGGTGCCAGGACCCAAGCTGTCAGATCTTCAGAACTGGCAGTAAACTGGAGTCTACTGGGCTGCAAGTATGGTAGCCACACTGTGGGACTATCAAAGGGCACAGCAACTACCAAAAGGTAGAGAACCAGTGTGGGTTTGGTTGCTCATAGAGCCCAGGTTGCATACCTGCCTGATAGTTAGCCACAAGGAAGCAAAGAGGAACATTAGGAAGCTGAAATTACCTAGAACCTCATCCCAAGGAGAAGTCAGCTGGTAGGCCATATAGCCATCCTGCATAGTGATCCCTAGTTCTTCTCAGATTGGCCAGATCAGTTAGCCCAGAGAACTAGTACCCTGGATCTGCTAATGAATGGACTTGCAGAGGAAAAAGATAAAGAACAAGAGACTGTCTCCTTTCTTGCTTCCTGTGACCTCTTTGCATCTTTTCTCACCACAACTTCCACCATCTTCTTCCACACAAACATCTTCTACTGTACCCAGGGGCTTGCTCCTGCTGAGGGGAGTAAAAACCTTGCTGCAACAACATCTAACCCCTGGGAGGCCACTACATGCAGCGCTGGACACCCTTGGCCGAACAACTTAGGTGGTGTAACCTATAAACTTTATTTAAGTTGTAAATACTTTCAACGTGCACAGCACAGTTCAAATCCCATAAGACTACTGTTGATTCAAGAGGTGGAAGGAAAAAAAAAAATGCCATGTGTGTCAACATATCACCCACTGTAGGGAAAACTTCTTCCTGACTCATTGCTACGTGTCAATTGGAACTTTTTTAATTCCCTGGATCTAACCTCCTGATAAACTGAAGTCTGTCATGATATATGGTAATATTTTTTACTATAAAATGCCACTTCTTCTTAAAATGTGAAGTAGTGTACTCTATATCGAAGATAAGCGATGTGGCAGTAGAGTGTGGCTGAGTCAACACTGGTCCTAACAGGAAAGAATCCGCGTCTGTGATTATGATTAAACCTTCTTTCCTCCAGACGTAGAGGATGCCCCCTTGTCCCAGTCTCAAGCCTAAGAGTAAAGAGATCATTAGAAAGGTCTCTGTACTGTCCCCTCATATATTTATACATTATTATAAGATCACCCCTAAGCCTTCGTTTTTCCAAGCTAAATAACCCAAGTTTAATAACCTGTCTTGGTATTGCAGACCCTTAGTCCTCTAATGACTTTTGTCGCTCTTCTCTGGACCCGCTCTAGTTCAGCTATGTCTTTCTTATACACCGGAGACCAGAATTTATCTATAGTGTCACAAACTATCTATAAACTTTATTTCATCTCCTGTAAATACCCCCTTTCAACGTGCAGTCAGGACCACAGTAATGGGCAAAGGCCACCGTGATATAGAGACTGCCTGTCCGGCTACCAAGTACCCCGGCCCTTGCGACTTGTGACTGGAATATTTTGACATCACAAACAGGATGCCTTGTGACTGTCACATTATCACCCCCCTCTCTAAAGGGATGACTCTTCAGACTCTATTTGCCCTCCAGTTGTCATTGGAACTGTGCTTTTTTTTTCTCAATTGGTTTCCTTCCTGCACAGCTGTAGTCTGCCTCATGCACTGATATTGAGTACCATATTTTTTGGACTATAAAATGCACTTTTTTCTCAAAAATATGTGGGGAAAGTAGATGTACATCTTATAATCGAGAGATAAGCTGGCTGTGGCTGTGGGGAGTAGAGGTGGTGGGGTGAGTCAACAGAGACAAGAGTGGGTCACTAGAGGCAGGAACAGACTGCAGCAGTGCCTGCTGGTGATTACGCATGCCTGCTGTTTAATAATAATTAATATGCACTGCTCCCCCCATCCATCACCTCTCAGCACTGAAGCTGCCACCAAGGAGTGAGTGGGATAATAAGCGGGGGGATGGGGGGGGAGGGGGGAGCAGCACATATTAATTTTTCTTAAACAGCACAGACAATCGCCCACTGTTGCTGCAGCTGTGGGCAATAACATGTACTCGCTATTAAAAAAGGTTTACATTCACTGCCTCCCATGCACATCATTCCAGGCGTGAGAGCAGTGAATATCTCAGCAGCGGATGAGTGATTATACTCAGTGTCCATTGCTACCCCACTCTGCAACATCTTCTTCTCATGTCAGCAGCTGATGGCATGTGAAGATGCAGCGCATGACAGTGATGACATTGCGGTGCGCTTACATGCCGTCATGAGAAAAGGATGTCACACTGCAGGTGAGCAATGGATGGTGAGTATAACCATTTATTTTTTTATGTGTGCATCGTGATGGGGGCCATATTCCAGGACGGTGGCCATAAATACTAGGATTGTGGACATTTACATGGATGGGGGCCATATATACCAGGTTGGAACTGTCATTGCAACTGTGCTTTTTTTCTCAATTGGCTTCCTTCCTGCATAGCTGTAGTCTGCCTCCTGCACCGATATCAAGTATCATATTTTTCAGACTATAAAATGCACTTTTTTCCCAAAAATTTGTGGGGAAAGTAGGTGTGTGTCCTGTAGTCGAGATGTATGGTAAGCTGGCTGTGGCTATGGGGGATATGGTGGTGTGATTCACCAGAGACAAGTGCGGGTCACCGGAGGCAGATGTAGGCTGCAGTAGTGCCTGCTGGTGATCATGTGGCGCCCCGCAAATGCAGGCATCACAGAGGGGTATTACACCCGTAAAAGAGGTGTAAATACTCCAGCTGCAGGTGGACCCTAGGATGGTGGGTGGGACCCATTCCCAGCACTCCCACATTAGTTTAGGGTGGGAGGTTACCCGGGTGGGAAAAAATTCACCTCTAGGGGGATCAAGGAGGTCTTTGCCTCTACGTCTTTTTGGCCTTAGGTCTTTCGGCTGAGGGACCAGGAGGAGATGGAGGAAGAGGAAAGGTTCTAGGAAGAATAGCTAAGTGGAACGAGGCGGAAGGTCACACCGGGTTGATTACAAGCTGCAGGAGGAGAGAAGAAGGGACCTTGAGGAGGTCCTGAAAGAGGGCGGCCGACAAGAGAAGTACGGGCCCTAGAGAGGAGGGGAGATCCTCAGCATGCAACGCCCATACTCCAGGGGATACTCCAGTCCACCCAGGGGAACGCCAGGCCCTAGGAACCGGACAAAGTCCAGCTTGCAGTCGGCAACCGGCTGCTGTGGCTTGTTCATCAGCCACAGCACCCTGCCATCGGAGAGGTCTGCCTGCTTCCTCACCAACGAGGGAGGGGACTCCCGGTACCACCTACACGGAGCTACTGCGTATAGATCGATCTAAAGTGGGGAAGAACAGACACGGGTTAGGTAAAGAAGGTACACCAAGGGTTCTACCATACCACCTGGTATCCACATGCAGCCACCCGTTAAGTTACCTGTCTTTGTAACATGTAAAGTGCTGAGCTGTGAACTGTAACTGATTCTGCTACAAGATTCCAGTAAAGTACCCGGGAGAAAGTGACTTTGCCTCTGCCTGTGTTTCCTTTGTGCATGAACTTGTTCCCTTCTCAGGAACGCTGCCCTGGAGGTCCAGCTCTACCTGTAGGGGACTTTACTAACCAAGCCGCATTACCATCTACCTCCGGTGGACTGTGGCGGCGCTGGTGACCCATCACCAGACATTATAGGTGGCGTCATGACAACTGTATATAGATTTCCCCTGTAAATATAACCCTTTTTCAAAGAAATCACCCAGGCCACAGGATCAGGCGCGGCCACCACTCCCCGTGACACAGGAGCGTTAACCACTTGGAGTCTGATACCCGAGTACCCCAAAGCCTGGGGCTCGACAATCACTTGCCCATATAAAAGGAGGTTTTAACCCAAATAAAGGCAGAAATTGAAGGTTAGGGACCCAGTCCAAGAGACACACCTTAACATGGTGACTGGGCGGTTTAACAATATGGCCATATTTTTAAAGCTAAGTGTCTCAATTTTTGCATTCTTGCTTAACTGAGATAATTCTGTATATTTTTATGGTCAGAGCAGAGTGCAGCTTCTCTTTTTTAGTGCTACAATTTTTTCACTGTGGCACCCCTGCAGACCGGTGGCCACAGTGAGGTAAAGCAGCTGAGACAGGTAAGCTAGCCACCCCACACCAACACCCAACACATCCCCCCGGAAAAGAAGTTAGGAGAGCCTAGTCGGAGAGACAACATAGATTCCGGTTTATGCTCCTGGCATGTTGTAGATGAGAGGAGCATAACTTCTAAGCAGAGACACCCGGAAAGCCACAAAGCTGTAAGTCCAAAAAGTAAGAACCCGGGACCCGGCATCCTGTGCCACCATATGGCCGATCCGGGTCCAAGGCTACGTACCGAGGGAGAGTAGAGGGGGTCCACGGTGGGCCCGAACCGCAGAGAAACCGTGGGACCGGGCCGATACCAGGGAACCAGCCCTGTTGACATGGAAGGATGCTGTATGCTCCAGTCATAAATCAACCGACGGGGTCAAGCCACTGTATGCTCGGAACCCAACCACCAGCATAGAAATGGAAAGGCTGTCTCAGAGGGCTGGGAGTCTCGCAAGGGACCGTCCAAGAGAAGCCCGCGACCGCTGGATGTGCGTGGGAAGGAGCAGAGAGGCCCAAAAGGCATAACAAAAAGGGGGTGCCCTAGCAAGCCGTCCCAGCTGCTAACCGGTCACTGGAACATGAGTGAACTGCTATAAAGTGACAGTGACTGTGGTGTCGTGTAAGCAAAGCAGTGGAGTTAAATACCCGGTGAACTCAGGACTTGTGTGTGAGACTTATTTGTGTGCTGACAGCGGAGGCTCATCTGCAGAGCCGCACACTGACTTCCAGTCGCAGGGGAGACTGTCTAAAGGGGCTGAGTGCAGCGTGACACTATTTCATCCCTATACCTGCCCTGGGGGAACAAGCCCTGCCCTAGAGGGCTCAACATCCCGGCTTCCAACCCTCATCATCCCCAGAGGTCTGGACGGCAGCGGTGGCCCACACTGGCCACAAAACTACGGGTGGCGTCACCAACTACAATTTGCTCAAACTTTAATCCCCTTTTATCAACCCCCCTTTTCATTGCCGCACCTTGGACCACGGAGCCCGGTCATGTCAACATGACAACCCCACAGCCCTTAAAGACACAGGGCCTGGTTCAGAGTACCCCAGTCCCCGGGGTGTGACATGTGTCTTCACACCTGTGCACACTGATAGAATGAGTGTCCAGTGTTTTTCTCTAGTGTATAATGTGGGTTCACAGCCATTGCTGTGCACCCATCCTCCACCATGTTGACCCATGATGTGATTGTTCACTGTTATCACTTTTTCTAACTTGCCCATATAAAAGGAGGTTTTAACCCAGATAAAGGCAGAAATTGAAGGTTAGTGACCCAGTCCAAGAGACACGCCTCGACGTGGCGATTGGGCGGTTTAACGATATGGCCATTTTTTAAAGCTAAGTGTCTCAATTTTTATATTCTTGATTTAACTGAGATGATTCTGTATATTTTTATGGTCAGAGCAGAGTGCATCTTCTCTTTTTTAGTGCTACAATTAGTGATCATGTGTGCCTGCTGTTTAAGAATATTAAATATGCACTGCTCCCCCTATCCATCACCTCTCAGCACTGAAGCTGCCACCAAGTAGATTGCGGGATGATGGGTGGGATGGAGTAGCACATATAAAATTTTCTTAACAGCACAGAAAATCACCCACTGTTGCCGCAATCCAATGTGCTCACTATTAAAAAAGGTGCATATTCACTGCTTCCCATGCACATCATTCCAGGCATAGGCACAGTGAATATCTCAGCAACAGATAGTGGATTATACTAACCGTATATCGCTCCCCCACTGTGCGCCATCATCTTCTCACGTCAGCAGCTGACGGCGTGTGGGAATGCAGCTCATGACAGTGATGTCATTGCTGTGCACTTACATGCTGGTCAGCTGCTGTCATGAGAAAAAGATGTCACACTGCAGGAGAGCATGGATGGTGAGTATAACCGTTTAATTTTTTATGCATGCGCTGTGATGGGGGTCATATTCCAGGATGGTCATTATATATACCAGGATGAGGGACATATACCAGGATGGGGGCCATACTGTATGTCAGAATCAGGGCCTTATATACCAGGATGGTGGCCATATTCCAGGAAGGGGGAATATACAGTTGTGGCCAAAAGTATTGACACCCCTGCAATTCTGTCAGATAATACTCAGTTTCTTCCTGAAAATGATTGCAATCACAAATTCTTTGGTATTATTATCTTCATTTAATTTGTCTTCTATGAAAAAACACAAAAGAGAATGAAGCAAAAAGTAAAACATTGATCATTTCACACAAAACTCCAAAAATGGGCCAGACAAAAGTATTGGCACCCTCAGCCTAATACTTGGTTGCACAACCTTTAGCCAAAATAACTGCGATCAACCGCTTCCAGTAACCATCAATGAGTTTCTTACAATGCTCTGCTGGAATTTTAGACCATTCTTCTTTGGCAAACTGCTCCAGGTCCCTGATATTTGAAGGGTGCCTTCTCCAAACTGCCATTTTTAGATCTCTCCACAGGTGTTCTATGGGATTCAGGTCTGGACTCATTGCTGGCCACCTTAGAAGTCTCCAGTGCTTTCTCTCAAACCATTTTCTAGTGCTTTTTGAAGTGTGTTTTGGGTCATTGTCCTGCCGGAAGACCCATGACCTCTGAGGGAGACCCAGCTTTCTCACACTGGGCCCTACATTATGCTGCAAAATTTGTTGGTAGTCTTCAGACTTCATAATGCCATGCACACGGTCAAGCAGTCCAGTACCAGAAGCAGCAAAGCAACCCCAAAACATCAGGGAACCCCCGCCATGTTTGACTGTAGGGACCGTATTCTTTTCTTTGAATGCCTCTTTTTTTCTCCTGTAAACTCTATGTTGATGCCTTTGCCCAAAAAGCTCTACTTTTGTCTCATCTGAACAGAGAACATTCTTCCAAAACGTTTTAGGCTTTCTCAGGTAAGTTTTGGCAAACTCCAGCCTGGCTTTTTTATGTCTCGGGGTAAGAAGTGGGGTCTTCCTGGGTATCCTACCCTACAGTCCCTTTTCATTCAGATGCCAACGGATAGTACGGGTTGACACTGTTATACCCTCGGACTTCAGGGCAGCTTGAACTTGTTTGGATGTTAGTTGAGGTTCTTTATCCACCATCCGCACAATCTTGCATTGAAATCTCTTGTCAATTTTTCTTTTCCGTCCACATCTAGGGAGGTTAGCCACAGTACCATGGGCTTTAAACTTCTTGATGACACTGCGCACGGTAGACACAGGAACATTCAGGTCTTTGGAGATGGACTTGTAGCCTTGAGATTGCTCATGCTTCAGTTTTAGTTCAGTATCTGTAAGGCCATGTTTAGACGAGGAGAACTTGGTGAGTTTTACTTCAGTATCTGTAAGGCCATGCTCAGACGAGGAGAACTTGGTGAGTTTTACTTCAGTATCTGTAAGGCCACGTTCAGACGAGGAGTACTTGGTGAGTTTTACTTCACTATCTGTAAGGCTACGTTCAGACGAGGAGAACTTGGTGAGTTTTACTTCAGTATCTGTAAGGCCACGTTCAGACGAGGAGAACTTGGTGAGTTTTACTTCACTATCTGTAAGGCCATGCCAGACGAGGAGAACTTGGTGAGTTTTACTTCAGTATCTGTAATGGTACCTTAACACGCCGCGACGGCAGGCTGGATACATCCCGCTACTTCACGTGCACGAGCACGCTCAAACGGCTACAAACGGTCAACGCACCCTCTTTACACGCCGCCATAAGGTGCGCTACGCCACGCTACATCTGTAGCTAGCTACATCGCCGGGTGTGTCAAGTAGCCAGCTGTAGCTTAGCGTACCACGTTTACACAGCGCTACAATAAGCTAATATGGGCGGACCTGGTACAGCAGTGACAGCACATAGGCGTGCCACAATCTTGGATTACGAGCCGTCCGTACGATGATAGGACAGCGCAATATCATCCTGATTGGCCAGGCATCGCAGGAGGCTGAGAAACACAGCACGCTCGAGCGATTGTGTAGTGTGACTGGTCAGCTCCTTAAATATGCCGCCCTAGGCAGCGACTACCAATCGTCATGCAGGAGCTTCCTCCAATGATCGGTGATGGGGCGCGGTATCCCAGAGCCTGGGACACGCCTTAGCTACATTGCAGCTACAGCCCCGGGTGTCCAGAGTTCCCTTCCGTTGCCTCTTTACACGCCGATACAGCTCGCTACCATCGGCGATGTAGCCATCAGTTTTCGAGCAGACCTAGGAAACAGATGTATCTGTTGCCGGCTGCAGCGTCACGTCTTCAGACGCCGCTACGACGGGCGATATTGGCGCTACAAGCTACATTTGTAGCCTGTAGCGGGATGTATCCAGCCTGCCGTCGCGGCGTGTAAAGGGCCCTTATGGCCACGTTCAGACGAGGAGAACTTGGTGAGTTTTACTTCAGTATCTGTAAGGCCAGGTTCAGACGAGGAGTACTTGGTGAGTTTTACTTCAGTATCTGTAAGGCCAGGTTCAGACGAGGAGAACTTGGTGAGTTTTACTTCAGTATCTGTAAGGCCACGTTCAGACGAGGAGTACTTGGTGAGTTTTACTTCAGTATCTGTAGGCCTAGGTTGTGCACGTGATGAGTATTTGGTGCGGTTTTACCGCAGTATCTGGAAGGCCTCGTGCAGGCAATGAGTATTTCGTGTTTTTTACCTCAGCATCTGTAAGGCCTTGTGCACACGCTGAGCATTGTGTCACATTTAGGGGACTACAACAAGAGTCTCCATTTTTTTCAAAAAATTTGGCACAGACACCACTTCAGTGGCATCAATTGCCCCACAGTTGCAAGCTTAAAATGGTTGGTGAGGTGACTTTCATGCAGCATATTCCAAAATCCACAAGCCTTTAGTCTCCCCATGTTATCTGTAAGATCTGTAAGATTTGTAACCAAAATCTAAGTAGAGGCCAAAAAATCTATACTTTGAGTAGTTCATGCATGAACCGTCACATGGATATGAAGCAAAAGCCGCAGTGGGAAGCTCACTGTGCTACAATGCAGCCTAGCAGGTCGGGCCAACCACCGACTGGCCCATCAAGTGCATCCGCTGTCTCTTCATCCTCTGTGACTGTGGGGACTGTAGTCACACATGCTTTTGGACGCAGACCTTCCACCTTTACCCGCAACAGCCAGTATGATTAGAAGGTCGTCAGTTCTTTTGGAAGTGGAAACACCTGCTGGTGTTGAGCGCTGTCAGACATCAAGAGCACCACCTTTGGATGAAAGCAACATAATATGTCCGCCTGCACCTTCCACACAGATCAACAGTTTGCCGGGGACACCCTACTCAACCGTGTCTCAACATAGCAGCCAGTCCTCGGTCCCTCAAATGTGGACAAGTAATAGACCATTTCCTCCTAGCCATGACAAAGCTAATAGGTTGAATTTCACCATCTGCAAGCTGTTGGCTACAGAAATGCTCCCTCTCCACCTGTTGTACACAGATTATTTTTGAGACCTTCTGTCCGTCGCAGTGCCCCAGTACCAGATGCACAGTCGCCACTACTTCTCAAGAAAGCTGTGCCTGCGCTACACCGACATGTCTCACACAAAATCACCGCTTCCTTAAGAAACTCTGTGTGTGACAGGGTGCTTTTCACCACAGACACTTGGACCAGTAAGCATGGACAGGGGCGTTAAATGGCGGTGACTGTGCACTGGGTAACTATGAAGACAGCAGGAGAAGGGGCTGCTGCCCAAGTCTTGCCATCCCCGCGAGTTGTGCATCAATCCTCTGTATGTATAAGTTCCTCAACTCCTTCTGCCTCCTCAACCTCATCTCAGTCCTCCACCTGCACCCAAAGCCTGTCTGGTAATGCCACCCGCGTTCTAACTGCGCACAAGGAGTCCTGCACACCTCCTTACTATGATGGCAGCAGGGCTCAACGGCATCAGGCGGTCTTTACCTTGAAATGTCTGGTAAATATAAGTCACACAGCTGAGGATTTGTGGTCAGCTGTGGAGACCGAGTTTCATCAATGCTTGTTTCCACTGAACCTGCAGCCAGGGAAGGCCGTGTGCACCATTGCTGCAATGCTGGGTGCAGCCCTCTGCCGGGGCAATGTGACGCACGTGCCTTGCATAGCTCACGTCTTAAACCTGGTTGTCCAGCCAATTTTCGCACACTATCCGGGCCTAAATGGTCTTAAGCAGAGGGCACATTCGCTGTGTACTCAATTCCGCCGTTCGCATCCCGTAGCTCAATGCCTTGCATCTCTACAGAAGTCGTTCGGTCTGCCAGTTCACTGGCTGAAATGCGATGTGCTGACACGATGGAATTCAACTCTACACATGTTGCAGCAACTGTGGCAGCAACGACGAGCCCTGGTGTAATAAGTCATGACGTATAATCTGGGCCTACGAGATCCAGAGATGGGGCAAATCACACAGTTGGAGTGGTCTGAAATGAATGACCTATGCACCATTCTGTACAGCATTGAAATGTCGACGAAGATGTTTAGTGATGATTATGCCATTATCAGCATGACTATTCCTGTCATTTACATGCTGGAGCTCACTTTAAACAGTATTCAGAGTCAGGTGGTGGCACTAGAGGAGGGGGAGGAAGTACAGGAGGAGTCGTATGCGGAGGGGCTCACAAGATCTCCAAGGTGCAGTTCACAGTTTATGAATGAGGGTCTACATTATGCTTGCTCAGACCCTTCTTTATCTGGGCCTGGATCTGACTCCAAAAGCTTCTGGGCATCAGTGAAGATAATTTCCTCGTCTTGACTCACAAAAGCTTTGGAGCAGACCTCTGATTCCCAGGCTATAGTATGAGAGAAGTGCGATGCATACTGAACCATCTGTCTTACCCCATACTCAGATGAGTGGCTGGAGACTTGGGAGCTGTGCGGAAGAAAGTGGGATTGGGGTGACACCTCTGAGAACTGGAGTATTTGTGATGTAGAAGTTGAGGTGGAGGAGAGCCCACTTGCTGAAGCGCTTGCTATCCATTCAACCGCCTGCTCTTTTTGTGCCTCATCGAGAATTGGTATCGATCGTCGTCTGAGTCGTGTCCGTACAAAAGGGATCATATCAGAATCTTCACGGAAAGAAGTAGACATCTTACTTTGGCTGGAAGATTGCCTTTCTTCAGTAGATGTTAATGTAGATTTAGCATCTACCCCACGGACACAAACTTTTTTCCCTTTCTACCACGCCTACTCCCATTCCCACCAGCAGCAGGCCTTTTGCCACTCATTTTGTATGGGACAAAATTTGCAACTGTACAGTTGTTGGACAACAAAAAGCTGGATGTAAATCAAGCAGAGGTGACCGAGCGAACACGGATACTTGAGCCGAAGTGAGACCAGGGCAAGGTGCAGTTAAAAATTAGAAGTAACAAACTACACAGGCGGTGTAGTTATTTGTATTAGAAGTGGCCTACACTACTTATTTTTGTGGCACTGCTACTTGACCCAAAGTGAGACCTGGGCAAGGTGCAGTTAAAAATTAGAAGTAAGTAACTACACAGGCGGTGTAATTGTTTGTATTAGAAGTGGCCTACACTGCTTCTTTTTTAGTGGCACTGCTACTTGACCCAAAGTGAGACCTGGGCAAGGTGCAGTTAAAAATTAGAAGTGACTACACAGGTGGTGTGGTGGTTTGTATTAGAAGTGGCCTACACTACTTCTTTTTGTGGCTCTGCTACTTGACCCAAAGTGATACCTGGGCAAGGTGCAGTTAAAAATTAGAAGTAACTAACTACACAGGCGGTGTGGTGGTTTGTATTAGAAGTGGCCTACACTACTTCTTTTTGTGGCTCTGCTACTTGACCCAAAGTGAGACCTGGGCAAGGTGCAGTTAAAAATTAGAAGTAGGCCAGGGTCACATCTCCGTTTTGACCCCAGCCTGCCGGATTCCGGTTTCAACTTAGAACCTTTTCCAGCACCGCATAGCGTTACCGCTATGCGGTGCTGGAAAACACAGTCCCTAGTTACCTTATGTTTACCTTCACTACCTGTCACACAGGCAGCGGCTCGGAGTGCGCTTTACAGCGCCGCACAGGAAACGTTGCAGACAGCGTTTCCTGTGCGGCGCTGTAAAGCGCACTCCGAGCAGCTGCCTGTGTGACAGGTAGTGAAGGTAAACATAGGGTGACTAGGGACTGCGTTTTCCTGCACTGAAAAAAGCTCTAAGATGAAACCGGAATCCGGCAGGCTAGGGTCAAAACGGAGATGTGACCCTGGCCGTAACTAACTACATAGGCGGTGTAGTTGTTTGTATTAGCAGTGGCCTACACTGCTTCTTTTTGTCGCACTGCTACTTGACCCAAAGTGAGACCTGGGCAAGGTGCAGGTAAAAATTAGCACCAACTACACAGGCGGTGTAGCTTCTTTCACAAGTGGGCTACACCACTTTGTAAGTAACACTGCTACAGTACTAGCCCGAACAAATTGCCTGGACTAGCTGCAGCCAAAAAATGCCTACTAAGGCAGGTGGTGTAGCTTTCTTCACAGCAGTGCTACACTACCTGCCCTAAAGGACTCCGAGAGCTAGATGTGGCCAGATGCTGTGAAAAACGCTTGCACAGCACTGGCACACTTCTGCCTGGCAAAAACTAATAGGGACTGCTCTAACCTAGCCCTAAAAAGGGCTGAAATTAAAACTAGTCCCTGCTTCTATGAAGTACACCTGAAAAAGGGCTGCTAGACTACTAGTCCGTAGTCCCTAATCGCTACTCCTATGAAGCAGCCCTTAAAAGGGCTGATACTCCTAAAATTCGCACCCTCCCTCCAGTGCCTACTCCCTAAACCTATCTATCTACCTCACTAGCTGAATCAGAACACAATTGCTTGATTTCACTCTATATCGCCCACAGCAGCAGCAGTGCCGTCTGACACAGAGCTACAGCAATGAGCAAATGGTGGCGATGGAGAAAATGGCTGGGTCTTATAGGGCTAGGACATGTGACTTACACAGCCAATGATGCCTGACCTTGCTTGTGTGCAAAAAATGCACTTTGCTGTGTGCATGTGTGATTGGATGACAGCCTGCACCACCCCACTGTATCTGCAGTTTGGAGAAAAAAAAATGGAGATCGCTATAATTTCTGCAGCACTGGTACAACCCCTTCCCCCCCCCCCCTGCACACTATACCCATAAACTGGATATTCACATTCATTAACATGGTTAGGGTTAGGGTTAAGCTTTTGGTGATCGAAGCGTTGTCGAACATAGCCTAGAACTGCCGAATTTCAAGCTAATTGTTCTAATTCGTCGAATGCCTCGAACACCGCCCAAAACAGCTCGAATTTGAGATTGGTGAACAAATCGAATCGAACACCGCTCATCTCTAATAGAGAGGCAGACCCAGAAACAAGAAATGATAGCCCGCACCCTGTACCCTAAGACTGTTGCCCGGCAGGATACAAATGTCACCGGTTCCCCATGACACGAGGGATAAGTCATAAAGATTAAACCCGAGAAAGGTTACGCGTTCGCCAGAGAACCCGGGGTAGACAGAGACGTATTCATAAACAGGAAGGACGTGGAAGAGCATCTTCCTCCAAAACACCCGGACAGGTAATTGCAAGTAGGCGAATGGATTTCATATATTGTGGTGCCAGGAGAGAGAGGCCCATATGGCATCCGAGTACGGAGACCAGCCTTGAGAATGGGGGCTAATACAGAGCACTCTGAAATAGAAAACCTGGATATGACCACTGTACTTGAGGTTGGAGTAGACCCACAACAAGCAGCAATCAGCGCAGAGATGACAGTTGCGGATGCTAACACTACAGCAATTATGGTGGACACGGCAAAGCAGACTACATACAGCCATTTCTTGTGCAGTGCGTTGGAGTAGCTAGAAATGTTCCCAACCCGGAGAACTCCAGACGTTCTACCATGGAAAATGAAGAAGGAGAACGAGTAAGGAACCCGGATTTCTGCTACAATCAACAGTAAGTGTGAATGTGAGGTGTTCCTTATTGACGCCATCCCATACCTGAATGAATGAATAGTCTTTTCCCCTGTTCATCGTATATGTTTTATAGATAATAGTATCAAGGAGTTGATGCGAACTTTCCCTGTATATAGATGAGCACCCAGTGTGCTCCCCATTGGGTTTAAGACCATATAGCACTGTGTGTGCACAGTACTTGTACTGGAACTGAGACTACGGAGTGTTTTTGAACAGTTTTTCCAGCACATGTGCCCCTTTTGATGTTTTATACTTTTTCAGAAAAGTAATGTGTCTTTTATATGTGATTAAAGTTTTTGCACTTAACCCGGTGTGCATAAAGAGCTGGTATTATTATGCCACAGGACTCTTGGAACTTATAACAGTGACTGAGTAACCCGTGTCCTGTAAGGGGTTAAAGAAAGTGTGGTGTAAGGTGCCGGCACGGAGACAAACAACTTTGCCACAAGCTGGTGACCCGAGGGCCCGGAGGCCTCAGCACTTGCAGCCATGAACGGGCTGAATACTGTGCCTTAAAGTGTATATAGTTAATTTAGCGTAATGTTAAAGTGCCGTACCTCATTAAATGGAAGAATAAGAATGCTTAATGTTATGTTTAATAAAAAGAAATTTTTTTGAGGGGGAACCATGCCGGACGGCGTGGGGAACCGCCGGTTTAACTCCGGGGGAATGTGGCGCCCATGCAACCAGGGTCTCCACAAGTAGGAACTGCAGCCAAGCAGAAAGTAGACAGTTCTTTAGGAACACCTTCAACACACACCCACAAGACACAATACCCAACCCGGAGCACGGAACTCTAGGCGGGCAAAGGGGTGGTAGGGTTTAGAGGGAAGTGAGTGGGATGTAGGTCAGGTGACGTAGGGTTCAGAGGGTTCAGAGAGTGTCCAAAGTTAACTGAGTGAACTGTACCGTGAACTGTTTGAATTGCACTAAGAACTTGCAAGTAAACCCGGTGAACCTGCTTCAGTCTCCCGTGTGTGATTCCCAGCAAACAGAACTTTATTACATCTTTTCACACTGTCAGGAGCTGCCCCGACCTGCGGCGGGCTCATCCATCTTGCTGCAGCGTCATATATCCATCCTCCTGGCAGAAGTACACTGCAGCGGTGGTCACCCTGACCACAACCCGTGGGTGGCGTCACGACAAACTCCCCTGTAAAAAAAACCTTTTACTGGTGGGTTCGGGACACGGTCCAGACCAAGACTGCCGTGATCATCCCCAGTGCAACCCCGGTCCGGTACCGAGTACCCCGTCCCAGTGGGCTCCACACAACCATCCCCAAGCCACAAACTTCCTGAGCTTTTAGCTGACCTCCAGGGTCACGGAGCCGGGCCTCGGCCCCTGTGTCTCTCCAGAAGTACCCAAAGCCCGGTTCCAAGTGACCCCCGGCCCTGGGGCTCATCATCTCCTCTGAAAATCCCACGACTGGCTCCCAATTCCCCAACAAATTCAGTTCAAACTACTAACACTGACCTACAAAGCCATCCATAATCTGTCCCCTTCGTACATCTCGAAACTAAAATCTCAATGTGTTCCCTCACGTAATATTTGGTCTTCCCAAGACCTTCTCCTCTTCACACTTATTCAGTCCTCACCCAATTGCTTCTAAGTCTTCATCCAAATATCCCCCATCCTCTGGAATTCTGCACCTCAACACATATGATTATCCACCACACTTGGATCCTTCAGACAGAACCTGAAAATGCATCTCTCCAGGAAATCTCACAGCCTGCCATGACCATGCCACTGTGACTCACCGTGGCCGGGACTCCGGTTTAGACAGACGTTTCCTTCCTCCTTGTCACGGGGTGCCGCGCCTGCCGGTAGTGGGGCTCGGTTGAGTGCAGATCAAAAGTGAAGACGCCTTGTGGGAACAGATTAAGGGGTTAATTTGTCGTGACGCCACCTATGAGAGATTCGGTAACTGTACCGACGCTGCGGGCCTCCAGGGGATAGAATGCAGCAAGATGGAACGCTCCCCACAGGCTGAGCGGTGGTCCCTGGAGCCGTGAGCTGCTGAAGATGTTGTGAGGCAGCTGCGGTTACCTTGAAATGCGGATAAACAGTTCATAAGAGGGCACGGACACTGTAAGTCTCTGTAACGGGTTCTTTACTGTAACCAGCAGGCAGTACATGGTATACAGTTTGTAAGTAGTGGACCGGGTGGACTCAGCAATGACCAGTGTGTTCTCAGAGATCCGCGGTGTTCCTCCATTCTATCTAAGTACTGTGCCATTGTCGCCCATGAATACCAGGTCGGGTACAGGGAGGCTGCTTGAATGCCCTATCCAGGGTATACGTTCCGGATGCTTTGGGGAGCCTTGGGTCCCTTGGTGGGTACACCGCTGGTTAGACTGGATTTGGCGATGGTGGGGTGCTCCTGTAAAGCGATCCCTCCACTCCTCTGGTTCGCATAGCAGAGCTGGACTACTGCTAGCTTCGGTACCAGCAAACCGGCTGTAGATGGTCACAGGATGATTTTGAGCCCGCATTTTGATACCCGTAGATCGGTTGGTAATGCACCGGGAGTAATGGTGCTCAACCGTGGTGACGTTAGGGAGGTGGCCGGTAGAAGGTGGCCAGGGGGCTGCACGAAACTGTGCAACCCCCTCTCCTAGGTTGCAGAGCTGGGAATCTGCAGAGGTCTTCTACGTTGCTGTTACAACCCTCCGACTCCACTTTCTAACTCCTTAGGCCCCTTTCACATCAGCGTTTTTTTCAAATCACGGCAGATGCGGTGAAAAAAACGCATCTGCCGCAATTACCGCATACCGGCTGCACTTGCGGCACGATTGCGGCAAGCCCTATACAATGTATAGGCGGGCTTGCGGCAGGTGCGGCAAGTGCAGTTTTGGCACTTGCGACAGGTGCGGCCGTGAAAAAAACGCGGTCAGCCGCGTTTTTTTTGCGGCCGCACCTGCCACAAGTGCCAAAACCGCATTTGCCCCACCTGCCGCAAGCCCGCCTATACATTGTATGGGGCTTGCCGCAACCGCGCCGCAACCGTGCCGCAAGTGCAGCCGGTATGCGGTAATCGCGGCAGATGCGGTTTTTTCACCGCATCTGCCGCGATTTGAAAAAAACGCTGATGTGAAAGGGGCCTAAATAACTAATTGTCCATAACTTTCCACTACACACTACCCTTACACTCCGCCCAGCAGGACCTGATTGGCCCTCTATGCTAGGTGATGCATGTAGGGTATGGATCTCTGAGTTAACTGTGTGATTGCTGGGTCAGAGAATATTGCTGATGCATTTATGGCTGCAATACCCTCCTGTGACGCACTCGGTGCGGGGCGCCACACTCCCCCTTGGTGAAATATGCTTGTCCCCAAGTGTCGCGCTACCCAACATTACAGAGGATTTTATATTTTATAACAGGCATAAAAGATACACTTTTATTAACAGGTAAAGATTTGCTTAAGATGTTGCGAGCAAAAGGCAACAGGTTAACACATTGCGCGGACCCGGCGGGCGGTCGGCTGTCCTTAGTTTGAGTCCAGGCTATAGCCGGCAAGTCGCGGTGTTATTTGCCAAACAGGAAGAAGTCTCTTTGCAAAGTTCAAACAACAGAGTCACTTATGGAGGGCAGTGTTCCGGACCCGTATAGCGAACCACCCATCACAGCATACATATCGCTCGTAGGTTACAATTTCCCCTCTATACAAGTCACGGTTTGGATGCCCTCTTGGTAGGTGCGACTCCACATCACGACGCCCCACAAACACTTCCGTACATACACCCTCCTCCCTGATGAAACCCCTCCCGGTGGAAAGGTTGAATGTGCTCACCCGTCTGGTCTTGCGGAGTTCATCAGGCAATGGAGATTGGCGGCGGGCTTCAGCGCGAGCCTGCATGTTGGCGCGTAGACGAGCCTGCCACTCCTTCCTTCAGATGCGACGTACATCTTCGTCGGAGCGGTGCGGAGTGTGGATGAAGTCACTACGGCATGTCGGTTGTTGAACGGCTTGAGTTTGGTGGGCAGTCTGGATTGGAACCCGGTTGAACGGCAATGGAGAAGGTGTTGCAATGGCACCGGATCAGCGTACCCGAGCGGATTGCTCGGCAGAAGGATCCACGGTATCTCCCCAGGCGAACCCGGTGTAGAGGTCCTCAGCGGTGCTGTGGGTCTCGTCGTCGTCGTCATCCTCCTCTCCCTCAACGATCACATCGGGCTGCTCGGCAATCGGAGATGTTGGAATGAGGTCCTCTGGGTCGATGGGCGGCTGCGTTGCATAATTCTCCTCGAGGTTGTCTTGCAGGGCTTCCAGGCTGCCTGCTTCTTCTTCTGTTGCAGCTGGTAGCGGTGTTTCAATCCCGGTCACCAGGTAGGCCTCGGTAATAGCAGAGGAAGCCTCCGGTTTAGGGAAGAAACAGGCGACAGTCTCGGTAGTGGTGAAACTAGTCGCGGGTTCCGCAAGGGGAACCAGGTGAGTATCCATTTCTTCTTGGGAGCGAGTTGCAAGCTCCGGCTCAAGCACAGTTTCGGTTCCAGGCTCTGGAGCAGGGTGAGTTGTGGCCTCTACTGGGATGATGCAGTCTATCGGCTCCGGAGACGAGGCGGGACAGGTGGTCGGCCTAAGCGAGGCGGTGCTGAAACTCGAGATGTCGTCCGGTCCTGGAGTGGTTGCACCCGAGCGGCTCTGCTACATCGCACGATGTAGTCTGCTGCCCAAGCTCGCGCTCCAACTGCGGATCGTCCATTCAACGGTTTCAAGGAGCCGCACCCGGAGGTCTTGTAGAGCTTCTTGCCAGAAGTCGGGGCTGCCGTCTATGTTGAGGACAGGACCTGGACCCGGATGGCCTATGGCTGCTCTGGCCTCGGCTTCCACTTCTCGCATCAGGTCATGGAGTCTGGTACTGGTCATTTTCTTGGAGGAGCCACACCCGTCTCGACCCGGTAACTGTTCTGGTGAAGAGCTGGTGAAGAATGGTCTGACACTCCCACTTCCTTGGGGGCTTTTGTAGTCCAATGGTGGGAAAAAGTCTTTGGTCCGCCCCCATTGTTGATTCGAGCAATCAGGGCGGACAATGATTTTGGCGCCTTTGCCTTTAGCCCTCCCACGAAGAGGGGCGGTGGCTCAGCCCTGGGCTTGCACGTGGCGGATCCTCTTGGCGGGGACGCCATCTTGGGCGCCATCTTGGCCCAACGGTGAAAAGGCGGGAAAAGTTCTTTTAGGGACGAACAAAGTCCAGATTGTTGAAATAAAGTCTTTTAAGCACATAATACCCATTAGGGAATGGGCCTGCTCGTATCCTGTTCGTGACGTCAAATTCTGACTCACCGTGGCCGGGACTCCGGTTTAGACAGATGTTTCCTTCCTCCTTGTCATGGGGTGCTGTGCCTGCCGGAAGTGGGGCTCGGTTGAGTGCAGATCAAAAGTGAAGACGTCTTGTGGGAACAGATTAAGGGGTTAATTTGTTGTGACGCCACCTATGAGAGATTCGGTAACTGTAACGACGCTGCGGGCCTCCGGGGATGGAATGCAGTTACCTTGAAATGCGGATAAACCGTTCATAAGAAGGCACGGACACTGTAAGTCTCTGTAACGGGTTCTTTACTGTAACCAGCAGGCAGTACATGGTATACAGTTTGTAAGTAGTGGACCGGGTGGACTCAGTAATGACCAGTGTGTTCTCAGAGATCCGCGGTGTTCCTCCATTCTATCTAAGTACTGTGCCGTTGTCGCCCAGGAATACCAGGTCGGGTACAGGGAGGCTGCTTGAATGCCCTATCCGGGGTATACGTTCCGGATGCTTTGGGAGCCTTGGGTCCCTTGGTGGGTACACCGCTGGTTAGACGACTAGATTTGGCGTTGGTGGGGTGCTCCTGTAAAGCGATCCCTCCACTCCTCTGGTTCGCATAGCAGAGACTGGACTACAGCTAGCTTCGGTACCAGCAAACCGTCTGTAGATGGGCACGGGATGATTTTGAGCCCGCATTTTGATGCCCGTAGATCGGTTGGTAATGCACCAGGAGTAATGGTGCTCAACCGTGGTGACGGTAGGGAGATGGCCGGTAGAAGGTGGCCAGTGGGCCGCACGAAACTGTGCAACCCCCTCTCCTAGGTTGCAGAGCTGGGAATCTGCAGAGGTCTTCTACGTTGCTCTGACTGCACTTTCTAACTCCTTACTAACTAATTGTCCTAAACTTTCCACTACACACTACCCTTACACTTCGCCCACCAGGACCTGATTGGCCCTCTATGCTAGGTGATGCATGTAGGGTATGGATCTCTGAGTTAACTGTGTGATTGCTGGGTCAGAGAATATTGCTGCTGCATTTATGGCTGCAATACCCTCCTGTGACGCACTCGGTGCGGGGCGCCACAACTGCCTCATCATCACCATCACCGGAGCTGCTGAACCAATGACCTACTGTCTCCTTCCCAAATATCCTGTAAAATGTAAGCCCGTGAGGGAAGGGTCATCTTCCCTTTGTACCAGTCTGTCATTGTTAATTTGTTTACTGTAAACTCTATCTATAATTTTATATGTAACACCTTCTTATGTACAGCACCATGAAATTAAAGGGGTTGTCCGGGATTTTTCTATAATTTACCTGTATATCTAGGCTGCAAAATGTTGACAGTTTGTAATATGCATCCTGTCAGCATTTTGCAGGGTTACCTAGATATCACTGATTTGCAGCAGTCAGAGAATGTCCAGGGGGCGTGTGTGTGCTGGAGCTGTATGTAAATCAAGAACTGGCTGGCAGAATGTAACACACACACACCCTCCCCCAGTCTACAGTATGGACAGCAACCCCCAGACTTCTAGAGCCCGCCCCAGTCCCAAGCATGACCACCCACCCCCTCTGTGCACAGTGGGTTACCTTCTCCTCTGGCACAATGTACCGAATCTGCAGCTTTGTGCACCGCTCTGTGAGCTGCAGATTTGGCACATTGGATCAGTGTAGGAGCTGACGGATGTGTGCAATCCTGTGTCCTCAGCTCGTGCTCCCCTGTGGCCTTTCTGTGCAGTGTGCAGGCAAGCCAGTTCTGCTCTGTTTCTCCTGTGTTCTCAGCTCCTTTTTGCTTGTGTATGCTCTGTGCAGGATCCGATGCTCCTCCTCTCAGCCCAGCTGCCATTTTTTTGCCCCACTGTGTGCAGGAGATACAGGTGATATCTAGGAAACCCTGCAAAATGTTTACAGGATGTATATTACAAACTGTCAACATTTTGCAGCCTAGATACACATGAAAATTATAGAAAAAGCCCAGAAAACCCCTTTAATGGTGCTATATAAATAAATAATAATATATATTATAAATAATAATAATAAAAATATGCAGCATATACCAAAGATATATGTATATCATCTAAATACATAAAATACACTACATAAATCATAAAATACACCGCCACATGAACATATACTGTCCTAAATAGAGAATTCCTACCGTAAATAATAATCAAGAATGAATATGACAAGTGTATATAAACAGTGTCTCTCAGAATATATACAATAATATTCCCAGAGGGGAATATGATAATTCCTGAGCAAAATAAATTCACACTCAAGGCAAAAAATATTGGTACATAATGCTAGATAATCTACAGAATGTATGTGACTTGCCCCGTGGGGGCCGTGGGTACTTGGAGCCGGGCCTCTCCCTCACTTCCTGTGATGTCATCTGGGGGAGATCAGGAGTCCTTGGGATGTCACGGTGGTGTGACCCAGTCCATGGCCCTGGAGCGGTCAAATAAAAATGGGAAAAGGAATATGGAATAGGGGATTTTGGGGGGTGTTTTTCATGATGACACCTGTGGTATGCAGCTATTGGTGGCCACTGCTGCAGACCGGGATGTCTGGGGATGATGGAGTGGCAGCTATGATGGTGTTGCTCTCCACGGGTGGAACAGGTCCCCAGTGCATCCGGAGTGGGGATTATTAGGGTGATGGTGGGCCAGCAGGGTAGTATAGGAGCATCTCACAGGCAGCCTCCTGCTGGCTGCGCGACGTGTCAGTCCACCGCTCCTCAGGCGGAAAATGAACAGTCTCACACACAGTTCTGAGTTCTAAACCTGGCTTACTTCACTTTCTCTGCTCGCACCAAAGGTTACATATTAGGTTCAATTGCAGTCCGGGTAGTCCTTAGCAACCAGGATGTCCAGTACAGTTGTGTTTCTTCCCTCTAGGGTCGTTCTTCCTCAACGCTGCCTGCTCGCCTCACTCCTGCACGCGCCACTGCACACAGTGCCCCAATCCAGCAGCCACGGGCCTTGTCGGGTGACTGCCCGTGTCCCCTGACCTTAGTATGGCTGCCTTCTCAGCGGATGTTTCAGGAGTAGGCCACAGCTCCTCTAGATCTCGTGGCCTTCGTTTCTGTGTTGGAGCTTGGATTCACCTTCAGGGCTGGGTCCCTGGTGCTCGCCCTGCCCCTCCGCTTTACTTCAGATTCGGGCGCACGGATGGATTGCTCATTGACCGTGCCCCTAGGGCTCCCTCTGTCTCTCTGCAGTCCGTTTTCCTGGGACCCAGGAGGAGCCACATCTCTCTCTAGTCCTCCGGGTTCTTCTCTACGGCTTACCCTGCCAACCTTCTCTCCAACTGAACTCCCATTTCCTGTGGTCTTTCCCTTTGGTCCCCTTTGATCTTCATGACTGCTTTTTGCTAACTTCCCACCCACCACCTTTCTCTCCCTACCGTCCCACTGACTGGGTTCACCTGCTGTCCTGGATCCAGGTGTGTTGGGTGTGTTTGTGGGTGACTGGACTTACCAACCTGGTTACTTCAAATGGGAATACCACACAATGGATTGGGTGCAGTACCCCTCTGTGGTGACCAGACCACAGGGGTGCCACATATGAGCCCTAATCAATGAATTCCATAGAGAACATGCTTCAAAAATGTAAAGTATAAAGAGGTAAATAGGCATCATACCACTTACTAGAACAGATGTCTATAATTTAAAGTGCATACGTAAGAACCACAAACGTCAATATAAACCTTGGGCATGACAGAGACGCAGCGTGCAGAGGGATCTTCCCAAATAATGTCCGGCCCAATACGCATTTTGGCTACATAAATCTATAAATCGATCATCTCATCTCTACTCTGCACTGCTGAGTTGGAATGAGCGAATCTACTCGCTAGGACTCGTTACTCTGCGAGTAATAGTGGAATCGCAGGACTCGGTTCTCTCCGAGTTTCCAAGCTATTACTCGCACAGTAGCGAGTCCACCATCCCTCCGTCCCCCCCGCAGCCTCCCCACCCGATCCTAAGTTAGGACCGGGCGAGAGGAGCAGGTTCAGGGACTCAGGACTCAGGCGGGGAAGCCGGCGGTGAAATTTGCTCACTGACACTTCCCCCACTGAGTCCTAACCAGGGGTGGGCTTGGGGGGGGGATGTGAGGGGTGAGTGTGCCGGACCAGCCGGCTACTTGCCCTGCCCCCGCCGGCGCCAGCCGCAGACTCGCTCCCCTAGTCTCTCTGCTTCTGTTTCCGGAGATTCCCGAACGCTGACAGAAGCAGTGAATAAATTAACTTCCGTCACCGCTCGGGAATCTCCGTAGGCAGAGCGAGTCTGGCTGACAGCAGGGTTCAGCTCAGGTCATAATGACCTGAGCTGAACCCTGACTGTTTAGTCAGTTCTCAGCTCTGCTACATCCCTGTGTGTCTATGCACAGGGATGTAGCAGAGCTGAGATTACGTTTTGGACTACGTCGGACGGAAGAGGATTTTTTAAATAAAGATGGAGTCCCTAATTGTCTTCTGTTTTATTTCTAATAAAATTATTTTTCTCTGTGTTGTGTTTTTTTTTTATATTGATTACTGGAAATTCATGGCGGTCATGTCTAATATTGGCGTGACCGCCATAAATTTCGGGCTTAGGGCCAGCTGATAATACAAAGCTGGCCCTAATCCCTTTATTACCCAGTGAGCCACCCGCCACCAGGGCTACTGGAAGAGCGGGGTTCAGCGCCAGAAGATGGCGCTTCAATGAACGCGCCATCTTCTGGGGCGGCTGCGGGCTGCAATTTGCAGCGGGGGGTGCCCAGAAAGCTTGGGCCTCCCTGCGCTGCGGATTCCAACCTCCAGCTGCTTAGCTGTACCTGGCTGGACATAGAAAAAGGGGGCTCGCCTATATTCTTGTGTCCAGCCAGGTACAAATAGGCACCTGGGGGTTGGGGGCAGCCCGTCGCTGCCTGCTGGATCCGGCTGGTTCCAGAAATACGGCGAAGCCCAAGTCATTTTTTTTGTAGTTTAGGATTCGCCCGCCCATGTTAGGGAGCGTCGAGCGGAGGGATCCGGGCTGATCCGGCAGGATGCGGGAGAAGAAGGCAATTAGGGGAAATTTTTCTCCACGGTCACAAAAACGTTGCAAGCAACGTTTTTGTGTCTGTGAGAAAAATCGGAATTCTACCAGATTCTCCTGGAGAGATGGAAACCTGATGGCAGAGAGCTGCAATCCGGCTCCATCCAGCCCTATAGGATACTATGGGGCCAAAATCCGGTCCGGGGCTGTCTGTCTCAAGCTGACAGCCACAGATCGGATCACACCAGCAGTGTGAAGGCAGCCTAACCAGTATATCATCATCATCATCACACAAGTAATTGCAACAACTCCTTGTCCTCAGTGCATCAGAAGGAATTACGATAATACCTGTTCATAACAGTACACAGAAGAAGTTGTGAACATATCATCCAAGGGGTCATTACATTTACTTAGCTGGGTGGCATATATTGATATTTCTCTGTATAGGATATTTGTTCTACATCTAAAAATGCCTATACTCCAAAATTCCTGTTCAATCCTATTATTTATGGCCCTTTGGAATAATCATTTTAATATCCAATTTGTCCCCAACAAAAGAGTAGACACATGAATTACAGGGTGCTGGAGAATCTGTTACAGAGCCATTATTTTATAGTAAGATTGTTTATAATCCGTCTTTTATATCTATTGTTTCTTTTATGAACTGTTGCTAATGACCAGTGTTACACTGTGCGCTAGCGTTTTACATTCACATATTCGTGTTGGCTTTTTAATCTGTACAATATTCCCTTTATTAACAGTGCCTAATTAAAACATCTGTGTTAAGAGGCAGCCACATTAACTTTGCAGGCACAACGGAACAGAATTATTGTCGAACTGTCGTCTTTTAACAGTTTTTTTCCTTTTTAATTAGCCGCATTCTCTGCCTCCCCCTTGTACAGAAACATTACGGAAATTAAAAAGCGGGACCCTTTCTCTTCTGTAGATCGGAGCGTGGTCAAAAGCCTGATTGTGGGTATGAGATGGAGTGTGGAAAATGCGCAGTAAGGCTTTGAAGGATGTAATATTTCAAGTTTTTTGGTGTCTTCGTAATGGCTCAAAGTGTTGGTGCCACTAGAATGAACTGAAGAGATTGAAAGGAAGGAGAACATGATTGCAGTACTAGGAAAATTTACTGTTGTATGGAGTAGTTGTCACATCTTGACAACCTCTATTCTTATATCCTATGAAGACATATGAACATCACTAAGGGGTTACTAACTCAGCAGCCTATCAATTAGCTGGAGCAAAGGGCTTCACCAAAAAGCATGGCTTTTACATGGTTGATCAGACATTACAATAACCAGCAAGTAGAGATGGGCGAACATGAACTGTCACATTCGGGGTCTGTACCGAATACCTATTGTAAGTGTGTGGCGCCCCACAGGTACACTGCCACCAGAGGTACTGCACTCCTGCAGTAGTGCCTCTGCTCTCCAGTTGCTGGGAAGTGTAGTCAGCAGTAGTCAGCAGTAGTCCGTAGGAGTAGTAAGGAATGGAGTGGAAGTCGAGAGTGTAGAGGCGGGTGTGGTGCCGACTCCCATGGGTTGGAGCACGACCACGCTCACCCACGGAAGGGAAAGACTGACAGGCGGGAGAGAATAAGAGCCTTTGGGGTGTGGATGAAACATCGGTCCCTGTACACCCGAATCTGACGAAAAGGAGGGGCTGGTGGACAGGAACCCAGCCCTGAACATGATGTGGAAGCTGTATGCCCGAGACGTTGAACCGGAGGCCCCTGGCTTCTAGCGGTAGCTGTGGCTGAAAGCCTGACACAACTTGGGGAAGGTGGCTGAACTAGGGAGCAGTGCCCGGGAGGGTACACAACACCACCCATAGCTGCGGTACTTGAGCTCTGTGCTGCAGAGGTCCTGAGAGCCTGGGGGGCCGAGTGGTGTCGCGCTCACCCCAGAAGAGAACTACACCTTATCGCACTGGGAGAGGGAGAAAGACCACCAGAGACAGGAATGCCTAGAGAGGAAGGAAAGGGCACCAACCATGGCTTGACTGCACTAACCCAGTTCTGGAGACAATGCTGAACCGGAGGTTGGCAAGAGACATAACTGGCGGCCATGCTGCAACAACTGAGTAAAAGTAACAGAACTCCAGCTGTGGGGTGTGAGACATTCGTTAGCAGTGACCACTGGCCGCGGAGGCCGCACGAGACATCGGGGAACTGACAACGCAGTAAACATCTGCCAATGTACGAACTGACTCCTCCATCCCGATGCCCTGAGGACTGTGCTCCACCTGCAGGGAGCAAAACCATGCAATCTGCCGGTCACCATCCTCAGAGGTTCTGAAGCAGCAGTGGCCGCCCTGGCTGCATACCGCAGGTGGCAACACGAATACCCCTTTTTCCTCTTTGGCTCTCCCTTTCATCTTCTCCCGTTTATTAAAATGACACCGCCAGGGTCATGGGACGGGTCTCGTACCAGTGAAAAGAACCAAAAGATGAAGAGAACGAGTAACCACCTGGTTGCCAAGTCTTCTCCGGCCCTGAAGTGGGCATAATAACGTGGCGTCATGAACAGGAGGTGAGCGGCCCAGTAACGCGGGTCTCGTGCGCCTTAAACAACTGTGAAAGAACTGTGTAAGAACTAGCTCGCAAAAATAGCGTTGAGAGAAGAGCAAGCTCCACGTGCAGGTCAGGGGGTGTGTCTAGGCCCTCCTCATGGGAACGACTTTGGAAAAGGTGTGAATTAGCAGGCTCGCCCCAAGTACTAAAGAAAAGCCAAGGGGGGTCTGCTATCGAGAGTTGCTAACCCCGCTTACAGGAGTGAGAGAAGGTTGGAAGTAGTGATGGCGAATCCTAAATTACTCGGAATCGCTTGACTCTACGAGTCCGAGCCAGGACTCGCTATCGTTGCGAGTCTAGCGAGTCCAATGTTAATGAATGGGGAAGCGAGTAATAGCGAGTAGTGTGAGATTTACAAATCGCAGATGTGTCTCGGAAGCTTCAGCCTGAAGCAATCCTAGTTTTGTCATTTATTTGCATTGCTCGTTTACTTTGTAAGTAATCGCTGACTCGCACAGATAAGATCCTGTCTTCTCTGTGTTCTGGCTGCCCCAGCTCCAGGGTCCTAGAGCCCGCCTGCTGCCTGATGTAGCAGTGCTGAGATTGTTCTCAGTCTGCTCATTCCCTGTGTACAGACATGAATGTCTGTGCACAGAGATGATGTAGCAGAGCTGAGATTGTTCTCAGTCTGCTCAATCCCTGTGTACAGACATGAATGTCTGTGCACAGAGATGATGTAGCAGAGCTGAGATTGTTCTCAGTCTGCTCATTCCCTGTGTACAGACATGAATGTCTGTGCACAGAGATGATGTAGCAGAGCTGAGATTGTTCTCAGTCTGCTTATTCCCTGTGCATAGACATCTATATTTATGCACAGGGGATGTAGCAGAGAGGACATCGCGTTTTGGACTGCGTCGGACGGAAGAGAATTTTTTTAATTAAAGATGGAGTCCCTAATGGCTTTTTTTTTTATTTCTAATAAAAAATTTTCCTTGTGTTGTGTTTTTTTTAAAACAATTTAATAGAAATTCATGGCGGTCATGTCTAATATTGGCGTGACCGCCATAAATTTCGGGCTTAGGGCCAGCTGATAATACAAAGCTGGCCCTAACCTCTTTATTACCCAGCGTGCCATCGCTACCAGGGCCGCTGGAAGAGCGGGGTTCAGCGCCAGAGGATGGCGCTTCAATGAACGCGCCATCTTCTGGGGCGGCTGCGGGCTGCAATTTGCAGCGGGGGGTGCCCAGAAAGCTTGGGCATCCCTGCGCTGCGGATTCCAGCCCCCAGCTGCTTAGCTGTACCTGGCTAGACATAGAAATTGCGCGGAGCCCCACGCATTTTTTTTAATTATTTCATGAAATTCTGAGATTCTGACTCTGAGACTCTGACTCTGAGACTCTGACTCTGAAATTCATGAAATAATAAAAAAAAAAATGCGTGGGGCTCCGCGCAATTTCTATGTCTAGCCAGGTACAGCTAAGCAGCTGGGGGCTGGAATCCGCAGCGCAGGGATGCCCAAGCTTTCTGGGCACCCCCCGCTGCAAATTGCAGCCCGCAGCCGCCCCAGAAGATGGCGCGTTCATTGAAGCGCCATCCTCTGGCGCTGAACCCCGCTCTTCCAGCGGCCCTGGTAGCGGTGGCACGCTGGGTAATAAAGAGGTTAGGGCCAGCTTTGTATTATCAGCTGGCCCTAAGCCCGAAATTTATGGCGGTCACGCCAATATTAGACATGACCGCCATGAATTTCTATTAAATTGTTTTAAAAAAAACACAACACAAGGAAAATTTTTTATTAGAAATAAAAAAAAAAGCCATTAGGGACTCCATCTTTAATTAAAAAAATCCTCTTCCGTCCGACGCAGTCCAAAACGCGATGTCCTCTCTGCTACATCCCCTGTGCATAAATATAGATGTCTATGCACAGGGAATAAGCAGACTGAGAACAATCTCAGCTCTGCTACATCATCTCTGTGCACAGACATTCATGTCTGTACACAGGGAAATGAGCAGACTGAGAACAATCTCAGCTCTGCTACATCATCTCTGTGCACAGACATTCATGTCTGTACACAGGGAATGAGCAGACTGAGAACAATCTCAGCACTGCTACATCATTGTGCACAGACATTCATGTCTGTACACAGGGAATGAGCAGACTGAGAACAATCTCAGCACTGCTACATCATCTCTGTGCACAGACATTCATGTCTGTACACAGGGAATGAGCAGACTGAGAACAATCTCAGCACTGCTACATCATCTCTGTGCACAGACATTCATGTCTGTACACAGGGAATGAGCAGACTGAGAACAATCTCAGCACTGCTACATCAGGCAGAGGCGGGCTCTAGGACCCTGGAGCTGCACAGAGAAGACAGCTGGACTCGGCTCGCAAAGAAACAGCAGTTATTTGCGAGTTTCCCTGCTATCACTGGCACAGTAGCCGAGTCTAATGCAAACAATGGCAATCCTAGTTTTGTCAGCGTTTCTGACAAAACTAGGATTGATATTGATTTGCATTAGACTCGTGCGAGTAATCACTGGGAAACTCGCCGAGTACCGAGTCCTGCGAGTCCCTTACTACTCGCCGAGTAACGAGTCCTAGCGAGTAGATTCGCCCATCCCTAGTTGGAAGGGTGAGGCCAAAAAGAGAGAACAGAACGAGAGAGGACCGCGTGGTGCGAAGAGCAAGGAGGCATCATGGCGAGCAGTGGTTTTGACACCCCAGTGGCGGGACAAGAAAGTGAGAGAGCTCGCAATGCAGTTGAGGAGGCTGACAACTGTTTACGGTTTGTCGGGCCCTAGAACTTTGTTGAGGCTATGCAAGAATTGAACCACTTGCTGGGCGCTGTGCAGTTGTGGGCCATGAACGTTTGGAAGCGGTCCCAGATGCAGAAAGCGACATGATGAGCCCTGTTGTCCGAGCCTCCCAGACCATCAGGAACAGTGGCACCAGTGGAAGAGCCAACCGAAGCAGCAGCACCCGCAGTGGAGTCACTGAACCAGAGCTGGCGGGTAACACCAGAACCAACGAGGAGCCACAGGCTGCTTTACCTGACCTGCCTGAATGTGAAGGTGAAGAGAACAACGAGTTACAAAAAGTATGATCCCGCTCAGCATAGGGGTGTCTCTCTCATCGGCATTGGACGGGGCTTGGAGGACATGGCGGCCATCACTGCTGGTTGGATACTCTGACTCCAACCCACTCTCGGGCCTGGTGGTGAATTATACCAGGGGCCTGGGACACACACAGTGGGAGCAGAGTGGCCCCTGCAGTCCCAACCATTCCTGAACCGACCACGGCGGGAAGCAGAGGTGAGCAGCCCAAAGAGCAAAGAATACCTGGTCCTGAGCTGGGTAACCCTCTGTACTGGGTTTTACAGGGTCCCTCATATTGTTATATAAGGGGCCTCCTCCCTGATACTGTTATATAGGAGGCCTCCACATCGTGCTGTGTTATATAGCAAGCCTCATCCTCCCCCTGTACTGTGTTAGAGGCCTCCTCCTCCTCCCCATATTGTGTTATATAGGGGGCCAATCACCCAATACAGTGTTCTACAAGGCGCCTCCTCCCTACATACTGTGTTATATAGGGGGCCGAAAACCAATACTGTGTTATATAAGGGGCCTCCTCCTCCCACTGTACTGTTATATAGGAGGCTTACCTTCCATACTGTGCTATATAGGGGAGCCTGCTCCTCCCCCTGAACTGTGTTATATAAGATGACAACCCCCATACTGTGTTGTACAAGGAGCCCTCCTCCCCCCATATTGTCTTATATAGGGGGCTAACCCCAATACTGTGTTATACAAGGGGCCTTCTCCTCCTCCTGTACTGTTATATAGGCTTCCTACCCCATACTGTGTAATATAGTGGACCTCCACCCCTGATACTGTCATATAGGAGTCTTACTGTGCTATATAGGGGGGCCTCCTCCCCCCCCAATTCTGTTATAAAAGGGGCCTCCTTCTACCCCTTTACTTAGTTATATAGCACACCTATACTGTTATATAGTGGGCCTCCCCACATACTGTGTTATATAAGGGGCCAATCCCTGAATAATGTGTTTTATAGGGGACCTCCTCCTCCCCCCATACTGTGCTATATAGGGGGCCAACCCCCCATACCGTGTTATACAAGGGACCTCCTCTTCCCCCTGTACTGTTATATAGGCCTCCTCCCTCTGTACTGTGTTATATAGGTGGCCTCCTCCCCGTGCTGTTATATAGGAGGCCTACCCCCATACTGTGTTATATAGGGGAGCCTCCCCCTGAACTGTGTTATATGTGGGGCATCCTCCCATACCGTGTTATATAGGAAGCTGATCCCCCCCATACTGTGTTATTTAGGGGACCTGCTCCTCTCCCCATACTGTGTTATATAAGGGGCCAACCCCCTCATACTGTATTATACAGGGTGCCTCCTCCCCCCTATACTGTTATATAGGCCTCCTCCCCCCATACTGTGTTATATAGGGGACCTCCTCCCCCTGTACTGTTATTTAGGAGTCCTACCCCCATACTGTGCTATATAGGGGGGGCCTCCTCTTCCAACCATACTGTGTTATAAAAGGGCCTCCTCCTCACCCTGTACTGAGTTATACAGCATACCCATACAATTATAGGGGGCCACCCCCCATACTGTGTTATATGGGGGACCTACCCCCTCATACTGTATTACATAGGTGTGCCTGCGCTTTGACATGTTAGTGCAATGGAGTGCAATTACATCTGTACTGAAATGTGCAGAGCTGCAGGACACTCAGACAGAGACTAGAGCAGCGGGGAAACTGAGGAAAAGTGAGTACTTACTTTATATTTTTGTTAACCAGTGCATGGTGGACTAAGGACTATGGGGTCCATTAAATGATATGGGGGTACAATATAATATATAGAGGAATATATCATATAGGGGGCATCATATTATATGGAGAACTAAGGGAGGGGCATCATATTATATGGAGGACTATGGGGGTGTATCATAATACATGGAGGATTATGAGGAGCAGGGGCGTAACTACAATAGGTGCAGGGGTTGCGATCGCACCTGGGCCCTGCAGCCTAGGGGGGCCCCAAAAGTCTCTTTGGCCTATAGAAAAAGACTAATACGATTAAAGATTTGCAATAATTGGGGGCCCTGTTGGAGCTTTCGCATCGGGGCCCCTGGGCCTGAAGTTACGCCACTGATGGGGAGTGTATTATACTTTATAGAGGATTATGGGCGGGTGCCATAAACTATATGGAGGACTATGAGGTGCATTATACTATATGGAAAACTATGGGGGTGTATTTTAATATACAGAGGACTATGAGGAGTGCATTATACTATATGGAGGACTATGGGGGCTACCTTATACATGGAGGAATATGGGGGTGCATTACAGTAATTGTAGTACTAGGGGGCAACGTTATAATATATGGAGGAATATGGATGAGTATTATAATACATGGAGGAATATGAGGTGCATTATAATAAAGCTCCCTGGACCAAGTAGCGCCCCTCACCCGCAGAACCTCCAAACAGAGAACAAAACAGCCCTGGCTCACATCACAAACCCGATTCCTCCAGCGATGCTCCAGGAGTGCTGAACGCCTATGGAGGAAAACTCGCTCACCAGGAGACTTCATCCACTATAAATTCATGCTCAAAACCTACAACTCTGCCCTTCACCTTGCCAAACAGACCTACTTCACCACCCTGGTCTCCTCACTATCCAACAATCCAAAAAAACTCTTTGACACCTTTCACTCTCTCCTCAGTCCTAAAGTGCAGGCCCCCATCACCGACCTTTGTGCTGATGACCTGGCTTCCTACTTCATGGATAAAATAGACAACATCCGCCAGGAAATCAGCTCTCAGCCTCCAAGCGCTGCCACCCCCATTCTTCCTCACATCCCCTCCGGTTCACTTTCCACATTTGACCCAGTCACAGAAGAAGAAGTCTCCAGGCTCCTATCTTCCTCTCGTCCCACCACATGCACTACCGACCCCATTCCCTCACACCTGCTCCAGTCCCTCTCTCCAGTCGTCACCACTCATCTAACTAAAATCTTCAATCTCTCCCTCTCTTCTGGCATTTTCCCCTCCTCCTTCAAACACTCGATCATTACTCCATTATTAAAGAAAACCACTCTCGACCCAACCTGCACAAATAACTACAGACCAGTCTCCAATCTCCCCTTCATCTCTAAACTCTTGGAGCGCCTGGTCTATTCCCGCCTCACCCGTTACCTCTCCGCTCACTCTCTTCTAGATCCATTACAGTCTGGTTTCCGCCCCCTTCACTCCACAGAAACTGCCCTCATCAAAGTGACCAATGACCTTCTGACAGCAAAACGTAATGGTGACCACTCTCTGCTTATTCTCCTTGATCTCTCTGCAGCTTTTGACACTGTCGACCATCAGCTCCTACTCTCTATGCTGCTCTCCATTGGCATAAAGGACACTGCTCTCTCCTGGCTCTCCTCCTATCTTTCTGACCGCTCTTTCAGTGTATCTTTTGCTGGCTCCACTTCCCCCCCTCTTCCCCTCACTATTGGGGTCCCTCAGGGTTCAGTCCTTGGCCCTCTCCTCTTCTCTCTCTACACGGCCCCGATTGGACAGACCATCAGCAGATTTGGCTTCCAGTACCATCTTTATGCTGATGACACTCAACTATACACTTCAGCCCCTGACCTTACCCCTGCGGTAGTAAAGAACACCAATGACTGTCTAGCTGCAGTTTCCAATATCATGTCCACTCTCTATTTGAAACTAAACCTTTCCAAAACTGAACTTCTTCTGCTCCCCCCATCCACTAACCTCCCTAAATCGGACATCTCTCTCTCAGTGTGCGGCACCACGATAACGCCTAGACAGCAAGCTCGCTGTCTGGGTGTTATATTTGACACCGATCTCTCCTTCTCCTCCCACACGCAATCTCTCGTCCGCTCCTGTCGCTTACACCTGAAGAATATCTCTAGAGTCCGCCCCTTTCTCACCCTGGAAACAACAAAAACCCTCACCGTGGCCCTAATCCATTCCCGCCTTGACTATTGCAACTCTCTATTAAGCGGCCTCCCCCTCACCAGACTTTCTCCTCTCCAGTCCATCCTTAATGCAGCAGCCAGGATCACCCATCTGGCCAATCGTTACTCAGATGCCTCTGCTCTGTGCCAGTCATTGCACTGGCTGCCCGTATACTACAGGATCAAATTCAAATTGCTTGTTCTCACCCACAAAGCTCTTCACAGTGCAGCTCCCCCCTACCTCTCCTCCCTCATCTCTGTCTATCACCCCACCCGCTCTCTACGTTCCTCAAATGACCTTCAACTAACATCTGCACTAATCCGATCCTCCCACTCCCGGCTCCAAGACTTTTCCAGAGCTGCACCAAACCTCTGGAATGCTTTACCCAAAGAAATCAGGACTATCCACAACTTGCATGGCTTCAGACGATCCCTAAAGACGCATCTTTTTAAGGCGGCCTATCATACTCCCTAACATGTCCATTGTACTGTAGACAGTGAATGGGCTATCCTCTGGACATTATTCTTCTACAAACTCCACCAAACCATAAAGGTCTACACAGACTGATGACCATTCATGTAAGCTTAGCCCTATACCCCATTTCCTCAAGATGCCTGGACCACCAGTGCAATAAGCCCCGGCACCTTGTACAACCCCTATCCCGTTGTAGATTGTAAGCTCTTTTGAGCAGGGTCACCTTCATTTCTTGCTTTATTTATTGTATTTTTTCACATTGATTCTATGCCTATTGTTTTTGTATCCAATGATTGTACTTTATTTGTTCTCTATTGTAATTACTTACTGTATATTTTCTGTACGCTAACCCTACATTGTAAAGAGCTGCGGAATATGTTGGCGCTATATAAATAAAGCTTTATTATTATTATTATTATAAATGGAGGACAATGGGGGCTACCTTATACATGGAGGACTAAGGGGGTGCATTATAATATATGGAGGACTATGGGGGTACATTATAATATATGGAGGAATGTGGGGGAGCAAAATAATATATGGAGAACTATAGACTTACATTATAATAATTAGAGAACTATGGGGGCTACCTTATAGATGGAGAACTATGGGGGCTGAATTATAATACATGGAAACCTATAGGAGTGCATTATACTATACGGAGGATTTTGTGTGGTGCATTATACTAAATGGAGGTATGGCGTCACTGCGAACAGGTGGCTACAGTATGGTACTGCAGCTTGGACAGGTAAGCTAAGCACCCCACACCAACACCCAACACATCCTCAATCCCTAGGCCTAGTACTCCATGTCAGGCAGGGCATAGTGGGAGGAGCTGAGTGGTGGGTGGAGAGTAGGAAAGGAAACATGGGAAAGGGGTGGGGGAACTAGAATAAACCCTAGGAACATTAAGTTGGGGAAGGCTTTTGGAGGGTGGTGCGGTAAAGATAGTACCCAAGCAGAGACACCCATGGAACCAAGGCACTGATACACCTGCCAGGAAGAACACGGACCCGGCGGCCTATGCCACTGAATGGCCAGTCCAGGTCCAGGGCTACTCACCAAGGCAGAAGCAGAAGGGGTCTAAGGTGGACCTGGGCGAACAGGTACACAGAGGAACCAGGTCGACATCAGGGGGCCAGCCCTGTAGATGTGGCTGGGGAAGCTTCAAGCCCCTAACCACAAATTAACTGGCTGGGTGCAGGGCCTTCATGTCCCGTACCTCACCCCCGGCACAACGAAGGAAAGGCAGTCACATAAGGCTAGGAGTCCCGAGTGGGACATCCCCCTTTTATTGAAGTCGCCCAGTGTCATGGAACCGGTCCGCGGCCATCACTGTGACATCCCTCCAACCAACATAGACTGAAGGGGACCAGTCCCGAGTACCCCACGGCCCTGGCAGGCGACTCAGAGGACTATGGGGGTGCGTTAATAATAATAATATATAGGGGACTATGGATGATTATTATACTATATGGAGGACTATGTGGGTGCATTATACTATATGGAATACCATGGGATGCATTATACTATATGGAGGACTATGTCGAGGCCATTATACAGTGTGGAGAGGTGTGGGGAGCATTATACTGTTTGAAGGCCAGTTATACTACATGGAGGGCTGTGTGGAGGTCAGCGTTAGAGAACATACTGTGTTGTGGTCACAATACTTTACTGTGGTAATTGAGAGGGGGTTACAGTAGGGTCATCATATTGTTATTGTGTGTGAAGGGTACTGTGGAGGAATTCACTGTGCGGGATCATACAGTTTTTGTGGGGCACTTTTGTTGGCATTATACTTTATGGCTGCAATGAAAGGGGAATCTAGAGGCTAAATAAGAGTAAAAGGGCTGCACAGTTGTGAGATATGGTCTTATGTGACTCTGCCAAATATTTTTTTTTTTTTTAAAAAGAACACAACAACATAATTGTTGTACACTGACAAGCAAAAGGGTAACAATGTTTTGCATTTGTGACTTTCAGGCTCCATATCTCACCATCCGCTACAGATTTGAGTGAGAGACTACCTTCATGTTATAGACAATCATCTTGGCTATATCATACATAAATGTAACTTGCAACTATTTAGCATACGATTAGTTGCAGATTCTTGTCATATTATTGCTTTGCTCCTGATGTTTGAAAAGTATTTTTTCTGTATACTATAAATTACAACCTGTTCTCACATTTCCTAATAGTTCAAGGTGTTATTAAGTTGATTCTCATGCAAATGGTCACTGGTTTAAATCAAGGAGCAGCTGATTACTCAAGAAAGGAGAAACAGCATCATCCTCCTCATTGACAGTGGTCTTTTGACCAAGAAAATTGCCAAACTTCATCATGAAAGTTGGAAGAATACGAAATTAAATCTGCCCATCCATCCATTCAATAGCCAAGACTTCCAGGCAAAATATAAAAGTCAACAAGTTGACACCTCACAAGGTCTATCAGTTCTGGTGCGACAAAAACATCAGTGGAAGTGGCTCATATGCTTCGTAATCATTAGATCACAGAGGTCCATACAAGCACCGTATGATGCACACAAGTCTGGAATGGTGGCCCAAAAAATGATGAAGAAGCCTTGGCTCCAATATTGTCATAAGAAGCATTGGCTCGAGTTTACAAAAAGTGGACAGTAGAATATTGGAAATGGGTTATTTGGAGTGATGAGATGAAACTTAATAGACTATGCTCTGATGGGTGCAAATGGGTCTGGAAGAAACAAGGGAAAAAATGGCTAGCAGATCAAAAAAATTGAAGGAACTGTCAAGTTCTGTGGACGAAGCCTGATGATATAGGGTTGTTTCACAGCCAAAGGCGTTGGATACTTGACCACAATCGATGGAGGTCTCAATGCTGAGCTATATGAGAGTATCCTACAAAACAAGTTATTTCATACTCTTAAACGCTGTGGGTAGGAAAAGGATGAGATAGTGTTCCAGAGGTCAATGAACCAAAGCACACATCAAGATTAGCAAGAAATGGTTTAATGACAACTATTTGGACGTGCTGAATTTGATCCCACTCCCAATTGAACACTTGTGGGTAGATTTGAAGAAAAACCTGTATACATACTGTGAGGCACCGGCCGGTCGGTATGCTGCGACCGGTATGTGCCTCCCTGGGTGCGTCCTCCAGTTCCGCAGGCCATACTCCATCCCAGGTATTAGATGGGATTCCTCTTCTCAGAACAGAAGGGGTTAAGAGAATGTAGGAACCCTGGGTGTGGTTCCTTCAGTGGGAGTGAGATTCACTCCAGTACAGAACCTGAGAGTAGCTCTGGAGGATTAGCCAAATAGCGTCCCTGGAAGGGAGAGAAACTGAGCGACCGGGCTAACACTGCCCTTCCCGGGAGGGAATTGTCTCCGGTACGGCTGACCGGGCCTACCAGCGGCCAGGAGATATACCGGGTGGTGTGGATTGTGCCGGCTGCGCTCCGGATCTATTGTTTTGGTGACTGTAACCAGACGAAGATCAATAAACCGTGAGTTAAGAACTGTCCGTGTGTGGATCCCTGCTTCCCCCGACACCGCTACACCTCACATATGGTGGAGAATGTGGGCATTGCCGGCCCGGTGAGGTGTAGCCGGCGCTACTGTTGCCCTCTGTTCCGGTGGGGAAGTGACTTTTCATGAGGCTAATGAGCGGCTGCTAATTAAGAGGAGCAGCAGTCCTCATTGCGACCCGTCTCTTGCGGGGTGCCCGGCAGCGCATGTCCTGGATCCGGCCGGCTATGCTGCAACCTACACCCGCTGCCAGCATAGAGGAGTTGCTCAAGCACCTGGTGCAGGCCCAGCAGCAGCAACAGCACGCCCAGCAGCAGCAGGAGCAAAGGCACCAGGAAGCTCAGCAGCAGCAGGAGAGGAGGCACCAGGAGCAGATGGCCCTGTTGACCGAGGCTGTGCGGGCCATACCGGGGGATCCGCCGCAAGGACCAGGTGACGACGGCAGCGTCCGGAAAGTGGTAAGACAAGCGCTGCAAAAGATGACCCCGGGGGATAATGTGGAGGCATTCCTGGCAGTGTTTGAGCGGGTGGCTGAACGGGAGAGACGGCCGGTCGCCCAGTGGGCCGAGGTGCTGGCGCCCTATTTGACTGGTGATCCCGAAAAGGCATACATAGACCTGTGTACTGAGGATGCCCTGGACTATGGAGCCCTGAAGGGGGAGATATTGGCCCGTACCGGGGTTAATACATATGTGAGGGCACAACGGGTGAGCCAATGGGCCTACGAGGAAGGCAAACCCGTGCGCTCTCAGGCCTATGACCTGTTGCACCTGGTTAAAAAATGAAGCCCTGAGTCCGGCCCAGATGGTAGAGCGGGTGGTGGTGGATCGCTTCGTGCGTACGCTGCCCGTCCCCATACAAAAGTGGGTGGGACACAGTGACCCGGGTTCCCTAGACCAGTTGGTGAACGTGGTGGAGCGCCATGTGGCCACACAGGACCTGATCCGGGACACTGGGACAATGCGGGCTACCCGGAAGGCAGCGCCCACCACACCAGACAGTAGGGACCCCCAACCCGGCCCCCGGGCGGGCGAGCGCCCGGCTCAGGCCGAAAACGGGCCTCCCCCTGCAGCAAAGCAGCGATCCGGACAGCCACGGTTCGGCCCCTGGTATAGCGGGGAACCACCCGATGTAGAAGATGCCGGGAGGTGGGACATGTGATGGCGCAGTGTCCCCTCAACGGGGAACCAATGGACTGTGACTATTCCCGGAGGCGGTCCATGTTCGCCCACCTCGTCGGAAAACGGGGCTCGGCCCCCCGGGATACTGAGAATGTACTGTGCCGTGTACGCCTTAACGGTCATGAGGTGATGGCCCTACTGGACTCAGGGAGCAACGTGACCCTCGTGTGTGCCTCCTTGCTCTCTAGGACCAAATCCACCGGCCGTACGGTCAGGGTGATGAGTGTCCATGGGGATCATCGCAGGTATCCGATGAAGCTACCCCAGTCAGGCGGGTTCAACATGTGGTTGGGGTGGTAAAGGATCTCCCTTATGATGTTGTGCTGGGGAGGGAAATGCCGTTTTTCCAGGTATTGTGGAACGGGTATATGGCCCCTCGGATGAAGGAGAGACAGGGCCCGGAGCCCGAGAATCCCGCCACCGGGATACCCAGAAGACTTGATGTGACTAAACCCCGGGTGCAGAGCCCGTGCGCCGGCCGCGCCGACTCCCCGTCCGGAACGGTGCAGCAGTGCCGCGTGCCGACCCCGTTTTCCTCGGAGGGCCCCGGGGCTCTGTCGTTGGACCCGTCCGGGGTTGGTGGGTGCCGGGGGCCCGAACGGGTTGGTTGCTCGTGGGGTCTGGCACCGCTGGTACCCCCGGGTGCCCCTGCTTGGCTCCGCCGGTGCTCCGCGCCGTGACGTGGTCCCCTCACAGGGCCCAGGGTTATGGCCTTGTGTTCAAACCCATACGCTTGAACATAGGAGAAGGATATGTGAGGCACCGGCCGGGTCGGTATGCTGCGACCGGTATGTGCCTCCCTGGGTGCGTCCTCCAGTTCCGCAGGACGTACTCCATCCCAGGTATTAGATGGGATTCCTCTTCTCAGAGCAGAAGGGGTTAAGAGGACGTAGGAACCCTGGGTGTGGTTCCTTCAGTGGGAGTGACATTCACTCCAGTACAGAACCTGAGAGTAGCTCTGGAGGATTAGCCAAACAGCGTCCCTGGAAGGGAGAGAAACTGAGCGACCGGGCTAACACTGCCCTTCCTGGGAGGGAATTGCCTCCGGTACGGCTGACCGGGCCTACCAGCGGCCAGGAGATATACCGGGCGGTGTGGATTGTGCCGGCTGCGCTCCGGATCTATTGTTTTGGTGACTGTAACCAGACGAAGATTAATAAACCATGAGTTATGAACTGTCCGTGTGTGGATCCCTGCTTCCCCCGACACCGCTACACCTCACAATACCTAAATGAGTCAATCAGTATGCACCAACATTGGGAACATGTAGAAGAGACCAGGGATCAGAATTTGGTTCAGACATGCTTGAATCTGATCGAGAGCATGCCCAGAAGGATTCAGGCAGTGCTGAAAACCAAAAGGTGGATTTACAAAATACTAAAAAAAATTTTAAAAAAAATAACAAATTTTAGGAGCAAAACAGTAACGCTGCAGTGGGACAAGAATATGCATAACTAATCAAATGCTAAATAGTTGCAAGTAAAATGTATGGATGAGATAGCCAAGATGATTGTCTATAAAATGAAGGTAGTCTCACACTCTAAAATGTAGTGAATGGTGAGATATTCCTGAAAGATAAAAGTGCAAGACATTGTTACCCTTTTGCTCGCCAGTGTGTATAATAGAGCAAAGCACAACTACACTATTATATATAATAGATGATGTTCGAAATACACTAGTGGTTGCAAATACCAAGCTTGTCCACCCGTCCACTATCTCCAGCGCGGTCTAGAATGACAGATTCCAGGGGCCACACAGTTCTCATTACACTACATGAACTCATCAGAAAAGATTATGTCTGAGCCATGTTTAGCTCTCCTCCCTGCAGAGTTCAGGTCCAGAGCAATGATTTCCAGGTAGTTAAAAGATAAGAGACTTATACATTAGTTTTTATTCCAAGGGAATGCTTAGCTAGCACTGGCCTCTCAGTAAGGTTAAGTGTTGCCTTTAAGCATTATACACTAAAGTTAATGCATTTACACTCAGGGTAATGTGCAATAATAGGAACATCGTTCGCTGTCGACACACAGCAGACAAGTCTCGAATATGAGAAAATATTTTTCTGATCTCATATAATCAGGTAAATCTTTATAAATACAGTTTGATTTGATAAGTACAATGTCATAGTTGACATTTCATTGGGTTGGCTGATGTCCACCAGCACCATTGTATTATTGCAGTGTATCTGAAATAAAGAATAAAGCGACTTTGCAAATAGTTTTTATTCAAAATGATCCAATAGTTTTGTGTGTACAGCTGTAATGCAGACCACCATGTCCATGGTTAATTTATTGCGCCCCCCTACTTCTTTATAACATACATTTAATTAGTTGTCACACACGGACAAGGGTATGTCCGGTGCACAATGCAATTCTGAGGTTACGGTGGGGGATGGAAAGGGTAGGAAGGCCTTAACAGTAGGGAGAGGGGAGAAGGGTCACCACCTGACACTAACCTGCATCTGCACACTGTGCTCCCTAACTTCCCTAAGTGGGCCTTTACCCCAACCGCCATCATTTGCCTAGTCCCTGTGCTGTCCCTCCACTCACCCTAGCTAGTGTGAAGGCCAGTGAGTGCACCAGACTACACCTTTTCAACAGCCTGACACATGGGAAGGTAGACAGACAGGGGAACATAAGCAAAAGGATATACTACAGCTTCAAGCTGCAGCCAGATACCAGGGCAGCAGGCAACAGGACTTTAAGAAACTTCCTTCCTCGAAGGTGGTCAGTTCAGGATGAATCTCTATTAAGGTACCGTCACACGCGGCAATTTTGCTAGCAATTTCACTGGCAATTTGCTGGTTGCAGTGAAATCATGGACACATTTTTCCTTTTGTACACAGCCACAAAATACCACCTCTACACAGAGACCACTATTACATTACCACTGACCATACTGGCCATATAACATTAATACCACCTCTACACAGAGACCACTATTACATTACCACTGACCACACTGACCATATAACATTAATACCACCTCTACACAGAGACCACTATTACATTACCACTGACCAAACTGGCCATATAACATTAATACCACCTCTACACAGAGACCACTATTACATTACCACTGACCATATAACATTAATACCACCTCTACACAGAGACCACTATTACATTACCACTGACCATACTGGCCATATAACATTAATACCACCTCTACACAGAGACCACTATTACATCACCACTGACCACACTGACCATATAACATTAATACCACCTCTACACAGAGACCACTATTACATCACCACTGACCATACTGACCATATAACATTAATACCACCTCTACACAGAGACCACTATTACATTACAACTGACCACACTGACCATATAACATTAATACCACCTCTACACAGAGACCACTATTACATCACCACTGACCACACTGGCCATATAATATTAAAACCACCTCTACACAGACATTTATAAGTGATTACAATGCAGGTACCTCCAGTGATTACAGAGGACGTTGGCAGGTCCAGGAAGCGTGTCTGTGGTAGGTCCGGTGAGCGGCAGCGGGACCAAGGAGCGGCAGCGGCAGGTCCAGTGAGCGGCAGCTGCAAGGGTGGGATTCAAATTTTTAACAGGTTCCCTAGGTTCAGTAAAATATTTACGACCGCCTGTCAACTCGTGTCCTCCCCTTATCTTCTCATGGAGTGTAAGGGCCCCGTTACACGTAGCGACGCTACAGCGATCCCGACAGCGACCTCCGTCGCCCGGGATCGCTGTAGCGTCGCGCTCGGCATTGCTGCGGAGATGTCAAACACATCTCCGCAGCGCCGAGCTGCGCCCAGCTGGTCACTCCTGATCGTGCGGCCACCCACTGGGCGACAGGCCACGAATGGCGCTCGTCGCTACCGGCAGCGCCACACGCGGCGACGCCCGCCGCTCGGCGGGAGTCGCCCGACTGAAGAATGGTCCTGACCAGAGGTGTAACTAGGTTTTCTGGCACCCGGGCCAAGGATTTATTTTGGCGCACCCCCCCCCCCCCCCTCATCACACCCGCCACCGCCAATTTTTATTTGATGAGGCATAGTGTGCCTGCCTGATGTATACATATATATACCGCAGGTATATATGTATACATTAGGCAGGCACACACACTATGAGGTATATACCGTATATACTCGTATAAGCCGCCCGTGTATAAGCCGACCCCCCTACTTTTGCCCCCAAAACCTGGGAAAACCTATTGACTCGTGTTACGTGTATAAGCCAAGAGTGGACCCCAACACAGGTATAGAGCCCCCAGCAGTGTGGTATAAAGGCCTCCCCAGTGGTAGAATACAGCAGCCTCCCCAGTGGTATATACAGGAGGCCCCAGCAGTATATACAGCAGTCCCAGTGGCATACAGCAGCCCCAGTGGAATACAGCAGCCCCAGTGGAATACAGCAGCCCCAATGGTGTGGTGTACAGCAGCCCCAGTGGTGTACAGCAGCCCCAGTGGTGTACAGCAGCCCCAGTGGAATACAGCAGCCCCAGTGGTGTACAGCAGCCCCAGTGGTGTGGTATACAGCAGCTCTAGTGGTATGCAGCGCAGACGGGAGCATGCAGGACGGAGCACAGAAGACCGGAGCGTGGGGTTCGGGGCTCTATGCATAATGGCCCCTTTACACGCAGCTACAGGTGACAGGTTTTCCACAGGTAACTTACTGGTTGCAGTGAAATCATGGAGACATAGTTCCATTTGTACACAGCACCAAGATAGAACTATATCTCCATGATTTCACTGCAACCAGTAAGTTACCTGTGGAAAACCTTTCACCTGTAGCTGCGTGTAAAGGGGCCATTAGAATCGGGGCTGCAGCCCCGATTCTTAATGCATAGCGATGTCCCTGGTGTGACGGTACCTTTACTGACATCAGGTGATGGAACATGTGACTATTTAAGGTGGAGGGGAGTAGTTACAAACCTGCAACACCTGAGAAATGAATATTAAGGAACAACCAGCAAGGAAAGCTTCCTTAACACTTGCTGCACCAAAAGAAAGCAACTACGTTTAAAACCCAGTCTCACAAGCAATGTGAGACAGACTTAAGGTACGTACACTGCATATCGCTGGTAGAGCGATCTAACGTGCCGCCCCAATTTTCTTGGTCGCGTCAGATGCCAATGGCTAGCATCACACGCCGCAATGTCACCCTGAAGCTAAGGCGATGTGTTGCTCCGGAAATCGCCTCACCTACAGTGGAACCAATCTTGCCTAAGTCCATCGCCGCTTCACACGCCGCAATGTCAAAGGCAATGTGGGCGTACATGTTCAGCGTGGCGAGGACATAGGCGTGCCACAGTGGTTTACATCGCACCCCATACACGCTCATTGGACAACGCAACAGCGTTATGATTGGTCAACCTGCTCTGGAAGGCTGGCTAATACATGACGCCATTGTCTATTGGAGTTTAAACCAAGTACATGCTCGTGTCATCAATTGTGGCTCCTGCAACACACTTTCGCCAAAGCGTCACACAGGAGCGGTCTTGTGCAGTACAGTGGATTACACTAAAGAATGGCTATGTGTGCATCTGTAGGTGATGGCAGTAAGATACAAACCACACTATGAACATATGTGCTGCCAGGTGTGATGTGGCCCTTCACATTAGCATTAATATGTTGTGGGCAACTTTGCTGTCATTACAAACCGTTCGGGCACACACAGGTCAAGGACCACTATAGGCGTCAGCATTACCAACACATATGAGTGTATTCTGCACCTTCATGTTGCAGTGTGACCAACATGCAAATGCACATTGGTGACAGATCCACAAGGTGCTTTATGTCACACTGTGTGGCATGGCACAATACCACATGATGTTTGTGTAGTGTTTTGAGTAGGATGATTTGCATGAGTGTGTTTGGCATTGCCACATACTCACCACGCAGCCTGGCAATCCGGGCACAAATATCCACAATCCTCACTGGGGACCTGTGTTTTAGATCCGCCGGTTTCTTTTGGATCTGTTTGCGGGTCCTCTCCAAACCTACTTTCTGGAGTAGGGCCCGCTGGATCCTCCTGAGGATGCTCTCCTTGCGTAGGTGTGGGTGTTTGTGATGCTGGTGGCACCAGTAGTCCTGGCGGTCACACAGGTCGCTGAGGATCATCAATTCTACCAGACTCCATGTGGCAGCGCGCTGTGCGGCCGGCATGACTCTTCTCCTATGTGCAGGGGAGAGGCAGGCACCTGGCAGGCAGGCAGGATGGAACAGACATGTAATGATGTCACCATGCCCACTGGCGCCGCAAAACAAAGTTGAGGGCGCTAACAAGGTAGACATCTGCGGAGTGGGAGCAGTATAATGTGCCCAGCAGCGTCACCAAATTCACACACATAGGGCAATCGCAGTGCGTAGCCCATGGCACCCATCTACAATGTGTAGGCCAACATCTGAGCTGTCATGTGGCACTAGACTTGACGCAGTACAACTTAATACACGCGGACAACATCGCTTGCGCTATTCAATGGTGCGTGAAATTGCATTGAGTTTGCATACGGTTGTGTAGCTGAAGATGTGTGTGGTGCTGAATGGACAGCTCTTCAAATATGGTGCGGTGTCAACTGACAGCCAATGGGAATGCAGTAGCCCACACCAATCAGTTCAGACAGGGCGCGGACTCCAGCATGCTGAGGCACGCCTACGGGAAATCATAGACAACGCTTTTTCCATCACTATCGCCCTATCACACGCCACAACACAGAAATATCGCCATAACGATTGCGGCTTATCACTGAGCACTGTTCAGGAATCAGGCGACGGGCGAGAGGCGATTTATCGCTGCAAAATTCCCCAATCACACGCCGCAACCGTGAGGCAATTTCACGGCGATTGCTCCATGGTGACATATGATCTCCAGGCAATATTGCGGTGTGTGACGGTACCTTTAAAGTTGTCATAGGAAACCCTTGTGACATTAGTTTCCGTGAAGTATGACACCAGTGAATCTTCTACAGGATCATATTATACAAGGATAGTTTGAAATCTTTAGCTATAGAAACACATAGGTCTGCACTGGAGCTGTGGAACACAAAATGGGAGAACTCAGCCTAGACATTTTGAAAGATTCTTATTTATTGAATTACATTTTTTGAAATATGCCGGAAAGCAAAAATTTTAAGAACATAATACCCTATATACAAAGCATTTTTGTGGCACCCCAGAGTCCAGTTGCCACAATGGCATTGCCTCACTCGTGGGGTCATGTCCATGCTTGGAAGCAAGAAGGAGTATCCACACCATGTAAGCCCACAGCATGCAACACTTTTATTGACTCCACATCAGAAGTGGAAGCTCTGAAACCCGAGTTCAGGGGAGCTCCCCTATAAATGCTGGCCTGGGGGCGGGGTTAGTTAGTTCAGTTCCTAGGAGGACTGAGAAGACAACCTGTGGATTGGATCAGTGCTAAGCTTGTCTCAAGTAGCATAGAGAGAGAGGAACCCGTAGAAGAGGGTCTGAGGAAGGAGAGAAGTAGGCCTGGGGAGTCTAGCCAGTGATCCGGTTCACCTCAGAGCAGAGCGTCAGAGGCAGACACCGGAGCCTGAGGCTGTAAGGGTACTTGAGGCCCAGCAGCCAAAACCGAGAGGACGGGAGATTCCAAGTCTCCCGGCAACAGCAAGCAACTGGAGGCACAGCAGCATAGGGGAGCTCTGGAACAGTTGCTGAAGGAGTGGTGCCCTGGATGAGCTCAAGCTGTCTGCCATACGGGTGAGAGACTTACAAGCAGGAAGAGAGGTCGCAGCTTAGCTATAGGCAGCCAGGACCAGCAAGGAGTATCCAGCAGGGAGGCCTCAGAACTCACCGGGTGAGGAGATCCCCAACTTGCTTCCAGGCCACCCGGACTCACAACATCACCTGTGGACTGCATCCTAGTTTCTACCTGTAACTACCAGTAAAGGTAATGGAGAGTAATTACTGTGTGCCTGTCGGTTATTCCACGCCCTCAGTCCTGCACGCCAACGGCCTACCACCGCCATAAATCTTACCGGTTGTCCTGGGAACCGCTCAACCCGTAGGGAATGATATCACCATAGCTGCAATCCCATCATCCCCAGTGGTTCCACACCGCAGCGTCACCCCAATAGCTGAACACCACGGGTGTTGTCACGACCACCATCTCTGACGCCCAGGGTCACGGAGCCAGGTCTCAACCCCTGTGACTCCCCCAGAAGTACAAAGCCCAGTTATGAGTACCCCATGGCCCTGGGGGCGCATCATTTCCTTTTGAATGTATATATATGTGGCGCCCCTGCGGACCGGTCGCCACTAGATGGTGCAGCAGCCAGGATTGGTAAGTCAAACACCCCAAAACACATACCCAACACACTCTGATCCCAAGACTAGGGACTCTATGCCCAGCAACAAGATGTCGGGAGGAAACAAGTGGAGGGTGGGAAGTTAGGACTGGACCCGGTTAGGGGAGGTAACAAAAGGAAGCAACTCCAAGTGTAGAGAGAGCAGTCAGCCAAGAGAAGTGGAGGAGTCAAGTTCAGTCAGAAAGAGAGGCGAAATCGCCATCATACAGGACTGAGAGGGCATGGACTCGGCGGTCTGTGCCACCATGAGGCTTGGCCCGGTCCCAGGCTGCAGACCTGGTGAGAAACAGAAGGAGTCTAGGTATGCTCGAATTGGGACTGGGCCGGAAACAGAGTGCCGGCTCTGCTGAAGTGGCCAGGACGCTCTACACTCCAACCACAAACACCGGCGGAGTGCAGGTTTTTTATGTGCCCGACCCAACCTCCGGCACAGCAAAAGTAAGAACTAGAGATGAGCCACCACCCTAGTGTTCGTGTTCGATTCGATTAGTTGAATCGGCGGGGTGCTCGACGAATGTTCGTCTAACACCCCGGAACACTAAATAGACAGCTTTTGTGGGGCTGTTTCACTTCCGCAATGTATATAAATACATTGCGGAAGTGAAATTAAGTAAAATAAAGTGTTAAGTGTCCTATTGCTGATAGGACGTGTGGTGACGTCAGAAAACCAGTTATCGCGGGAACTTCGGTCATGTGACCAGTTTTGTGACATCACCACAGGTCCTATCAGCGAGAGGACCTTGCCGGAGCCATGGGTGGACCGCCAGACAGTGATCATACATTTTTTTTTTATTATTTATAACCCTAACCCTTAAAAGAAAGTGTTCAAAATATAAAAATGTCTATTTTAACCTTTCCGGCAAGGTCCTCTTGCTGAAAGGACCTGTGATGACGTCAGAAAACAGGTCACATGACCGGAGTTCCCACGATAACCGGTTTTCTGACATCACCACAGGTCCTATCAGCAACAGGACCTTGCCGAAGCCATTGGTGGACCACCGGACAGGTGAGCATAACATTTTTTTTTAACACTTTATTTACTGCCGCATTTTCGAACCAAAATCGAACAGCTTCTAGAACTTCCGAATTTGAACCAAATTGTTCGAATTCGGCGAATGACTCGAACACCGCCAAAAACAACTCGAATTTGAGATTGGCGAACAATTCGAGTCGAACATCGCTCATCTCTAGTAAGGACGCCATATTAGGGCTAGGGGATCTGGCAGGTCGCCCACTGAAAGCCCCTGGACCGTAGCTAACATGCAGACAGACCAAGAGGCCCATGAAAGGAATACGAAAAGGGGGTGATTATGATGAGCCATCCCGGCTGCTTAGACCACTCTGCAGCCGCCACTGTACTGTCTGTAAACTAACTATCTGCCGAGAAAGCAAGTAAACCGGGTTAAAGCTCAATGCTGTGAGAGACTGTGATTACTGCGCCTGAAGAGAGAGAGACTGATTTCATGAACCGGCAACAGGAAACTGCCTGACTGTACGCCGAACCCTGCATCCTCATCGAGCCCTGCACATCCATACGCTCTACGGTTGCCCTGGGGACTTGCTCTTCCTGTGGAGAGTTGAACCATCCTCGCTGCTACTCCCATCATCCCCAGAGGTCCCTGTGGCTCCCCAGAGTCCTGGTGCCACTGTGTCATCACTGCTCCCGGGTGGTGGTGTCACGCTGGAGAGCAACAGAAGGGTCTTCTCATCAGGCAGGTAAACCCACACACAACACCTTCTGCCGCCAGGCCAGAAGGGGGATACCAAACCCGGGTTCGGGTGAGCTCTCCTATAAATTCTGGTCTGGGGCGGAGCCAGTTAGCTCAGTTCCTAAGAAGACTGTGAAGAGTACCTGGAGGATCGAGCTGTGCTAAGCTCATCCTGAGTACAGCCGATCAGTTCCTAGAAGGACTGAGGCAGGCATCCTGGTGAACTAGAGGCTGCTTAAGCTCATCTCAGGATCGTTGACTCAGTGTCAGCCTTAAGGCTAGGGTCTGAGGAGAGTCGAAGGAACACCTGGGGAGCTGAGTGACACCGTGCTCACCCCAGAGGAAAGTGCAAAGAACGGACACAAGAGTCCGAGACTGTGCAGGACCTAATGCAGTGATGGCGAACTCCAGGTCTCGAGTGCCACCAACAGTGCAGGTTTTCAGGATTTCCTTATATTGCACAGGTGATAATATAATCTCCTGCACTGGTGATGATTCCAACCTCTGTGCAATGCTGAGGAAATCCTGAAAACCTGCACTGTTGGTGGCACTCGAGGCCTGGAGTTCGCCATCACTGGCCTAACGTCTCAGCAGTCAATACCTGAAGGTGGGGAATTCCAGGTTCCCCAGCCACCCAGTGCCTGAAGGCAAAGCAATATAGAGAGTTCAGGAGATATTGTGGCACCCCAGGGGTTAATGTGTCACAGTAAGGGTACCTTTACACGCCGCTACTGGCGGGTGGATACAACCAGCTACAGGCTACAAATGTAGCTTGTAGCGGCAAAATACCCCGTAGTAGCGGCGTGTAAAGACGGTAGGAGGCACCCGGCAACAGATACATCTGTTTCCGAGCACTGCCCTGAAACAGGTGGCTACACAGGCGATTGTAGCGAGCTGTATCGGCATGTAAAGAAGCAACAGAAGGGATTTGTCGACACCATGCTATGTACCTGGTATGTAGCTGGGGCGTGACACAGGCTCCGGGATACCGCCCCCCTTCAGCGATCATTGGTGGAAGCTCCTGCGTTACGATTGGTAGACGCTGCATAGGGTGGCATATTTAAGGAGCTGACCAGTCACACTACACAATTGCTCGAGCGTCATGTATTAAACTGCCTCCTGCGATGGCTGGCCAATCATGGGTTTCTTGCTTTGTCCTATCAGCGTACGGACGTCTCGTAATCCACAATTGTGGCACGCCTATGTGCTGTCCCTGCTGCACCAGGTCCGCCCATATTAGCTGGTTGTAGCGGTGTGTAAATGAGGTAAGATGAGCTACAGAAGGTGACTTGAGGCACCCGGCGGTGTATCCAGAGATAGATGTAACGTAGCGTAGCGTAGCTTGTGGCGGCGTGTAAAGATGGTGCGTTTACCGTTTGTAACCGTTTGTGCGTGCTCGTGCACGTGAAGTAGCTGGTTGTATCCACCCGCCAGTAGCGGCGTGTAAAGGTACCCTTACACCACAAAGGGTTAACTCCTCACACAACCCACAACACTATACTAGCGCCTCCAGGCCAGAAGGGGGAGCTAAAGCTGCTTCCCTATATATTCTGGTGTGGAGAGGAAGTGGAGAGGAGCAGAGTGGTGGGAGGAGCTAATGTTGTTTACCTCAGAGTGGCAGTGACAGTTAGTCAGTTGGAGTTAGTGCAGTTCCTGAGAGGACTGAGGGAAAGGACATTGGTATAAAAAGGCTGCGTCAGGCCTAACCCACGGTCCACTGTCCACTTCCAGGCCGGCCAAGGTCTGAGCAAAGGAGTAGAAGAAGCAGAGGAACAATCCGGGACACAGAGTTACCCTATAACTCACCCCGGTGAAGCGCAAAGACAGGATACCGGATCCGACATTGTGCCTGATACAAGAAGCACAGTAAACACCAGATGAGTGAGGATTTCATATCTTCACTGTACCACAGCGAAGCAACACGGCGGGGTCAGAAACACAAAATTAAGACTCAAGTTGCCTAGCAAGTTGCCTACCCATGAGGGGAGACAGGGCCAGCAGCTTAGCTAAAGCGGCAGCAGGGCCACACACAAAGTGCAGGAGTAGGAAGCCAAGGACCCGGTCAGGGTGGGAGCAAACCCGGCCCCGGTACAGACTCCATGGACAATATCTACTGAACAACATCTGCAGTAAAGACTTGGAAAACTACAAAATCATGGGTCTGTGTGATTTTTGCAAACCCTGTTCTCCCTCACAAACTGTTATCTCTACTACTACCCCTGCCCTGAATTCATCTATAGACTATTATAACCACTGCCCTGGGGAACCAGGCTCTGCCCGCGGAGAGCCGTTACATCACCGCTCACGGCTGCTAAACATCATTCCCGGAGGTTCTGCAGCAGCGGTGGTCACCCTGACCACAACCCGTGGGTGGCATCACGACAAACTCCCCTGTAAATACCCCCATTACTTGTGGGCTCGGGACACGGTCCGGACCAAGGTCCCCGTGATACCCCCTGTGATACCTCGGTCCAGTACTGAGTACCCCATCCCAGTGGGCTCCACAATATTACCCGAGACGAGAGTTAATAAAGGACTCGAGTTGCCTGTCATACCAGCAGCTCATAGGAAGAGACGGGGCCAGCAACTTAGCTTATGCAGTGGCAGGAGCCCAAACACTGAGCGCAATCAGGAGGCCAACGACCTGGCCGGGTGAGGAGAGCCCCGAGTTGCTCTCCAGCAAGGACTCCTTTGACAACTGCCCAGAATACAGATGCTCAAGTAAAGACTGAATAACCATCAAAACAGTGAGTGTGTCTATTGCTTTGTGCTTGTCGTCCTGCTCCACAATCCCTTATTACATCCACTGCCCCGGGGATCCGCTCCACCCCAGCTGCCCGTCCATCATCCCCGGAGATTCTGCAGCAGCTGTGGCCTCCTACAGCGACAAACTGTGGCGTCACAAATAAACATTATCCTAAACCACTCCATTCCCAAAAATTCCCCTTTTCAACTGAACCCAGGGTCACGGAAGCCGGGTCTTGACCCTTGTGACTCCCCAGAGACAGTATAGCCTAGTTCCCAGTACCCCACAGCCCTGGGGCACGTTATCCATACTGCAGCAGTGGCTATACCGGCCACATTCCATGGGCGGCATCACGACACTCTTTTATTTTTGTTTTTATTTTATTTTTTTTCTCCATTTTTCCAATTCCCTCTTTTAACTGCTCACCCAAATCATGGGATCACGGACCGGGTCATGCCACCGTGACATCCCGCAGCCCCAGACGACGACAACAGAGCCCGATTCCGAGTAACCCACGGTCCCGCCAGGGGCAAGTCATATATATATATATATATATATATATATATATATATATATATATATATTCATAAGGAAATGCTTTTGCCCCTGCCAAACTTAAACATATGCCCAGTATACCCAACTAATCATAAAGACATTGCTGTTGCAGATAAAATCAGCAGGAGCTCATGACATCACTGAGCCATGAGGTACCATATGCCTCAGCAATATCAAAAATTCCTGGAAAATTAAAAGGCTTGATAACACTTCAACCCACCATATATCAGCCTTCATTTTGTGAGGGTGACAGGCATAGTTTATCAATGTCAACGAGTGAAATGATTGCAGTATATTACTGGGATATAGAGATGACTGATGGCTTTAAAAATGATTTGTTTTCAGGAATGTAAAGTATATACCTGGAAGTCATTTTTTTTTTTTTAGGGAATTCCGCGGTCTAAGAAGATCCCGCGACATGAAGAACAGAAGAAAGCAGAGAAGGAAGCAGTGAAAAATTTGAGTTCGATCTCATTCATGTAATTTTTAATTATCTACCCATTTTACCCTCTCTTGAATATAAGAAAAGTTATAAAGGAGCCACCTTGGGCAATGAATTTCATATGATAATATTGATAATACTTGGTTCACTGTATACATTTGAGCATTCTGGAAAAGGCTGTATACAGAAGAGACAAAAAATAAAAGATGGCAGTTTAAATGGAATAGCACAAAAATGTATATCCCTCTTCCCCTTTACCACTCTGAGGAGCTAGCTCATACCAAAAGCCTTCCCTTTCCACAGTAAAGGCCGGGTGACACGTAACGATATCGCTAACGATATTGTTGCCACGTCACCGGTTTTGTAACGTTGCAGCGATCTTTTAGCGATGTCGCTGCATGTGACATATATCAACATATATACATGGTAAATGGCCAGGACCATTTTTCGATCGTTGGTCTCCCGTTGAGCGGCCAGCATCGGAATATGTGACAGTGGGAAACCAATGATCAACAACCTCCCAGCGCCTCACAGTACATGCTGGGAGGCTGGTAACCAGGGTAAACATCTGTAACTAAGTGCAGTGCTGCGCTTCGTTACCCGATGTTTACCCTGGTTACCAGCGTTCTCGCTGGTCGCTGATCGCTGGTGAGTCTGCCTGTGTGACAGCTCACCAGCGATCAGATAACGATTTCCCAGCGACCCCATCGTTGGACAGGTCGCTGGGACATCATAATGTGTAACGGGGCCTTAAGATACAATGTGACTGTCATATAATCTTATAGGAGATCTCGGCAGTTTTCCTGCCTCTGCTTTGTGGAGAAGTTGAGACCTACTTTGCTAACATCACTTATAGGAAGGAGAATTGAACCAATTACAAATAAGACTGTTTAATTCTTCGAGATGCAAGATTCTTTTGACTTTTAGTCTTGAAAAAGCACCAATACTTAAATAGAACCTTTCATCAGGATTTTATACCCCAAACTAAGGGCCTGTATGTTAGTCAAAGACAGGAGGAGGCAGTCAGTGGGTGGAAAATTAGGACAACAGGAGTAATTAGTGCAGGGACTACCCACTGCACTTGTGACTCATTAGCTTACTATTTTACCTGTTTTTTGGGGGTCTTTTTAAACGGTAAAACAGATTTCTGTATGAAAGATAATTATAAACTCAGCATTAAAGCAGCTTTACATTCATGTCCTTAGTCTTGGGTATAACATCCTCATGACAAGTTATCTTTAAAATTTAGCACACAACAACATTAAGCATCGATCAAACAACACAAGTATGTAATAAGTAAATGTTTCTGGAGTTTCTCAGATCCAAGGGTATATGTGGATTATGAGGCTTACCTACCCAAGTCTCCTTGAACAGAAATGTCGGCAATATCAGTCAAAACCATGAACAAAACAGGGCTATTTTTGTGGATACTCCTTGAAGAACCTTAGAATCATCCTTTAATGTCCAAGAAAGCACAATAACCATGATGAACAATGGACTACATCCAACTACCTTCTCGGTAAGACAGACATTTAGGTCAATATCTCTGTAGGTCCAGAAACCCTTAGTAGCATTTATATAGAAAACCATAACCTTGATACATACCGTACATCATTCTTTTTACTATGTTGACCCTTATCTGCACAATTGTGTAATACTTGTTTGTGCTCCATATCCACATCCTATGTAACGCCTAGTGTCCCACCAGCTATTCGTACCTATCTTGTCTACAAGACAAATCTCATCCCATTTTTAGATGGCATCTTGTACAACAGCTCAGCCTATAAAGATTAATCACAAGTCGGGTGCCTCAGAGAGATGGATTTCACAGTGTCCCTAATCCCTATTGTTTCTCATATTTCACCTGCTGATTATTAATGTCTCAAGCGAGCAAAGATCCATGTATCAAGTCAATGGAAGCTAACATGGAGCTGTGTAAACAATCTCAGCATGGACAACATGGCACAGCATGGGGGAAATAGTTGATGGAGAGGCTGTGGAATGTTTCACAGACATTTCAATCTGAACAGCACCTAATACTATTAATAAAAAAAGCCACAATGTCTACCCTTGTAATCATATACATTTCATGCAAAAGCAAAATCATGCAATCTATTTTTGCAGAAAGATAAAATCTACATATGTTGTCTAATTGTCATTACAGCTAATTCAAAAGACCTGTTAGACATTGTCGCACAAACATTATATAAAAAAAGTATTTTCCTTTAATTTATGTCCATCCCTATGAGGTCCGACATATTGCAAAAATATGAAGTGTGTACAAAATATCAATAGGACCTCATAGACAAACTTTTAAACTCACTCTACCATGACCACTCTCACTTACTTTACTTTCCCTTTTGCACTTATTGCACACAATGTTGCCACACCTGTGAGATAATGAGCACAGTGAGGTTACATCTTGGTATGTAAGAAGAGGTTGGAGGATGCAACCTCACAGATATAGCGATGTACAAATGGTGTTTATTACTGAGCTGTCCAGTGTCAGTTTAATTTTTTTTTAATTGTGTGGAAGCAGGGTTGAAAAGCAATGTCTGACTTTCATTTGTTCATTTTCATAGATTTTTTTATTTATTATTACTTTTGTCATATTCAAGTTATTTCTGGGACCATTGTGTGTTTTTCTTTCATCAAGCGAGTGGTACCAACAATTTTGACCACGCGTGTAGATGGTGATGTGCAGTGCAGATAGCTAACCCTTCCCAACTAAGGCTGGCTCCCAGGTATGTTATAGTCTGCATAGTGAAGCCGAGAATAAGACAGCAAGAGACAGTACTTTACCATTTACTGCAGTCTGCAGGCAGTTCCATAGGATTCAATACACCTCTCACTAGTCTTCCATTCTGACCAGCCTAATGGGGGTTTGACTCCTTTACTGAGTTATAGTGTGGCCTACTCTGAACCTCTTATGCAGTTCCTACTATGAACCTCTTATGCTACTTCTTATGCAAGAGAAGAGCACTTCACTGCTGCTGGTCAGGAACCAGTCTCTCAGCTTACCACCGGACCTCGGAAGTCTGAGTGGCCTAGGTGATGCCCTGTTTCTTTGCAGCTATTCCCTGCAGAGAGCTCCCAGCTCTTCATGCATGGGCAATCTCCATTTTCCTCCTTCACTACACCAAACTAAGCACATTCTCCCCCAGTTAGGGACTGTGTTCAAAGCCCTGAACTCAGGCAAGTGCACAGCTCCAGGAAGGGATTGGATAAAATGTATGGATGCAGTTGTTCCAGCAGAGAAATCAAACTCCCATCAGAGCTGGCAATATTACATTTGCAACCATTTTGTGGCGATATAGACACAGGGTTCCACAAGTGCAATAAAAATGCATAAAAAATACAGTAAATACACACTATGTGCACAGGGCCTTATAGGTGCTTTCTTACGTGTACATGAAAGAGATATACTGTATTTTTCGCTTTATAAGACGCACCTGATTCGATTCTACAACCACACATGTTGAATATGTACAATTCCATATTGCAGGGTAGTCGATTCCCGGCTCAATCCTTAGAAGCAAAAATATCCCTAATATACAAAGAAGGGAAAGACCGGGAAATGTGTAGCAGCTACCGACCGATCTCCTTACTAAATGTTGATTTAAAAATTTTCGCCAGTATGATCGCTCGTCGAGTAGCTGCCTACCTTCCGGACAAAATCTCACTGAACCAAACTGGATTTGTGGGGGAAGAGAGGGGAGAGACAACGTGCTGAAGGTACTGCACCTTACTCATTATGCCAACCGACAAAAAATTCCACTGGTCCTCCTGGGAACGGACGCTGAAAAAGCCTTTGACAGGGTGGACTGGCTATACCTAGAAGAGGTGTTACTTGGCTTCGGCATCCCGACCCAACTAGTTGCGGCGATTTTTAAAATGTACACCAACCCAACCGCTCGCATCAGCATCAATGGCTCCCTAACGGATACCTTCTCCATACACAATGGCACGAGACAGGGGTGCCCACTATCCCCTCTATTATTTATCCTAGCCATGGAACCCCTGCTGACTGATATTCAGCTTGATGAAAGGATTCGAGGCATTACACTAGGAGGGACACATCATAAAACGGCTGCCTTCGCAGACGATTTACTCGTATTCATGACCAATCCTTCTAAAAGCTTCCCCCCCTTATTAAAAATATTTGACAATTACAGTGCCCTCACCAATTTCAAAATAAATACATCGAAATCGGAGGCCTTGGACCTGAACGTCCCACTTCCAATCCTATCCAGATTAAAAACCACATACCCGTTCTCATGGCCCAAATCGCACATCACTTATCTAGGCATAAAAATTAGCAGAACTCATAAAGCTCTCTTCTCCCTCAACTACCCCCCTTTGTTAGACAGAGTAACTGCCACTATGAAAACTTGGCGTGACCCTTTCTTATCCTGGATGGGTCGTAAGAACATCCTCAAAAGCCTCATCCTGCCTAAATTTACTTACCTCTTCTCTATGTTACCAATACATGTCCCTAATGCGTATTTAAACAAGGTCAACTCTCTTCTTTACGCCTACATTTGGAAAAATAAGAGACACCGCTTAAATCTCCGCACTCTTTCTCTTCCAAAAGTAAAAAGTGGAATGGGCGCACCAGATATTAAAATCTATTATCACGCAGCAGTACTCTCTCGCTCTGTTGATATCATACGACAATCACACAACAAATTATGGATTGATATAGAAAACAAATTATCCCCACAGCTCCTTCGCCCCCTCCTACTGACGCACTGCAGTGACAAATCACCTGGCCGCCAACATAATCCTCTCACAAGCACACTCCTACGAATATGGACCACCATACATACCCACCTGACGCCCCATCGACTCCTCTCCTTACCCTGTTGGATATCCTAACGGGAGCGAATCTAATACACAACCCCAGCAAATACCGCATCGGACTACTTGCCAGCCTAACAGCGGATCAATTATATGCAGACGGAGCACTTCTCCCGTTATCTAATCTGCACAAAATTCCTGGCCTCGAATCTATTAATTTCCTCCAATATAAGACTCTACAATCCCTCCTGCACAATATCCGATTCGATACGGCACTTACCCGCAATCCCACGGCATTTGAAACGCTTTGCGCAAGACAGATTAGACCTACTAAGATCCTCTCTACCATTTACCAAAGCATTTTGGAAAGAGATGTGGCCATGAAAAGAGCCTATATACATAGTTGGGAAAAAGATTTAGGTTATAAGTTTACGCCTCAACAGATTTCATATATTTACACCCACTCACATGGCCCGACTAAATGCATCAAGGTACAGGAGAACTCCTACAAAATTCTCTCCCGCTGGTATACTGATCCGCTGAGAACACACAAATGGAAGACACAATTCCCTACGAATTGCTGGCGCTGTGGTGATGTGAACGGGAACTACATCCACCTTTGGTGGCATTGTCCATCCCTGATCCCCTACTGGAACCAGACAACACGCCTGATCAGAGATGTGACTAAACAAAATATCAAATTATCCCCGGAAGTCGTCCTGTTAAATCTACCCCTAGACGCTTGCCATGGGGAGTTCTCTGTGTTAATCTGTACAATACTGGCTGCAGCGAAACTTCTTTTACCAACGGTATGGAGATCTCCTCAAATCCCAACTCTTCAGTCGTTAATTGATAAAACTGACCAGCTGTATCTAGTAGCGAAACTAGCTGCCTCTGTGAACCACACACAAGCGTCTATTAATAACCAATGGCGAGCTTGGGTACTCTTCAAAAAGTCGCTCATAGTACCGTAATCTTGACCCCTCGCCTTATTTACTCCGTGGTGATCCTCTAGGCTCCACCTCCTGACCCACCCTCCCCGCCTCTTACTTCCCCTCCAATCTATTATTCTCTCTCCTATTCTCCTACCTATCCTCTTTCTTCTTTCACTTACTATGCCTTCTTCTTCTTGTGCTTAAACTTTCTCTAGATAATTTGACAATAACCGTACCTAAACATATGTTTGGAATTAATTGATCATTTTCCACTGATGTTATGAGCTGAATTCTTCTTTTCTGTAATTATCTGATTAACATCTTAATATCTTGTAAAACAATAAAAAGAATTTTTGAAATGAAATGAAAAAGACGCACCTGATTATAAGAAGCACCCCCAAATTTGATGAAGGAAAAAGAGAAAAAAATCATTTTTAATGTTAAATGAGGTCCATCTTATAATCTTAGTGTCCGTCTAATAAATCATATAGGGTATATGTCCCTCATAGCCCCCTCATCCTGGTACATTGTCCCTCATCCTGGGATACAGCCCCCATCCTAAAAGTAGCCCCCTCAATCTGGATATGGCCCCCTTATATTGGATAAAGCCCCCTTTTGCTGGCACACGTCCTCCGGTGATGCCACATGTCCCCTATTGCTGGCAAACATCCCCCTATGCTGGCACATGTCCCCTATTGATGGCACATGTGGCGCCCCACAATGAGTGCGTCACAAGGGAGTATTGCACCCGCAATATTCTCTGACTCAGCAATGAAATAGTTAACTTTGAGATCCAACCCAACATGCAACACCTAGAACAGGGGACCAATCATAGGTCCTGGGGGGTGGAGTGTTAGGGAAGTGTAGTAGAACACACAATAATCTAGACAGAAGGAAGAAGGATCTAGAACCTGACAAGAGCAGACTAGAACTTGGAGAGGAGCGGGGGCTCCGCACCCCGTGCGGGCCCCTGGGCCGTCACCGGTCGGGTGTCAGCACCTGAGGCCTTAACCACCGGGATTGGGCATTATCTACACGGGTTCCCAAAAGACTCCCGTGCCCACAACTCACAGCCGTTCACTGGTACCGAAGCTGGCAGCAGTTCACCTCTGCCACGCGAACCAGAAGAGTGGAGGAGCAGCTTCACAGGAGCACCCCACCACCAGCCAGTTTCCAGTCGTCTAACCAGCGGTGTACCCACTGAGGGATCCAAGGCTCCCCAAAGCATCCGGAACGTACATCATGGATAGGGCATTGAAGCAGCCTCCCCGTACCCGACCTGGTATTCCTGGGCGACACTGGCAAACAAGTTAGGTAGAATGGAGGAACACTTGCGGATCTCTAAGGAACACTATCACTGCTGAGTCCACCCGGTCTACTACTCAACCACTGTATACCATGTACTGCCTACTGGTTACAGTAAAGACCCGTTATAGAGACTTTCTGTGTCCGTGCTTCCTTATGAACTGTCCGTCCGCACTAACAGGTAACAGCAGCTGCCGCACAACATCTTGAGCAGCTCCAGCCCCCGGGGATCACCGCTCAGCCTGTGGGGAGCGTAACATCTTGCTGCTATCCATCCCCCTGGGGCTCCGCAGCGTCGGTAGCCCTTACCGAATCTACTCATAGGTGGCGTCACGAATAAATTAAAACCCCTTTAATCTGTTCCACCAAGACGTCTTCACTTTTGATCTGCACTACACCGGGCCCCACTACCGGCAGGCGCGGTCCACCCGTGACAAGGAGGAAGGAAGCATCGCCTGTCTAAACCGGAGTCCCGGCCACGGTGAGTCAGAAAATGGCGTCACGAACAGGATACGAGCAGGCCCGTTACCCAACGGGTATAATGTGCTTAAACTGGACTTTATTGTCTACAATTTGGACTTTGTTCGTCCCTAAAAGAACTTTCCCGCCTTTGCACCATTGGGCCAAGATGGCTCCCAAGATGGCGTTCCCGCCACAAGAAGCCGCCACGTGCAAGCCCAGGAGTGAGTCAACCCCCCCTCATCGTGGGAGGGCTAAAGACAAAAGGCGCCAAACTCTTTGTCCGCCCTGATTGCTCGAATCAACCATGGGGGCGGACCCCAAAGACTTTTCCCACGATTGGACTACAAAAGCCCACAGGAAATGGGAGTGTGAGACAGACTTCTTCACAAGCTCAACCAGAACGTCTGACCGGTTGAACGGGTGTGGTTTCCCTCCAAAGAAGAAAATGGCCAGCATGAGACTCCAAGACCTAATGCAGGAGGTCGAGGCGGAGGCCAGAGCAACCATAGGCCAACCGGGTCCGGATTCTGCCCTTACCATAGACGGCAGCCCCGACTTCTGGCTAGAGGCTCTACAAGACCTCCGGGTGCGGTTACTAGAGACTGTGAAATGGACGATTCGCAGCTGGAGCGCGACCCTAGGCAGACGACTACATCATGTGATGCAGCAGAGCCGACCGGGTACAGCTTCTCCAAGCCCAGACGACATCACCAGCTTCTCCACTGCCTCACCGTCGCCTACCACCTGTCCTGCTCCGTCACCAGAGCCAATAGACTGTGTCATTCCGGTGGAGGCCGCAACTCGACCCGTTCCAGCAACCAATATCGCAACCGACCCCGTTCTCGAGCCGGAGCTCATACTACGCTCCACAGAAGAACTTGATCTCTACCAGGTTCCCACTGAGGAACCCGCGACATGTTTCACCACCACAGACACTGTCGCCTGTTTCGTCCCTGTACCGGAGGCTTCCCTTACCATTGCCGAGGCCTACCTGGTAACCGGGATTGAAACACCTTTACCTGCGGAAACAGATGAAGAGGCAGGCAGCCTGGAAGCCCTGCAGGACGTCCCTACGGAAGGATCCGCAGCACCACCGCCCTGTTGTACAACGGAACAAGCTTCAACATCTCCAACCATCGAGCAGCCTGATGTGGTCATCGAGGAAGAGGTCGGAGAGGATGACGACGAGACCCACAGCACCGCTGAGGATTTCGACACCGGGTTCGCTTGGGGAGACAACAAGGAACTTCCTACCGGGCATACAGCTCGGGTACACTGGTCGGGTGCAATGCCGACACCTTCCCCTGTGCCGTTCCACCGGGTGCCGATACAGACAGCCCGCCAAGTTCAAGCTTCCCGCCAAACCACCAGCTCCGTTACTCATCTCTACACCCCGAGCCGTAACGACGGAGATGTACGCCAGAGACGACGAGAGGAGTGGCAAGCCCGAGAACGCGCCAACATGCAGGCCCGTGCCGAGGCTCGCCGCCAGCCGCCGCTGCCTGATGAACTCCGCCGTGAAGGTAGAATTTCCACCTTTAACTTACATACCGGGTGGGGGTTCGCTTGGGAGGTGGGTTTGAATGAGGAGGTGTTTGTGGGGCGCCGGGACGTTGAGTCAAACTTGCCAAGAGGACATCCCGATCGCGACCTATACCGGGGCGATATTATCACCTACGAGCGCTACGCTTGTGCAGATGGGTGGTTCGCTATCCGGGTGCGCCATCGTTCTCCATGCCAGTGACTTTAAAACTTGAACTACCTCAATGACTCTGTTCCCGTTAATCACTGACTGTGAGATCTTGCGGCTACAGCCTGGACTCTAGTTAAAGGACAGCCGACCGCACGCCGGGTCCGCACAAAGTGATTACCTGTTTCTTTGCTTATGTCACCAAAGCATACCTTTACCTGTTTTTCATTTTAATATAAGTGTGTCATATATGTTATAAAAATACAAAAACCTCTGTAATGTGAGTAGTGTGACGCTTGGGGACAAGCTTATTTAACCAAGGGGGAGTGTGGCGCCCCGCAACGAGTGCGTCACAAGGGAGTATTGCACCCGCAATATTCTCTGACTCAGCAATGAAATAGTTAACTTTGAGATCCAACCCAACATGCAACACCTAGAACAGGGGACCAATCATAGGTCCTGGGGGGTGGAGTGTTAGGGAAGTGTAGTAGAACACACAATAATCTAGACAGAAGGAAGAAGGATCTAGAACCTGACAAGAGCAGACTAGAACTTGGAGAGGAGCGGGGGCTCCGCACCCCGTGCGGGCCCCTGGGCCGTCACCGGTCGCGTGTCAGCACCTGAGGCCTTAACCACCGGGATTGGGCATTATCTACACGGGTTCCCAAAAGACTCCCGTGCCACAACTCACAGCCGGTTCACTGGTACCGAAGCTGGCAGCAGTTCACCTCTGCCACGCGAACCAGAAGAGTGGAGGAGCAGCTTCACAGGAGCACCCCACCACCAGCCAGTTTCCAGTCATCTAACCAGCGGTGTACCCACTGAGGGATCCAAGGCTCCCCAAAGCATCCGGAACGTACATCATGGATAGGGCATTGAAGCAGCCTCCCCGTACCCGGCCTGGTATTCCTGGGCGACACTGGCAAACAAGTTAGGTAGAATGGAGGAACACTTGCGGATCTCTAAGGAACACTATCACTGCTGAGTCCACCCGGTCTACTACTCAACCACTGTATACCATGTACTGCCTACTGGTTACAGTAAAGACCCGTTATAGAGACTTTCTGTGTCCGTGCTTCCTTATGAACTGTCCGTCCGCACTAACAGGTAACAGCAGCTGCCGCACAACATCTGGAGCAGCTCCAGCCTCCGGGGATCACCGCTCAGCCTGTGGGGAGCGTAACATCTTGCTGCTATCCATCCCCCGGGGGCTCCGCAGCGTCGGTAGCCCTTACCGAATCTACTCATAGGTGGCGTCACGAATAAATTAAAACCCCTTTAATCTGTTCCACCAAGACGTCTTCACTTTTGATCTGCACTACACCGGGCCCCACTACCGGCAGGCGCGGTCCACCCGTGACAAGGAGGAAGGAAGCATCGCCTGTCTAAACCGGAGTCCCGGCCACGGTGAGTCACACAAATCACCCATGGCTGGCACATGTCATCTATGGCTGGCACACGTCCCCTATGGCTGGCACACATCCCCCTTTGGCTGGCACATGTCTCCTTTGGCTGGCACACATCCCCTTTCGCTGACACCCGTCCCCCTGTGCTGGCACACGTCCCCCTGAGCTGGCACATGACCCCTTTGGCTGGCACATGTCCCCTTTGGCTGGCACACGTCCCCCTGTGCTGGCGCACGTCCCCTTTGGCTGGCACGTCCCCTTTGGCTGGCACAAGTCCCCCTGTGCTGGCACAGATCCCCTTTGGTTGGCACACGTCCCCTATGGCTGGCACATGTCCCCTATGGCTGGCACACATCCCCTATGGAAGGCATATGTCCCCTTTGGCTGGCACACGTGTCCATTTGGCTGGCACAAGTCCCCCTGTGCTGACACATGTCCCTTTTGGCTGACACACGTCCCCTTTGGCTGGCACATATCCCCCTTTGGCTGGCACAAGTCACCCTGTGTTGGCACACATCCTCCTTGGCTGGCACATGTCCCCTTTGTCTGGCACATGTCCCCTTTGGTTGGCACATGTCCCCTTTGGTTGGCACACATCCCCTTTGGCTGGCACACGTCCCCCCTGTCCTGGCTATGTTGCTGCCCATACTAAAATAAAAAAACACTTTACTTACCCTCCGCCAGCACTGTCCTCTATGTCTCCCTGCTACTGCTTGCCGCTGCGCTCCTTCACTTCCTGGTTCTCGGTCCTGGTCATGTGATCGGCACAGCATAGAGTGAAATCATGTCTGCGTGCCCGATCACAGAGGCAGCAGGGAGACTGGGGAGACACCGGGAGATAAGCGCTGGAGGAGGTAAGTAAAGTTGTTTATTTTAGTATGGGCAGCACCATGGAGGCCATATCAAACAGGGGGGGGGCATGTGCCATCACAGGGGGGCACAGGCACATATAATATGCACTGCTCCCCCAGTCAATCACCATGGTGCGGATTCAGCACCACGGTGATGGACAGTGGCAGTGCATATTATATGAGCAGGAGCAGGAGATCTCCCGCTGCCTCCTGCAGCCTGCCCCAGCCTCACCCAGCCCCAGGACAGGCTCCAGAGCTGCCTCACCTCCCCTGCAGTATAATCCATATATTCGGATTATAACACACACACCCCAAAATTTGGGGGAACAAAAGTGCGTCTTATAATCCGAAAAATATGGTAATAGCACAGACTTCCCTGACTTGTAACTCGAAAGCCACACGTGGCTCACAGCTTTTTACTAGCTTGTCAAGAAAATGGCTATGAAGAGCAGGTCTCCAGATGATGGCTCTTTTGACTTTCCCCATAAAGAAATCCATATCTGGATGCGCATATACTGGCCATCGGGGTGGAGAGATAAATATGGTAAGCTGGAAATAGGATGGTAACGTCAATTAGAGTTGTGCTTGAAGTTGGATGCCATAATGTAGTTGGAGTGTTTCATATGAGAATAGTGAATAGGAGGAAGGTTGTGAACATCTGGATGTAAATATGCTGCCTATAAGTAAAGGTTGCATAAGGTCTCAATTGATATCGGGAGGAATTTTGGGCTATCGTTATCCAGGTAATGAGGTGATAACTAGAGATGGGTAAACCCCCGGATGTTCACATCTGGCAGATCCGGCAGCGCTTTTTTTAAAGTCACGGTTCAGGAGCAGAGTTAACCCGAACTTGAGCCCGAACGTCAAACCTCATATAAGTCTATCGGAAACCAAACTTTACAGTTATAAAATGGTGACAGTAAGGGCTGTGGAACTGTAAAAGAAGGCAAAATGTGGATTAAAACATGATAACTATACTTACCGAGGACCACACACTTGTAACACCACTTCCAGGTCCACTCATTAACTTCATGTTTATTCACTACACTTTGACTAAAATCACAGATGGCCACTCTCCGTGACAGCATCTGTGATTGGCTGTTGGAGTCAGTGCAGTGAGTATTCAAGAGGTTAATGAGCGGATCAAGAAGCAAGTGAGACCACAACTGGAGACTGGTAAATATTAACTCTCCTGCTTTAAACATCATTTTGCTTATTTTTACAGCCCTTCCTAGATAAACCATGTTCAGGGTCCATGCCCAAGCACTAGGTGTTCGGTACAGACCTCAAACTTTACAGTACGGGTTCGCTTATCACTAGTGATAAAGTGTCTTATTTTGCAAATTAAAGGAGTTGTCCACTTCTAAGACAACCCCTTCTCATTTCCCATGTTTGACTCTATTAAAATAAAAATGCCTAAACTCACTTCCCGTACTGTCGCTCGTATTTCCAGGGCTCATGTGAGTCTCTTAGGGCCCTTTCACATCAGCGTTTTTTTCAAATCGCGGCAGATGCGGTGAAAAAAACGCATCTGCCGCGATTACCGCATACCGGCTGCACTTGCGGCACGGTTGCGGCGCGGTTGCGGTAAACGCCATACAAGGTATAGGCGGACTTGTGGCAGGTGCGGCAAGTGCGGTTTTGGCACCTGCGGCAGGTGCGGCCGCGAAAAAAACCGCGGCTGACAGCATTTTTTTTCGTGGACGCACCTGCCGCAAGTCCGCCTATACCTTGTATGGCGTTTTCCGCAACCGCGCCGCAACCGTGCCGCAAGTGCAGCCGGTATGCGGTAATCGCAGCAGATGCGGTTTTTTCACCGCATCTGCCGCGATTTGAAAAAAACGCTGATGTGAAAGGGCCCTTACATTGTTGACGTCTTCGGATGCCTGAGTGATTAACAGTAAGTGGCCAGCCACATCTCTCACTTCCTGTTGATTACTTATATGTCTGAAGGCTAGGAGAGAGATGTCTGCAATAACTGGGCACGGTGCTTGCATCACAAACTTAATGTGAGTCCTGGGATACAGGCACCAGCACTGCTGGAACAACACCGGCATGGTAGATGAGTATAAGTGCTTTTTTTATTTTAATGGGGCCCAAAATGGGGAATGAGAAGTGGTTGTACAAGCAGTGAACAACCCCTATAATGTTTTTATCTTTGTTTTAAACATGCCCTTCTATTCCACAACTGGGCATATGCCAATGAAGCTGAAACTAGATCCAACATTTCTTCACTCAGACTATTCCATTAATCAGATCATCTAATTCACACCTCACAAGGTGTGATTGAAAGATTGAAAGTCTCCATCTCCATTATAGAAGGACAGCTGTTACATTGCCTCAGAATGAATCTCGATAGACTTAGGCTGGGTTCACACTGGTTGGATCCGATCCGAGGCTATCCGTGTAAACCGGACAGCACCGGACTGGTTTTTGGCCCCATAGCAGCTTATGGGGCCGGATAGAAGCCGGATAGCAGCTCTCTGCCATCCGGTTTCTATCTGTCTGGGACAATCCGGGAAAATTCAGTATTCTCTCACGGACACAAAAACGCTGCTTGCAGGAATATCTCCTCTAATTGGCAATTCCCGGAATGCCCTGGATTTGCTCAGATCCTCCCAGATCCGGCCCCATAGGCTCCCATGTTAGGGAGCGCCGGATTGCCCCGGACCCGGGAGGATCCGGGAACCGGACACCTGCACGCCGCAGTTGTTTCAGGACCGCGGCTAGCTCCCTGCCAGCCGTGGTCCTGATTCATCAGTGGCAGCAGCTGCGTGTGGGTGCACACCGACCGGTGGGCATATTAGCCCTCCGGTTCTGTGTGCTGATCAGATCCGGGGCTGTCAGGTTTACCCTGACAGCCTCGGATCGGATCTGACCCGCAGTGTGAACCCAGCCTTATATTTTTAAAGCAACCTCCAGTTCATACATAAATCCAAATAAAATCCAACGAGATGGAATTTCATTCACATGAATGAGAATAGGAGCAGAGTGGCAATGGACACCAAGGAAGACAATGATCGGTAATTGTAATACACCTATACCACACAAATATTTAAGACGATTTAGGAATAACTTTTTTGTTGGGAAACCTTCTTTAAATATGCGACCATCATATTTCAAATGGCAGGACTTGTATATATTGTAAAAATAATTTTAACTCACACAAACTAGCTACAGCCCTGCTATAACTGATACATAGAAATATCTACTATCAAGCCCAGTGTACATCTAAGAGAGCAGTGTGCATCAGCCCCCAGGAGCCCAGTGATATGATTACACTCTGAAAGTGCACTAGATTGACTAATGGTATTTATGTCATGAGAATGGAGTCACATCTTTACCAGCTCAGGGAAAATCTACTTCTCAGACCTGCCATTTGTTCCAATGAGTTTGGGACAGGAGACACTTCTGTGTTGTAATGTGACAGTCCCTGAGGTGTCTCTCGAATGCTAATTCTCTGCTCAAAGGCTACAGAAAGTCACTTAGAATAAGGACAAGAGAGAGAAAATCAATGAACAAGTGCATTGATTAACATTAGCATCAACATGACTTTAACACATAGCAGCTATGCTGTTCTTGTACAATACAAACAACATGTTCTCTACGTGAGGATAATCTGCTAACTAACAGGCCTCAAGATTGTGGAATAATCACAAAAAGTAGAAAGGAAGAAACTATGGTTAAAATTGTTATTTTTGCTTAGTACCGATTAAATAGCAGCAAGAAGAAAGTATCTTTGGCAGTTTGGTGCTTTGAACAGCAAAGAGAAGGTATATATGCCCTTTCAAACTGAAGAACCAAAAAGCTTCTTAAACCTAGACTGCGGAGACCCCACCAACTTAACCAAGGGGCCCATGTAATGAAAACACACACAAGAAAACCTTAAAGTGATCCTGACCCCAGAACACCACCCCATATCCCCTTCTTACCTACCCCTGCAGCTTGGTATCCTGCTGCCATCCATCCCTGTTTCTCCATAAACCGTGCTGGCGATCTTTATAAATCATTATTTTATTATATCATTACTGCAGCTTCCTAGTATTGAGGAAGCCGCAACAGGCGGGGCTGTGTGCTCTCCCCCACCTTGACGGTAATTATGCACGCCCCCATGGGCGTGGTAAACATCCGAGAGGCTGCTCGCTTCATAATAGGGGCGGTGAAGCCGGTATGACGTAATACGCGGGGTCAGGATCACTTTTAACAAAACTTATTTATTGGAGAGATAATTATGAACAAACTCATATTTTTGTTGGTGCGGGTTGGTCACAGCTAGGGATGAGCGAGTACTGTAATATTCAGAATTGCTATACTCGCAACGAGTAGGTACCGCTACTCGGTACTTGTTGCGAGTATAGCGAGTCCGATTACTTTCGCAGTGTATCTATAGATACACAATAAAAGTTGATTTCATCAGGAACAATCAGGAACAAAATAATAAGATTTGTAGATCAGCAAGAAATCATTTCTGTGTGTGTCTCTCTCTGCAGTGTCTGCAGTCAGTTCCTTTCACATAGACACTGATCTGTACACAGTCTCATGCTCTTCCTGTGTGACCTTCTGGTGTTTGTTTGGTTCTAACTTTATTAACAGCATACAAACCTAGCAACTAAACACTCATATACAGGAATGGAGTTGTTGCACTAAACATATTCCAACAGTTTATAAGGGAAAATGAAGAGGAGTGTTCCCACAGAAAGGAGAGAAGGGAAGATTACATGGGACAAGTTAACCCCATAAAACCCTGGAACGAAAGCATGCGAGCAATTCTACAGAGATTTTGGCCCATCCTGCTAAGGGAACCTGTCCTCAGGGAAACTCTTTCTGATTTCCCACGAATGACAAGCAGGAGATCTAAGAATCTGAAGGACATCTTAGTCAAGAGTCATTATGCCCCTATAACCCCTGGAATCTTCGGTCATTCCAAGAAAATAAAAGGATGCTATCCCTGCGGACATTGCATCGGTTGCAGGAATAGTATCATCCGTTCTAGGGATTTTTGCTCTGGAGATGGTGTAAGGAACTACATTATTAATCATTACATCACCTGTGCCAGCACACATGTGGTATATCATGCCACATGTGGGTGTGGTAAGGTGTATATTGGACTTACGTCTAGGGAATTGAGGATGCGCATTAGGGAGCATATACGTGACATAGAGGGATCTAGGAATTGCGAAGATCCGAGCACCCTAAGGACGCTCCCTAGACATTTCTTTCACCATCACAATAGTGATCCCAGAACTTTGAAAGTCATTGGAATTGACATGGTGGTGGGGGGTATTAGAAGGGGCAATCTAAAAAAGATTTTGGCTCAGAAAGAATCTAGGTGGATCTCAGTATTAGATACTCTAAGTCCTAAAGGGCTGAATGAAACTATTAGCTTTGTCCCGTTCCTTTGAATCTGCATAGCCTTTGATAGACCCTGATGCATCCTATTCTTTGTCTGCTCCTCCTTCTTTTTCTTTCTTTTTCCTTTCTTTCTCTTCCTTTTTTCCTTTATTTTCTTTTCCCCTTTTTTGATCTTTTCCCCCACCTAGGTGTAGTTACTTTTTGTACATGTATATACAATGGTATCTTGTTTTTAAATTGTTTTAATCCTTCTTTTTTATATGTGCAAGCTATTTATGGTGTCCTCTCTGTCCACAGTGCCTCATACCACCAACACTTATGTTTGAAAACATCGAAAGATGAAGAAATCATATAATGATATATAATCATATTTGTTATGTTATATTATAAGTATGCAGCATCATAGCGCGGCGCGCTACGTAACCGGGCCCGCTTTCCTCCCTCCCCCGGGGGCGTCTACATTCATCGCGTACTCCGGTTGCCTGGAAACCCCCGGCGTCCGGATGTGCGCGGCGATGACGTCTTTCCGGGGGCGGGCTTGGACACGGGTGCACGGAAGCGGGAGCGCCATTACGCGCTTGATGGTGGGTGAACATGTGGTCTTTCACCACTCATAAAAGGCACCGGACACTGTGAGTGAGCACCTCTCCTTGAGAAAGCGGCAGCGAAACGGCGTAGGAGGTGGAGGCCTATTGGGGGTCTTTCTCATCACAGCGTGCAGCTACTCTCGGTATGCACAAGTGCAGCTGCACTTGCCACAAGCTTTGCTAAACGGAGCCAATGATGTGGGGCTGATTGGGCCATATGTTGGTATTTATGTACACACCATGTCAGACCTCCTTTTGTGGATATGTGCAATATTTTACTGTGGTAATGTGCAATAGATTTGAGTGCAAAACCTGAGATGTAACTGTAACATTACGTTGTGTAAAATCATACTGCCTGTATTGACAGCCAAACTTGCATTTTTAACCCAGTGCATTTTTGTAAATAAACCTTAAATAACCTTTTGAGCATGATATAGACTCTGTATCTGTTTGTATAAATATTGTTTTGGTGAGTCTGCCATAGGGGTGGATAGAAGGGGTACACTATACCCTGAGCTCCTTAATGTATAATGTGTTACTATCTAAGTGAACTATTGTGTATTTATCATATTTTTGTTGGTGCGGGTTGGTCACAGCTAGGGATGAGCGAGTACTGTAATATTCAGAATTGCTATACTCGCAACGAGTAGGTACCGCTACTCGGTACTTGTTGCGGGTATAGCGAGTCCGATTACTTTCGCAGTGTATCTATAGATACACAATAAAAGTTGATTTCATCAGGAACAATCAGGAACAAAATAATAAGATTTGTAGATCAGCAAGAAATCATTTCTGTGTGTGTCTCTCTCTGCAGTGTCTGCAGTCAGTTCCTTTCACATAGACACTGATCTGTACACAGTCTCATGCTCTTCCTGTGTGACCTTCTGGTGTTTGTTTGGTTCTAACTTTATTAACAGCATACAAACCTAGCAACTAAACACTCATATACAGGAATGGAGTTGTTGCACTAAACATATTCCAACAGTTTATAAGGGAAAATGAAGAGGAGTGTTCCCACAGAAAGGGAGAGAAGGGAAGATTACATGGGACAAGTTAACCCCATAAAACCCTGGAACGAAAGCATGCGAGCAATTCTACAGAGATTTTGGCCCATCCTGCTAAGGGAACCTGTCCTCAGGGAAACAAGTTAACCCCATAAAACCCTGGAACGAGGCACACAAACTGCCAAGACCCCACCAACTTAAGCGAGGGTTTCAAGTAATGTATACACACAAAAGTAAACCTTAAACGAAACTTATTTATTGGAAAGATAATGATAAACTGACTTTAATCTTTTCTTTTGTGGATGGGGGTTGGTTACAGCTTAACATAAGGCAAAAACCGGCCTAGTAACAATAATAGCAAAGCAAAATGCCTGTGCAAGTCTGCCTTCGTATTAAAGAAATTGTCTGAAATACCCACCTAGGAGATGTGAGGTCACTAGACCATGCTCCGACCCTAAGGCCAGGGTCACACATGGCAGCCGATTTTGCCTTGGATCCGTTTTTGAGATCATTTTTGTTATTTTTTTCTAAGTCCAAAAACGCATATGTGTTAACACATGGTGCATATAGGCACCATGAGTTAACGCATATGCATTTTTGGTGAAAAATCCAAAAAATGGCCAGGAGCTCAGGAGGCACTATTGGCACCCTAAATTTACCGGATCCGTTTTTCTAAAGTCTCAAAAAAGCGGATTGGTATGTGTGACCCCTGCCTAACCCATGGAAAATAAGGGCTGCTCAATTCCATCTTGGAGACAGTATTATGTCCAAAATGATGTCAATTCCATCTTGGAGACAGTATTATGTCCAAAATGATGTCAGTTAAGTGAACTCCATCCTGTAACATGAAACAAGAGTTGTCACGCTCGAGTTGACGGTGTCAGACAATCACGCCTGCCTTGTACCTCACTAAGCGAGAAACTCTGTTGTTAACCCTACTCTTCTGATCGCATTTACTATGCACTTGTACTGTTTCAGATCAATATGACCCGACCTATAAAAATGTTGAATTTAGCTACTGTGTTATATTTGAATACCTATTTGATTATTAAACTCTATGTGAAGGTGGTTGATCATAAACAAATGAAAAATGAAATTAAAACTTAATTTTTTTTTATTTTTTTCAGAAAAAGGTTACTCGGGCTGTTTGCAATTATGTTCGCTTTATAGCATTCTGCACACAAATAACAAACATGCTTTAGATTTCTATTACTATAACATGGAATCTAACTAAATATAACTTTGTGTTAATATATTTTATAAAACAACAAATGAAAAATAATGGAAACTTCAGTTTTTCTTTTCTATCTCTAAAAAAGGGTGAACAGGTTCATGCATTTTTACATTGAACACAATAATAAAATACATGTCCTTTACATAGATATTTTGCACCCCCAGCACATGTCAGATTTGTTTTATTGTCACAAGAAGATGGACAGAAGCTACGTCTCTTCCTATTTTGGTTGGTAGCTGTGCTGGTGGAGGCTGTGGAGTCTCTTCTTGAGCTGCTGGACACTCTTCACAATGGCTGCTGCTCCGGCACATCTAAGGTTTACTTTTCTGGCTTTGATATACGGCCTAACTAGGGATTTTTACTAATTCTTCAATAAAAATTCTTCTTTTATGCAGCTCATTTCTGTTTTAATTTGCACATCCGATCCCCATTGGAGAACATGGGGGCTAAATCAGATCCGATGCTTTCCGATTTTTATCGGACAGCATCGGATTTAACAAAATCGTAGTGTGAAACCAGCCTAAGATGTGTATTCACAGCTCAGTGTCCTCTCTCACAGAATCCAGTGTCTTCTCTCTCAGGATTGAAAGTGAAACTACTTGTGTCCTGTCTCACAGAATTGAAAGAGAAATGACTGAATGAGTACTTGCTCACTAAGAAGAACAGTGAATCCTCCACATGAAGTACACAGGAAAATAAATACATTTTGCAGGCAGAAATAATTAGTGAACTATTGAACAGTATAAAATGTTATTGGGTCATATTGACCCGAACAGTACAAGTGTAACAATCAGCGTGTAGCAAAAAGTAAGCAAAGAAACAAAAAAAAAAAACAACACTCAAAGTAAGAACCCCTCAAATGAGGAAAAGTCAATTAATCACAAGTTTCAGATCCACATAATAAATAATCTGCAGGGTCTCAAATTTCATTTTGGGTTATATGGACCTGAGCAGAAAAGCAAGATTAAGCATACTCCGCTAATGCTCGACCACCGCTGCCTCCCTGGCACCCTGCCACATGACTTGGAGGGTTAACCTTTGAACAGACCAGCACCAGCTTAGATAAGAAGCTGTGAAATTTATCAATGTCTGATTGCATCCTTGTGAGCAGCTCTGCTAGGTGGAAGGCACAGAGGTCATTGCCCCCAGAGTGAATCACGAGGACGATAGGAGATGCCTTTATGTGAGCGATTCTAACGACCTTCAGTAAGACCTGAGGCCAAGTTAGTTATCTGACACTTCTCCAGTGGATGACCAGCCCGTAAAAGCCCAGACCTTTCCCTCCTGGTCAACTTTCAGCTCTCTGGGCAGCCCAGAATACGTAATCAAGACCCAGGATCCATATGCTGTGCTTGTCACTTCCTGCAAGGAGAAACATGTTAGTAGAGAAATAGATCTGGTCTAATATACCGTATATACTCGCATATAAGCCGAGTTCTTCAGCCCAAAAATTGGGCTGAAAAGTCCCCCCTCGACTTATACGCGAGTCATATGGTATACAGCAGCCACAGAGGTATACAGTCATGGCCAAAAGTATTGACACCCCTGCAATTCTGTCAGATAATACTCAGTTTCTTCCTGAAAATGATTGCAATCACAAATTCTTTGGTATTATTATCTTCATTTAATTTGTCTTCAATAAAATAAACACAAAAAGATTTGTCCTAAAGTCAAATTGGATGTAATTCCACACCAAACATAAAAAAAGGGGTGGACAAAAGTATTGGCACCCTTAGAAAAATCATGTGATGCTTCTCTAATTTGTGTAGTTAAGAGCACCTGTAACTTACCTGTGGCACCCAACAGCTGTTGGCAATAACTAAATCACACTTGCAGCCAGTTGACATGGATTAAAGTTGACTCAACCTCTGTCCCGTGTCCTTGTGTGTACCACATTGAGCATGGAGAAAAGAAAGAAGACCCAAGAACTGTCTGAGGACTTGAGAAACCAAATTGTGAGGAAGCATGAGCAATCTCAAGGCTACAAGTTCATCTCCAAAGATCTGAATGTTCCTGTGTCTACCGTGCGCAGTGTCATCAAGAAGTTTAAAGCCAATGGCACTGTGGCTAACTTCCCTAGATGTAGACGGAAAAGAAAAATTGACGAGAGATTTCAATGCAAGATTGTGCGGATGGTGGATAAAGAACCTCGACTAACATCCAAACAAGTTCAAGCTGCCCTGCAGTCCGAGGGTACAACAGTGTCAATCCGTACTATCCGTCGGTGTCTGAAGTAAAAGGGACTGTATAGTATGATACCCATGAAGACCCCACTTCTTACCCCGAGACATAAAAAAGCCAGGCTGGAGTTTGCCAAAACATACCTGAGAAAGCCTGAAACGTTTTGGAAGAATGTTCTCTCTTTTTGGGCAAAGACATCAACATAGAGTTTACAGGAGAAAAAAAGAGGCTTTCAAAGAAAAGAACACGGTCCCTGCAGTCAAACATGGCGGAGGTTCCCTGATGTTTTGGGGTTGCTTTGCTCCCTCTGGCACTGGACTGCTTGACCGTGTGCATGGCATTATGAAGTCTGAAGACTACCAACTAATTTTGCAGCATAATGTAGGGCCCAGTGTGAGAAAGTTGGGTCTCCCTCAGAGGTCATGGGTCTTCCAGCAGGACAATGACCCAAAACACACTTCAAAAAGCACTAGAAAATGGGCAGAGAGAAAGCACTGGAGACTAAGGTGGCCAGCAATGAGTCCAGACCTGAATCCCATAGAACTCCTGTGGAGAGATCTAAAAATGGCAGTTTGGAGAAGGCACCCTTCAAATATCAGGGACCTGGAGCAGTTTGCCAACGAAGAATGGTCTAAAATTCCAGCAGAGCATTTTAAGAAACTCATTGATGGTTACCGGAAGTGGTTGATTGCAGTTATTTTGGCTAAAGGTTGTGCAACCAAGTATTAGGCTGAGGGTGCCAATACTTTTGTCCGGCCCATTTTTGGAGTTTTGTTTGAAATGATCAATGTTTTGCTTTTTGCTTCATTCTCTTTTGTGTTTTTTCATTGAAGACAAATTAAATGAAGATAATAATACCAAAGAATTTCTGATTGCAATCATTTTCAGGAAGAAACTGAGTATTATCTGACAGAATTGCAGGGGTGTCAATACTTTTGGCCAACACTGTATATAGCAGCAGCCCCAGAGGTATATACAGCAGCAGCCCCAGAGGTATATACAGCAGCAGCCCCAGAGGTATACAGGCGCCCCCCCACCCATCAGTAACCAGGGCCGCCCCCCCCCCCATGCTCCGCAAACCTGTAAAGTAAGATCATTATACTTATCACTGTCCTGTCGCCGCTGTCCCCGCCGCTGCCATCGCGCTCCTCCGGCTTCATCCGGTTTCTTCCGGCTTCCTCTGGTCGGCGCAGGCAATGACGTCATTGTCTGCGCCAGAGGAGGAAGCCGGAAGACGCTGGATGAAGCCGGAGGAGCGTGATGGCAGCGACGGGGACGGCGGCGACAGGACAGTGATAAGTATAATGATCTTACTTTACAGGTTTGCGGAGCATGGGGGGGGCCCTGGATACTGATGGGGGGGCGCCTGTATACCTCTGGGGCTGCTGCTGTATATACCTCTGGGGCTGCTGTATACTACCACTGGGGCTGCTGTATATACCTCTGGGGCTGCTGTATATACCTCTGGGGCTGCTGTATACTACCTCTGGGGCTGCTGTATATACCTCTGGTGCTGCTGTATATACCTCTGGGGCTGCTGTATACTACCACTGGGGCTGCTGTATATACCTCTGAGGCTGCTGTATACTACCACTGGGGCTGCTGTATATACCTCTGGGGCTGCTGTATACTACCACTGGGGCTGCTCTATATACCTCTGGGGCTGCTGTATACTACCACTGGGGCTGCTGCTGTATATACCACTGGGAGACTGCTGTAACACTGCTGGGGCCTGTATATACCACTGGGGAGGCTGCTGTATACCACACTGCTGGGGGCTGTATACCTGTGCTGGGGTCCACCCTCGGCTTATACACGAGTCAATAGGTTTTCCCAGATTTTGGGGGCAAAAGTAGGGGGGTCGGCTTATACACGGGTCGGCTTATACACGAATATATACGGGACCGGAAAAAACAAGAACGCCACTTGCCAATACGCTGTATTTCCAAGTTGGGCACACTTGCCCGAGTGGCCTCGGTTGCCACCCCCAAAAAGGAGTAGGTACCAAAATCGCCGGGAAGTAAACCCAAGGAGGATAAGATTTTGCATAGGACTGAAAGGAACTGAAACCTTGTGAGGGGAGAACCTTCCCCATGGGAGAAAAATAAGTAATCAGAACTGCACAAAGAAAGATAATAATTGATTAAATGTAAGCGGCAGACTGGACTAGAAATAGAAAATAATGAAACCCATAGACCTCGACCCAAAGGGTCAGTTTTAGACCTGCAGATGCAAATATGCTGCCTGCCGTTACAAATTGCCATATCATCACGCCATAGACCTCTAGATGTGTTAACTGATGGGGACACCAAAAAACGCAAAACCAGAAGCAGCAGAGAAAATAGCTGAAATGTATGAAGAGGAGCAGATAGAAGATGTGCTGTCAATAAGGCGCTTGAGCAAGGAAAAAGAAATAGTCTCCTTATGTGTGTGATCTTATCTCCAGCCCTTGATAGCTTGTGTAACAATGAAGGATGTTGTGATATCAGTCCAACCATGAAGCTTGAAATGAAAAGCTAAATCGGATATTCAATTTTGGGCAACAAAACCTGAGATGTCCAAACTGTATAAGTGAATTAAATATTGTATAATGACTTTGGGGCGCATAGGTTTATCCCATAGAACTACCAACCACTCTCTCTATGCCATACCTTACACAAGACACATAGAAGGAGCTAAGGACAACTTCACTAATAGCATCAGTCGCGCTCCAAAAAGTCCAACATGTAGGTCGGGCATCAATGGCCCTCCATATTGGCAAAGCATGAAAGAAGATCAGCCAACATATTGCTTATACCTGGACATGATGGGTCCGAAACCATATTTTAAAGGTTAAGCATTTTAGAACTAGAAATCTGATTCAATTTATGACCTGTAGAGATAAGGAGGTTAAATGATTTAAAGGGAACCTGTCAGGTGGTTTATGCCCCTCCAGCTATCACTGTCTGTAGCTGTAGCTTTATAATACTATTCTAATCACCCCAGTCTGAGCTCAGAGTGTAATGTAAAAGGTGAAAAAAAGCATTTATACACTTACATTTCCTTATGTAATGAGGCAGTCAGTCTCCAGCTTGAAGGACGGAGACTGTTTGGCAGGTTAATAGTTAACATTTCAGCTGAATGTCAGAACATGCTGGGAGACCTGATGTGATGTTATAACCATGAGACTACAATTGGCGGAGATAAGTCCCTATAACATAATATGAGTTTGCTCGCTTAGCTCCACCCACTATAGTCACATGATTGTTACATCACACAGGTCCTTTAGCCATGCAAGTTAATAAGTGAGTTAACTATTATTCTGCCAGTCTCCCTCCTCCAAAGTGTATACTGAAATGTAAGTGTATAAATGCTTTTTTTCACCTTTCACATTACACTATGAGCTCAGACAGGGATGATTAGAATAGTATTTTAAAGCTACAGGGATAGACAGTGATAGCTGGGGAGGCATAAACTAGCTGACAAGTTCTCTATAATGAGGTGGACAGCACTCATGTTATCTATCTAGAAGGAAATGCGCTTATTGCTAAGGACTCCATATAGCTATAGCATCCACAATAGGGAATAATTCAATTAGGGTTAGGTTTTTAACTTAGCCTTTGGAAATCCAAGATTCAGGCCAACATTTGGCACACCACTGCTCTCTAAAAATAATGCTGAAATCAGATGAGCCATAGGCATCTTAAAGAGAGGCAAATGTCCTGACTGGTCTGTTCTAGGGATTAAAAGCAAGTATGATCAGTACTGTATAAGCAGCTAGAAAATGCTTCCTAACCAGTAGGTCGTCATACAACACTGAAGTGATCTTAATACTATGATGTGGAAACCTGATACCCTTGGTAAAAAGCGATAGGCGCAGGGTGAAAATTCTTCCCAAGAGCATAACCCAACAGGCAAAGGCAACTAAAACCAGAAGGGACTGCATTTGGAGAAGGGGGACTTTACAAACAGAACAAAAAACATTAATTAAAGATAGTAATTTATCGATTTTCTCTGGAGGAAGACAAAAAACCATGGCCACAGAATCGATTTTGATACCAAGAAAGGATAAAGTAGTGACAGGAACGATTGTTCTCTCAGGGGACAAGGGAATGCCAAAAAGTGACATGAAATGACAACGTTTGTCTAAGGCCGGCTTCATACCATGTTTTTTTCGGGTCCGGGGCTGTCCGGTGTGAACCTGACAGCCCCGGACCTGATTTTAGACTAATGAATGCCTATGGTCCCAGATGCGGCCGGATGGCAGTGATTTGCCATCAATCAAACTAGAGAGGAATTGGAGCCGCATTCAAGGCTTCTGGCAGCAGTTGTTTATTAAATCTTCATACAACAGGTTGTGCACAGCGGGTGGGAGGACGGGGGGGTACTACGTCGTTTCGCGCCCTGGGTTGGTGCTTCAGCTGGTACAATGCCCTCCACTCAATCCTGGAGGATTGTACCCGCTGAAGCGCCAAGCTAGGGCGCGAAACGACGTAGTACCCCCCGTCCTCCCACCCGCTGTGCACAACCTGTTGTATGAAGATTTAATAAACAACTGCTGCCAGAAGCCTTGAGTGCGGCTCCAATTCCTCTCTACTTTGATTGAATATATTGTGACGCATCTGCTGGTAGCAAGCACCGGGACGAGGCAAGTGAAGCAATAGGAAGTTTATCCTCCACCTCTCCAGGTCATGAGTTCATGATCAGCTGTGCTGCAGTGAGATCTCCAAGAAGAAAGGCGAACGCTGGAAAGGTTGGTGCTGGCCCAGATTCCTCTACTAAACGGGCAGTGATTTGCCATCCTGTTTTGTCTCTGTCCAGCAGCATCAGGCTGCATCCGATTTTTGTCCCGGACACAAAATCGCAGCTTGCAGCATTTTAGTGGCCGAGGCTAAAATCTCACAAAATCGGATCTGATGCGATCTGGCACCCCCTAACTTAGGAGGCTATGGACGCCGGGTCGCATCGGATCCGGCTGCCAGACGCTGGGTGCTAAAGTTCAGCTGTGGCCGATGCTGAACTTCAGCACCTGGAGAGCTCCCAGCTGAAATTTCAGAACCGCGGCTAGCTTCCCCACTAGACGCAATTTTGAAATTTCAGAACTTTGGACAGAATGATTCCGGCAGAAAACAGGAACGAGCATATTTTCCCTTCAGTTCTGTTTGTCCGGAGCTGTCAGGCTCTTTCCGATGCATCCAGCAAAACACCAGACACAGCCTGACAGCAGAAAACCGTGGTGTGAAACCGGCCTAAGTCCTGTGTCACATGTGCGTGTGAAAAATGGACCTGTTAAATGTGTGGCACCCCATGGGTTAATGTGCCACATTAACACCACATGGGTTCTCTCCCTACAACACACTGACAAACACTAGCACCTCTGGGCCAGGATGGGGAGCGCAACCTGCTCTCTTAAATACTCCTGCTCATGAGGAAGAGCTCAGTTCAGCACGGATCAGTGCTGTGAAGAGCACAGTTAGAGCAGATTTAGCTCAGTGCAGGCCCAGCAAGGGTCGGAGGAACAGGAGAACTACAGACTGAGGAACACGTCGGGGAACTGGAGTGATACCTTCACTTGCCCCAGAAGAGCGCACAAACGGACACCGGATCCGGTACTGTGTCTGGCACCCACAGCACAGTGAATCCAGGAACAGTGGTATTTCTAGATGGCCATAGTACCAGTGCAAAGCAACACGGAGGGGTCAGCACAGCACAGAGGACTCAAGTTGCCTAGCCAAGTGGTACCAGCAGAACACAGAGAAAGAGTGAGATGTCCCAGCAGCTCAGCTAGAAGCAGCAGCCAGGACACACACATAGCGCAGCACGAGGAAGCTGGTGACCCGGACAGGGTGGGAGGAGAGCTTAGCCCCATTACAGACTCCGTGGACTATAATCTGCAACAACATCTGCAGTAAAGCTTTGGAAAACAGCAAAACTGTGAGTCTGTGTATTGATTGCAACCTTTGCCCTACATCCAGCAGCAGAGAGCTCCCACCTGCAGAGCTACAAGCCTGCCAGCTCTGCACACAGATTAGAAGAAGCTGCAGCATCAGGAGAAAAGGAGAATTGCACCTTTGACTACAAAACGTGAGTGTGTGTTCTTTAACCCCGTCTCCAACATCCATATCCATTATAGACTATATGATCACTGCCCCGGGGAATACAGTTCTACCCACTGGAACTAAACCACCTATGCTGCCACTACATCGTCCCCGGAGGTTCTGCAGCAGCGACGGCCCCCTTACTGGCCGCATGTAGTGGGTGGCGTCACGATAGACTATTCTCCCCTGTAAATGCACCCTTTTATTTGCCAGGGCCCGGGACACGGTCCGGACCAGGACCGCCCGTGACTTCCCCCGTAGCAGACACGGTCCGGTACCGAGTACCCTCATCCCAGTGGGCTCGACAAACCTGACGTCACGAACAGGATCTACCGTGCCCGTTAAAACGGGCAGCGTGTGCTGTGATTGATGCGAAAATCGTTTTTGAACTGCGCCATCTGAACTGTATTTTTGAAAATACGCCGTTTTGGAGCGCGGCGCGCGGAGAAGGAAGGGGGCGGTACCTTGCATTGGCGCGAACCCAGCCTCCTCCCTTGGTGCTGACGACATCCGGTGGGGAAGAAGATCCCTGGTGCACCCCGGAACCTCCCATAGACATCCGGACGGAAACGGAAGACGGAGGGCGGATATTAACTAAAAGGGCCCAAGATGTCGCACCCGATGCGCAAGGCGGCGACGGAGCAGCCGGTGGAGCTGCAGCGCCAGACCCAGCGATAGTACCCGGCGGTGCAGTGGCGCAAGGAACAGCACCAATCATGCCATTCCTGATGCCGTATACTCCAGGGGCAATGTGGCTGCCCCAGTACTCTCCGGTGAGCCTAATACATTAACTGACTTTATGCTAAAGATAAAAGAATATTATGTGATGTATCCCCTTACTGAAGCCCAGCGTGTAGGAATGATAATGGGACAATTAACGGGCAATGCACGGCGTGAGGTTGCGTCTTGGCTGGACACGGATAAAGACACTGTAGAGCATCTAGTAGCCAGACTGAAAGCAATGTTTGAATCTGCTGCTGATACCCGGGCTAAGATGAGGTTCTTTGCATGCCACCAGAAACCTAAACAGAGTGCCAGAGACTTTGCCTTGAACCTGCAGGAAGCACTCAGAGCCCTTAAGCTGGCAGATCTGCTTTAGCCCCGGGAGCTGATAAAATGCTACTTGACCAAATTTATAGAGGGCCTCCATTCCCCTTCCCACCAAGGACATTTGAGCATGATATTGCTGCAGAACCTGACATGACATTTACTCAGCTGAAAGATAGAGCTATCCGTTTGCAGCTGCTGGAAGAGCCACGGGAGCTACCAACTGTCCCGGACATTGCAGCAGCACCTCAGCAGCCGGCAGCGCCAGCGACATCTGCCATGTCAGCAACTGCTGCTGAGACTGGAGAACTAATTTCTAATGCAGCCCTCAACCAAAAGCTAGATGCCCTGAAAGACACCGTGGTCTCTATGGCCAAGGTCATCAAGGAACTGCGAGAGTCAAAACCTGCACCCAAGATCGAGTTGGCGACCAGCAGAGAGGATGTCCCGTGGATGAGGCCCAGAAGATACCCAGCAGCAAGAGGATGACCCAGCGATCGCTACCAACCGGATGGACAGCCCATTTGTCGCCGTTGCCAGAAACCAGGCCATCTTGCTCGTGAGTGTCCTTTAAACGACGATGCTCTGGGCAGGCGGGCCGCTCCCCAGGAATGAACACTCAAGGCCCCTCAGCCTTGTATGACAAATTCGTGGGAGGAAAGCCGGTGATCCCTATTGTGTTGGATGGCATTCCCTTCAGTGCCTTGCTTGATACCGGGTCCCAGATAACATCCATCCCACATGTTCTATATAAAAGGTACTGGGCTGATTCAGACACTACTAGTGCGCCAGATGACTTTAACTTTGATGTATGGGCTAGTAATGGACAGGTAATACCAAAGGTCGGGTTTAGAGAGATGAATATTCAGGTTGGGAAGGTAGAATTGCAGAACCAGGGTGTTATAATCATAGATGTTAACCGGCGAGAACGTGAACCAGTGATGCTGATAGGAATGAATGTAATTGAGAAATGTTTTTCCGAAGTGTTAAGTGTTTTGCAGCAAATCGCCGAGACTGCCGGAACTGGACAACAGAGGCTTCTGCACAAAGAGATCAAAGCCTTAATGTTGAAGCAACAGGTAGAAATCTCCGGAAGTGAGATCGGCAGTGTACGAGTAAGTGATCCAATACCTATTGTAATTCCTCCCAAAACTGAAATGTTGGTCTGGTGTAGAGCCGCAATAGGCATTAAAGGGAAAGACTATCAGGCCCTGGTAGAACCCGTGTACTCAGACAGTAGACCGACCATACTCACTGCTAGAGGAGTAGTTGACGTACACAGGGGAAGAGTGCCATTACGCCTATTAAACTGCGGAGAAGATGAGGTCACATTACCTAAGTATGCTACCATGGCTAAGTTGTACACAATAACATCAAAGCCGCCGAGTCCTTGAACCCGTCATGTCAGGAGGATGACAATGGCTCAGAGGAGAAGCTGGAGGATTGGTGCCAAAAGTAGCATGTAGGTACCAGTTCTACACCTCCCCGTCACAAGCATGGAGTATACCGGGTAGTGAAAGAATATGAGCAAATATTCAGTAAACACCCGTTAGATTTTGGGCAGATCAAAGGGGTAGAGCACACTATACCCACAGGTAACCATCAGCCTATAAAAGAGAGGTATAGACCATTACCACCAGCTCACTACCAAACCACCAAGGACATGCTCAGAGAAATGAAATCTGCAGGGGTATAAAGAGAAAAGTTGTAGCCCCTGGGCAGCACCTCTAGTGTTAGTTAAAAAGGATGGGACCATGAGAATGTGCGTAGATTATCGGCAGATTAATCGCATCACACATAAGGACGCATATCTATTACTAGGATTGAGGAGTCATTAGCTGCATTAAAATCTGCTAACTACTTTTCCACCCTTGATCTGACTAGTGGGTACTGGCAGGTTCCTGTGGCCAAGGCCGACAAGGAGAAGACAGCATTTACTACGCCAATGGGCCTCTGTGAGTTCAATTGTATGCCGTTCGGACTCTGCAACGCACCCGGGACCTTCCAACGTCTGATGGAGAGCTGCTTAGGACACAAGAACTTTGATACTGTCCTCCTGTACTTAGATGACGTCATAGTCTATTCCAAGACGTACGAGCAACATCTACAAGTCCTGGCAGAAGTGTTCGAAGCTTTATCCAAGTATGGCATGAAGATCAAGCCATCCAAGTGTCACCTTCTCAAACCAAAGGTACAGTACCTGGGACACGTCGTGAGTTCAGAGGGAGTAGCACCGTATCCTGATAAAGTCACCGTGATAAGGGATTGGCCAAGACCTACAAACGTGAAAGAAGTGAGGCAATTCCTGGGCCTGGTAGGCTATTATAGAAGATTTATCAGAGGGTTCACAAAGCTAGCAGCTCCCTTACAAGACGTTCTGGTAGGACGATCAAAAAAGTCTTCACCCCGTAATTCCCTTGTTCAGTGGAGTGAAGAGAGAGAAGATTCCTTCAACAAGCTGAAAAGTGCACTGACGGGAGAAGAGATCCTGGCATACCCTGATTACCATCAACCCTTCATACTATACACGGATGCCAGCAACGTGGGACTGGGAGCAGTATTGTCGCAGAAGCAAGGAGGCAAAGAAAGAGTTATTGCCTTTGCAAGCAGGAAGCTCCGGCCTACAGAAAGAAATCCCGAGAACTACAGCTCCTTCAAGTTAGAGCTACTGGCAGTAGTTTGGGCTGTGACTGAACGTTTTAAACATTACTTGGCAGGTGCAGAATTCACCATCTACACGGATAACAACCCGTTGACTCACCTGGATACAGCGAAATTAGGAGCTCTGGAGCAGAGATGGATAGCCCGTTATCTAATTACAACTTTGTCATCAAATACAGGGCAGATAGCAAGAACGGAAACGCAGATGCCTTATCACGGATGCCACACCTGAAAGACGTGGAAGAGGAACCGGAAGAGTTGGAAGAGATTGAACTACCGGCCTTTCATCGTTCAAAGGAAGAAAAGTATCAACCCGGCATCTACCAGAGAGAGCAGAAAATAAATCTTAACCCGTTAAGACACTACGGATGGGTCGAGACCCAAGATAATGATCCAGCTGTGAAGCTAGTGAAAGAACTGCTTACGCAACAAGGTGCAAACCCTGATCAGAATGCCCCAGCTGAAGCTATACAGCTATGGAAAGATAGAGGCAAGTTGTTTCTGCACCAAGGGAAGCTCTGCAGAACGCATACCAATCCTAAAACGCATGAACTGGTCTGGCAGAATATCATGCCCAAGCGAGCCACTCAAATGGTCTTAGAAGCTTACCATGATGGCGCAGGTCATTTCGGATGGAAGAAGTTAGAAGCAATCCTGAGAGAAAGATTCTATTGGGTTGGCATGAGAAGGTCAATTGAACGTTGGTGTAGAATATGTGCCGCATGCAACCTCAGAAGGAAAGATCCACAGAAAACTCCGCTTCAACCAATAGTAACCAAGCAGCCACTCGAGCTAGTCACATTAGACCACGTCAAGTGGGCACCAAGCCGGTCAGGCTATGTCTATGCCTTAACCATCGTGGACCATTACTCATGCTTCTTAGTGGTGGTACCAGTCAAAGACTTGACAGCGAAGACGGCAGCAAAAGCATTCCAGATGCATTTCTGTAGACCGCATGGTTACCCAGAACAAGTCCTTGTAGACCAAGGTCCAGCTTTTGAATCAGAATTATTCAAAGAGTTCCGCAATATGTACGATTGTAAGAAAATTCACACAACAACGTATCATCCCCAAACCAATGGTTTATGCGAGAAGATGAATCATATTGTAATTGAACTGTTAAATACTTTACCAGAATCAGAAAGAAACCAGTGGACAGATAAATTACCTGATTTGGTAGACTTATACAACCATGTTCCCGTGAGTTCTACAAACTGCACTCCAGCCTATCTTATGCGTGCAAGACCCGGTAAAATACCAATTGATCTAGAAATGGAAATTGTAAAACCAGATACAGAAGTAGAAGAAGAAACAGATTGGGATACCAAACGTCAGAAACAGTATCAACAAGTGCAAGAGTGCGTAGAAAGAAACTTACAGTAAGCAAGAGCAAGACAAGAGAAAACCTTTAACAAACATGCTCACGCAATTCCATTACAAACTGGTGATCAAGTTCTCAAAAGAAAGAGATGCACAAACAAACTGGATAATCAGTGGGAAACCGTCCCATACACAGTCTGTTTGATAAGTAAAGACGAAGGAAGAACTTCAGCAGTCGTATCTTGTGATCAGCTAAAATTGTGTCCAGAAACACTGAAGACACCTGAAGTAACAGAACCTGTACAGGTCCAAAGCATTAAAGAGAAAGAAAAAGAAGAAGTATTCCACACGGTACTAGGAGATTTCCCTAAAACATGGCCAAATTACCACGGAGCAGTTGTCGTACCAATAATTGCATTCCCTTCAATGGTGGAACCAAAACCAGAACCTGTGTTACCAGAACCCGTGTTACCAGAACCAGTGTTACCTGAAGAAGACCCAAGACTTGAAGAACTGGAAGTAGAATCTGAAGAGGAAGACCCAATTCCTGGTCCTAGTGAACTTGCCAGTCCTGTAGTCAAATACCCATCTGCCATAATACCAAACACCCCAAATAGGTACACGTCTACTCACACTATCAGACTAAGTCCACCAACATTGCGCAGATCAGAGCGTAGTACCCAAGGACAGTTACCAGCTAGGTACAAAGATTAAAATGTCATTAATTGTGAAATGTAAATATGTTTGTTTAAATGTAAAGTAAACGTAAATTGAACCTGGTAGACTGTGTCCAAGAGGGTGGAGGAACTGGATTGACCCCCATGTATATTAAGTTAGGGAAAGAAAGTGCCTGGGGGGTGGTGTAGTGAATCCAGGCCTCCTAAGCAGAAACGCCCGTGGACAAATGTATATAGTTGTTGCAACATTAAAAAGCCCAGTATCTACAGAGACTATCCTGTATGAACTTTGAACTTTTCTTATTTACTTATGGACCATATATACCACGGACTGGTTGTGGTGAGAACTCTTGTGAATATACTTATCAGCCCGGAGGCAATAGACTAAACCCCCGGAAAGACTGCTTTTTGACTTTTTGGACTTTTTGGACTCTTTTTCACATTTTAGTGATTTTTGTACTTTTCACTTTTCAGTCTATGTCAATATTAATTGTGTTTTAATTGTTTGTTACTTGTTTTTCCTCAGTCCCGGAGTACTGTATTTAACTAAGGGGGAACGTGGCACCCCATGGGTTAATGTGCCACAATAACACCACATGGGTTCTCTCCCCACAACACGCTGACAAACACTAGCACCTCTGGGCCAGGAGGGGGAGCACAACCTGCTCTCTTAAATACTCCTACTCATGAGGAAGAGCTCAGTTCAGCACGGATCAGTGCTGTGAAGAGCACAGTTAGAGCAGAGTTAGCTCAGTGCAGGCCCAGCAAGGGTCGGAGGACCAGGAGAACTACAGACTGAGGAACATGTCTGGGAGCTGGAGTGATACCTTCACTTGCCCCAGAAGAGCACCCACAGCACAGTGAATCCAGGAACAGTGGGATTTCTAGATGCCCATAGTACCAGTGCAAAGCAACACGGAGGGGTCAGCACAGCACAGAGGACTCAAGTTGCCTAGCCAAGTGGTACCAGCAGAACACAGAGAAAGAGTGAGAAGTCCCAGCAGCTCAGCTAGAAGCAGCAGCCAGGACACACACACAGCGCAGCACGAGGAAGCTGGTGACCCGGACAGGGTGGGAAGAGAGCTTAGCCCCATTACAAACTCCGTGGACTATAATCTGCAACAACATCTGCAGTAAAGCTTTGGAAAACAGCAAAACTGTGAGTCTGTGTATTGATTGCAACCTTTGCCCTACATCCAGCAGCAGAGAGCTCCCACCTGCAGAGCTACAAGTCTGCCAGCTCTGCACACCGATTAGAAGAAGCTGCAGCATCAGGAGAAAAGGAGAATTGCACCTTTGACTACAAAACGTGAGTGTGTGTTCTTTAACCCCGTCTCCACCATCCATATCCATTATAGACTATATCATCACTGCCCCGGGGAATACAGTACTACCCACTGGAACTATACCACCTATGCTGTCACTACATCGTCCCCGGAGGTTCTGCAGCAGCGGCGGCCCCCTTACTGGCCGCCTGTAGTGGGTGGCGTCACGATAGACTATTCTCCCCTGTAAATACACCATTTTATTTGCCAGGGCCAGGGACACGGCCCGGACCAGGACCGCCCGTGACTTCTCCCGTAGCATACATGGTCCGGTACCGAGTACCCTCGTCCCAGTGGGCTCGACAAACCGTCCATTTTTTACCTCCGTATGACAATACAGGTGTTCGTATGTGTCAAACGCATGTCATCCATGTGTCATTCAGGTAGGGCCACTTTCTGCTGCCTGGGGCCACTTTGTGCTGCCTCGGGCCCCCATGTGTTGCTTGGAGCCCTGATCTACAGCTGCTGTGGTTATAAGTTATTTTTCTGCAGTTTTATAGGGCGGATTTAGCTCAGAGAGGGATAGATAGGGAGCAGCTAGGAAGGTGCAGGGACAGGTAGTGATAGTGTAGGGGCTTAGATCCAGGTGACAGGTTCCTTTTAAGGGTTAAAAGTAGTGTAAATTATACTTACCAGTCTCCAGTGGCTGCCAGTCACTTACTTCCGGTCCCGCTCATTAACCTTATGAATATTCACTGCACTGACTCCACAACAGCCAATTATGGATGCCCCCTCTTTGTGAGAGTGTCTGTGATTGGCTTTTGCACCCAGGCTGCACTCAATATGTCAAATCTCAAAACCATTATATATATAGCTCTCTGTATTGGTAAAAAGACTTTAGTATCTGCAGTCCTACATACACCCTCCACTAGTGCTACTTCGTATAATCATAAATAGGGCTGATCCTTTTATTACCTTTGCTGCAGTTGTCTCAGGATAAATGTGTGCTGTCCTGCCAGAGTGGCCCCACCAAATCCGCCTACGCACGTTTCAAATAATCTTCCTCAGGGTGTGCTGTTATCAACATTCCCCCTTCTTATATAGTGTCTCCCATGATGAGATCCTCGCCACTGCGCTGTGAGCGCTTCCCGGCGCGTGACTTCCAGGAACCACTCCCCCGATCATGTGACTTGCGGCATCCGGGACTTCTCCGAATGTCAGAGTTGTCATAGTGACTGGACGCCGGAAGTGAGGAGTTTCCCTACTGGGCATGCGCACTAATTCACAGCGCTGGCGGTTCTCTATATTGAAGTATACTATGATTACATCATCTCATTCTAACCCATACTTGATTATAGTGCCAGTATACCTACTTTTAAGCCTCACCCTTAACATTACTTAATAAAGTGACAGTGCATAAATCAATTACAATGAGAATCCCTTCTCTTAAAATACCATTGTCTATTATTCTTATACAGTAAATATAATGTCAAGTGCTGAGCATAATAGGCATAAATAATACATGAATCCATTACAATGAATGATCTATTTTTTCAAAGTCCAAATGCCTATTTCATTAAACATTCCATGTATATAGTGTCAGTTGTATACCAATTCATGTGGTCAGTGACAGTGCATCTATATCAGTTATAACAAAATTTAAAGCACCTGTGTCAAACTTTGTACATAAAGACATATTGAAATGATAAAAATGTATATATATATATATTAATCGCAATGAACATATACAGTTCACATAAAAGTGCCAGTGCTAAATCAACCAAAATATTGTACAGTGCTATTTCACCATAAACTCAACTGTGCATATTGCAGTGCTGATCAAAATCAATTCTCTTAAAGTGCCAGTGCCTACCCTACTTAACACTCTAGATACATGGTGTCAATCTTACATAAAGTCATTGTAACCCATACATGAATGAACTATCTACCACTACAGTCATGTGTTGACTATTCCGTTTCCCAATATAGTTATTCTTTTCTACATATTGTAATTATGTAGAGCCCCCCCACCCATCGTGATTTTACTCTATTTCTACTCTACATGTATTATTATATTGCTATAATCCATAAAATACATACAATTTTATTATTTTTTATACATTCTACATATATTCTTGACTATGGTGGCGAAGGTTCAGTTATCCCATCCATAGGTAAGCCGAATAATAGTCCCTAAAATAAATCAAAGAGAATTTAATAACAGCATTAAAATATTACATCATTAGCTCTATTCCATCAATATATCACTCTATAAGAAAGCACTGAATCCGTCAGGGCGTGGCCTGAGAGCTGATGGCGGCGGTCACATAAATCCAGGGCTCCGCAGCCACAGATCTAAAAGCGGCACTCAGCACTCTGCTTGCTGACAGCCTCGAACGGCGGTTAAACCTCCCTGCTCACCTAAGATGCCACAGGGACCGACGAAATCACAGCCAGGGACAGCAAAAGTGTTTGATTTCTTCCACCGGGAAGCCGCTGCGTCACAATCCAATATGGCACTGGCGGGTGCGTCCCACTCTGCTTCCTCATGCTCCTCTGCAAGGAGTATGAGGGAAAAGGAACACATGGAGGAGGATGACGTTACGCTTACAAGAAGCACCAAGGGATGTAAATAGCCTGGGAGAACGCAGGCGCACTTGGAGGAGAAAATGGCCGACTATGCTACAGCCCACCACACCCTGGCTGATAGTTATGATGCCTTGGAAAGAAAAATGGAGGCCAAACAGCTAAAGTTATGGATCTTAGAGGATAGAAGCAGGCGCAGCAATATTAAACTAAGGGGAATTCCGTAGGACACTGCAGATTCTGATCTTCCTGGCCTGCTCTCCTCTTTCATCACTCATATCCTCCCTGGCGCCACTCCTGATTCTATGGGAATTGAACGCATCCACCGGGTGCCCAAACCATCTCATATTAACCCGGCCCTAACCCGGGATGTCCTAGCGTGCATGCAGGATTAAGGGGGAATTTATGCTGGCCTTAAAGAAACGTCCGGAGCTCCCCGAACAGTTAGCCAGAATTACAGTCTATCCCTATCTCTCTATGGGAACCTTGGCTAGACGTCGGGAATTTTCCCCTATGTGTAAGGTCCTGCGGGAGGCTGGGGTCCCCTACAACTGAGGATTCCCGGTGAAGGTACAGTTTACTTTTAAGGGAGACTACCATGTTTTTCACTCCCTAAACTGCTAGGTTGTGCGCTGAAATCATGGGACCTGCCTTTATCTGCTGAAGGACCAAAGGGCTCTCCCAAATCTGGGAAAGCTCTTTCCTCAGTAAGAAGAGCTGATCCGGAGTGGGAAAAAGTCCACTGAGTGAGAGACCCTGTTACACTCATAAGTTGATCTGTGGCTGTGATTGTCTTCACCATGTTTGAGCACTGGAAGGCACGGCATTGTCTGACTTTTCTTCTGCATTGAAGCTTCCGGTTTGTCACCTCCAGGACTTCCCTCCCCACTCTGCAAACCCTGGTTTGCCTTAATGGTTTACATGTATGTACTGTTCCGTTCTCTGTTTTTTATCGTGTCCTCTTTTTTTCCCCTTTTTCCCCTTTCCCCTTTTCCTCTCTCTGTGAGACATATGAGATGTGCGTCTTTTTTTCAGCCACCATGAGTATCAAACTGCTATGTTTAAATGTAAATGGCCTAAATTCTCCAGCCAAAAGGTCGTTTCTTTGGACTGAGGCTCGTAAGAGCAAGGCGGACATTCTCTGGGAGAGACAGGGTGAAGGTGGGCACATGAGGGGAAAAGCAGAGTGAATGGGGTGCCATTAAGGGGGAGAGGCTCCAAGAAATGGGGAGCCACATGGGGGAGAAGCTCCATGAAATGGGGGGCCACATAGAGTGAGAAACTCCATGAAACGGCTGGCCATATGGGGAAAAGCTCCATGAAATGGGGGGGCACATTTGGGGAGAAGCACCATAAAACGGGATGCCACATGGAGGCAGAAGACAATATACACAACATGGTGCCCACTAACAATTGGAGCTCATTTTCAATTCAAATTGTTAGCGGACACCATGTCGCGTATGAAGAGCCCCTGTGTGCCTAAGCATTAGAGCTCCCACACAACTGACCCCATTTTGGAAACTAGACCCCCAATGAACTTATCTAGATGCATAAGGAGCACTTTGAACACCCAGGTGCTTCACAAATTGATCCGTAAAAATGAAAAAGTACTTTTTTCCCACAAAAAGTTTCTTTTTTCATTTTTATGGATTCATTTGTGAAGCACCAGGGGGTTCAAAGTGCTCACTATGCATCTTGATATGTTCCTTGGGGGGGTCTAGTTTCCAAAATGGGGTCACTTGGGGGGAGCTCCAATGTTTAGGCACACAGGGGCTCTCCATACACAACATGGTGTCTGCTATCAATTGGAGCTAATTTTCAATTCAAATTGTTAGCGGACACCATGTCGCGTATGGAGTGCCCCTGTGTGCCTAAACATTGGAGCTCTCACACAAGTGACCACATTTTGGAAACTAGACCCCCCAAGGAACTTATGTAGATGCATAGGGAGCACTTTGAACCCCCAGGTGCTTCACAAATTGATCCGTAAAAATGAAAAAGTACTTTTTTTCACAAAAATTTTCTTTTGGTCTCAATATTTTCATTTTCGCATGAGCAACAGGATAAAATGCAACCTAAAATTTAGTGGGCAATTTTTCCTGAGTACACCGATACCGCATATGTGGTGATAAACCACTGTTTGGGCGCACGGCAGGGCTCAAAATGGAATGAGCGCCATTTGACTTTTTGAATAAAAAATTAGCTCCAAAAGTCAAATTGTGCTCCTTCCCTTCTGAGCACTGCTGTGTGCCAAAACAGTGGTTTATGACCACATATGAGGTATCTGTGTACTCAGGAGAAATTGCCCAACAAATTTTAGGTTGCATTTTATCCTGTTGCCCATGTGAAAATGAAAAAATTGAGGCTAAAAGAACATTTTTTTGGAAAAATTAAAATGTCCATTTTTTTGTTTCCACTTTGCTTCAGTTCCTGTGAAGCACCTGAAGGGTTAATAATCTTCTTGAATGTAGTTTTGAGTAGCTTGAAGGGTGCAGTTTTTGGAATAGTGCAAATGGAGTCCGTGGAAGCGTTGATTAAGAGTCTCAAACACGAGACTAGCCAGACTAGCCGTGCGCATCATGGATTTCACTGTGTTTGAGCGCTTTAGCCGGCTGCCCGCAGTGTTTTCCTTGACTGGTCTCCCTGAGATCAGTGAATGCTTTGTGATGTTTTTGAAATAATGTCACTTTTAGGTGTTTTCTGTCATGTACACCACTTAAAGGGACTTCAAATGTGATGTGGTCGCTAAAAAAATGGTTTTGTAAATTTTGCTGGAAAAAATGAGAAATTGCTGATGAACTTTGAGCCCTTATAACTTCCTAACCAAAATTTTTTTTTTCCAAAATTGTGCTGATGTGAAGTAGACATGTGGGAAATGTTATTTATTAACTATTTTGTGTCACATAACTCTCTGGTTTAACGGAATAAAAATAAAAAATTTGAAAATTGCAAATTTTTAAAATTTTCCACAATTTTTTTATTTTTTCACAAATAAACGCAAAAATTATCGACCTAAATTTACCACTAACATGAAGCCCAATATGTCACGAAAAAACAATGTCAGAATCACTAGCATCCGTTGAAGCGTTCCAGAGTTCTTACCTCATAAAGGGACACTGGTCAGAATTACAAAAAACGGTCTGGTCATTAAGGTGGAAATTGGCTCTGTCACTAAGGGGTTAAGGAGGGCTGGAGAAGGGTTCATTGATACCAAAACGTTGCCATCTCATCCTGAAGGCCTAATAAAGGCATCATATACCTCAAAAAAGGGTGCTGCAGTTTTCTTTTTTGGTTTGTATAACTTGGCAAATTGAAGCTTTCCTCCAACTGATTTCGCACAGCTATGGAAGTGGCCGTGCTGCTCAGATAGATAGATAGATAGATAGATAGATAGATAGATAGATAGATAGAAAACACAAAGCGTTTTGAGCAGCAATGCCTGTGGGTGCAGTTTCAGCTTAGTTTCCTTCACAGCTAAATATAAATACGAAATAAAGAGTTCAGCTGTAGCACTTCATTAGGATGTCATATCGTGCCTTCATTGTGGCTCCCAAGTACAGGGCACGGCTACGTTTCAGGCTCCCTCGCCTTTTGACAAAAGGAAAATAAGAGCAGCACTTACATATTCGGGTGCAAAATCAATCCAGACAGTTTTCAAATGTCCATATACTGATAGAAAGGTGAAAAAGATTGCAGCACTCCTTTTTAAGATATATATTTTGCCTTTATGTGGCCTTCAGGCACGCCTTGCTACATTTCAGTCCACCAGGACTTTGTTTAGCCATTAAGCTTCATGCAAATACGGGAGACCCCTACGCATTTTTTACCCATTATTTATTTATTTTACAAACATATGATGGCAGATTGGTTGCCATAAACTAATGTATATGGCAATCAAGCACAAACACTGGTACAGATTGAGGGGGCACAGTCTGAGTGCAATAGCCAATCACAGATGCTGTCACAAAGAGTGAGTGTCTGTGATTGACTGTTCCTGTACAGTGCTGTCAATATTCATGAAGCTTGAAGAGGAACTGTCACCCCCCCTGGTGCTTGGCAAACTAAATGCAGCACTGAATGCAACATATCTGCTGCATTTAGGGAAGGAGTCCCCCATGTCTCTAGACCCCCTGTAATCTTTAAAAAAGACTTTACAAACTTTACAGATAAGAGGTCGCTTGGTTGGGATGTTATTAAGAGGTCCTGTCTCCTGGCACAGCCCTCCCTGCCTTCTCCTTGTGTGTTCCTCCCCCTCTATGTTTCTGCTGCTGCCTCCTCTTGTTCTGGGTCTACCCCCCTCTTGTGCTCCTGCTTTGTGTGACGTCAGGAGCAGAAGAGGAGGGCAGACCCAGAAGAAGAGGAGGCGGCAGCAGACACATAGAAGGGAAGGAACACACAAGGAGAAGGTGGGAGAACTGTGCCAGCAGCGAGGACTTCTTCTTCAGACCCAACCCAGGTGACATCTTATCTGTAAAGTTTGTAAAGTCTTTTTTAAAGCTTAAAGGGGGGCTAGAGAGATGGGTGACCCCTTCCCTGAATGCAGCAGACAGGCAGGATTCAGTGCTGCACTTAGTTTGCCATGCACCAGGGGGGTACCAGGGAGTGGTGGACCTTACGACCTGGGGGCCCTGGTGCAGGACCGGGGGGGTGCTATCGGAGTACCTGGCGTGAGGACGGGGGGATGTTGCTGTCGGAGGTCCGGAGGTTTGCTATCGGCCGCCAGCGGGGGGGGAGGTTGTCCATATGTGCTCATGCTCCTACCTGTATTGAGCGAGCAGCACATTCCTGGGGGCCGGGGCAGCAGAGGAGAGGAGGGGTGGGCTCAGCCAGGGGACGCAGGAAGCTTCCCTTGGTTAACCCCCTCTCCTCTGCCTCACTGGCACAGGGTCATGGGGGTCAGCTGGGGGCCCCCCTGCTCCAGCTGCACCACGGTAGGTCCGCCCCTGGTGACAGGTCCTCTTTAATGAGCAGCCCCGGAAGCAAGAAGCGGAAGACTGGAATGATCGGTAAGATCGATCTATCTATCTTATCGTCTATCTATTGATCTACCTTCCTATTCATCTTTTTACAGCATGGAGAAGACCATGTCAAAAACACATGTCATATGACATATGGTGCGAGGTTAGGAAAAAATGCACACTAGCATGTCATACGCACATCATACGGCTGTCATATGGATAAAAAATGTATAACACTCTCCTGATGCTCGGCAATTTTTCTCGGTGAGGAAAATTCACAGATGTGAGCATGCCTTTAGCAGCAATAGTTTGAAGTATTCATTTTCTGTATGACTTCATCAATCTTTCACATCGTTCTGGAGGCATTTTGGCCCATTCTCTTTACAACATTGCTTAAAGGGAACCTGTCAGCTAGTTTATGCCTCCCCAGCTGTCATTGTCTGTGCCTGCAGCTTCATAATACTATTCTAATCATCCCTGTCTGAGCTCATAGTGTAATGTGAAAAAAAGCATTTATACACTTACATTTCCTTATGTAATGAGGCAGTCAGTCCCCAGCTTGGAGGACGGGGACTGTTTGGCAGGTTAATAGTTAACATTTCAGTCTTGTGCTAGAACATATTGGGAGACCTGATGTGATGTCACAACCATGTGACTACAATAGGCGGGCTAAGTTCTCATAGAACATAATACGTTTGCTGTCTTAGCTCCGCCCACTATGGTCACATGATCATTACATCACACAGGTCCTTTAGCTATCCAAGTTAAAAGTGAGTTAACTGTTATCCTGCCAGAAAGTCCCCCTCCTCCAAGGTGGGGACTGAAATGTAAGTGTATAAATGCTTTTTTTTTCACCTTTCACATTACACTCTGAGCTCAGACAGGGATGATTAGACTGGATTATAAAGCTGCAGCTACAGACAATGATACCTGGAGGGGCATAAACCACCTGACAGGTTCCTTTAAGTTCATTGGGGTTTGTGGACATTAGTTTATGTCTCAGCATTTCAATTAAGCCGAGGTCTGGACTTTGGGCTTTTACAGCTCCTTAATCATTTTCAGCAATTCTCATGTAGATTTGATGGTGAGCTCTGGGTAATTGTCCTGTTTCATGAACCACTTTCAGCCAAGCTTTATATTTTGGATAGATGGCCTCACATTTAACTCTAGAATACTTCAGCATACACAGACGTACATGATCAACTTAGCGACTACAAGGTACCTAGCTTCAATGGCTGCAAAACAAGCCCAACTCATCACCCATCCATGACTAGGTTTGACAATCTCTATGAAATGTTTGTGCTGATGATGTGTTGTTTTTGGTTTTCACAAAACTAAGGCCAAACATCTCCATTTAGTTTTATTTGTCGAATGGACATTGTTGCAGAAAGTCTTGTGGATTGTTCATATGCTAGCTTCACACCACGGTTATGGGATCCTGTCCTGTCGATTTGGACAGGACAGAACAGGATCCGGTTTTGCCTCCCATGTATCCCTATGATTCCGCATTGGTCTTATTTGGCTATCCGTTTTTGTGTATTCTGTGCCAGATTTGTTTTTGTCCAGTTTTTCACCATCCACAAAAATGGAGTCTGCAGCATTTTTGGGCTCCAGTGAAAATATCTGACAAAACCGGACAGAAATGGATCCGGGGTAATCCGGCACACATAACATGGGAGTCTATAGGCGCGGGATCTGTGAAAAAAGCGGATTGTTTTCCCGGATCCAATTTTCAGCACAGAGCATGCTCAGAAATCTCGCCGTGCAAACGTAAGCACCTATGGACAGCACCACTTCAAGCACAGGCTGTGAATTCAGCACCAAGGACAGCAGCAGAGCAGACACAGGCAGACTTCAGCACCATGGACAGCGCAGAAAATGAATCCAGCAAAAAACAGTATCCGGAACAATATTTGGCCGCACTTTCTACACATCCTGCCCTGTCAGGTTCTCTCAGGGTGATCCTGCAAAAAATAGGATCCACCCTGACAGCCAAAAACTGGTGTGAAGCTAGCCTAAGATCATTGCCAACATCTTTTCTTCTTGGCATTGTGTTACACACACCTGATTGTTCTAGACCAGCAAACTGCCAAATCTTCTGCTTTTATAGAGATGGTCGCATCGGCTGTTGAAGTATTAATCAAGGGCATTAGGATAGTAGCACCTGGCTACTTCTAAATTTAATCATTGCACTTAGTTTTTAATACCCATCTTTGGTGTTTTTGCCTAGTTTTTGTTAAATAAATGTACACAATGTAATTGTTGTTCATATTAAGTTTTATTTATCATATTTTAAGACCTTCTAAGAATCAGCAGATTTTTTATTATGTCCTGATACAGAAAACAATTGAATTCAAAGAGGGTGTATTTAGTTTTTATCATAACTGTATGTCAAAAATTAGTAACACTAAGTTTTTAATATGTTCATGAATATCTAGAAAGACTTACAGAGAAATGTGATGTTCTAAGATAAGATGCTCCATAACTATTTTTCTGAGGAAATCTAAATATTAAATTAGACTGCTAGAGTTTTTCTATTTCTATCCTAAACAGACCAGGGGCATGGTACATACTGCTGGGAAGAAAGTAAAGTTTATATAGCATAAAAATGTGTTCCCTAAAACTTAGAATAAAACAATATTTTACAATTTATATAAGGGCGGTAGACCCTAAACAACTGTGTACTCTTGTTGTGACACCATATGGTGTGTACAGGAGAAGAAACAGCCTAATACATGGGTAAATCGAAGAGTTGCACTATTTTGGCTAACAAAAGTAAGTCCCGAACTCACGTTAGAGGGTTGCGAGAGGTTGAGATTGCAAAGTGCATAATAGCTATTATTTTTAGGTACAAGTCTAATCAACTCACTCCAAGAAGGGATCTGCTATTATATTTTCCGCTGCCCTCATATGTGAAATAGTTTTACACTGCATTATTTCAAATATTTTTTCACAAATCTTGATCTTTCCATAAAGTCAAGTGTTAATAGTTGCCAATAGTTGTTAAATCTGTTCATTACATAATATATTAATCAAAGAACTGCCCCATGCCCTTGCTGTCAAGCAGCCATGGTAATGGGATTGTGTGTCATTGTGTTCAGCGTCTATAGCTGTGCCGAGTACATGGCAGCTTTGTGATATCTTTATGTACTAGTCAGCAATCTGATTCACTGACTGCTGGTTAATATTTCATCCACTTCCCCATAGAATGATTGGCAAGTGATGAGCAGGACAGGAAGATGGCTTGTCAACCTATAGAAGAAAGGGAAATGGCCAATGACATCAAAGGAGGACAAGGTCTGATGGATTAGAGGATTTCTTGTACGCTTTCCATACTGCGGGAGGAATGGTACATTATCATAATAGGCTCTATATAGCATAGCTGAAGCTCCATATGTTTTGGGTAGCCAGCCGCATGGAGTAAATGGGATGCTGCCGAAGACCCCCCTGATAGCAGACTGTCTAAGGTGGCAGCCAGATTAAAGCAGAATGTGAGATAAGACCCATTTATCTCAGTGCTTGTTTGAAACCTCATGGAACATGTTCACAATAGCTATAATATATATAATTAAAGAGAACCTGTCACCCCCCTGGTGCTTGGCAAACTGAATGCAGCACTAAATGCAGCATGTCTGCTGCATTCAGGGAAGGTGTCCCCCATGTCTCTAGCCCCCCTGTAAGCTTTAAAAGACTTTAGAAACCTTACAGTTAAGAGGTCGCCTGGATGGGATCTTATTAAGAGGTCCTGGCTGCTGGCACAGCCCTCCCCGCCTCCTCTTTGTGTATCCCGCCCCCTCTATGTGTCTGCCGCCGCCTCCTTTCCTGGGTCTGCCCTCCTCTTCTGCTCCTGCTCTGTGTGATGTCAGGAGCAGAAGACGAGGGCAGATGACTCACCGTGGCCGGGACTCCGGTTTAGACAGGCGATGCTTCCTTCCTCCTTGTCACGGGTGGACCGCGCCTGCCGGTAGTGGGGCCCGGTGTAGTGCAGATCAAAAGTGAAGACGTCTTGGTGGAACAGATTAAAGGGGTTTTAATTTATTCGTGACGCCACCTATGAGTAGATTCGGTAAGGGCTACCGACGCTGCGGAGCCCCCGGGGGATGGATAGCAGCTAGATGTTACGCTCCCCACAGGCTGAGCGGTGATCCCCGGAGGCTGGAGCTGCTCAAGATGTTGTGCGGCAGCTGCGGTTACCTTTTAGTGCGACGGACAGTTCATAAGGAAGCACGGACACAGAAAGTCTCTGCAACGGGTCTTTACTGTAACCAGCAGGCAGTACATGGCATACAGTGGTTGAGTAGTAGACCAGGTGGACTCAGCAGTGATGGTGTCCCTTAGAGATCCGCAGTGTTCCTCCATTCTACCTACTTAGTTGCCAGTGTCGCCCAGGAATACCAGGTCGGGTACGAGGAGGCTGCTTCAATGCCCTATCCATGATGTACGTTCTGGATGTTTTGGGGAGCCTTGGATCCCTCAGTGGGTACACCGCTGGTTAGACGACTGGAAGTTGGCTGGTGGTGGGGTGCTCCTGTAGAGCTGATCCTCCACTCCTCTGGTTCGCGTGGCAGAGGTGAACTGCTGCCAGCTTCGGTACCAGTGAACCGGCTGTGAGTTGCGGGCACGGGAGTCTTTTGGGAACCCGTGTAGATAATGCCCAATCCCGGTGGTTAAGGCCTCAGGTGCTGACACCCGACCGGTGACGGCCCAGGGGCCCGCACGGGGTGCGGAGCCCCCGCTCCTCTCCAAGCTCTAGTCTTAGACCCTTCTTCTCCGAGTTCTAGACTATTCTCCTGTCTGTCTAGATTATTGTGTTCTACTACACTACCCTAACACTCCACCCCCCAGGACCTATGATTGGTCCCCTGTTCTAGGTGTTGCATATTGGGTTGGATCTCTATGTTAACCGGATCATTGCTGAGTCAGAGGATATTACGGCTGCATTTATGGCTGCAATACCCTCTTGTGACGCACTCGTTGCGGGGCGCCACACAGACCCAGAAGAAGAGGAGGCGGCAGACACAGAGAGGGGGCCGAACACACAAGGAGAAGGCAGGGAGGATTGTGCCAGCAGCCAGGACCTCTTAATAAGATCCCTCCCAGGCGACCTCTTAACTGTAAGATTTCTAAAGTATTTTTTAAAGGTTAAAGGGGGCTATAGACATGGGGACCCCTTCCCAGAATCCAGCAGACATGCTGTATTCAGTGCTGCATTCAGTTTGCCAAGCACCAGGGGGTGACAGGTGCTCTTTAAAAGTCTGATACAACCAGCAGCATAGGATGAGGGGATCAGGTGCCACGGTCTATGGTGGGGCAAAATTTCACCTTCACTATGCCCGCACTATAAACTAATAGGTTCCTGCAAGTGTCATAGTTAGTGTTCACCTGGCATTGCTTATTCAGAGTGTCGAACCTGAGATGAGTTTGGCATCAACTGCTGCAATCTGCTTAGGCAGTAACTAAAATGAAAAAGCTCAGTACAATTAAGTGAGCATTGTCCTCTTCATCACTGCCTATGCAGAGCCCAGGGACAGTTGACAAACTCATTACCACTGCTGTCCTCTGCTTAAGCAGCAATGAGATAAGATAACAGAAGATTTGCAGCCAAGGAATGAAGACAGTATTACATAAAATGCACTTCACTAGGGTTATGGATTGGGTTCTGGTTAGTTTTAGGACTAGGCATGATTTAGGTTTAGGTTTAAGGTTAGTCTTTAGGATGGGCTTAGGTTTATAAGAAAAGCAAAAAAAAAACATTCATTTCTATTTTTAACAGTTTAGCAAATAGGAGTAAGAAAAACTGTATGTGCACGGGGGATAAGTGGTTCAATACTGGACTGATAGAAGGAACCCCAGGAGCACAAGTTAAGGGGCACAAAATTCTTGCCTTGGCCTGGGTGCTGGTGTGAGAGGGTACAGGTGACAAAACCTGAGTCGCCTTCCCCTGGTCACGAGTGGGACCAATGATCAGACTGGATAGAAAGCTCTACTTGGGCATGCCTCAAGCAGTGTGGACAGCAAGCAATTAGTGTGTGGACCTGTGGGGGCTGGCTCTCTTTTCATTGGTCAGCTCTTTCGTGACTGATCAAAACTGTGTGTGTGGCGCACTGCCAAGCAGGCGCTGGTGACACCTCACCAGAAACTACAGGTGGCATCACGACAAACTGTATATAAAATCCCCTGTAAATATAACCCCCTTTTAAAAGATATACCCAGGACACGGGATCAGGCGCGGCCAGCACTCCCCGTGACACAGCAGACGCTACCCCTGAAGCCTGATACCCGAGTACCCCAAAGCCTGAGACTCGATATGTGCTAGTGTGTTGGACTGTGATGGTTCCTCCCTCAAAAACAAACAGGCCTGGCTGCCACAGGGAGCATCATATTGTGTGGGACTTCTCAGAGTGCTGCCAACGTGAGGCCAAACAGTTCATTCTGTGTTTGAGGAGGCTGCTTGAGGCAATTAGGTCACGGAAGAAACTGCTGTTTCCCCTTCCCCCGGTATTTGACAGAATTCTTGTAGGCCTGCTTTACCTTGGATTCATAGTGCTAACCGCACGTCCTGAGTTCAGGACCTGCGTACGCGCTTTTTGGCGGGAATTGTGAAAACGATCTTTTTGACACTACTTTGAGGTAGTAGGCTTCAGCTGGTCCTACAGGCCCATACTGGACTAAATAAGCCTTAAATTGTACAGAGAGTTCAATACCCGAAAGTGTTTGTGAAGAGGGTCGGGGAGGATGTAGCTTTGGTGTTAAGTTTGTTAGTCATCGTGCTGGTCCAAAAACAAGTCCTGCTGCACCCCCACTGATTTATACTACTTTATAGAAAAAAGACTTCCTCGTACAATAGCCAAGCATTGGAAGGCAAATTGTTCCAGTGGTTCCAGATACATTGGAGGGTCTCTTTGGGACAAGACTTTGATCTCGGTTCCTTGGAGTCTACAGTACTTACATATTTCTGGTGGTAAATTTTGGTTAGAACCGGTATTTGATTCATCCCATATCCCCTCTGTTCAGAAGTAAAGAATCTTTTTGACTAGTAATTATCTGGATCCATTTCACATTTGTGACCCGCTGTATCCTCAGTGAATCCCTCAATTCCCACACTGGCAACACATGCATTGTCACTGCATTTGCTATCACAGTTGACTCACCGTGGGCCAGGGAACTCAGTTCTCAGGCGCAGTCTGTAGGTCACGGTTTCGGTGCCTGAGGCTGTGGGCCCGGTGGTCAATAAAAAGGGGGAAAAATAAAATAATAAAAAGGGGAATAAAGTTTTAGTTCGTGATGCCACCTGTAGGCTCCGGTGATGACACTGACGCTGCTTGATCCTCCGGGTGATAGGTGGCAGCCTGATGGTATCGCTCCCTACAGGATGAGTGGGTTCCCCGGAGCTGTGAGCTGCAATTGTGGAATAGGGCAACTCGGTTGTTTCTGGAAAGCAATGCAGATCAATGGCAGTTCTAGAAAAAGGCTCAGACACGCTGCTCACTCTGAACGGGTATTTACTCGAGTATTCAGAAGCATACAGGGTAACACAGATCTTAATGCCAGGTAGTGGACCGGGTGGTTCCTGCGGTGAGTAGTGTCCCTCCAAGGCTCCTAAAGTGTCTTTCTCTATCTATGTCTGTCCCTTCTCTTCGCTGCTCTGCTATACCTCATCAAGGGTACTGAGGCCTTCGGTTGGGTTCCCGTCTGGATCCGGACTCACGGTCCCTGGCTCTCAATGGTTGGTACCCCCGGTATAAGCTTCGGTAGATGTTAGTTGGTGAGTCGTGCTGCTGTAAAGCTTGCGACCACTCCGGGTTCTGTGGTTCAGGGATGAACCTGCTGGACCATGTCGGAGCCGGTACTCCGGGTTTTGGACTGGGCTCGGGTCTTCAATCACCCGCTCTGGCTTTGCCCCTCTCTTTCTCTTCTGGGCCACCAGGTTGAGGTGCCCTGCCAGTTAGCTATCTCCGTTCTCTTCCTGTTCTTTCTCCACTTTGCTACATCTGCTGCACAGCTCTATGCAGCTCCTGTCACGACTTGACTTCTGCACTCTTCTGTTCTTACTTCCTGGTCTAACTTCTTGCTGCTTTCCCACTCACTATATAACCTAGCTCTCCTCCCACCGGGACCTGTTACCCTAGCAACGGGTGTCTGATTGGTCCCCTATCACTAGGTGTGTGTGTAGTGTTGGAGCCTCAGGATTCTACTACTCATCACTGAAACAGAGAATACGACACCTTCAGTCAGGGGCGTAGTACCCTCCTGTGACAAACTCTTAGTGGGGCGCCACACAATCCTTTCTGCTATGGATGGTCAAAGAAATCAAACAGAAAACTAATACAGAAAAAAACAAGTCTAGAGGCCTAAAAGCTGTTACATAAGACAGCCTTACACTTAGAAAATATATAAGGGGAGGGGGAGCGCACAATAGAGCAATAAATGTGGATACAATGGGTTAATATAGCAGTAATCCACTCACCTACTCAGGTTGTGAAGGGTTCACAACCAACCTTGTAAACGTAAAGGGTCGCTGCAGATCCGTCCAGGATAAAAAAGGAAGGTTTTTGTATTATCGGGATTCCTCCGCGCTGACCTCAGGAGACAATTTTGATTTTATTCTTTATTCGTCCACACACCAAACAAAAGGAAGCCGACGCGTTTCGTAGCCATGTGGCCACTTCATCAGGGCATTAGTTACAGAGTTACATAGAAAGGACTTTATATACACAAACATATCTTCAAAAAAAAAAAATATAGCATCATGACGTCATTTCCTGTGGAAACGCCCCTTTGTGTTACAAACAGGAAAAATCACTCATAAAAGTGTATAATCAAAATTTACATTGCATAAAAAAGAAGAAGAAAGAGCCCTACATACAAAACACAAATTTCAAGGCAAAAAAAATAATAATAATTTTTCTTTAAAAAGTTTTTCCATTGGATTCGAACTCACATTATAAGTCCTGCGTCTTATCGCTAAACTACTGCCATCTCAGACCATGTGCCACTATTACTTAGGCAAACACCTGAGTTACATAGAAAAGACTTTATATACACAAACATGTCATCATGACATCATTTCCTGTGGAAACACCCCCTTTGTGTTACAAACAGCTAAAATCACTCATAAAAATGTATAATCAAAATTTACATTGCATAAAAAAGAACAAAAAGCCCCACACGTAAAACACAAATTTCAAAGGCATAAAAAATTTTCTTTAAAAGGTTTTTTCATTTGGTTCGAACTCAAAATTTGATTTCACATTATAAGTCCTGCATCTTACCACTACACTACCGCCACCTCAGACCATTTGCCACTTTTAATCTGAATTCCCTATCGACCAACTTTATTTAAAAAATGTTTTTATTAAACAATTTACTCAGGACTTGAACGCCCTCTCAACCCAGGTTTCACATGATAGTCATGAGACTTACCTCACCTCCATCAAATACTTAGAGTATTTTTTAAATAAAGTTGGCCGATAGGGAATTCAGATTAAAAGTGGCAACTGGTCTGAGGTGGCGGTAGTGTAGTGGTAAGATGCAGGACTTTTAATGTGAAATCAAATTTTGAGTTCGAACCAAATGAAAAAACCTTTTAAAGAAAATTTTTTATGCCTTTGAAATTTGTCTTTTACGTGTGGGGCTTTTTGTTCTTTTTATGCAATGTAAATTTTGATTATACATTTTTATGAGTGATTTTAGCTGTTTGTAACACAAAGGGGGCGTTTCCACAGGAAATGACGTCAAGATGACATGTTTGTGTATATAAAGCCCTTTCTATGTAAATCAGGTGTTCACCTAAGTAATAGTGGTACATGGTCTGAGATGGCAGTAGTTTAGCTGCAAGACACAGGACTTACAATGTGAGATCAACTTTTGAGTGAGTTCGAATCCAATGGAAAAAACTTTTTAAAGAAAAATGATTTTTTGTTTGTGTTTTATATGTAGGGCTCTTTCTTCTTCTTTTTTATGCAATGTAAATTTTGATTATACACTTTTATGAGTGATTTTACCTGTTTGTAACACAAAGGGGGCGTTTCCACAGGAAATGACCTCATGATGCTATTTTTTTTTTGAAGATATGTTTGTGTATATAAAGTCCTTTCTATGTAACTCTGTAACTAATGCCCTGATGAAGTGGCCACATGGCTACGAAACCCGTCGGCTTCCTTTTGTTTGGTGTGTGGACGAATAAAGAATAAATCAAAATTGTCTCCTGAGGTCAGCGTGGAGGAATCCGATAATACAAAAGCCTTACACTTACACATACATACACTTACACATACATAGATAGACTATTGTTAGCTAAACCTGCCGATTTCAGGGAGAATGGCCCACACCCAATATGTATGGATAGATTGTGTCAGAGGAAAGAACAATCAGGCATGTTGAATTGCAACTCCTGATCCTTTTTTTGGAGGAGAGATAAGCTGCTGTCAGAGGTATATACCAAGTGCTTACGCCACTATCTCCATTCAACACACATGCATGCTCTGCTGGGCTGTCAGCTTTACACTGTTTTCTGGGTCTGATACAGTACAGAGTAGAGTACAAATAAGGGCCCTTTCACATCAGCGGTTTACACTGATATGAGGCAGATCCGGCAGGTGGCGGCACATCTGTGGCATCTGCCGCCTAACTTGCGGCCGGGTCTGGCAAGCCCCATGTATTCCGGCACTTGTGGCCGCAAAAAAAACCCGCCAGAGTACAAAATATATTACACTACATGTAGTAAAGGTAGTGAGCTGTGCAGTACAACTAGTTCAGCTAAGACTACTACAGCACATATAACACAGGTAGAGAGCAGCACACTACTTTTTACTGTATGGACTTGCATTGCATGTAATATTCTTCAGCTGATCTATATCTACTGTACTGCTCTTTACTTGTACTACTTGCACTGCGCTGCATATTGTTCTCCAGCAGTACCATGGTACAGGTATATAGCAGTACAGTACATGTATTTCAGCTAAAGAATAGCACAGTATATGCAGTACAGGTAGAGAAGAACACAGTATTTTTTATCATACGTACTGCACTGCTCTACCTTCATCATAAGCAACGCTCTTCAGCTGATATACATAAATTGTATGTCTCTCTAAATGTATTGTACATTGCTTACCTGTACTATGTACTGTATTGTTCTTTACTTTTAATAAATGTACCGTATAGTTTTGCAGCAATACACAGAGTACAGGTATAGAGCAATACAGTACATGAAGTACAGTAAGAGAGTAGTTCAGCTATTGAATAGTAAAGTACATACAGAACAGGTAGAGGGTAGTATAATACATATAATGCAGTGAGGAAGCAGTACTGTCGTAGTATTTTGTAGCACTGTAATAGAATTATTCTTCTTACATATTTCAATTAAATAAGTTCTAAATATTTACATAGTTTTAGGCGCTCCCTAAAAACACATCTTTTCAGGGCGGCCTATCACACTCCTTAATAGAAGTCTGTTATACACAGCCTATTCACTATTTCTCTTAACCTACAGTATTTTTCAGATTATAAAACACACTTTTTTTAACCCAAGATTGGGGGAAATTGAGGGGATGTTTTATAATCCGAACAGCAAACAGCAGCTGACCGGAGAGGCGGGTCACAGGAGTGTGGGGCAGGAGTTGCATGATGGGTCAGTGAGGGTGAGGGGGAACGGGTGCCCAGAGGTAGGATGGAGCTGGGCGTAGGGAGTCAGGGGAGCCTGCTCTGGCCCTGATACTGGGGTCCCTGACTCGTCCTGTACTCGGAGGTACCTCTGAAGGTGAAGAGGTCCGAGCCCCCAGCCTGAGACCCTAAAACTCCTAAGAAGCCCTAGGAATAAGGCCCCTACCTCCACCCACGGACCATGGAACCCAGCAAACTCCAATGGGAAAAACAGCAGCAGCTTGAGATCACGTCTGCACTCCAGGGTCACAGAATAGCAGTGAACTGAATCAGCAGCAATCAGCTGGATGTGAGCTGATCCATTTAAGGCCAAGGGGTGGGGAGCAACCTGCCCAGACATGCCCCTCAGCTCACTAAGCATACACACACAACACACACCTGCAACTACATGCTCCACTCATTAGCCTCATCTACTCACACTGAGCAGGGAAAAAAAGGCTTCATTTAAACCTGCAGCAGCAGCACTTCCATACTACAAGGCAGTCAATACGTGACAGAAATCTGCAAAGCAACTGGTGATGAAACTCCTTGTTTTATAATTGGCACCTAAGCCAATGGGGGTGGGTCTCTCCCTGCATTTCCCCTGTGTATGTTGTTTTTGAAGACCTGTGATGACGTGGAGGTCATGTGGACAGGAAGACATGTGGCCGGGCGTGCCATGATGGTGCGGCGATAGCATGACCATAGAAACTTACTCAGCCTGATCTAACCCTGCCTGATGTAACCCTGACTGATGTTACCCTGCCTGATGTGACCCTGCCGGATGTAAGCCTGGCTGATGTGATCCAGCCTGATCGAACCCTGCATGATGTGACCCTGCCTGATCTAACCCTGACTGATGTGACCTTGATTGATGTAACCCTGACTGATGTGAACCTGCCTAATATGACCCTTCGTGATGTGAACCTGCTTCCTGTCACTTTCCTGATCTGACCTTGTCTGATGTGACCCTGTCTCCTGTGATCCTGCCCCACCAGAACTATGCCACCCCTGGGTAAGCTACTGTGGCGCCCCTGCGACCAGGGTGGCCACAGGTAGTAACTGCAGCCTGGTAGGTGGAGACAGGTTTTGCACAAACCACCTTCACACACACATCCACTGACACAAGACCCAACCCGGAGCCCGGGACTCTAGGCGGGCAAGGGTGGTAGGGCCCGTCACAAGTGGGTGGGACGTAGGCAAGGTGACAAACCGGGTACAAAAGGGGAAAACAGGAAGTAGTCAGTAGGCCAGAGTGAGCTGAACAGAAAAGACCAAGAGCAAAGAGAGACACTCCTCGGAAGGTTTTGGGCTCCCTGGAGGCGCAGAATCCTGAGAAGCACAGTCCTCTGGAGAGAAAGTCCGCTCCACAGCCTGTAACCCAAGGGAAGGAAAAAGACCGGACCAATGCAGCTGGGTCCGAGGAAACCGGCAGCGGTGACAGAGGATAACTGGGAGAAGAGTTACACGGGTAGGAAAGGGCCTGGTGCTCCCTTGCAACAGAGGGACACTGGAAGGCTAGGCTGGGACCAGAGAGTCAGCTCTGAGGTGACCGAAGCTATATGCCGGGTCGCAGACACACCGACGGGAGACTCTGATTCCAGGTCAGAGTTCCTAACACACGGGCTGGAGGGACAGCAACACATAGGACCCAGGCTTGCTACCCATACAACGGGGGAAGCCAAACAAGGGACCGAGTTGCCACCATACAGCCCACAGGGAAAGTAGTGTAGAGAAGAGCCTGAGAGGAACACAAGAAAGAGAAGGGTCTCAGAAGGAAACCTGGCTGCAGAGGGATAAATGACTGTCCGGAGTTATCTGTGTAAAGCAACCGTACTGTGTACTGTACTGAAGAACTTGCAAGTAAAACCCAGTGAACCCTGCTAAAGTCACCTGTGTGTGATTCCCTGCATGATAAACTGTTTTACACCCTGTCAGGAGCAGCCCGACCCACGGCGAGCTAATCCATCCGGCTGCAGCACCATCCATCCTCCTGGCAGAAGCAAGCAGCAGCGGTGGTCCCCCCATTGACCACAACCCATAGGTGGCGTCACGACAATCCCTGTAAATAACCCCTTTTACTTGTGGGCTCAGGACATGGTCCGGACCAAGACTGCCGTGATAACCCCCATGATACCCCAATCTGGTACCGAGTACCCCGTGCCAGTGGGCTCCACACTACACTGCAAGTATGAGATGCACCAGATTATAGGATGGACCCGTATTTTAAATACCAGTGGAATTGACTTTAGGGGCCTACACTACAGCTACCATAAACAGTTTTATTACCTGTTTATTTTTCAACCTCTCACTAAAACAGTGTCAGACTAAAGTGGTAGGTCCACAATAGGAATAGATGCCACAGGGTCTACCCTACTGTTACTCTACACAGATTTTACCTGTTCATACTCAAGATTCATGCACATACATAGACACAGTACATCATCACATTATATTTTTGATCTGTATTCATCAGTATTGCCAAAACCAGAGTGTCCCCAAAAAAAATACAGAGCAGGTGAACTTCATATAGTTCTCTGTACTCCACTCCTACTGTTCATATACTTTGATACAGTGATGCAAAAATACTGATCTGTGAATCTTGTCTGAAAAAGCATGTGCCTCTACGGCTTTGTACACACACAAAAACAGTGATCTGTTTGTGCTCAGGAAAATTCAGCATGAAAACCTTATCATGTTTTTTAACAAAAAGCAGCAAAAGTTGATCCCTTTTGCAGCTGCATTTGTGCACATACAAATGCAGCACAAATAAGGGGACACAGAGACAGACATATAGGCAAACAGACATACAGACTCACAGACAGATATGCACACACAGACACTTTCTCACCCTCCCTTGCGATCCGCAGTGACCGGTGATTTCTTACTTCCGGTTTGGTATTGCAATATCCTGCGCACCATGTGACAGCCGGAAGATCGCTACACACAGCATCTGCAGTGCCCGGGAGGAAGAAATCATTAGGGCTTGCAGTGAGATCGCAGGGAAAGGGGTGAGTATTGCTGCGTTTTTGCTGCAAATGCGGATTAATTATAGGACATGCTACTTCTATTCCTGATAAGGTTTTTGCAGCAAAACATGATCAGGAAAAAAACGATGCCATCGACACAGCATTTCAGAAGTCTCATTGACTTTGCTGGCCTGACACTGACAAGTTTTTTGAGCAAAAAGACAGTGTGTGGTTCACTGAGACGGGGTACTCGGTACCGGACCGGGGTTGCACTGGGAATGATCACAGCGGTCTTGGTCCGGACCGTGTCCTGAACCCACAAGTAAAAGGGGATATTTACATGGGAGTTTGTCGTGACGCCACAAAAGAGTTGTGGTCAATGAGGGGACCACCGCAGCAGTGCACTTCAGGAGGATGGATGCTGCAGCAAGGTGGATGAGTCCCCGTGGGTCAGGGCTGATCCTGACAGGGTGTAAGATGTAATAAAGAGTTCTGTTTGCAGGGAATCACACATGGAGACTCAAGCAGGGTTCACTGGGTTTTACTGACAAGTCTTTACGGTACAGTTCACACAGTCACTTTACACAGGCAGCTCCGGACACTCTGAACCCTCTGCAGCCAGGTTATCTCTCTGAGACCCTTCACTTTCTCTGTAACCTTTCCGGCTTTCCTTTCCTCAGCTCTTCCCTGTGGGCTGTATGGGGCAGCTCGGTCCCTTGTCTGACTTCCCCCTGTGTATGTGGGGGCAAGCTGGGTCCTATATGCTGCTGATCCTCCAGCCCGTGTGTTGTGTGACTAGACCTGGATCTGCGCCTCCCCGTCAGTGTATTCGTAAAGCTATGGTCACCCAGAGCTGACACTCTGGTCCCAGCCAAGCCTTGGGTGTCCCTGTCTTACAAGGGATCACCGAGCTCTCTCCGACCCGTGTGACTACTTGAGTACCTCAAGAGAAACCTGTCCCGCCTGTAGTCGGTCAACGCCGCTGTACTCCTCGGACCCGGTGGCACCGGTCCGGTCTCTGTCCTTCCTTTCTTCTGGGTTGCGGGCTATGCAGCAGGCTTTCTCTCCATGGAACAGTGTCTCTGTGGATTCTGCACCTCCAGGTAGCCCTATCGCTACGGGAAGTGTTCTCTTGGCTTCATGGTTCTCGGCACCCACTGGCCTACTAACTCACTCCGCCTACTGTTCTCTTTTTGAACTGGTTCGTCATCTGACTTACATTCCCACCCACTTCCCTCTAAACCTTGTCACCCCGTTTCCGCCTAGAGTCCCGGGCTCCGGGTTGGGTGTTATGTCTTGTGGGTGTGTGCTTTGAAGGTGTTCCTAAAGAACTGTCTCCTTCCTGCCTGGCTGCAGTTCCTCTTCTGGCCTCCTGGTCGCAGGGGCGCCACAACAGCACAAAGAATGGATCACAAACGTCCAGTGTGCACATAGTCTTACTGAATGTGGCACATTTTTTCAGTTTATGATGGGCCCCAGGGCTGTGGGGTACTTGGAACGGGTTTTGGTGCTTCCGTGGAGTCACAGGGGTTGAGACCCGGCTCGTGACCCTGGGTTCAGCGTTAAAGAGTTTTTAGGGGAATTATAGGAAGGATTATTTATGATGCCACCTGTGGCTTGTGGCCATGAGTAGCAGCCGCTGCTGCAGACCAGAATTTATAAGGGAGCTGCCCTGAACCTGGGTTTTAGATGTCCCCTTCAGGCCTGGAGGCAGAAAGGTGTTGTGTGCTTTGGTTTTGCCTGGCATGAATACCCATAATGACATTGTGGCATCCGGACTCTGGGGTGCCACACTTACATATGCCACCACGAGAATTTTACTACAATCGGGACTGGCTAACAAAGCTGTTGTATTTACATTATTTTTGGGCAGCAAATTATGTTGAAATTCTTGGCTGCACTTGCCTGTGCCCTCTTTATATAAAGCTTTGCTCTCTTTTAAAAAAAAGTCCCTCTCCCCCACATAAATCATAGATAGCCTAATCCCTCACCCCACATTTAACCTAGTCCTCCCCTTTCATACATATAGGATATACTGTATAACCAGTTCCCACTCTCAAACATACAGCCTATTAATCCCAGTCCCCCACATAGAGCATATGTAACCTGGTCCCCCTCCTCCAATATAGCATATATATCCGAATCCCCACTCCCAATTTATTTATCATATAGTTAATCTAGTCCTCCTCTACAAACATACTGCATAAAAGAAAACTATTAACCCCTACCCACATATAGCATATTTTGGCTAGTCCCCCTTCTCCTATATAAAGCTCATATAATCTAGTTCCCCTTCTCAAACAGATAGCATGTATCACCTAGTTCCTCCTTTCCCACATCTAGTCTATATAATCCAATCCTCCTCCCACACATATAGCCAAGCCCCCCTCTCCTTCATATAGCCTATATAGCCTAGTCCCCACTATCCCACATATAGCCTATATAACCTAGTGACTCTCTCATGCATCATATATAGCCTACTTCCTCCTCCCTCACATATAGCTAAATCCCCTTTTCCCACATATAGCCAAGTTCCCCTTCTCCTACATAAATTATATATAACCTAGTAACTCTCCCCCACATATAGCACATACTGCATAATCTAGTCCCCCTCTCCCACACATAGCCTATATAGCTTAGTCATCCTCCTCCACATACAGCCTATATAGCTTAATCTCCCTCCTTCCCATATAGAATATATATAACCTGCCCACCCTCTCACACTTATATAACCAAGTCCCCCTTCCCCACATATAACCTATATTGCCAAGTCCACCTCCTCTCCCACATATTACATACAGCGCACATCTCCCACATATTGCACATATAGCCTAGTCCAACCCTCCTACATATAGCCTAGTCCCCCTCCCCACATATAGCATATATAACCTAGTCCCCCCTCTCGCACATATCACATATAATGCCTAGTCCCCTTCCCCCACATATAGCATATATAATTAGTCCCTCCTCTCCAACATATAGCCTAGTCCTCCCTTTCCCACATATGTCCCCGCTAACCCACATATAACACAAATCACCTAGTTCCCCTCTCCCACATAGAGCATATATAGCCTAGTCCCCCTCTTCCACATATGGCATACAGTGTTGGCCAAACGTATTGACACCCCTGCAATTCTGTCAGATAATACTCAGTTTCTTCCTGAAAATGATTGCAATCACAAATTCTTTGGTATTATTATCTTCATTTAATTTGTCTTAAAAAACACATAAGAGAATGAAGCAAAAAGCAAAACATTGATCATTTCACCCAAAACTCCAAAAATGGGTCAGACAAAAGTATTGGCACCCTCAGCCTAATACTTGGTTGCACAACCTTTAGCCAAAATAACTGCGATCAACCGCTTCCGGTAACCATCAATGAGTTTTTTACAATGCTCTGCTGGAATTTTAGATCATTCACTGGGCCCTACATTATGCTGCAAAATTTGTTGGTAGTCTTCAGCCTTCATAATGCCATGCACACGGTCAAGCAGTCCAGTGCCAGAGGCAGCAAAGCAACCCCAAAACATCAGAGAACCTCCGCCATGTTTGACTGTAGGGACCGTGTTCTTTTCTTTGAATGCCTCTTTTTTTCTCCTGTAAACTCTATGTTGATGCCTTTGTCCAAAAAGAGAGAACATTGTTCCAAAACGTTTTAGGCTTTCTCAGGTAAGTTTTGGCAAACTCCAGCCTGGCTTTTTTATGTCTCGGGGTAAGAAGTGGGGTCTTCCTGGGTATTCTACCATACAGTCCCTTTTCATTCAGACACCGATGGATAGTACAGGTTGACATTGTTGTACCCTCGGAGTGCAGGGCAGCTTGAACTTGTTTGGATGTTAGTCAAGGTTCTTTATCCACCATCCGCACAATCTTGCATTGAAATCTCTTGTCAATTTTTCTTTTCCGTCCACATCTAGGGATATTAGCCACATTGCCATGGGCTTTAAACTTCTTTTTTTTTTTTTTTTTTGTATTTTTTTTTTTTTTTTAATAAATTTTTATTAATTTTCTTCTTTAAACAATACACAACAAAAGAAACAAAAACAATTTCCAACACAATACAATACAAGACACTACAAGATCACCATTATTTGGAGTTTCCTGTACATACTGTAACAAAAAAAAAAAAAAAAAAAAACCATAACATCGCTATTCACAGCATTATAAAAGCAAATACACTCTTTTATAACTTAACCTTTGTAATATTTACACATCAACCAAGGTCTCCACGTTTTTCGGATTTCCTCTCCTCTGCTTTTAGATTGATATAACATCATTTCATTTTGACACTGTATATTTAACCTCTCTATTACATTTTTTATAAGTGGAGGATTAACCTCTTTCCATTTAGTTGCTACCGTCGTACGAGCGGCAATTAACACATGCGAAACAATACCTCTCACTCGTTTTGGTAACCTATTTATACCCATGTGTAAGATTATCTGAGATATTTCTGTTTCAATTGATTCTCCAGTAATTTCTTTGATCAATTCTATCATCCCTGTCCAAAAAACTCTTAAAGCCGGGCAAGCAAACCAAGTGTGTATCAAAGATCCCACCTGGCCGCACCCTTTCCAACATAATTTAGAATACTTAATATTCATTTTTGCTATTCTATCCGGATATAAATACCACCTCATTTGTATTTTTTTTATTTGCTCTACATGATTTATACACGCAGTGTATTTTTTAATTTCCCTTACACTATTTCCCCATTCTTCCAATGTTAGCTCCTTTCCTAACTCCTGCTCCCATTTTTCCATGTAGGCCAATTTACTCCCATTCCCCGGACTACTTAAAATTTTATAACATTTAGATAAACATTTCATGTTATTCCCTCCTGTCATAATATATCTCAAAATATCTTCCTCCTTCCCATGCACTCCATTCCCTCCATATGAATTTTTACTTAAATAATGTTTGATTTGCAGATATTGGTAGAAATATCTACGTACTCCCTCAAATTTACCAGCCACTTGGTCAAACGGTAACACTCCCATTGCTCCCTCTATCTCTCCTATTGTATGTATTCCTGCTTCGTTCCAATTTTGTAGATTTAAATATGGAATATGTGGTTCTATGGATAAGATAGATAATGATGCTCTCATCAACCTGTTATGATTGGGGGTTAATGTTCTCCAAACCCGTAAGGCCGCTTGCATCGTCAATAGTGGAGATACATTTGTAGTTCGCTGTAATATTTCCGCTTCCATTGTCAATCGAGTCGAGCCCCTTCTAGCATAGACCTTCTCAATCTCCAACCATTTATGGTCTCTCCGCATTTGCCACCAGTCACGGAGTCCCCCTATTATGGACGCTTTATGATATAAACTTAAATCTGGTATCCCCATTCCCCCTTTATCCATAGGTAGGGCTAGTATGTTTCTCGCTATCCGGGGTTTTTTACCCGCCCAGATAAATTTGCTAATCAATCTTTGTAATTCGGTAATATATTTTTTAGGGATTTCGAGGGGAAGTGCTCTAAAATAATACAGAATCTTAGGCAACACTATCATTTTTATGATATTAATTCTTGCTATCCAGGATAGTGTAGTTTGACGTATTTCCTCAATCACCTTTTTAATTTGTCTATACAGGATAGTAAAGTTCACTGTTATTAGTTTCTTTGATGGTGTCAGCCTGATTCCTAAATATTGAAGCCCATTCTCTGACCATTGAAATGTGCACAATTCTTTTATATATTGTTTACTAATTAAGGGTATAGCTATGGGTAATATTACCGATTTATTAGCGTTTATTTTATAGTAAGAGACTTTGCTGTACGCTTCCAATTCATCTAATATCGCCTTAATCGATTGCTCTACCTTCTCACAGGAAATAATTATATCATCCGCATACATATTAATTTTATGTGCTTCTTTCCCTACCATAATTCCCGAGATTAATGCTGAGTTCCTGATCCTCTCAGCAGAGCATATATAGCCTAGTCCCCCTCTTCCACATATGGCATACAGTGTTGGCCAAACGTATTGACACCCCTGCAATTCTGTCAGATAATACTCAGTTTCTTCCTGAAAATGATTGCAATCACAAATTCTTTGGTATTATTATCTTCATTTAATTTGTCTTAAAAAACACATAAGAGAATGAAGCAAAAAGCAAAACATTGATCATTTCACCCAAAACTCCAAAAATGGGTCAGACAAAAGTATTGGCACCCTCAGCCTAATACTTGGTTGCACAACCTTTAGCCAAAATAACTGCGATCAACCGCTTCCGGTAACCATCAATGAGTTTTTTACAATGCTCTGCTGGAATTTTAGATCATTCACTGGGCCCTACATTATGCTGCAAAATTTGTTGGTAGTCTTCAGCCTTCATAATGCCATGCACACGGTCAAGCAGTCCAGTGCCAGAGGCAGCAAAGCAACCCCAAAACATCAGAGAACCTCCGCCATGTTTGACTGTAGGGACCGTGTTCTTTTCTTTGAATGCCTCTTTTTTTCTCCTGTAAACTCTATGTTGATGCCTTTGTCCAAAAAGAGAGAACATTGTTCCAAAACGTTTTAGGCTTTCTCAGGTAAGTTTTGGCAAACTCCAGCCTGGCTTTTTTATGTCTCGGGGTAAGAAGTGGGGTCTTCCTGGGTATTCTACCATACAGTCCCTTTTCATTCAGACACCGATGGATAGTACAGGTTGACATTGTTGTACCCTCGGAGTGCAGGGCAGCTTGAACTTGTTTGGATGTTAGTCAAGGTTCTTTATCCACCATCCGCACAATCTTGCATTGAAATCTCTTGTCAATTTTTCTTTTCCGTCCACATCTAGGGATATTAGCCACATTGCCATGGGCTTTAAACTTCTTGATGACACTGCGCACGGTAGACACAGGAACATTCAGGTCTTTGGAGATGGACTTGTAGCCTTGAGATTGCTCATGCTTCCTCACAATTTGGTTTCTCAAGTCCTCAGACAGTTCTTTGGTCTTCTTTCTTTTCTCCATGCTCCATGTGGTACACACAAGGACACAGGACAGAGGTTGAGTCAACTTTAATCCATGTCAACTGGCTGCAAGTGTGATTTAGTTATTGCCAACACCTGTTAGGTGCCACAGATAAGTTACAGGTGCTGTTAATTATACAAATTAGAGAAGCATCACATGATTTTTCTAACAGTGCCAATACTTTTGTCCACCCCCTTTTTTATGTTTGGTGTGGAACTATATCCAATTTGGCTTTAGGACAATTCTTTTTGTGTTTTTTTCATTGAAGACAAATTAAATGCAGATAATAATACCAAAGAATTTGTGATTGCAATCATTTTCAGGAAGAGGGGTGTGATATTGGAATAAAGGAGCCTTTTTTTCAGTTAAAAAAGGATTGGAGTGCTGCAACTTTATTTTTACACATATATATATATATATAATATATATATATATATATATATATATATATTTTCTTGTTTTATATATATATATATATATATATTAAGGACATAGTGAGTGACTCTGTGGCACCCCTGCAGTCTAGATGTCACAGATGGTGTTTTTTTGTAATTGTTTATTCAATTACTAAAAAGAAAGCAGAAGAGCGCATATAGGGTCTTATCCGGGTATGATTAAAGGGTGTGTGCGTGTAGATACACTAACCTTTTGTTGTTGTGAGAGTCAGAACAACTAGAAGGCAAGTAACGGCATGCAGCACTTCGCCCGAGGACATCAAGATGGAGCAATTGAAGAAAGGGGTGGTTAACCGTGTTCTGCCGTCTGGTCAGATATCCGTGGAGTCACAAGGATGTTGATAGTAATACCTTTATTGTCTTACATGTTTCATGGGACTACAGCCCACTTCATCAGAGATCCAGAAAGGTTTTGACCAGACAGCAGCGCACGGTTAACAACCCCTTTCTTCAATTGCTGTATTTCGTAATTGTTTGTAATGCCTTGTCTGGGGATAACTGGAGCACCCTCTGCTGTAAATCTGAAGTATCCTACACAATCTGATCTCTAATCAGGAGGCTGGGCACTAAAAGGCCTGGGTTGGCTGTGACAGTCCCTGGTTACAGAGAGGGGATAGGGTAGTAAGACTGAGCTAAGCTCAGGAGAGCTCCTGTCAGAAGCAAACTGGGAGGCTGCCCTGAGAGACCAGCTGCAGAACATGGTACCAGACCCTAGGCTAGGCTAGGCTTTCAAGGGCACCAGTCATACAGAGGGCCAGAGAACTGCACTGAAGGGGGCACAGATACTCACAGGGCCAACATTACCTGCTTGGCTGGAGTTAACCCACACCAACTAGAGGGAGTAAAGGACAGCTCAAAGGCACCTAGAAATTTACAACTTACATAACTCGTGTGGTAGGCCACTATACTCACACAGCAGAGAGAACTACAGTTTTTCCGAGACTGGCTGGACCATGAGCTTGGTGGTGCTCATAAACCCAGGCTTTGCTGCAACAATCTTCAGTAAAAGGTAAAAGCAAAAAAACTGACTTTGTGAGCCTCCTTTCCCTCTGCACCCATCATTGTTACTACTTTCCTCATCATCCCCTGGGAGCCAGCCCTGGTTGACAAGGGCTAAATATCTACACTGCTACACCACCTATCTCTCAGGGATTATCTGGAGTGGCGGTCACTTAAAGGCTAAGTATTCCCAATTGGCGTCACAAACGTGTCATTTTCTTATTGCTTTTAATTCTCCATTTTTCCTCTCCTTTTTCAATGTATGCCAGGGCCATATACTGGGACCACTGACCGTGATCCTGGCCACTGGCCCAGCTACTGGTTACCCCAGCCCTTAGCGCTCCACATTTTAATCAGAGGTTGAACAAAATGATTGTGACTTTTGGAGTTTACATGCTAGACCTGAATAGTGAAATGGGGCACGGTCACAATCACTCATCAAATTGATCATATGTTAAGCCACTAACGTAGCATAACTTACTCAGAAACGTGCAGAGCAGGTCATTTCTTGCCATGTAAGGCCACGTGCACACATTGATTATTTGGTGATTTTTTTACCTCAGATTTGTAGACAAACCAGGAGTGGAATAATCAGAGGAAAAGTATAATAGAAGACTCACCACTTCTGAATTTTTTACCTACTCATATTTTGTCTTACAAATACTGAGGTAAAAAACTGTCCAAATACTCTACATGCAAGGGAAAGCGTTTAAAAAGAACACATCCAAATTATAGGTACCGTAAATAGTGATAAAGCCACTGCCAAAGCATTCTGGTTATTGTCACTGATGGCTCATTTGAAATATTATAGTCCGTAACCACAGTATGGATCATTCTAATGAATGGTCTAAGAATAACATAAGAATAACATAAGAACTGTGGAGACGTCGGGAAGACTAGGGGTTTTTTCTTGCACTTATAACTACTAGATATCCAGTACTGGATGAAAGACTTTGTGGGAACCATTGACAGCTGAGAGAAGTCATCCTCACTGTCTTGAACTGCTGTCTTACTAGCTCAAGACTGGAATTCCACCTGTGCCTATCAGCTGTTGCCTCCTAGAGCTTTTACTATGTAATCCCACCATCTAGGGAACCAAATAGGACAGCAAGGTCAGGACCACAATGTACGGATCTCCACCAGCACAGGGAGACAGCAGCTATTCTCTCGTTTCTCTAACACAAACCTGTTCACCTTAAACAAAAAACCTTGAAATACTAAAATTGGCACACTCCAATATGCCCCATGTGTGTGCATGTGAGTGTAATTATGAAGGATGAAAAGCATCTTCAGATGCGATGGCTGTAAACAGATGAATTAATTTTATGTTTGCCGGTGTTATGGAGCCTACGCTAGAAGTGAGATTAATTAAATGGACCAGGATTTATGGAGAAACTGGGAGGAAGAGAGAGAAATAGAAAGGAATTCAGTTCTTTTGTAAGACAAATGGCATTTGTCACCAGGATGAAGCATTGTCTATGGTATGGGAAGCAAGAAAGATATTGAAGAAGTTAACCCTTAGCTACTTTCAAGGAAATTGATCAGTAAAAAAGACTATACTCGACAAATAAAAGCCAAAATAAGATAAGTTGTATTGTTAAAGAAATTCCCCATGAATAAATGAATGTGTTTTAATTTCCCAGAAACAGTGCCCCTCCTGTCTTTGGGTCATGTCTGATATTGCAACTTAGGCACAATCATTCAAATATCAGGATTTTGGAGCGATTTCAAAACAGGTTTCTGTAGACTATATTAATCACGCTAATATCTGTCAAGAGTGATGTGAATACTGAAATAGAAAAAGGTTAAGCTCTTAAGTGTGAGGTCCTTGCCAAGTATTTAAGGGAATCATCATATACTTTAAAGACATGGTTACTGAAAAGTGTGATGCCAAATTAAACATTCAAATAAAGACCAATGGCCAAACATAGTGTTGAAATAAGGCCACATGCACACGTTGAGTATTCGGTGAGGTTTTTACCTCAGAATTTGTAAGAGAAAACAAGGAGTGGAACAATAAATGAAAAGTATAATACAAACACGTCACCACTTCTGTATTTATCACCCACTACTGGTCTTGATTACAAATTCTGAGGTAAAAAACTCTTCAAATACTCAAGATGTGCACATGGCCGAAAGGTTCAGGTAAGGCCCAATTAGGCCATGTTCACACGTTGAATATTTGGTGAGTGTTTTACCTCAGTACTTGTAGCCAAAACCAGGAGTAAGTGATAAATACTGAAGTGGTGATGCATTTCTTTTATACTTTTCCTCTGATTGTTCCACTCCTGGTTTTGGCTACAAATACTGAGGTAAAAAACTCACATGTGTGCACGAGGCCTAAATTGTATGGGAAGCTAAAGGAGGATCACTGAAGATGGCCATGTTCACATGGCCCAGGTGTTACATGTCTAACACCTGGGAGTGAGAGTTAATTCTGTGGATAGAAAGCTGATAAGGGTCAGGGCTCATTTAGGATACCGTCACACTTGGCGACGCACCAGCGATCCCGACAGCGTTACGACCTGGTAGGGATCGCTGGTGAGATGTCAAACATTCAGATCTCACCAGTGACGCAACAACAATCCGGAATGATACGGAGGTAATTGGGAGCCAGTTTCTCAGACTTGTAGTATTGAGGTCGTTGGTCATTTTCCCTGTCAAACACACAGATGCATGCTGTCCAGCGGGACCCCAACGATCAAAAAATGGTCCAGGCGACTCTGACACAACCAGCGATCACACAGCAGGGGACTGGTCCCTGATAAGTGTCAAACATAGCGAGATCGTTGCCGATGTCGCTGTTGCGTCACCAAGCTTTTGACTTAGCAGCGATCTCGCTAGCGATCTCGCTTAGTGTGACAGTGGCTTTAGACATCCGTTTATCACGTATTTGTACTTTCTAATAAAAGTTAAATCTTAGGGCCACGTCACACACACAGATATCTGTGCAGATATTATTTGCAAATCTCTGGTTGCAGTGAAATCATGGACACATTTTTACATTTGTACACAGCCACAAAATGGAACAATGTGTCCATGATTTCACTGCAACCAGAGATCTGCGAACAATATCTGCACAGATATCTGTGTGTGTGACCTGGCCCTTATTCACACATCATTATTTGTTCAGCATTTTACATTTGTGTTTGTATACCAAAACCAATGACTACTCCATATATACAGTCGCCTACCTGCTTCACAGTAAGGATAAAGTTCCACAGAAACTTGAAGAATATCTTGCCGTAGTGTTTTACAAATTTGGAAGAATGCCAAAAGCCCTGCGTGCAGATAATGGGACTGAATAGACAAGTGGTAAGGTGCAAACCATTTTGAAAAGGAATGGAATTGTGTTCCAGACTACCATTCCATACAACCCAGAACAGAATGGCATTGCAGAGAAAAAGAACCGCACTCTTTGTGAAAGTGGAAGAAGTATGTTGTTCGCTCTGAATCAACCTATGTGGCGCCCCTGCCACCAGGAGGCCACATGAGGGAACTGCAGCCAGGTAGAAGGTAGGCATCAAACACCCTCACAGCACACACACCCACAGGAGCACAACACCCAACCCGGAGCCCAGGACTCTAGGTGGGCAAGGGTGGTGGGGTTTAGAGGAAAGTGGGTGGGAAGGTAGGTCAGGTGGTAGACTGGTACAAAAGGAGAGAAACGAGAAGGAGTTAGGCAGTAGGCCACAGTGAGCTGAACTGTAAAGACCAGTAGGCCAGAGTAGGCTGAGAGGTAAAGAACAGAAAAGACAAAAAGCGACACTCGCCGGTGGGATAGGGTTCCCTGGAGACGCAGAATCCACAGCGACACAGATCCATGGAGAGAAAGCTCGTCCATAGCATGCAGCCCATGGAGAAGTGAGGACAGAGACCGGACCAGTACCACCGGGTCTGAGGAGTATGGCAGCGTTGACCGATTACAGGCAGGAGAGGTTTCCCTTATTGTACCCGGGTAGCCACACGGGTCGGAAGGAGTCCGGTAATCCCTTGAAAGACAGCATTACCCACCCAAGGCTAGGCTGGGACCAGAGTGTCGGCTCTGAGGGGGACTGCTGCTACACGCCGGCTCCCCAGACAATCCGGCGGGGAACACTGATTCCAAGTGAGTGTTCCTACTACACGGGTTGGAGGCTCAGCAACCTTACAGGACCCGGCTTGCTGCCCACACACTTAAGGGGGAAGCCACATAAAAGGGACCAAGTTGCCGTCATACAACCCACAGGGAGAACAGAGAAAGAATAAGCCGGAAAGGTTACAGAGAAAGAGTGAAGGGTCTCAGAAAGTTAACCTGGCTGCAGAGGGTTCAGAGTGTCCGGAGTTATCTGTGTTAAGAACTGAACTGTTTGTACTGTTGGAACTGAAGGACATGCAAGTAAAACCCGGTGAACCCTGCTTCAGTCTCCCGTGTATGATTCCAGGTATACAGAACTTTTATTACACCCTTTGCACCCTGTCAGGAGCTGCCCTGACCCGCGGCGGGCTCATCCACCTTGCTGCAGCATTCATCCATCCTCCTGGCAGATGTACACTGCAGCGGTGGTCCCTCTACTGACCACAAACCGTGGGTGGCGTCACAACAAACAATCCCCTATAAATACCCCTTTTACTTGTGAGAACCCGGGACACGGTCCGGACCAAGACCGCCGTGATATCCCCAGCAGTACCCCGGTCTGGTACCGAGTACCCCGTCCCAGTGGGCTCCACATCTACAACATATTGAGGAGAAGCCATTATGACAGCTTGCTATCTTCAAAACAGACTGCCAGTTAAAGCCACAAATAAAACTCCATATGAGCTATGGAACTGCGAGAAGCCTAGGAGTCCTGGTGGGCTATAGCAAAACTCAAAAGGGATACAGAATCCTGCACCCAGAGACCAACACAGTAACAATCAGCAGAGATGTAGTGATTGATGAGAACTCTGTTTCGCTCAAATTCAATGAAGTTACACCAGTCATTCAAGCCAAGAAACAAGAACAAGAATCGCAATCACCAAACCTAGACACTGAAAAAGAAAACACTGAAGTTTGGATAAGCTCTGAAGTCAGCAAGGATGAAACAGAAGAATCAAGTCAATCTCCAGTCAGGAGATCAGAAAGACCAAACAGAGGTACCCCCGCTAGATGCCTTTCTTATATGGTCAGAACACTTCCTGAACCAGAGCCACAATCATGGTAAGAAATGCCAAAACATCCTGTCCATTAGAAGCAGAAGTGGATAAATGCCGCTAATAAAGAGACGGAGTCCCTTCACCAGCTCCAGACATGGGAGCTTATGAAGCTACCACAAGTAAAAAGAGCTCTCAGGAGCCAAAGGTTCGTCGAAACTCTACCAATGAGAATTACAGACAAACAGTGGGCGCACTTCTGTATATGAGGACAACCAAGGATGTATTAATCTTGTCAGCAGTGAGAAGATTGGTGCAAGGACTAAGCACATTGATGTAAAACATCACTACTTACATGACTTAGTGGAGCGTGGTGTACTCAAGTTTGTTTATTTCGAGTCTGACAAGATGTTAGCTGATGGTATGACAAAACCATTGCCAAGAGCCAAGTTTGAGGACTTCAGAAACTCAATGGGACTAACAGGATAAGTAGTTGTGGAATGGGGGTGTTGGAATATGTTTAGTGCAACAACTCCATTCCTGTATATGTAAGTGTTCTGTTGCTAGGTTTGCGTATTGTCTATAAAGTTAGTTAAAAAAAAAAGGCTCCCAGAGGCTCGCACACAGGAAGGACCATGTAACTGTACCCAGTTTCCTGTATCTGTGCATGAGAGGAGAAGCAGCCTGCTGATGCTGCACAGAGGCACTTAAGATATGTATATTCCTGATTCCACAAAGTCTATCATACCTGTACCTGTTTATTGGTAATTAAAGCTCTGTTCTGTTGTCAACACACTTGACAGTATCCTGAATGATCCGCTGCCAACACTCATCTCCCCGGCGCACCCAACGGAAGTGGACTGTCTCTGCCCAAGTTGTCTCTGTTTTGTGATGGCTCAGGCTGCAGCGGGGTCGGCAACCTGTTTCCTGGGGCCACAATTCTATCCCAATCCAGGTCTCTGGACGCCTTGCCAGGTTTTATGTCTGGAGGGCATTTCAGGGACCCAGCCAGGGTGCTTTTGGCTATCAGGGCGGCGGCAGTACCTGCAGGCATGGTTGCTGCTCCAGTGCTGGGTCTCTCTGGAGCTGGGGATGCTGGCTATGGCACAGTCGGTGGCTGGGCTGCCTTCTCCAGCAGGACCCTCCTCCACTTGTTGAGTGCCATTGTCTGTACTTTGAGAAGCTGCTGACTTAGCTCCACCATATATGCCTTCAGGAGCTCCAGATCCACGGACGGCAACGGATCCAGGGACATCCACCAGCCACCTGGAGATTCTGTCTCCTTGACCCCGGGTGCCGAAGTTTCTTTTCCTCTGCCTGCAATGGCACTCAAGCAGCTCCGCACTGCTCTCTCTGCAGCGCTTCCTCGTTCTCATCCACCCCTTCGTGGGTGTTTCCCACTTTCTACGTTGTCACCCACACCAGGGGGCAGAACGGTTTGATTTATTGGCTAGTCTCTTGTAGTTACAGTCACTGTACTGGGCAAGTGTTGAGCCCCAGGCTTTGGGGTACTCGGGTATCACGCTCCAATGGGTTAATGTCTGCTGTGTCACGGGGAGTGGTGGCCATGCCTGATCCCGTGTCCTGGGGGACTTCTTTGAAAAGGGGTATTATGTACAGGGGTTTATATTTACAGTTGTCGTGACGCCAACTGTAGTGTCCGGTGATGAGCCATCAGAGCCGCCACAGGCCGCCGGATGTAGATGATAATGTGGCTAGTTATCAAAGTCCCCTACAGGTAGGGCTGGACCTCCGGGGCAGCATTCCTGTATAGGAAACAAGTTCATAAAGAAAGGAAATGCAGGCAGAGGCAAAGTCACTTTCTCCCAGGTACTTTTAGTTAGTTGTAGCAATAGCAGTTACAGTTCACAGTTCAGCACTGGAGATGTTACAAAGACAGGTAGATTAACGGGTAGTTGCAAGTGGATCCCAGGTGGTATGGTGGAACCCTTCGTATGCCTTTGTTAACTAACCTGTGTCCATTCTTCCCCACTTTGGATCGATCTATACCCAGTAGCTCCTTGTAGGTAGTACCGGGAGTCCCCTCCCTCGTAGGTGAGGAAGCAGGCAGGCCTCTCCGATGGCAGGGTGCTGCGGCTGATGAACAAGCCACAGCAGCCGGTTGCCGACTGCAAGCTGGTCTTGGCCGGTTCCTAGGGCCCGGCGTTCCCCTGGTTGGACTGGAGTATCCCCTGGAGTATGGATGCTCCACACTGAGGGTCTCCCTTTTATCTCTAGGGCCCGTACTTCTCTTGTCTGCTGCCCTCTTTCAGGACCTCCTCAAGGTCCCTTCTTCTTTCCTCTGGTACGGCTTGTAACCAACCCGGTGTGACCTTCTGCCTCGTTCCACTTAGCTATTTTTTCTAATATCTCTCCTCTTCCTCCATCTTGCCTGGTCCCTCAGCTGAGAGACCCTAAGCTCAAAGACTTAGAGGCAAAGACAAAAGACCAAAGACCTTCTTGTTCCCCCTAGAGGTGAATTTATTCCCTCTCGGGTAACCTCCCACCCTAAACTAATGTGAGAGCGCTGGGAATGGGTCCCACCCACCATCCTAGGGTCCACGTGCAGCTGGAGCATTTACACCTTTTTTACGGGTGTAATACTCCTCTGTGACGCCTGAATTGGCGGGTGCCACACAAGCACAAATTTTGGGGCTATTCTCTGGCCCGTCCCATGATGGAGGCTGTGTCACTCCCCTTGGTCAGCACATGGCATCAGTATATGGCGGTTGCCATTACACAAGTCCTTTTCAATACTGCCTTTTAACACAGTCTCTAGGCACACGGGATCCAGTTTTGGCAGGGGTCCAGATCCTATTCGTGATGCCAGATTCAATGGGCGCAAGGGCCGGTGGGTGCTCAGTAGCCAGGCCGGGTGACTGTCTTTAGGAGGTCACGAGGCTGTGGTCCCAGCTCTATGGCACTGGCCGTGCTGTGAAGGGGTTATTTACAGGGGAGTTTAGAAGTTTATTTTGTGACGCCACCTGTGGTGTTCAACCAGGTATGGCCAACGCTGCTGGTTTGGGCCTCTGGGGCAGATGGTGCAGTAGCCAGGATGTTATTGCTCCCCACAGGTGAAGCAGGGCCCCAGGGATGGTATAACAGTCTATTGGGATGGTGATGGTGACTGTGCAGTGGTGGAAGAGGGTGTGGGGACTAACTGGAGGGGTTGCAGTTCTCAAGCATTTACTCACAGTTCAGTTCAGCAGTCCAGCCCAGCAGGGGCACCATGTCCTCCGGGTCTGTGATCCAGCCAATTCCCATACAACTTGGGTCCACACCTCCGAGACACCCTGTCGTAAGCCTCTCCTGGTTGACTCTCCCACTCTGGCTACTCACATCTCCTGCCCTGCATCTTTGTGCACAGTTTCCAAAGCAAGTGACTCTGGGCCTTTTTGGGCAATGACCGACATGTCCCTTGACCCAAGGTCTAGCCACTGTTTCAGCAAAAATGCACGGTTAGTAGCCACTGCCGTACAGGTGCAGCAGCCTCCGGTTTCTTGGTGGAAGCTTGAATCGTTCCCACTAGATCGGTGCCGGTCCCCTCCTGCAACCAGTCCCTCCTCCTGACTCATGTTGGATCCATATTCGGGGTCCCACGGGTGGATCCTCCACTCCTGTGCCACCTAGGATTCCCTCATCTATACTTCTCCGCTCACACGACTCACTCTCTTCCTCCTCCTCTCTCCGAACTGTTCTTTTTCCACCCCCTCTACTCACTCACTCCCCCAGCTAGAAGATGGGGCCCTTCCTCAATAGGATCCAGCCAAGATCCCCTGGCCTGGGGTTAGAATGGGTGTTGGGTGCAGGTGCTCATGTGTCTTGGATATGTGTCCTCTCCTTAAATGGGAATGGAATACCACACCTATGGTTTAAGTGCAGAACCTCTATGGCGACCAGACCGCAGGGGATAGTGCATCAATCAGTGGCAGACACATCATTGGAGCAACTTGTGCAGCCAAACAAGGCCCAAGAGGTAAGGGGGTCCAATACCACCTCTAAAGCAGCTACAATTTTGCTTTAAAGTGATCTATTAAACTGCAATGGGCTCATAAATTCTTCTTCACTGGGGCCCTCTTCTTTCTGTGTCCGCCTTTGGGATTGATTATGTACTTGTCTCAATCAGCCCTATTGAAGTAAAGCATTTTAATATGTGCAAATTAAAGCAATACAAAAAGAAGAGTAAAAGTGTTTGGCTTAGATTATTGGTTAAGGTAGCAGTTACTGTACTTACGTGTATCATGGATATGAGTGTTGGAGAATTTTGTGTGCTGTAATCCATATACTGTGATACTTATTGAGGACTATACTTATCTAGCCCTACATCATTAGAAGTAATGTACAGTGCATTGAAATACTGCGCCCATTGAGAGGACTTTATATGACAGGAGTCTCAGTACCATTATACTCAGCAACATGTTCATTCTCAGAGTGATGTCTCAGTCCCGCACAAGAGACGCTGTTCTAAACATGTGTCAGCGAGATGGATGGATTTATTAAGTGAGGGAGGCTCACTGTGACAGTCTGGGCTATGTAATATACAGTTAAAGAGCCTCATGGAGCAGAGGGGATATGAGAATCAGCTGAAAGGAGAAGCAATGCTTGAACTCCTCATACATCTCGCCCAGAGGCTGACAGAGGACGGAGAGTAACACTGAGTAACACTTATCATCAGAGTCAGGTCGAGCAGTGTAATACATGGAGAATACATCATAAGGCATGATTTATAACCTTATCCTGTGCAACTAGTAGCCAGCTGTTCTGTATGATAGGAAACTCCAACTACATCTAAGTTCTACAGTAATACCCCATGCTTTCAATTGTTAAAATATATTTGCAATTTTTAACCAAGTAACATCCTACAAAGTATGACCAGTCATACACCCAGGGCCTTGTTTGTCAGAGGTGTACATTGTATTTGCATCCCAAACTAGCAAAACATCACTATGCATGCTACCATCTAATTTCTCTACTTTTGGTAAATTTGTAGTTTTAGATGTTGTATCAAGAACGCATTTTGCACGATACTGACCTGTTTCAGGCATCTTCATTTTAAGATCACCAATGTTCATGGCCAACTACCTTATATCTTATTTTTTCTATAACTTGGGGGGTATCTGGTGCTTAAATAGGGCTGATATATTATTAGAACACATCAATAATATGGAGTTCTGACTAATCACCCGCTTATATCAGCTGAATAAAGTCACAGTGATGTCCTCTGTAGAGATGTTTGGCTTTGGTGGATCCGTCCGCACATTTTTTAAGGTCCGAATTTGTGACCCGAACTTCAACCCGAACCACAAACCCAGACTTTACAATTATATAATGGTGGCCGTAAGAGCTAGGGGGCTTTAAAAGGAAGCAAAACAGTGATTAAAGCAGCAGTATTATACTTAGCAAGGACCACGCACTTGTAACACCACCTACGAGTTCACTCATTAACCTCCAGTTTATTCACCAGACTCTGCCACCAACAACTAATCACAGATGCCCACTCTCTGTGACAGAATCTTTAATTGGGTGTTGCGCCTCCACCCATTGTGCCAGCATCTGTGATTGTTTGCTTATTGGCAATGAACCTGCCATCAAAGGTGTGTAACAAAATAAAATTGCATAAGGGTCCCCCGTATTTTTGATTCTCAGCACATGGTACTGTTCAAGCTTCTAGGAGACCCGCACATTACCAATCGTGTAAGTAAATAGCTAAAAAACAAAGAGAAAAATCCTTTATTTTAAATACAACACACAGAAAACTTTCTTTCACCCATTTATTAACCTCAAACATACCCTTTGACAATTTACAGTGATGTCCAGCGAAGCACACTCAGCTCTTCTACATGCAGTGAGCAGAGATTTTACTGTCTGCTCACTGTAAGCAACACTCTCAGCTTGAGCCACGGCTGTGTGACAACAGAGAGCCCATCTGAGGACACAGTCACAGCTCAGTCTGTTGTGTTAGAAGCGTGCTGACCACAAAAAAATATATGTTGTAGTTTAATCACTGTTTTGCTTCCTTTCACAGCCCCCAGCTGAACCTGAACAGTAACACAGACTTCCACGGTTTGGGGTCTTTGTCTGAACACTAGGTATTCAGTACGGAGCCTGAACATTTACAGTTTGGGTTCGCCCATAACCAGTCCTCTGTACTCCATACATTATGTTTTAGTCCAGACTGGTACTGCCTCTCTTTCTCTTTACTCTCTTGAGTTCAGGGCCACTATACAATGTATCAAGCTGTGCCGATTCCGGTGTGTCGCAGTCACTTTAAACTGCTAATTGGTGGACATTGGAAGTTGGAGCTCCAACGAAGTAATATAGCTTACCTATTCTAATTTGTAATAATTATTAATAAAGTATTGCAAAACACCTTTAACCTTAAAAGTGTGCAACAAAGCTATCTGGTATCTCACCTACAGCAAAGGGCATAAAAAACAAAATTTCTAGGATCAAGGGGCAGACACAGATTCAAAGGGAATCCAGTCATTTGAAGTCTCAGTGAAATATCTTGTGATAGGATAAATGTCAAGAGACCCTTCTAACAAAAATAGATTGAAGAAAAAAGAGGCAATTTGGAATAAATATTGTATCTTCTGCGTTCTACCTGTCTCAATACAAGGGAATCGCCAATGTAAGTTTATCTTGAGTTTACATGTCTGTACAGAGACACCATTTTTGGATTGTGTTACTGTAACATTTTCGAAAAAGCACTCCTGACTTAATGGAAATCTAAGACTTGAATATATCGCACTTGATAAATTATCACTTGTTAATTTATCTCTTGAACTTTTCTCACTTTGTGTCTAATGTTTAATATTTATCAAAAAAGATCAAGTTCATTTTCCAGACACTGAACCATCTGTAACTGATAAAAATATTAACTGAGAAATAGAGGTGTGATGGACGTTTTCTACCGGTCAGGCCTTATGGAAGCCACTGGCAATGATAATGAGATGCATTGTAAATAAACCATAAATTAGGATGTAAATGATCATTACTGACATATATTACTTTATTAACAGCCTGTAAAGTCTCCCATCACAGTTTTAGTAGTAAAAAAAAAAAATACATGATGAAGGGAGGGAGATCTCATTCTCTACACTGTGCAACAAGCAACAGATTTATCAATGGGCTTCCAGTTGATGGATCTGCAAGTCTGAAAACAATATCGTGTTCATATTGGTCTTCTTCTCCATCCCTTCCCTATATAAAAAAGTGGTGAAAGGCACTGAGAGCAACCTTAACGTCCTGGTTAATTTTTACACATTTGTTCGAAAACAGCCACTGGTGATTGATAAATATGGCATTGGAAAACTGGCATAAATACATCGAGAGATCTGTCCAAATTTCTAAATTTAGTTTATATGTAAGAAATCACTACCAGGTCTTAACACTAGGAGAGATTTACTAAGCGGAATGGAACTGAATCTTGGCAGACATTGGGTGTGATCAGGGCCGCACCGTCCATTGGACAGTGTGAGCCCTGTCATTCAGGCGGCAGCCGGCAGGGGGAGCGGCTGTGCAGAAGGGGGCGGCGCCTCATGCACAGAGCCTCCCCCTGTCATGGCGCCGGCCGCTCATCCCGCTCACCGCAGGTAAGCGGCGGGCAGCGGGGGGACACGCACACAAGGGGCGGCAGCCCCAGGCTTCAAAAGCACCCCCCCCCGGTACTCGCGGCAGTGGCCGGCAATCACTGCCGCGGCTCAGGCGGCAGTGGCGAGCCGGTCACTGCAGAAGGCTCCACCAGCACCCCCCCCCTCCCCCCGTAATCAGTGCCGCGGCTCAGGCGGCAGTGGGGATCGGTGCACCCCTGGGTGTGATATTGACTTTTGGTGCCCCAGAATTCTACATAAAAGTCATGGTCCTGGTTAGTTGTGTGGATGTGTGTTGTGTGGTCTGTACATACTTATAGGCCGCATGTTACCTTCAGCTTTGGCTGGCCAAGACCAGATGATGACTTAATTCTGCAAGGAGACCAACAAATGAGTTTCAACAACACCTCTTTACTTAATAGATCCACATAACAACTTTACACATGAGATAGAATGCACATAATTTTCTAGTCATTTAAGTTTTAGAGACCAATTTCAGACACATTCCTAACTCTCTCTGCGTTGTTCCTTGTCTTACTGGTCCTGGGAGTAGTGATGAGCAAGTCTTTAGAAGTTTGAATTCGGTGTGATGCCCAAAAGGGCATTGTTCGACGAATAGTTTGACAAACATCCAAACCCCATTGAAAACAATGGGAGGCAAAATCAAGGGCATTGAAAACAACTTCAAAGGGGCACAAAAGTGGCATCTATTTCACAGAGTTCAAGGATTCAAAGGGACAATGTGTTTACTGGTCCGCGCTGCCACAGAAGACACGTAGCCAATAGCTTCAAATTACTTCACATTTATTGGATCCATCCGACGCGTTTCAGAGACTGCTATGCTCCTTCATCAGGGATGCAGAGTTAACATTTTCATCATTGTGTATTATGGATGCATGGGACAAGGTGTCAGGATTCTGAATATTTTGATTACCTTTTGGGAATTCTTGCCCTCTTCAAAGATGGCATCCTTTGCCTCATCTGCCCGTTGTCTTCCTGCCTTTATAAACCCCAACCCAGCTTCTACTCAGTGCTAGAATTATCGTGTCTGTTTCCTGTTACCGGTGACTTCTCTGCATTCTCCTACAAACTTGTGTGACTCTCCTGATAGCTGCTCTTCACCTGTTCTGCTGCCTTCACCTGTTACCAGCATTCCTTCTGCTCTGGCTGCTCGTGCTGCTCCCTCTGTGCCTCTTGCCTCACCTGCATTTGCTGACATGTAAGCTGGTTGCTGCTATATTGCTTCCTTCGTTTAAATAGATGCAGAGCACATAACTTTTCTGGACTTCTGAACTCTGGTAATTTGCACCGTATTTGGTTCTTGACTTTCTGAGAGTTCCTTCCCAGGCCTCCCTGGATGATTTAGTGTGTTATATGGGCTTGCTTATACAATGTGGGTCATTTATATGGATGCACCTAAATAAAATGGGAATGGTTGGTAATATCAACTTCCTGTTTATGGCACATTACTTTATGGGAGGGGAGAAAACTCTTCCAGATGTGTGGTGACCATGGTAGCCATTTTGAAGTCAGCCATTTTGGATCTAATTTTATTTTTTTCAATGAGAAGAGGGTCATGTGACATATGAAACTTATTGACAATTTCATAAGAAAAACAATAGTGCGCTTGGTTTTAACGTAACTTCATTCATTCATGAGTTATTAAAAGATTATGACCACTTATAAAATGTGTTCAAAGTGCTTCCCATTGTGTTGCATTGCCAATGCAACCCTCTTCTCCCACTCAACACACTGATAGCAACACCGCTGAAGAAATGCTACCACAGGCTTCCAGTATCCGTTGTTTCAGATGTTGCACATCTCGTATCGTCACAACATAGACATTTGCCTTCAGATGAGTGATGAGACAAACTTTTTTGTGAATGGTGAAGTTAACAAACAAAACCACCGCTATTGGTCTGACACTAACCCACAGATCCCTCCAAGACTGTTGGAACACAAAAATTGATGGCCTGGTGTGGTATATGGTGTACAAAGATAATGGGGCCATTCTTCATCAATGCAAACATCAATGCCACTGGATATCTGACATTGTTACATGATTCTACATGATTCAGACATCCAGTGGCATGGAGCTTTTCATTTATGAAGAATGGCACCACTATTTTTGTACCCCATATACCGGAAAGAAGGCACTCAGGTGTCTGACGCATTAATTAATCCAAAGTCCTTGTTTTGCTGTGGCAGGGTACATTCCAGCTTGCTTCCTCTGTCGTTTCCTGCCAACCTCGGACAACAGAAAGAGGAATCGTTTCTTCTTCATCTCCTGACTGTTGTATGTGACACGCTCCTCCAAGGCCTTAGCTTACTCAGAATCGGGCTTTGAGGCTTCATCACGGGATCACAGGGACCGAGACCCAGCTCCGTGACCCTGGCGGTGTCATTAAAAGTTTGGTGTGGGTGGCTTACTCTCTTAGGGAAGGGCTTCTGGTATGGAGGGTTCATTCTGGAAGGGATAACTGGACCTGGGGATACTTGTTAATTTTACGTGACGCCACCTGCAGGTTGTGGCTATAAATGGCCCCTGCTGCACTGCAGTTCTACTAGAGGCCGATGGTTGGGAGGCAGCAATGTTCTTAAGCCCTCTACAGGTAGGGATGACCCACAGGGCAGCTAGAGGTACCTGGGTGAGTTGGTAGTTGTGTTTCTGGTGCTTTTGACACGTTATGTTCACAGATACAGCAGGTTGCAGTTTTCAGATCTTTTACCACAGTTTTTGCGTAACAGCCTGCTGAGCACTGGATTCTCGGAGGCAGGGATCCAGCTACTCCTGGATAGGAGGATGACACATAACCGGCACCCCTTCTCTGTTCTTTCTCTGCCATCTCACACTGCACTTGCCTCTTCTGTCCTGCCTTGCGCCTCTCCACACAGAGCTCTGAGTCAGTGACTGTGGGCTTTTCTTAGGGGTTAACTTGCAGTGTCTCCCTTTAGTCCTATGATTGCCACCTTTTCACCAGATGTGCACGGTAGACAACTGCGTTCCCATAGAAGTTCCACAGCCTATTTGAGCCTGGTCTGTCTTCTCCACTAGTCTTGGGGTTCCCGGTGTCCCTGTTCTTGCGACCAGGTCCCTCCACTTGCCTGCACCTGACAATGGATATGAGCCCCACGGGTGGATTGCTCACTTCCCGTGCCTCTGGGACTCTCTCTTCCTCCTGGAGCCACTTGGGTGCTGTTTCTGCTCTTAGGTCTGGTATTACCGGGTACTGTGCGCCTTGGACTTGGACTTAAAACAAACTTTTTCCGCCATTGCTTGGCGCCAAAAATGGGTTCCCGCCATTACTGCAGGAGGACCCAAATGGTGCCGTAGCCATGTACTAAACGCCATGTGCAGGCCCGTGGGTGTACCCCGGAGCCTGGGGCTCAACACAAGCTCTCCAGTACTCCTTTTTTAGTTGTGGGTAACCTCTAGCCATAAACGCAATGCAAATCCTGTGGTTAACCTCACTGTTTCTAGTGCATGTCCCTGATCCTCTATGTTACTGTGCCTCAGAAAGTCCAACTAAAGTTGCTACTGCGCATAAAGTGCAGCAACCTCCAGATTCTGTTATCAGGTCTTGGAAACCTGGCAACCTAGGGCCTGGTGTTTTGACTGCAGTTTATGCTCCTGTTGGCCTCCCAGCCTGATACTGACTGACTTCCTCCTCCTGCCTACCTCTACACTCTCTATCCTAACTCCTCCCTTCAACTAGAAGCTGGGGTCTACCCAATTTATGCCTCTTCTACCTTTAACGTCCTAGCTGAAGTTCAGAAAGTGTTGGATGCTTTGGGTTTCCAGCAGAAGACAATTCAATTCTCCTCACACATGACATTACAACGATGTACATGAAATATCACCTGTGGCGGCCAGACAGCGGTGGCACCACATTCCCCTCTGGTAAAGCTCAGCACGTTCCGGACTGCAGAGACAAAATACATGTTATGCCAAAAACAGCATTTCTATTAAATAACATTTTTAATAAAACATTTGGAAACACTTGTAGCAGTAGTATTGTGGCTCACAGCCCAAAACCACACCTGATAATTGATATTGTCCCTGAGTGCAGCTGCAGGGCACACAGACTATAAAGCTGATTTTGTCGCTGCACTAGCGGTTTTGTCTTCACTTTGGTAGTTTATGTGGCTCCAGGCACGGTGCATTAAGGCAATAAAGTAGAAGTGCAAAAGTCTTCTCTATAAAAGTCATGTATAAAACTTTTCCACGAAACGTTCAAGTAGAATAACAGGGGACTCCAGTCCTTCTTGGCAAGGACCCCGTAATATTGCAAATGGGGCAGTCCATATAAAAGGGGTAAAGTCATGTAAGGGTACCTTTACATGCGGCAACTTTTCTAGGAATTTCACTGGCAACTTACTGGCTGCAGTGAAATCATGGACTCATTGTTTTATCTTGCTGCTGTGCACAAATGGAACAATGTGTCCATGATTTCACTGCAACAAGTAAGTTGCCAGTGAAATTCCTAGAAAAGTTGCCACGTGTAAAGGTACCTTAAGGCAATTTAGTTAAAGTCTGTGGTAGACATTTTTAAGGTTTGCAGCCTTAAGTTATAAAAACCAGCAGAATGGGGCACAACAGGTACAACAAAATTAAAATTAATGTTCTTATTGCTGAGGGAGAGTTAGGTTCAGCACCCGAACGAGATTGTCTATATACGTATACCTATTAATGCATTAACATGGTTTACTTGTGGCTGTCCTGCCTGAATACTAACATGGACTCAAACACTCATTTTTCTTCACACAACTTATAAACATTTTTAGGGCCTCTATGGGTTAGCACACAGATGGCCACACCTGGGAGGCTTTGGGAACTACCTCCTGACACAGTGCAACCAGCACAATTATGGTGTGTCAATGTTAAAGTAAAAGCTTATTTTCACCTCCCTGACTGCTACCACTGCTAAGAGCAGGAGATGTTGGTGGCTGAGTGCACCCAACATTGATTGTGCAATGAGGCAGGTGCACAGTTTGGCCTGAGTACATTCGGTGGTCAGTAATACTTGCAGCCTGTGAGGCATGAAGTGGCGCTCCTGCTCCCTGGCCAGGAAGGATCAGTTTGCATGGGTTGGTGCTCAAGCAGTGCGATGTCGGGCGCCAGTGTTGGGTGTGACAGTCTTCACTGAGCCGATGGTACTACTGTTTTGGTGAGGCGGGGTGATGACCCGTACTATGGATGTGTTCACCCTTCACCCCACAATTTGGCTTGACAAGATCACCGGGCCAATATTGCGACATCAATCACAGTAGGGTCTGTTCACATCCTTGTACCGATACTCACTGAAAATATTTGTCATTAATCACCCTTTTCATCATTAACTCAACCAGATCCTCTTCTCTGTCGTTCACTGTGACTAAGGGCTCATTTATGTGCGTACTTAATACCGTGGGGATAAGTGTCTACCCTCTGGGACGGGTAATGGTAGATAGGTGTTCTCTGGGTGACATGGTCACCTTTAATAAATCGAAACCGGATTTGTTATTGAACTCGAACACCTCCCACCTTTTGGTCTAGTCCACCTGTGCAGTCTTGGGATATGTTTCTTTCTGTATTACCTGGGCTGATAATGTCGGCCCACTGGAGCGGGATACTCAGTTAGGTGGTTGTAACTGGGGATGTCACAGTCCTGGTTCAGATCTTCCCGGGTTCAAGTAAAGGCGGATATCTCAAAGGGTTGTCTTCCCCCAGTTGTTGGGAGAGAATCATGTGCATGGCACTAGAGAAATTCTGCAAGGGTAGTCAGAGGGCTAGTGGTTCACTGGTGCTTCATTAACAAGTTGGTTCAGCAAAACAGCTCGGTTATAGATCTGCAGAGTACAAGTTCCTTTTACAGTGGTGTTACACCTCTCCTCTTCGGGTTCCTTTACTCCCTGAAGCCAGGTTGTTCCTCTCTGTGACCCCCTCACTCCTTCTCTGTCCTTTCCAGGCTTTTACTCTCTCTTCTACTTGGTGTGTGTGTCTCTGGACAGTATGGCGGTGGCTCATACCCCTGTGGGCCCTTGTGGTTGCCACTGAGCTGCCTGTCCTTTGGGGTAGGAACTCTAATGTGAAGCCAGAGTCCCCCGTCGGTTAATCTGGGGAAACCGGGTAGATCATTGGTCCCCTTCAGAGCCGACACTCTGCAAGTAGCCTAGCCTCTAATAGTCCTGCTATGCTAGGCTCTATCAGGCTCCTTCTAACCGTGTACTTCGGGTTCAATAGGAGGGCTACTCCGCCTGCAGTCTGCCATCTCAGCCGTGTTTCCAGGACCCAGTATCACTGGTCCTCTCTTTCCTCACACTCCTGGGGTGCTGGCTTTGGATGGGCTTTCTCTCTGTGGCTCACACTGGCTCTTCAGATTCTGCGCTCCTTCCCACTCCTCCAGGACATGTGTTTCTTGTCATTGCATCGCAGCCTACACCGGCCTACTGACTCCTTCCTCCTCCCCTTTTCTATATCTACCCTCTGTCACCTGACCTGCTTGCTGGCCCACCCACTGTCTCTAAACCCACCACCCCTTGCTCGCTTTGAGTTCCCGGGCTCCGGGTTGGGTGCTGCTCTCTAGTGGTTATGTGGGCTGTCTGAGAAGGTGTTGTGGTGCAACTGTTTTCCCTCCTACCTGGCTGCAGTTCCCTTTGTGGCCTCCTGGTCACAGGTGCGCCACAATAATCCCAGCATATCGCTTTGCAGCTATAGCTTCGGTGTCAAACTGCTTCCATCCGGGCCAGGGTGGGAACTGATACTGAGCAGTTGGTACAATTTCCTCCCCCTAGTGCTCCATGCAATTCCTCCTGCTTGACCCAAACAGGAATAGGAAGCACCGACTCCTCCAGTACCAGGTTGGGGAGGCGCAGCAACTTCCCCAACCTGACCTAGTTCCCTCACGGATGATGGCCACAGTCACAAGAGCGGCTTTAGAGGGAAAATGGCATCAGGGTCACAGTCACACATTCCTGGCTGGCGGATAGGGATTACCTGATGACAGGGCTTCCCTGGTGCGCTGGCTGCATTGGTCACCTGGCTTCAGCAGTAGGAACCCACTATTATGCGATGCATGGGACAAGAAAGTAAGAATGGTGGATCCAGACTCATGTATCCATGAGTAAGGCTCTATGCTGAAACACGTAGGAACATCTATGCTACATGCAGCTAACTAATGTCTAGTTCTGGCTGTCTGCACACTAGAATATTTTAGCATGAATTCAATACATTTTTTGAATTTTAAAAACAAAAATACTTGCTTTTTCGAGAGCTGAATCCATCATTCTTGATTCCATTTTCCTGCCTGGGTCTGGGGAGGTCCGTGCGGTGGGTGTGGACTCATAGGTTTTCCTCAGAACAAGGCAAGTAATGAGCAAAGCTGGATGAAGTTGCATGGAGCATTTCCTTACATCTCTGAGGAATAAGGTAATCCCAACTAAGCTACACTGGGTTACGGTCTAATACGGAACATGCCAGAGGGGGCTACTCCAGTGTCTGCAGTACAACTGGTTTCCCTACCGGGGATTGCACAGGAGAGAGTTTTACAAGGATTAACCATGCTGTGGTGTCCTTGCCTACCATCTGGTTTACCAGCAGATTGTTCTGAAATACACAAGTTGTCATAGAGGATCCTCTGAATGAATTTTTTCTTTTCTCTTTTACTATATGGGGCAAGTAAGTGGATTACTCAGCCAGCTGTCTGCAGCTGGGTCAGCGACGGGGAAGTTAGGCACAATCATGGGACTAGGGGGCACCACTGGGGCTGACTCTTTGGGACCAACAGGGGCAATATTGGGTACAGTTATTTTATCTGCCTCTTGCAGTCATGCAGTCCTCCTCTCCCATTGTTGAATTCGGACCCAGGACAGTAGGTATTCCACGTGGGCCTCAGGAGTTCGATAGCCTCTCAACCCATCGCAGCACCTGTGGCTACTGGGCATAAAGTCCAGCAACCTCCAGATTCTGTTGCCAGGTATTGGAAACCTAGCAACCTAGGGCCTGGTGCCCTGACTGCAACTGGATCTTCTGTCGGCCTCCCAGTCCAACACAGACTGACTTTCTCCTCCTGCCTACCTCTACCTTCCCTATCCTAACTACACCCCTTCAACCAGAAGCTGGGTTCTGCCCCATTAGGGTCTCTTCTACCCTCAACCTCCTACCCGAAGTTCACAAAGTATTGGATACTTTTGGCTTCCAGCAGAGGGCACCTCAATTCTCCCCAGATATTACATTACAATGATGGACATGAGATATCCTCTGTGGTGGCCAGACCACAGGGCTACCACACTAACCATCTCAGTACCCATTTCAAAACTGTGCAGAAGGGTGTAGAGGTCCTTGATCTGTATCCACTCTGCAAGCATCATTTGCACCACATTCAGCTCCCTTTGAGTTACCGTATGTGTCATTACATACTGAACCAGGGCTTGTCGCTGCTGACACAGTAACTACAACATGTGCAGAGTGAAATTCCACCATGTCAATGTGGCGCCCTGTGCCACAGAACTCCTTGGTTCACAATGCGATTTCCACAGCTGAGACATATACATACACCAACACCTTTCATCCCAGGCCTGTAGGGTGAGCTCAACTGGCTGCCCTTAAGCCAGATCCCCTATAAATACAGGTGCTGGGGGGAAATTAGCCAGAGTGTGCAGTCACTACAAGAACTGTGGAGGTCAGCTCAGTGCCTAGGGAGCTGAAACTGGTTACCAGAGCCGTGCTGGGCCCGACACCAGTGCACACCAGAGCTGGTGTGAGGTCCAGAGAGCAAGGACGAAGGCAGAGGTGAAGAACACTCCAGACAAGGGCAGAGGAGCCATCCTGGCTCATCCCACCAGAACCCTGGTCACTGGAGACCGAGTCTGCACACAGGGAGAGAGAGAGATCATCCATGCAGAAAATCCAGAACACCGCGGAGGTTTAACTTTCCGGACACCCGCAGCACTCACAATTGAGAGCCAGGGACCGCAGGAGTGATAGCGGTAGCCCAGAGAGAGAACCCTCTGTGCAGCAACCCGGGTGTGGAGACACAGGACATCAGGACTGGTTTCAAGCTAGCCTGGCTACAGGACAAACCAAAGGACAAAGGGAGGCTTACACCTCACTCAAGGTGGAAGTCCCAGAGTGCACCATTCATCCCTGGACGTGTACCGGTTTTCATTAGTAAAGGTACAGAAAGAGACTTTTTGTGTGTGTGTCCCTTATTCCAGACCCACAACAACTACGCTGCCCTATTCCCTTATTCCAACTTCCAATACCCCGGGGAAACCACCCTACCTGTAGAGGGCTACTACACCTTGCTGCCGCCCATCCCCCGGAGGTCTCAGCAGCGCCGATGTCATCAGCGGACCTAAAGGTTGCGTCACGGACACTATTTTTATTATTTTTATCCCCTTTTTACATGATCGCTCAAGGGCACGGACTCAGGCACTGAACACCACAGCATTCCCGCAACAGTACGCCCGAGATCCGAGTACCCGTTCCCTGAGTGGCGAGTCATCAACACATTGCACATCAAACGGTTAACCGGTTGTCTGACAGACCTCTGTAGCGATGCAAGTCGATGAGCCACGTGGTGAGAACGTTGGAAGTGAGCACAGAGCGACTGTGCCTTGTGTAGCAGCTCATCCAGGCTGGGATAGTGGTGTGTGAATTGCTGAACAACTAGGTTGAGGGCGTGAGCCATACAAGGCACGTGTATAAGTTTGCCCCTGCATAGGGCCACCACCAGGTTTGCACTGTTATAACACACGGCCTTCCCTTGTTCCAGGCTTAGCGGAAACAGCCATTGCTCAAACTTGGCCTGCATAGCTGTCCACAACTCTTCACCTGAGTGACTGACATCTCCAAGGCATTTTAATTTAAACACTGCTTGATGGTGGTGAGCCATGGAAGCGCAAACGGAGGTGGAGTGGATTCTGTCTGAACTGTTCCAACATTAAGGGAGAGGTCAAGGGCAGAGCTGGAGGCCCTAGCGGAGGTGAAAGACGGCAGAAGCAGTGGATGAAGAGGCATAAATTTGTCCCAAAAGTCTTGAGGATTTCAAGACTTGAGTAGTCACCCCTTCCCTGCCTGGCCCACAGCTACCAGAGTGGCCAATGAAAGAGATGTAATGCCCCTGGCCATACTTGCTTGTCCAGGTGCCAGTGGTCATATGCACCCAGTCACACACAGAGTTTCTCAAGGAATGGGAGATGCTGTCTGTGACATGCTGGTGTAGCGCAGGCAGAGCTCGCTTTGAAAAGTAGAGACGACTGGGCAACTGATACTGGGGAGCTGTCACGGCCATCAGGTTTTGGAAATCGTCTGTGTCCTTCAGACGGAAAGGCAGCATCTCTGTAGCCAACAAATGGGAGATGGTGAAGTTCAAGCTCTTTGTGTAGGAGGATAATCTTTTACGTGACCACATGTAAGGGGCCGAGGGCTGGCTGCTGCGCTTAGAGAAGGTCGAGTGTGGTGTACCCGACAAACTGTTCCACCGTGAAGAAGGTGCAGGCCCAGATGTTATCGTGGATTGACAAGCAAGTGGTGTGCTCTGTGTCAGGGATCGGTCAAAACCAGCATGTGTGTCCACTTCCGTAACAGCTGAGGGTCTGTCAGTCGTCCCAACTGTAGTGCGTAAACAAGTGAAGGTCCTACGGCCGGACCCCTGTCGAAAAACACTTTCCACATTGTTGGGAGAGGAAGATGCAGCAGATGCGTTTGATGTGGTGGATGGTGTTCCGTGAGGCCTTCTAGTAACAGATTCACCGCTGTGTTTTTCCTAGAGTAATGCATGCTGCTGGCTCATGTGGTGTTTCATGCATGTTGTAGTCAAATTGTGGAGATTTGCCTCTTCTCAATTTTTGGGTACAAAGATTGCAAATAACGTGAGTCTGGTAAATTTTTGCGGCGTGAAAAAAGGCCCGGGCTAGCCAACCTTTGTCACCTCGGACAACAACAGACCCACAAATGTAACTGTCTAGAGTTAGAGTTGTGGTTGAGGATGCAACACTTATCGTGCTTGCAGCTGTCAGTCTCTGTCTGGGAACATGCAAGCTGACCCCTTGCATAACCCCCTTTATAATGCATTAAGAATGAAGAAAAAAAATATATAAATATATGTGTATATATATATATATATATATATATATATATATATATATATATACACCAGTATGTATATATATACAGTGCCTTGTGAAAGTATTTGGCCCCCTTGAACTTTTCAACCTTTTGCCACATTTCAGGCTTCAAACATAAAGATATAAATTCAAATTTGTTTGTGAAGAATCAACAACAAGTGGGACACAATCGTGAAGTGGAACGAAACTTTTTGATATTTTAAATCTTTTTAACAAATAAAAAACTGAAAAGTTGGGCGTGCAATATTATCCGGCCCCCTTGAGTTAATACTTTGTAGCACCACCTTTTGCTACAATTACAGCTGCAAGTCGCTTGGGGTATGTCTCTATCAGTTTTGCACATCGAGAGACTGAAATTCTTGCCCATTCTTCCTTGCAAAACAGCTGGAGCTCAGTGAGGTTGGATGGAGAGCGTTTGTGAATAGCAGTTTTCAGCTCTTTCCACAGATTCTAGATTGGATTCAGGTCTGGACTGTGACTTGGCCATTCTAACACCTGGATACGTTTATTTTTGAACCATTCCATTGTAGATTTTGCTTTATGTTTGGGATCATTGTCTTGTTGGAAGATAAATCTCTGACCCAGTCTCAGGTCTTTTCCAGATTCCAACAGGTTTTCTGCCAGAATGGTCCTGTATTTGGCTCCATCCGTCTTCTAATCAATTTTAACCATCTTCCCTGTTCCTGCTGAAGAAAAGCAGGCCCAAACCATGATGCTGCCACCACCATGTTTGACAGTGGGGATGGTGTTTTCAGGGTGATGAGCTGTGTTGCTTTTACGCCAAACATATCGTTTTGCATTGTGCCCAAAAAGTGTGATTTTGGTTTCATCTTACCAGAGCACCTTATTCCACATGTTTGGTGTGTCTCCCAGGTGGCTTGTGGCAAACTTCAAACGAGACTTTTTATGAATATCTTTGAGAAATGGCTTTCTTCTTACCACTCTTCCATGAAGGCCAGATTTGTGCAGTGTATGACTGATTGCTGTCCTATGGACAGACTCTCCCACCTCAGCTGTAGATCTCTGCAGTTCATCCAGAGTGATCATTTGGCCTTTTGGCTGCATCTCTGATCATTCTTCTCCTTGTTCAAGATGAAAGTTTAGAGGGATGACCGGGTCTTGGTAGGTTTGCAGTGGTCTGATACTCCTTCCATTTCAATATGATCGCTTGCACAGTGCTCCTTGAGATATTTAAAACTTGGGAAATTTTTTTGTATCCAAATCCGGCTTTAAACTTCGCCACAACAGTATCTTGGACCTGCCTGGTGTGTTCCTTGGTCTTCATGATGCTCTCTGTATTTGAAACAGAACCCTGAGACTATCACAGAGCAGGTGCATTTATACAGAGACTTGATTACACACAGGTGGATTCTACTTATAATTACCAGTCATTTAGGACAACGTTGGATCATTCAGAGATCCCCACTGAACTTCTGGAGTGAGTTTGCTGCACTGAAAGTAAAGGGACCGAATAATATTGCACGCCCCACTTTTCAGTTTTTTATTTGTTAAAAAAGTTTAACAGTATCCAATAAATTTTGTTCACCTTCATGGTTGTGTCCCACTCGTTGTTGATTCTTCAAAAAAAAAAAATAGAATCTATATATCTTTATGTTTGAAGCCTGAAATGTGGAAAAAGGTTGAAAAGTTCAAGGGGGCCGAATACTTTCACAAGACACTGTACAGTATATACATACAGTATATATATATATTTATAAATAAGCACACATACATTTTGCCCAGCACCCTCTTATCTAGTGATTTTTAAGGCCATTTGTCTTTCAAAAAAAAATATCTTATATATAAAACCCGAAGGCCACTTCCGGAAAAGGCGACGCCCACTTCCGTGATGGTCTTCGTCCAGGGCTGGTGACGTCATCCAGTGCACTGTAGCCGCGCGCAGCCTGGCTACAGGAAGCGGCACAGGAACGTTCCGATCTCGGAAGTTCCGTGTGCCCTCCAGCCACTCCCCTCCACCCTCTGCCCTCCAGGCACTAGCGCACATACCGGGGGGGACAGGGGGGGCCCATTGCCCGCCACCTCGGGGGGCCACACACACCATGGGGGTACCCGTGCTCCCTGCCGCGCGCCTAGAGAGGAGGGAGGGCAGGACTTCCTCTCCTGCAGCTCTGCCCGCCCCTCCTCTCCTCCTACAGTACACCTGATGCCCGGCCCGCGGTGAGTCTGCAGCCCTACACGCTGCTCTGCCCTCCAGCCTGTGTGCCCCCTCTGTCCTCCACCCTGTGAGCACCCTCTGTCCTCTGCCCCCTCCAGCCGTCCTCTGCCCCCTCCAGCCGTCCTCTGCCCCCTCCAGCCGTCCTCTGCCGACTCCAGCCTCCAGCCGTACTCTTCCCCCTCCAGCCTCCAGCCGTCCTCTGACCTCTCCAGCCTCCAGCCGTCCTCTGCCGTCTCCACCCTCCATCCGTCCTCTGACTCCTCCAGCCTCCAGCCGTCCTCTGCCCCCTCCAGCCGTCCTCTGCCCCCTCCAGCCATCCTCTGCCCCCTCCAGCCGTCCTCTGACCTCTCCAGCCTGCAGCCGTCCTCTGCCCTCTCCAGCCTGCAGCCGTCCTCTGCCCTCTCCAGCCTGCAGGCGTCCTCTGCCCTCTCTAGCCTGCAGCCGTCCTCTGCCCTCTCCAGCCTCCAGCCCTCCTCTGCCCTCTCCAGCCTCCAGCCCTCCTCTGCCCCCTCCAGCCGTCCCCTGCCCCCTCCAGCCGTCCCCTGACCCCTCCAGCTGTCCTCTGACCCCTCCAGCCGTCCCCTGAACCCTCCAGCCGTCCCCTGAACCCTCCAGCCGTCCCCTGACCCCTCCAGTTGTCCCCTGACCCCTCCAGCCGTCCTCTGACCCCTCCAGCCGTCCTCTGCCCCCTCCAGCCGTCCTCTGACCCCTCCAGCCGTCCTCTGACCCCTCCAGCCGTCCTCTGACCCCTCCTGCCGTCCTCTGCCCCCTCCTGCCGTCCTCTGCCCCCTCCAGCCGTCCTCTTCCCCCTCCAGCCGTACTCTGACCCCTCCAGCCATCCTCTGACCCCTCCAGCCGTCCTCTGACCCCTCCAGCCGTCCCCTGCCCTCTCCAGCCGTCCCCTGCCCTCTCCAGCCGTCCTCTGCCCTCTCCAGTCGTCCGGGGGTGGCCACATGTTGACTCAGGATCCAGGCGCCGGAGAAGACGCAGGGTCGGTGGTAAGTATAGCGGAGTGTGTGTGTGTATGTGTGTGTATGTGCTGACCACTCTGCCCACGCCGCTGCGCTGACCACTCTGCCCACGCCGCTGCGCTGACTAATCTCACCGCGCGCGGTGCTAGCCAGTGAGCCACCATATACTCTGCTACCCACAGAGCCGCCTGTATACACACAATTAATTTCACCGCACTACCCTAACTATTAGTAAATAAACTATACATGGATTCTAGACTACCCGATTCTTTTGAATCGGGCTGCCATCTAGTATACCATAAGTCCAAATAGCAAAGGAGAATTTTAGAAGTACAAGGATGCAAGGATGTTTTATGCTATAATCCAACTTATAATATGATGTAATAGCCCATGTAGTAATAACAGGTATGATAGAAGGATAAATTACCTAAATAATACAGACCTACAGTCCATTACTAGAATTAGATTTAAGGATCGGGTGTCTGTGTTGTTGATGACTGCTTTCTGTTGGATAGCGGTCTCCTGCCTAAGCTTCCCTCCTCTCTCATTCATTTGCAGTCGTTAATGTAGTGCTTACTTGCAGTTCCCTCTAGGCCTCAGTAACACTCCCCATCTGACTTCAGACAGGCTGCCTTTAATAGGCAGCGTAAATAGAAGTTAGTGTACCGTTCACTAACATCTCTATCTATTGTCCGGAGATTAAATACATGCCACAAATGGTTCACGCTTCATCTGCCTGCAAACCTTGTTTCATTGCTCTCGACTCAGAATGTACGGGAATATTAAATTAATTTGCAGGTTCCAAGTAAGAAGCGAGAAGGAAAAAAAAAGAAAGGTTTCTACCAAAGGCCATTTAGAGACAGCATTAATCATAGCGTAAAGCCTGCAGAAGTGTGGGTGATGGCAGATAGGACAGTAGCATATCAAAGTGGATCTAGATTTGATTTCTGACATATATAAGAAGCTATAAAGTATATATGAGATTAGTATCACATAATTTAAAGGGAAGGTGTCATCAGAAACTGACCTAATGTTTAAATCAGATTTTTGTGTTAAATGTATTGTTAAAGTTTTTAGCAACATTTTTTTATTTTTAATATCATAATCTGTATTAAAAATAAAAATGAGATATCTTTAATTTTCACACTGGTCTCTGGGGCATTTCTACATGATACTTCCTGTTATTTCAGGATTTCACATGAACATTAGCAGCAATAGACTTACTTTTTTTGTATTGAAGCATCTGATGATCATGTGAAAAGCTTATTTTGAATGGATTGGTGATTGTAATTGGAGGATCCTGTGTTACAGCTGTGTATAGAGGTTCTACCTGTCATTGTTATCCTGTCTTTGATGATAACACTTTTGAAAAGTCTTCTTAAGCGCCAGTCACACATAACGATATCGTTAGAGAGATCGCTGTAACTGTGACGTTAAAACGATCTCTCCAGCGATGTCATTATGTGTGACACTTAGCAGCGATCAGGTCCCTAGATCTTACTGTATAAGCCTTCAGGACCTCGGACAGTGCCCATACTATACTTACAATAGGTATAGTATGAGCGCTGCTCTCAGAGGAGGCGGCGCCTTCATTCATAAAAATGTACAGAGCCGCCAGGAGCCGGTTACTGTACATAAGAGATTAAATCATTGTATGGCCACCTGAGTGGGTGGTAGGTCTCTAGGGCGGGTGGCCACCCCCTAGAGACAGTATAGACACATTTATTAATAAAATTAAACATGTTAAAATACAGAGAACAGTTTGCTCATCCCTGCGGCAGCAGGGATGAGCAAACTGTACGGCTGCTCAGGATTACACATCCTGAGCAATCCGGTTACCTGATTGCAGTTCCCTCCACACATTTTTGATGAAAAACGTGTGTGACCGCAATTGCGTTCACCACAGCCGGATCTGGATGCGGTGAACGCAATTTGATTTTTAAGTGTGACCCTAGCCTTATACAGTATTCATGGCATTTGTTGTGTTTTCTAAACCACACAAACCCTTTATGTATAGGCTTTGCATTAGGTCTCATTCACACATTAGTATTTCATCAGCATTTCATTTCATCAGAACAGGAATCAATCTTTCAATGATAGTGTTTCTCTGTAGGTTCTACTCTTGACTTTGGCAAACAAATACTGATGTAAAAATATTGACGTGTAAATGGGTCTTTATGGTCTGAGAAATCAAAAGGAGACCCAGCTTATTTATGCTGTTCAAAGTGTTTCCATAGGGTATGTGAACATTTAAAGGACTCTGCCTCTACATCAGGGCTCAATCAAATCAGCATATTATACAGTTATGTGCTATCTGAGTATGAATCGGACATCACACTGTCAACATAGATCAATTTTATTTAATAGAGCTGTTCAGATGGCAGATATTTCAAATGCATTGAGTGTCCATGTGCAAAACATCGAAACATGCACTTGTTTCTTCCATGTTTCAGATGAGACTCCCCCATTCAAGTCCTATGGATGTGCAAAATCCATAGACACCACTAAACAGAGACCAGACAAAATCTAGAGTAACTCTGCCTGCTTCATTAGTGAATAGATCAGTTGGAGGTTTCATTTGAATCAGGCATCTAATATATAAAGATGAATGTGTGTGTGTATGTGTGTGTGTATGTATGTGTGTATGTATGTATGTATGTATGTATGTCCGGGATTGGCATCTACACCGTCGCAACTACAGCCACAAAATTTTGCACAGTCACACATCTGGACCCCGAGAGCGTCATAGGCTATGTTGTGAGGTGAAATTTTAACCCTGCGCATTCCAGTTCACCAAACAATTTTGCCCCTATCTACATAATGGGGAAAAGTGAATGCAAAATCGACAGCTGTCAGCTATAACCACAAAATTTTGCACAATCACACGTCTGGACCCCGGGAGCGTCATAGGCTATGTTGTGAGGCGAAATTTTAACTCCGTGCATTCCAATTCACCAAACAATTTTGCCCCTATCTACTTAATGGGGAAAAAGTGACAGTTACCAGTTGACAGTTGTGAATGAGAGGGGCTTATTGATAGCGCCAAAGACTAACAGCACATACCAGCATATAGTCACTAAGGTGGGGCCCCAACATGAAATATTCACCACGCACAGGGACATGTATACACACACCACACGCACACAAAGAGTAACAGCAAGTGTATAGTCGCTAAGGTGCAGCCCCAATATTGGATACTCACCGCACACCCCAACAAACACACACACCACAAAGAGACACACACAACACAGAGACACACCCCCACGGGGACACACAGCCTATAGCGACACATGCACTCACCCCCACATGGACACACACACAACACAGACACACACACCACACAGACCCCCCCCCACAGGGACATACACACATAGCCACCCTATAGGGACACATGCACTCACCCAACAGGGACACACACACACACCACAAAGAGACACACACACCACACAGACCCCCTCCACAGGGACACACACACATACACACCCAATAGGGACACATGCACTCACCCCACAGGGACACACACACACACACCACAAAGAGACACACACTACACAGAGACACACATACCCCACACAGACACCCTCCCTACAGGGACACACACACATACACACCCTATAGGGACACATGCACTCACCCCACAGGGACACACGCACACACGACAAAAAGACACACACAACACAGATACACACACACCACACAGACCCCCCCACAGGGACACACACACATACACACCCTATAGGGCAAAGTTTCTCAACTCCAGTCCTCAGGACCCACCAACATGTCATGTTTTCAGTATTTCCTTAGTATTGCACAGGGGTTTGAATTATCCGCAGTGCAGGTGATTAAACTGTCATCTGTGCAATACTAAGGAAATCCTGAAAACAAGAACTGTTGGTGGGTCCTGAGGACTGGAGTTGAGAAACACTGCATAGGGACACATGCACTCACCCCACAGGGACACACACACACCACAAAGAGGCACACACAACAGAAACACACACCACACAGACTCCCCCCACATGGAACATACACACCCTATAGGGACACATGTACTCACCCCACAGGGACACACACACACACCCCAGGGACACACACACCACACAGACAGACACAGATGTGCACAAATCACCTCATACAACTCGCCTCATACGTGTGCTATCTTTAATTTCCAAACATAAACATCTGATTAAAAACAGCCAATGTGCAACACATGTACCATGTAGGGAATTAAGGCAGATGTCAGTCACATGAGCTGTCTATTATGTGTATGTGTGAGGTAACATATACTGCCCGGTCAGGGGGAGGGTTTACTGTTGGCTGGAGATTTATTAGGCTGCCTATAGCAACCACTCACAGCTCAGCTTCTATTTTCTTACAGGTCATTAATATGACATATTCAAATTCTATTTTGTTATAGCTAACATCAGTTATTTATTAACCCGGGCGTAGCCGGGTACTACAGCTAGTTTCCTATATTTAGATGAAACCGCAATGTAAGTGCTCAGCAAAAAACACTGGATACATGTGATCCTATCCAAAATGTTCTGTACCCCAAAATGCCACCAATAAAAGCTTCAGCTCAACCCACAAAAAAAGAGGCTCACTCAGGTCAATTACCGTACTTGTTGACAAAAATTTAGGGACTTCTATGTTACTGAAACACAAGTCTCAGAATATGTGTCCTAAGTCCAAATGCCCCCGTCGCTTCTGAGCCCGACAATGTGACTACACAGAAGTTAGCATCCCCATGTGTGACATTAATGTAGTGAGGAGAGACCACTTATTTCACGGGTGCATGGCTCCAGAAGCACAAACTGAGCACAATTTTAGTGGAATAAATGTAATTTTTCATTTTCGCAGTCCAATATTACACAATTTAGGGAATCATCCATAGGTATAAAATGTTCACTACACTCCTGGATGAATTCCTCAGAGGTATACTTTCCAAAATGCGGTCACACAGGGGCGTTTCTGCTATTTTGGCATTATAGTGGCTCTTCAAATGCAACATAACACTAACAGCAGTCTATTCCTGTCAAATCTGCCCTCGAATAACACTCCTTACTCCTATGAGCCCTGCTGTGCACCCAAATAGTAGTTTTCCACCACAAATGGGGGGTATTGATGTACTCAGGAGAAATTGCACGACACATTTTGTGGTCCATTTACTCTTGTTATTCATGTAAAAATAAAAAAATTGGGGGCTAAAGCAACATTTTTGTGGGAAAATTTTTATTTTTTTATTTTCATGCCTCAATGCTTTAAATTTCTGAAAAACACCTGGGGGTTCAAGGTGCTCACCATACATCTAGATAAATTCTTTGAGGGGTGTAGTTTCCAAAATGGTGTTATTTATGGGGGATTTCCACTGTTTGGGTACATCAGGGACAATGCAAACACAATATCAATTAGAGACAATTTTACTATTGAAAAATCAAATAGCGCTCCTTTCCTACTGAACCCTGCCGTGCGCCCAAACAGTAGTTTTCCACCACATATGGGATATTGGCATACTCAGGAGAAATTGCTTAACATATTTGGGTCCATTTTCACCTGTTACATGAAAATTAAACATTTAGGGCCAAAGTGACATTTTTGTGGGAAATATTTAATTTTTTATTTTCATGGCTCAACTTTACCTTAAGATTTAAGGCGCTCACCACACCTCTAGATTAATTACTTAGAGGGAACCTGTCACCTGGATCTAAGCCCTACACTATCACTACCTGTCCCTGCACCTTCCTAGCTGCTCCCTATCTATCCCTCAGTGAGCTAAATCCGCCATATAAAACAGCAGAAAAAATAACTTACGGTATAACTTACAGCAATCCCTGAGGCTAGGGACTGAAAAGGTGGCCCCAGGCTCCATTCTGCCCTTCCTCGATGCAGCAGCACACGCCCCGCTGGGCAGCGTTATTCTTTCTTCATCGCCACCTCCTCCATTTGGAATCTCCCACCCTCTTTACACTGTAGGGTAGCGTTAGGATCGGCATGACAGAAGGCAGTGACTCTGGTATTTACTCACACAGCACACAGTTTAATGGCACAGTTCAGGTATTCACAGACCTCCAGGTTTTCGAGGCGCAGGTGAGTACAACCTCATACAATCCCAACAGCTGATATAGAAGCTCTGTACCTTCCCCCGGGTAGGCTATGTTAGGGCAGCACACAACCTTTCTCTCCTCACCGTCCGCTCATTAGCCTCATGAACGTCCACTCTGAGAGAGCTCACAGGCTGTGTTAAATCTTCACACAGCTCTCTACACAGCAGCTCCTGCTGCTGTCCTGACACACTCCACCCCCTCCCCACAGCCCAGGGCAGCCCATATCATCTCCTATTCACCCGCACACCTGGGCGTCAGTGCTTTCAATCAGCACTCAGCTCCAGTAGCAGCTAATCCTGTGTGTGCTACTACCGAGCAGAAGATACAATCTCCATATGCTGTCTCCTGGTCAGGGGACACTTCGAGGTCACATCACCACAACATGATAGGTGTAAAGCAGGCAGGAGATTCCAAATGGAGGATGCGGTGATGAAGAAAGAATAATGCCGCCCAGAGGGGTGTGTGCTGCATTATCGAGGAGGGGCAGAATGGAGCCTGGGGCCGCCTTTTCAGTCCCTAGCCTCATGGACTTCTGTAAGTTATAAGTTATTTTTCTGCTGTTTTATAGGGCGGATTTAGCTCAGAGAGGGATAGATAGAGAGCAGCTAGGCAGGTGCAGGGACAGGTAGTGATAGTGTAGGGGCTTAGATCCAGGTGACAGGTTCCATTTAAAGCTGGTTTCACACTACAGGATTTTCCATGATCAGTGTCCATCCATTTTGTGTGCCAAAACCAGGAGAGGAACTTGCAGAGAAAAACTATAATTGAAAGATTGACACCTGTTCTGAGTTTTGGAGACACTCCTGGTTTTGGCACACAAACTGAATGGACACTGATCAGGGAAAATCCTGCAGTGTGAAACCAGCCTAAGGTTAGTTTCACACCACGGTTTTTGGCATCAGGTTCTGTCTGGTTTGAACCAGATAGAACCTGATCCAGTTTTGCCTCCCATGTTTCCCTATGGTGCCGGATTGGTCATATTTGGCCAGTAGGTTTTGTGTAATCTGTGTCTGATCCGGTTTTGACAGGTTTTTCACCGGCCCCAAAATCCTGCCGGTCTAAGTTCAGTACCATGGACAGCAGTATTTCATGCACAGGCTGTGAATTCAGCACCAAGGACAGCGGCAAAGCAAACACAGGCAGACTTCAGCACCATGGACAGAAGAAGAAAACGAATGCTGCAAAAAACAGGATATTTGGCCACACTTTGTGCACATCCTGTCAGGTTCTGTCCGGTGGATCCTGCAAAAAACAGGATCCACCATGACAGACAAAAACCAAGGTGTGAAGCTAGCCTAAAGGCCGCTTTACACGCTGCAATGTCCCAGCGATCCGACCAACAATCGGGATCGCTGGGACATCGCTATATGTTCACTGGTGACCTGTCACACAGGCGGACTCACCAGCGACCAGCAAGAATGCTGGTAACCAGGGTACACATCGGGTAACTAAGCATAGCGCTGCGCTTAGTTACCCGATGTTTACTTTGGTTACCATTTCCCAGTGTGTACTGTGCAGCGCTGGGCATAGGCCTGGAGGTCGTTGATCGTTGGTCTCCCGCTGTCACACACGCCGATGTTGACCGCCCAGCGGGAGACCAACGATTGAAAAACGGCCCTGGCCATTTCGCAACGGTCTGCGATCAGCTCGCTGATCACTGATCGTTGCGGGATGTCACACACAGCATCGTCGCTACAAGGTCGCTGCAACGTCACAAGTTGCAGCGACATCGTTAGCGATGTCGACACTTGTAAACTGGCCTTTAGAGGTGTAGTTTACAATCTCGGGTCACTTTTTAGGTTCAACAGGGTTCTACAAATACAAGATGGCATAGGCTATCTACTCTATTCTATTTTTTTATCCTATAGACTCCTCAAAGTCACTTCAAATGTGATGTTCCCTGAGGAAGGAGCTCGGATAGAGGCTCTGAAACGCGTAGGATAGAATAAAAGAAAAACCTGCCCAGTTAACTCTTTGTTTCCTGGTGATTCTTGGTGGCAGCGCGGGCATTCCGGCATTTTGTCCCATCACAGCTAACCTGGAAAGTAGGGCATGACAAAGTAAGATGATATGCAAATTGTCACTTCAGAGGGAGTAGACATACTGTAATGACACCTAATAAAGGTAGCAATCATAAAAGTCATAATTGACTCTTTAACAAGCCTTTTAATATGACTTAGGATTTGTGCCATATCAGAACCCCAAACTGCAGGCGCTGTGTTTTGGGTTGATTGTGACTAGCCCACCCTGCAGTTGTGGGGTACTCAGAACCGGGCTGTTATTCTGCCAGGGGTTCACAAGGGTCGAGACCTGGCTTCTGATTACCCTGGGGAGTCAGTGCTTAGTCTCTGGCAGGATGAACTGGTTTTAGGGAGTGTTGGATGGGAATAAAGTTTATAGAATTAAAGTTTGTGATGCCACCTATGGTTCTCGGTCAAGAGGGACCGACGCTGCGGGTCAGACTTCCGGGGTTGTTGATATGGCAGCCCGATGTCATTGCTCCCTGTAGGTGGAGCTGGGAACACCAGGGCAGATGTGTTTAATTGCGATGCCTATGTAAGGCTGGATTTACACTGGGCCTCTTTACCGCGTCTACTGTGGCAGTCGGCGGCTCCGCAGGAGGGGAAATAACACAGTCTCACGTTGGAATTTTGCAACTGGTTTACTCACTTCAGTTGCAACTGGCCACCGGGCACGTCTCTCTACCAAGTCCAGTCTGGTCTGTCCACAGTGAATCGGGATACCTCGCCCAGGACCCCTTCAGTGTACCTCTCCGTTCTCTGGTCACTCTCCCAGCGCTACTTCTTCACCTCTCCTGTCAGCGCCGATCCTGTCATCGAGTCTTGTCAGGTGATTGGTACCTGTCTCCTGACCCTAATTCAGCTGCCTTCTCAGCGGTGCGTCGGGTTGTGGCCACCACTCCTGTAGACTGCGTGGCCCCGGTTCGGTGGTTCAGACTTACAGCGTCCATGCCACGCTCAGGGCCGGTTCCCTGCTTCTTGATCAACCCCTCCATCCGACTATCTTAGTTCCGGATCTGGGTGCCCAGGTTGTCTCTCTCTCCACCTGTGTCCCTGGGGTTTTCTCTGTTTCCCTTCTCACGCTGCACACTTTTTACTCCTTCACTACTCACATACTACCAACTAACTAACTCCCTCCTTTCTGTTCTTCCCATGTCCCCTTTTTGACTGGGCTCTCCCCCTGGATTCGCCCATAGTCCCCTGGGTCCTAGGGTGTGTGGGTGTGTTTGGTGGGGGCCTAGGTTCACCATCCTATTTCCTCTTGGACTGGCATACCTCACCAGTTCAGTGAGTGCAGTCAGTATGGCGACCAAATACTCGTCGCTTACCCCCTCCTATGTGGCGACCAGACCGGTGGGGTAAAACAATTGCTCCTCATCAGTGCAGTGTGTGGGAATTCTTATCTGGCTGTATGAGAGGCTAAGTCAGAGGTCTGGGGGAACAGCTATTCTCCTTGTGGAGAGTATTCTGCCAGTCGGGCTGTGAGGAGACTTAAAGCCACAATGCTCTCTGGGAAATTGCAAATGCAAATTGTCACTTCAGTGAGGAAGTAGACAAACTCTAATGCCACCTAATAAAACTGACAAAAGTGACAATTTGCATTTGCAATTTCCCAGAGGAGCATTGCGACTTTAACTCTCCTCGCTGTCTCACTCAAACAACCAGATCAGATCTCAGACTTTGCGCTGGCAGGTACAATACCCTGAAACACCATGTACGCAAATTGAAATTCTGGTCTGGTTTTAATCCCAAATCATTTGACAAGGTTCTTGAAAGGGTCGAGTTTGACTTTTAGGATTGCTACTTTCAACAGGTAGTACTATAGTTCTTATATTCTGAAGTGGCAATTTGAGTATTTTTTACATAGACCAAAAAATTGGTATCGGTGTCTCCAGTGTTTTTCACCTAGCCAGAATCCTACTCCACACTGATGAGGAGCAAAACCCCAAAACAGCTGTCTATGGATGGATATGTGACTTTGGTATTTCCCTTGTCATATCTTTAAACTCATAAAAAGCTGGATATTACTGAAAGGGCCACTTATTATGGTGGTTATTGTGGCGCCCTGCTCATGCAGGTAGCCACAGACCTCCCTAATGCACAGCTGGGTTTCCACAGCAGGTATCTACTACATGCAACATCTTCCACCCCGGCACAGTAGGGGGAGCTCTACTCACCAACTTTAGGTGAGGTCCCCTATAAATACTGCTGCTGGGGAGGAGTTAGTCAGAGTGTGCAGACGCTAGGAGAGCTGCGAAGACGTCCTCGTGATTGATGCCGCGGTTAGGCCCAAACCAGTGACCCAGAGTGGCCCTTCTCTGCAAGCCAGGAGTGGGGACAGAAGGCAAGGAGCAGAGCCAAGGGAGTGAGGAAACGGTGGAGGTTCGCCCAGAGACATACCGGACTTCGGGGATTCCACACGTGTAGGATTACTTCAAGACTACAGAAAACCCTGTCACACCGTGGAGACTTCAGTCACCCGTCCCCCAGTGTATCCAAAGACAAGAGTGTGGAGAGCACACAGCAGTGATCAGAGAGGGTAACCCGTGGACCGCGCAGGAGGAGAGGACCCAAGAGGGGAGGAGGCCAGTCTGGCTGCAAGCAGACAGGGCTTCAGGAACAGTAGAGAGACTGAGGAGGCCTTATACCCACTTGCTGTGGAAGCTCACTGTGCACCTGGTCACGTACGTGCCCTGGACTCTTTACCTGTTCATACCACCAGTAAAAGGTAAAAGAGACTTCTACAGTGTGTGTGCGTCATTCCTCTCCGCTCCGGTGCCCCTTATAGACGGCTCCATCACTCCCAATCCTGACCTGACGTTCCACTCCAAGCTGCCTCTTTACACAACGCAGTCCCGGAGGCCCAGATCCACCTGTAGGGAGCTTTGCCCACTTAGCCCTTACCATCAACCTCCGGAGGACTGCGGCGGCGCTGGTGACCCATCACCAGGTACTACAGGTGACGTCACATGACAACTCTAATCCACTGTACATACACCCCTTATTGAAGTGTCACCCAGGCTACGGGCTTAGGCGCTGCCACCCGTGACATCCTCCGTGTGAACAACTACTGAGCCTGATACCCGAGTACTCCAAGACCTGGGGCTCGACATCATGATGGTCTCCTCAAGGAGCCACCCCATGGCTAGGTCCTTCCCTGGAGGGATATCTGGCTAGTCCTGTGTTTGAGACTCCTAAACGAGGCTCCACGGACTCTATTTGCATATCAGTGTTTTTCACAGCTAGATATAGAAAAAAATTACAAAGCTACTCATATTATTTGCAATTTAAACATGGACAGTGTGCCGATGGCATTCATGTGTTGTATGTCTCTTTCACAGATCCAAACACTTGCATTGGTTCTTCATCTGCACTGCTGGAAAAAAAGACATAGCTATGAGTTTTGCATAGACACACAGATATGTGATCAGCCCCATAGACTAAAAAGATTCTCACCTGGACCCAGTAGTCTAAAAAGACCCAAATTATCCTCTGAAACATTCAAAAATGCTATGATCATTAATGTCACATTGATTCTAGTACCCTTGCACAAATGTTGCATTGACCAATATAAGCGCCTCTGTGTACAGGTCTGTCCATAAAGCATGCACATTCAGCTGAAGTAGGCACTGGGGCTATGGGACCCCTCCACCCCTGGTTTCGGCCGTGACCTCTGCCACCACAATTGTTATGCCCCTTTTCTCTATATAGTTCCATGTGTTGCCAGTATAACACTGGCCTCAATCTAACCCCACCGCTCAGTAAATGTTTAGGCCATTGTCGAGTGCTGCAGGTCAGTTCACATTAATTTCAACAAGAGCTGAACTGCAAGTACCCAAGAACAGCCCATGCACAATGTACTGTTGTGTTCCTAGTCCGTAAAATGTGTAGGCCTAATTCTGCAAGAACTGGCTTCAGCTGATCTGCTGGGTGTCAGAACAACACCGATCTGATATTAATGACCAGAGGATAGGACATCAAAAACATGTCAGTGTGGTTTCGACACCTATCTCAACCCTCTTTATTCTTTTATGCTTTTCATTTCCATTTTTATCTCCTACAACCTGCAATCCCACACCCTCACTAACCACACTACCCTCTCCTACTGTAACCCCACCCACCCCTTTTAGACTTTGATTCCTGGCGGACAGGTTCCTCTCCTCTCCTGTACCCGTATGACTTGATTGTTCACATTGATTGTACTTGTCCTTGTCTGCCTTTTCCATATGTAAAGTGTGGCACCCCTGCGACCGGGTGGCCACAGGGTGAACTGCAGCTGGATGGGGTAAGTCGGTCAACTCACAAAACACCCACACACACATAGGCTCCAACCCTAAGCCAAGTCAATCTATGTCAGGCAAGGGATGGGGGGAGCATAGCAACATGTGGGTTGGAAGAGAGAGAGAACCCGGACAAAGGGGTGGAGGAACAGTAGTAAAACACTGGAACACTAAGTTGGGCGAGACGATTGAGAGCTTCCCATGAGAGAGGACACAACCGAGTGAATCCCTGGAGGGTGGAGGAGTAGGGAGCCCTCCCCAAGCCGAGACACCCTTCAGCAAAGTACTGACTACTCAGACAGAAAGAAAACTGGGGCCCGGCGGCCATCATTACTAATGGAAACCGAAGCTGGAACGTGGAAAGTAGAATATGCCAGGTGAGCCCGACAAACCCGGGTCACTGGGGGCTAGGCCAGGACAGCCAGAGACCCGGCTCTGTAGATGTGGCTGGGAAACCTACATGACCCTAGTCACAGGACACCCCGGCGAGGTGTGGGAACTCTATGACCTGCGACCCAACTACCGGAATAGGACAAAGCCATCGTACTAGGGCTAGTGACCGAAAGTGGAGGACTCATCACTACAAAGCCCGTGATGGCCAGACCAAACCCGTATGCGAGGACAGAGACAGAGTAAAAGGGCCTGAGAGGCACACTGAGGGGAGTGACGCAGAGGAACTGTCCAGCTGCAGTGAGAGCCTGGTCCAGAGCTGTGGTAAAAATCAGTTGATTAAGAATCTAAAGAGACTGTGACCATGGAAAAAGTTGTTAAGCTACAAGTAAATACCCGATCAGCTCAAAGTGTGTATAAGACTGTTATTATGTGCGGAGCCGTGGAACCTGCACCTGCGGAGCTGTCAAATAGCAAGCCTTGGGTGCTGGCCGGAGGAGTTGATGAGAGAGAAGAAGCTCAGCACCCTGAGCACGCGATCCTTCTTCCCCCCTTACACCAGCATGGGGACAGTAAGCCCTACCCGTGAAGGGCTCACCATCTAGTTGCCACCACCATCCCTGTCCCTCAACACCCATCATGGCAGCGGTGGCCCATTGGCCACACACCACGGTGGCGTCATGAAAAATTGATAAACTTTATTCCCTTTTTATTGCCACACCTAGGACAACGGGACTGGGCAACGAGACCCTAACACCCCAGAGACGCGAAAGCCCGTCCTGAGTACCCCGGTCCTTGGAGGTGCGACAAAAGAGCCATGGAAATCTAATTGCATTATATAAATAAATAATAATAATAATCTCCTACCCTGTATAGACGATAGACATATGTGTCTAAACTTAAAAGAGTAATATATGTCATATACTACCTGGAGCCCTGGACAAAATCCATGTAATAAATACTAAAAAAAATTATACACATTAAACAAAATAAATGTATTGTCTGTAGTATATAATTATAGAAAACTCTGCATTTTCTCTTTTCCAGATGTTGGGAGGTAGAGAAGAGGCACATGTCCGACGTATAATGAACTCTGTAAGATACATGGAGCAACGCCAAAACACCAGAGACCTCATGAGTCCCTAACTCATCGATCATGCCCCTGACTACCACAGACCACTCTGGCTCAGCACTGTTATATGGAGAAACACCTGTCCTACTAATTATTGCACAACTGACCATTATATCCATGCTTTGTGAATGTCTTTCTTTCTATTCTGCTACTGGGAGTAATTGCCACAAATTACAAAGAAGCATATCTCAAATTAGATATTCATTGTATGTAAGTATCAAGGAATATATGAAGTTTCTTATGTCTCATAAACATGAAAGACTATTTATTGTCCTGTTCACATATGTATCTTTTAGAATTGTAATAGCCTAGGCAGATTTAATGAGATTTCCAGGGATTTCATCAATTTAGTGATGTAACTCCTTAATGTGCTGTCGGGCTGGGTTCACACATGGCAGAAAATTTCTGCTGCAAATGATTCTGTTAATCCACATGCTGTATGAATCTACTATAACATTCACTGGGTGACTGCAGATATCACATGGCATTTTTTATGCCAGAAAACAGGCGAAGAACCCGGACGCCAATGCGAAAGACTAACACTAGTCTGCGAAGTGACTACAGGTTTTTAGTTTTAAAGGGAACCAACTAGCAGGATTTAGGGCTACAAAGTGAAGCAGTTGCCTTACAGGTACTGGGATACTGAGTGCAATCAGACCTTTACTTCAATGATTCAAGGTTTGATTGCAGAGAAAAGGTTTACAAAAGTTATGGCAAAGAGGGGAGGGGATGAACGAAGTGTGCAGCACTGCATCACTATGAAGGTCAGGGTTTATTTTTATTACGCCCTACTGGGCTCTAAGCCAAACCCTCTCCCCCTCACTGTCACAAGTTATCACTGCAGTCCCAGGACACCTGACATCGCGCATACAGATAACAATATGTCAGGTGTCCTGTGTGAACCCGAGCTTACACTCCTGCCCTCCGTCCATTGCCCACTCATCACCGCTTTTCCCTGCTTGTCCTCTGATCACACGTGGTCATGGGAGTGCAGGAGAAGACCCTGCCCCCTCCAGTCTCTGTGCATTCCCGGTTTCCTTACAATCACAGATGACAGTAGCGGCAATCTGTTCTGGTCTCTTCTCGGGAGGAGAACCCAGCCAGATCCCCGCTACTGTCACCTGTGACTGTCAGAAAACCAGGGACGAGCAGAGACTGGAGGGGGCAGGTCCTTCACCTGCACTCCCGTGACCACGCGTGATCAGAGGACAAGTAGGGATATGCCGTGAAAAGCAGGCAATGGCGTACACAGGACACCTAATATATCACTATCAATATCCACAATGTCAGTTGTCCTGGATCTGCAGTGATAAACAGTGACAGGGAGGGAGGAGGGTTTCGTTTAAACTCCTCAGGAGATTAATACAAATAAACCAAACCCCACATAGTGACGCTGTGCTGCACATTTCGTTTATCTCCTCCCGTCTTTGCTATCATTTTTATAAACCTTTTCTCTACAATCAAACCTTGAATCATTGAAGTAAAGGTATGATTGCACGGGCTTCACTTTGTACCCTTAAATCCTGCTGGTTGGTTCCCTTTAATGTTCTTGTTCTCGTTGGTTTGGAATAAAAGGTTTACAATGACCAGATAAGAAAACTAAATTGCATAACTCTATTGGGTGCTGTTCATACTATATGTCTCTGTGAAAGAGTGTGTTACATTAGTATAATGGTAAAAGTAAAAAAGGATAGGTACTGTGTTAGCCAGTTGAAAAAAGAGTGATTGTCCTCAGTGGGAGAAACAAAATAATAATCTCGTAGTTGTGATACCGTTTAATGGCTAACAGAAAAATAGTTGATGTTACAAAGCGAGCTTTTGAGACTGCTTATGTCTCTTCATCAGGCATGGTAAGCAGTATTGAAAGCTTGCTCTGTAACATCAACTATTATATTTCTGTTAGCCATTAAAAGATATCACAACTATGAGATTATTATTTTGTTTCTCCCACTGAGAACAATCAATACCAGCATTGTATGAAATTCTGTATCTGTCAATTATCTTTATATAGATGAAAGAAGAAACATCTATGATAAGTTGCTGGTAGTGAAGGAGTCTTCACACAAGATATCACTCAAAAGTAGATGTGAAGTTTATTAGTCAACGCGGTTTGGAACTGTACCAGCTCCCTTCTCAAGATAGAACTACAAACAGCAACCAAACCTTTATTTTGCCGATTTATGTGTCCAAGATCTCATATAAAGATCCAAACTTAGTTCAGTTGTGTATGCATTATTAATAGAGAGATCCAAGTAAACAGCTATCAGGACTCTTTGGTGGCCTCATTTCCAGAAAAGCAAAAACAATTATGAGTTTGTAAATCAACTTGCCTGATCCTCCTCTCCTCTGACATCATCAGACAGGGAAGAGTCAGGAGGGCCTTTATTCACATTAGAAGGTCAGCTGATCCCATAGTAATCAATGGGTTCAGCCAACTTTAATGTTTACGGCTTCAAGGCTTTTATGGATAATTGTATGATTACAGCATATGAAGGCAAATCTTGAGCTAAGAACACCATATGACATCCGACACGCGCTATTGGTGAGCTAGAAATATAAACTACTGCTTTTAGGGCTCCATTCATTTAAATAGAGAGGACAGGTTGGACACAAATTGCTATAAAATACCAACAAAACATTTTAAGGTGTAAACTTTGCAGTTTCTGAGGATAGCTCTATGCTAAATTTTGATGAAACAACTGGATATATGCTTTAATATTATTGACTTACCATAATAAGAAATATAGATATAGCCAGAGAAAAACATCAGTACATTACTTTTATGCAGAATAAATGGGTCACAGTGACAGGTCGCAGATAAAACTCGCCCATCCGACACTGAGCTATTGAGCAGAACTGCGTAACATACACAACTCATGTTAGTGTAGCAAAAAACAGACTTTCCCCACCAGCACACAAATATTTCATGCAGAAGTAGAGCTTCTGACGGCCCACCGCTGTTCTCAATGAGGCTGAGCAAGGCTGGATTGCCAAATACCCAGCATGGTTCCTGCATCAGAGCCACTGAACGGGTGATGTATGCTTGCTGCAATCTTTAATAACGCACCCAGTGGACGACTTCCAATCTGGCCTAGCACTTTATTTACATATCAGCTAAGCAGAGAGAAGTCGGGAACCCTGCATATTGTGCAGAAATATCCCTATTAAATAACACAGTCATCTGCTGCTGGGGGATGGGGATTTATGCTCAGTGCAAAAATGTGGCCACTGGATTTTTACTCACTGTGCAAATATAGATCAATTATTTCCTACAGTTTATAAAGCTATCCAGTTAATATCACATTTATAAATAATTTACCGCTAAGGACGCATTTCTCAGTGTTATAGCTTTATGTAATGAATAACAAATCAGAATAAAAAGTCCTGCCACGTTCAAGATCTCTGTTTGCTGTCAGTGAATAGGAGCAACGCCGCTTATTTTCATAGTATGATATCTACATAATATAAAGTTTTCTATAATTGTAACTAATCTGATTTAATAAGGACATGTTTTTCGTCTGTTTAAAGGGGTCATCCACTGCTCTAACAACACTTCTGCTATAGTTCTCCATATAAAATAATGACAGTCTATACTGACCTCTGGTGCCATTCCTGTGACATGGGTGTCTGGACTCCTGGGGCTCACGTGACGTTATTACGCCACATCAGCCCTGCAGCCAATCAGCGGCCACTTCATTTATACTTCCTTCGGACATAACTCACATTTAGAGGAAGTCAAAGAGCAGCAAGGGAGTGAACCGGCCGCTGAATGGGTGTAAGGCTCTTGTGGCATTTGTGAGCCCAGGGAGACCAAGCACTGATGTTGCTTGAATGGTAAGTATACACTTTTATTATTTTATAAGGGGTCTCTAGCAATTGAGAAAGGATTATAATAGTAGTGTACAACCCTTTAAGTGAATGTTTGTATGTCCCATGAAATAACAATTCTAGACATGTTTTGCCAGGTTGACCATACACCTTAGATAGCTATCGGACTATTAACCATCCAAAGGATAGTTAATTTCACTGATTATTAGAACTGGGGTCCCATTGGGATTGAATGGAACAGCATGGTCGCACATGACTGCTGCCACTTCATTTATGTTTATGGGACTGACGGAAAAAGCCAAGCATTCATAGAGAATGAATGGAGCAGCAACAATCAGGAACAAGCATGTCACCCCATTTAATCCTGAAATAATGAGAAAGAACAGGGGATTGGAAACCCCCACTCTTGTGATTGCGCAGCTCTTAGCAGTAAGAGCTTCAATGAGCAGACATATATTTTACATGTCTTTTAAGTGAATACCAATAATAAATAATAAAATGTAACATATGTAAGACACAAAGCCTGCTCTAATGTATACTAAACTCTAATCTATACTAAACTTAGTTTGCTGCAAGGAAAAATATGTATCAAGGGACAGAGATCTGTTTATGTGACCTCCTCCCTTAGAAGCGGAGCACAAAGTCAATAAAGATTCTAGAATATAATGACTTCATACACAGGGACTTTTCATAATGTTTTGAAGATTGTTTGCCCCTAAGCAGAGATGAATGGCTTGCAGGAACAAGTAACATGCAGGTGACTTTCCTCAGCCCCTACGCCCGCTCCTCAGTCTTCTTAGCAGGGGGTCTACAAATATTCTTTTCCAAAGCTCCATTTCAGAAGATTTGCCAATTAAAGCTTGTGGGCTTGTGTAGACTTAGGTACATGTAATTAGTTATACAGTCTCAAGGACTACACAGTGTACCTATAGCTTGGTATTGTGCAGGTGTATCAAATGCATGCTCTGCACTTACACAAGCTGTAGTTACGACATTCATGGCCAAAAATAAGGTGAGAGTCTACTTTGATTCAATAGTTTCTTAAAACCATCAGTCCAGCGTTTTTTATTGCACCACTGGAGTGGTGCTTTACATGTTAGTCGTCTGCACCCTATATTATTAAACTCAATATCTAGTGGTTTCATCTGCTGTGATCGGTCTGCGGTGATCCTCATTCTGGCACCTAGCATTGAGATCTTGGCATGTAACTTTTGGATCAAGCTAGTCAGACGTTAAAGTCTCAAGATGGTGCCACATGACAAGAACAGCGTCATTGAAACTTGAAGCTTCCGGAAGGTGAGAATATGACCGAACACAGAGGACTTTAATATAAGACATCACTACAGCACTGAAGGAAAAAAAAAAACACTGGAGTGAGGCTTTAAGGCCAGAGTCACATTGCTGTATGAGGCGCATGAAGATCTCATCAAAATACCCGGACTACTCATCGACTCTCCTGACCTGAGAGTGACAGCTGCATGGAAATATATGAGGCTGACACACTCAGGTCTGGAGAGCCAATGGCCAGTCCGGGCAGTGCAATGCAATCCTCACATGAGTAAGGCTGCGTGCACTCTCAGCGTATTTTTTGCATTCACGCAGCGCTATTAAGTGCAGCGCTTTTTAGCGCTACGTAAATGCAGCTTTGTTCACATATTCCGTCTTTTTGCGGATGCGCTTTTAGCTGCAAAGCGCATCCGTAAAAAGAACGAACGTGTCAATTCTTTGCACTTTTTTCAGCGAGATTTTTACTTACCTAGCCATGCTCCCCCGGTGATCGGTTCTCTTCCAGACACTGTAGGCCCTTGCACAGGACCTTAAACAGCACCATGTCACCGGACGCATGGTGCTTCCGGGTCATAGAGCCCGCTACTCACTGAGGGCTGGCGGGGCTCAGTAGATGCCGGCAGTCACCGGAGGAGCACGGCGAGGTAAGTATAAAGTGCAGGGCATGAAGCGCATTCCATTCACAAACAGAGCGCTGTGTTCTGTGAGGATGCGCTCTTGGTGCAGTTTTACACCAAAAGCGCATCCTCACAAATATGCTGTGTGTGAACGCAGCCTAATAGGCTGGTATGAGTTTGGCTTAAGGGTTCTTAAACAATGACATTTGAAAAATCAGTCTGTTGTTGCTACTGAAAACATTTGTGATTGAGATACAATTGTCATGCAAGCGCGATTTTCCCTCGGCTAGTGTCTTTTTTCCATGCTTGTGACATCCGTGTGCTGTGCATGTTTAACATTATCTTGTACATGCTACACTACCCTATGTACATTTTTTTCCCAACAAAAAGAGAGCAAGCATCTAAAGATATAGATGATAGATAGACAGATAGACAGATAGATGTCAAACAACTACGTATATAATGGCCTACATCACTACATATTGTAAGCTTGCACCTTTTTGTGCCTTTCATATGGCACTAAAGGGTGATTAGCCTGGTATTTAGCCAAAAAGTGAACAATATAATTAAAAAACTTATGTGGGTGTCCCTGCAATTGATATTAGCCAGAGAGGGTAAAGCAGACAGCTGAAGCCTGCTGTCCACAGCTGGCAGCTTTACCTTGGCTGGTAATCCAAAACAGAAGTCACTCCACACTGTATTTTTAAATTATGTATTTATAAATAAATAAATAAATAAAAATTGGTTCCCACACCCCCAAATTGGATCACCAGCCAAGGTGAAGCTGACAGCTGGGGTCTAGTATTCTCAGGGTGGGGAGGGCAATGGTTATTGACCCTCATCAACCTAAAAATAGCAAGCCTCAGCAATACTTGCGCTTCGACCCAGCTCTTCCCGCTGCCCTGGTGCAATGGCAAATGGGGTAATGGTAATTTGGGGTTGATGCCAGTTGTGTACTTTCAGCTGGCATCAAGCACAGCGGTTAGTAATGTTGAGGCAGCTATCAGATACCCAATATTACCAACTCAGTCAGTAGCAAGAGAAATAAAGACTCTAAAAAATATTTTATTGAAAAACACTAAGTGTGCAGATCAACCAATCTCATTGCAGGTCAAGTGAGGATAACCTCAACAGAATTTCTCAGTTTTCACTGATGCAGTGTTGCTGTGGTGGAGCGGAGGTGCCGGAAGAAGGGTCCATAGTACCAGGATGGGGGACATATATACCAAAATCTATCCGGGTCCAAGTGTCTTTAGGTCCCGCTCCGCTGCTTCAAAGAAGTATCAGAAACACCAGAATGTTTTTGAACCAAGTAATCTTCTGTTTTATTTTCCTACGCGATTCGGAGCTAATACCCAGCTCCTTCCTCAGGGAATGACGTAGGAAAATATTTCTGATACTTCTTTGAAGCAGCGGCGAGGACCTAAAGACACTTGGTCCTGGATAGAGTTTCACCCCCACGTTGTGGAAGTGCGGTCCCTGCTGCGGCTGCTGTGTTTGAGCGATCAAGCTGGTTGTGGGCTACACAACTGAACCAGGTGAGCAGTTTTCATACTGTATGGGATTTGTTTCATAATTAGGATAAGACCCTATGCGCATTCTCATTTTTTTAGATATATACCAAAATAGAAAGACATATATAACCAGGATGGGGGATCATATATATCAGGCTGAAGGACATATATACTAGCATGGGGGACATATATATTGATTGTAAGATGGGCACTGGCATTATTACACGAACCCCATTTAACATTAAAAATTATTTTTGTATCTTTTTTCCTTCACCAAACTTGAGGTGCGTCTTCTGATCCAATGCGTCTTATGAAGCGAAAAATATGGTATTTGGTAGCCTTTTTAACACTGTACGAACTGCATGTAGACTTTTCCAAAAATATTGCTCCTAAAATTTTAAGTCAGAATTCAAAATTAGGCCAGAGTCACACTAGCTTGTGACTTGCACAAGTGCAATGGGAGAAAATCTCGCATTACACTACACTCGGCCTAATGTTAGGCAATCAGGCAGCTCAGACCTCAGAGTTTTCCCTCAGCCCAATTAGGGCTGTGATTGCCTGCGAGTCTCAGATCTCTCGCACACATGAAAGCCTATGGGTGCAAGTGAAACATCACATTGTACCTAGATAACATCTGAGAGTAGCGCGATATAAGCCAGCAATGAAGGAGATAGGAACATTAATCTCTCCGTCTCCTCCGCTGCTGTGACCGGATCACAGGATTGGATCACAGTTGCATTGACTCACCGTGACCGGGGTGTTCGCGTCGCAGGCATTGACTCTCCTCTTGTCACGGAACCGCGCCTGCGGCTGTGAGGCCCGGTGGTCCAGATCAATAGGGGGAATGGCGGAACAGTAGGGGTAGTTTGTCTTCGTGACGCCACCTGCGGGTGTTCTGGTAACCTTACCAGCGCTGCTAGGTCTCCGGGGGATGTTAGGCAGCAAGATGGGACGCTCCCCACAGGATGAGCGGGAGTCCCCGGAGCCGGAGCTGCGCAAGATGTTGGGAGGCAGCTGCCGTAGTGCTGCTGCTAGGCCCAGGAGTCAGACACAGACACTCCAAAGTCTTTTTAGTACCTTTACTGGTGGTTTTCAGGTACGCCAGACCGGGTTCGTGAAGTTAACACTCCTGGACGTTCACAGCAAGCAGTTAGTGTAGGCTTCCTTCTCTCTATACTCCTGGTGCTAAGGTCGGGTGGATGTGGAATCCAGCCGGACCGGGCAGTGTGTTCAATAGAACGGATTTCACCTGGTTGTCAGCACTGAGGGCACTGTAAAAGGGTGATGATAATTCTACCTTCTTCCCTGGGCTCTCGTTGGTAGGTGCGACAGGTGAACAGGGGGCTAAACTCCCTGTGAAGTCTGCTGGTTCTCTGCAGTAGCTATGTAGCTTCCACAGCTTCGGTTCCAGTAACCGGTTATTAAGGGAGAGAGTTATGATCACTCTGGTGTCCCTGAGAGGTGCTTCTCCTTTTCCTCTAACCCCAATTGCAAGGGTCTCCTCACAGCTAGTTAGGCTGACTAGGCCTGGTGTGTGTCTCATAAGCTTGAGATCATGCACAACCTGCAGCTCTTGTAGCGTCTGCACACTCTGGTGTTTCTCCCTCCAAGACTCTATTTATAGGAGGAACTGGCTCAAAGTGACCAGTGGAGCTCCCACTAGAGGCTCGGGGTGAAACCAGGTATTCTAAGGTGTTGTTAGGTGTTTTGTGAGTATTGCTTTGCTGTTAACTCCATTCATGCCCTAAGGATTTCTGTGGTGCCCAACAGGTGCCAGGGTGCCACATTCCCCCTTAGTTAACCTCAGTTCTCCCGGCTGAGCAAAAAGTTCTTTTTACAACTTAACACTATGCATTTTATAAACAGTTAGTTACAGAGTCTTAAAGAAAATTACAAAAATCACTAAAAAGGAAAAGGGAAATATGAAAAAGGTGAAAAGCAGTCCATACGGCACTAGTCCATCTGCCGCAGGCTGGAAAAGGTAAAGTTAGTGGTCACACAAGTCCTGTGACAATTGTCCAAAGTTTATGAAAAGGGGAAAAAGGTAAAGTCCAGAACTACACGGGTATACAGGGTAAACTTTATACATTCCCTAACGGTGTCTCTGCTTGGGAGGCCGGTACTACCCTTCTATACCTTACCAGGCGCTTTATGTCCCCAACTTGATATACTTGGGACAGAGCCCAGTTCCTCCACCCTTTGTACACTACTTTTTACAGGTTTTGAAAACAGGGTACTATTTACAAACACTTACAGGTAATATGGTTCCACTACATTTTTAAACCCATTCTCCACGTTTGTTTGGGGCTTGTCCTAATGTACTACGTGTGGATCTGCGTAGTGTGGGTGTTTCCAAAGCTGTTGGTGTAGTGTACGAAGTGGTTCTTAGTTTCTACTTCTGCTGCGTGTAAGGCCATAGTAAGTACGTAAGCGATCTACTGGACTATCCTCTGTAGGTAGTTGAGTAGGAATGGCTTCTCTTACTGTGGGACTAGCAGGTTGACCGATTACAGGAATCTCAGGTTCCAATATAACAGGCTGCAAATCTTGCACTTGAACTTGTGGTTGTTGGACTTGTTGGATTGGCATTGGCTGTTGATTTTCTACAGGCTGGTAGAAATGCATAACTGGTATGATGTATGCATCACCGCATTGTGGCCAGTCAGCTGGTAGGTATCCAATGTCTGTAAGGACTAGATTTTCTTTAGTTTCTTCATCTATAGTTACAGTAGGGTAACTGGTTACTTGTGGGATTAACTGTGCTGGACATTTCTTTAAATGGTCTCTAGAAACAGTTGCAATAGTCTTTGCTAATAACGCAAGTTTTAGAGTTGTCATACTGTGACGGCATAACGGTGTAGGGTACAGATTCCCAACTGTTATCCAATTTGTTGGTTTTTCTCTTTCTTTTTAGCACTAAGTCACCTGTTGCTAGAGGTTCAGCTGAGGCGTGCTTGTTAAAGTCTTTTTCTTGCTTGGTTCTACTGGTTTCTAGGTTCCTTTCAACACTTTCTTTTCTGTTCTGTTCTTGGCGTTGAGTGACCCAGTCATCATCAGAAGAATCTTCTGTGGGTTCAATGGTTCCCATCTGTAAATCAATAGGCAATTTACCTGGTCTTGCTCTCATCAAGTAAGCAGGTATGTAGTTTGTCGAACTGACAGGTATGTGGTTGTAGATGTCCACGAGATCTGGAAGTTTCTCAGGCCATTGATTTCTCTCATCAACTGGTAAGGTCTTGAGCATGTCAATGACTATGTGGTTCATCTTCTCACATAAACCGTTGTCTGAGGATGATAAGGTGTGGTGCGGATCTTCTTACACCCATATAGCCCTAAGAATTCTTGAAACAGAGCTGATTCGAAGGCAGGCCCTTGGTCAGTCAAGACTTGGTCTGGATACCCATGGGGGCGACAGAAGTAACTCTGGAAGGCCTTGGCTGCTACCTCAGCAGTTAAATCCTTAACTGGAAATACTACCAGGAATCTTGAGTAGTGATCGACGATGGTGAGAGCGTAGGTGTACCCGGTTCGACTTGGGTAAGCTTCACGTGGCCGAGAGCAACTATTTCAAGAGGTTTGGTGGTAACAATTGGCTGCAACGGAGCTTTCTGAGTTAGGTGGTCTTTCCTTCGAAGGTGACATGGTCCACAGTTGTTACACCATTTGTCAATTGAGCCTCGCATACCGACCCAGTAGAACCGGCCCTTTCAGGAGTCTCTCCATCTTCTTCCATTCAAAGTGTCCGGCATCATCATGGTATGCTTCAAGGATCATTTGGACTTCAGTCTTGGGAACTACAATCTGCCAGATTAGTTCATGGGTTCTTGGATTGAGGTATCTTCTGCATAGTTTACCTTGGTAGACAAACAACCTTCCTTTCTCTTTCCATAGGCGTTTAGCAGTTTGTGAGGCATCAGAATCCATGTTGGCGTGCTCTTGTGTGATCAGGTCCCTTACCAGGCTGACATCTGGGTCGTTAGCTTGAGCCTCCTTCCAGTCATGGTGGGTAAAGGGTTCACGGTCCTCTCTACACGTTTCTGGTTTCTCTGATGACATGTTGCTGTACCGGAATGGTAGGAAAGCAGGGTAGTTCAATCTCTTCCAGGTCATCTATGTCTTCTCCCTCTTCAGGAAGGTTAGGGCATTCTGGACAGGGCATCAGCATTGCCATTCTTGTGACCTGCCCGGTATTTTACAGTGAAGTCATAGTTTGAGAGTCTTGCTACCCAACGTTGTTCTAGGGCTCCCAGCTTTGCAGTCTCTAAATGTGTTAGAGGATTGTTATCTGTGAAAGCTGTGAACGGGGCGGAAGCCAGGTAATGCTTAAAACGCTCTGTGATTGCCCAGACCAGGGCCAGGAACTCTAGCTTGAAGGAGCTGTAGTTCTCGGTTCCTTTCTGTGGGACTGGAGCTTTCTGCTGGCGTAGGCTATCACCTTCTCCTTGCCCTGCTGGCGTTGAGCTAGGACGGCTCCTAGGCCTTCATTGCTTGCGTCATGTACAGTAAAAACGGGAGATTGTAATCAGGATAGGTCAGGATCTCTTCCCCAGTGAGAGCGTCTTTCAGCTTCTGGAAGGATTGCTCCTGTTCTGGGCCCCAGTGGAACGGGGGTCCCCTGATTTTGCCGTTTTTGGATTGACCTACTAAGAGATCTTGCATAGGTGCTGCTATCTTGGTATAGCCTTTGATGAAGCGTCGGTAGTACCCGACCAGTCCTAGAAATTGACGTACCTCTTTGTAATTGGTTGGTGCTGGCCAGTCCTTTATGACGGTGACTTTATTCGGATCCGGTGCTACGCCTTCAGCGCTTACCACGTGTCCTAGGTATTGGACCTTGGGTTTCAGCAGGTGGACTTGGACGGTTTTAGTTTCATCCCGTACTTGGACAGTGACTCGAACACTTCACTCAGGTGCTGGAGGTGATCTTCATAGGTCTGAGAGTATACAATGACATCATCAAGGTATAACAAGACAGTCTCAAAGTTTTTGTGGCCCAAACAACACTCCATCAGTCTCTGAAATGTTCCTGGGGCATTGCACAACCCGAATGGCATACTGTTGAACTCGCAGAGCCCCATGGGAGTCGTGAAGGCTGTTTTCTCACGGTCTTCCTCTGCAACGGAGACCTGCAAGTACCCACTAGTAAATCTAATGTGGAGAAGTAGTTGGCAGATTTGAGTGCAGCTAGTGACTCTTCTATGCGGGGTAACGGGTATGCATCTTTGTGTGTGACTTTGTTGATTTGCCTATAGTCTACGCACATTCCTCATACTACCATCTTTTTTTTTAACCAGGACTAGTGGTGCTGCCCAGGGACTACAGCTATCCCTAATGACTCCTGCATTCTTCATGTCCTGAAGCATCTCTTTTGCTTTTTGGTAGTGAGTGGGTGGTATAGGCCTGTACCTTTCTTTGATAGGTGCATGGTTGCCTGTGGGGATATGTGTGTTGTACCCCTTTAATCCTCCCAAAGTCAAGTGGGTGTTTGCTGAACACTTACTCATACTCCCAAACTACCCAGTATACTTCATTTTTCTGGTGAGTAGGTATATTGTCAGTTCCTACACTGAGCTCCTGACACCATTTCTCTAACTGATCTTTGGAGTGAGGGGTTCATCAGTGACTGTTTGTGCAGGGATTTTACATCAATTACAGCATCATCTTTTACTTGGTACAATTTTGCGACAGTTGCATATCTTGGCAGTGCTGACCTCGTCATCACCATAATTCAATATGCGTACGGGGACTCTCCCTTTTCTCACATCGACCAACCCCTGGCTGTCAAGAGCGTAGGACTACTATCAGACATTACAGGTTCTACTACAGCTTGGTAGTCCTGCCCTCTGAGGCCTATGGCTGCTCGACACCAGATCATCATTTCACTTCTGGGTGGTACCACAATTGGAATGGGATCTGTAACCCGCACTCTGCCAATTTCACCATTAGACAATGTTACCTGTTGTTGATAAACCAGAGCTCGGATCTGCTTTTGGATGGCTCTCCTCTCTCTGGGTCTACCAGCTTCAACACTCTGTTGGAGTAAGAACAACACTTCATCGATGCATTTAACCATAACTTAGTACCCAGTATTACATATGGATCTTTGTTGTTAGGTTTATCCTGAATCACTAAGATACCCTGGTTCTTCAGCTGGACCCTTCCCACCTTTACTGTAGCTTCCCATTGTCCCTCTATTGTAACTAGCAACCATTAGTTGCCTGAAGGTTCATATCGGGATTTGGGGGTTCTAACTTAACATCAGGCCAGAACTGTTTGTAAAGGGTACTCGGGATGATGTCACCTAAGATCCAGTGTCTATCAAGGCGGATATAGCGATGCCATCGATGACATTGGTAGATATGGACAGTCTCCTACATACTTGTATTCCCAGCTGGACGTTGGGCCTGAACAGTCTACTCCTGGGGTTGGCCCTTCTCGCCCAAGGTTGCCCGTTTAAAGGACGGGACTGTGAAGTACGTCTCCTAAGTCGTTCTGCTGACTGGTGTGGCATCTGTCAGGACTGCGGCGGTCTGCAGGTTTTCCTCGCGCGGCTGTGTCTTTCTCCTCATCCAGGGACGTCGTCAGGCGATGTCGGCGAGCTGAATCTTGTCCGATGACCTTGCATCTATCTTGGGTCTTCTCCCAGCTTGTAGCTTGGCCACGTCCTTCATCAGCTGCTCGACATTAGCACACAGTTGCTCAAACCGGTCAGGTGTTACAGTCTGTGCACGGGACTGAATCGCAGGGATTGGAGATGCTGCTGCCGGCACGGAAGGGGTGTCAGTATACTGCTGCTGTGAAGCGGGATCAGGCACTTCGGCGAGCTGTTGTCCCCAAACTGTTAAGTCTCTCAAAGTGTCAAACTCTGCGCCTGGATTTTGTATGGACCACCAGCTCGCTTGCTTTCTATCTTCGAATAGTCTAAGGCCCACAATAAATTGTCCAATTAACGCTTTGTTTTCATCTCTGGCACCATCAGGATCAACTTTTTTTAACAGTCTGAATGCTTCTTGCAGTCGCAGTGAATAATCTAGAACACTTTCTTGTGCCCCTTGTTTACAATGGTAGAAGGACAGTCTTAGGGTGCCTTCACATTTGCGTATGGGAAAGCAGCGTATGCTGCGTTCCCATACGCAGTCAAACGCATGCGCACTGCGGTTCCTATGTTTAACATAGGAACGCATAGTGCCTGTGTTTGCTGCGTTCGGGTGCGGATGCGGACGATATCTGCTCCTTCCGGTGTCCAGCATCCGCACCCGGGACGCAGCATGTTGCATTTTTTGTGCGCTCGGGAGCTTGGAAAATCGGCAAGCGTCCACAAGCGCACAAAAAATGCATTTTCTTCAATGGGTCCGCAGTGTTCGGCGCTTGACAGCGCGGGAGAACGCTGCGGAAATCTCCCGGTGGCCGCCGGTGATGTCACAGGAGCTCACCGACGGCCACCTGGAGATCAGCTGAGCCACTGCTGTCCTCCTCCCCGCCGCCGGTAAGCACCAGGACCTGTTGGCGGGGAGTACAGCTGATTTGACAGCTGTTTGAATCTTCCCGCGCCGACATCTCCTCTCGGTGTCGGCGCGGGAAGATTCAAACAGCTGTCAGATCAGCTGTACTCCCCGCCGACAGGTCCTGGTGCTTACCGGCGGCGGGGAGGAGGAGATCTCCGGCGCTGAACTCCTCCTCCGGCCCGCCCCCGGACAGCGCCGATTGGCTGCCGGGCTCCCTAGTGATGTGTCCGCAGGCGGACATTCTCCGCTGCGGACACATCATTTACACACCGCTTTTGACAGCGTTTGTGTCTGCATGCCATCAGCATGCAGACACAAACGCTAATGTGAAGGCACCCTTAATTCAGCTTCAGTATGCCGTTCAAAAACCTGGGTTAATTTAGCGAATATCTGCTCCACAGACTCCTGAGTTTCTACAGACCAGTTGCAGTTCAGCTGCGCCCGTTAACTGTCCCATAACAACTGAAGCTCTCTGCTTACCGGTCATAGGGTACATGTCCAGCGTCTGGCATATCTTCCTCTGGAAGGTCTCCAAGGTGCTGGGTGTACTGCTGTACTTAGGTAACCAGGTCGCATTAGGAACGTAGGGTAGAGACATCGGCATAATCGGAGCGGGTTGCGGTGGCATACCGCCGGCTTGTTGCTGTCCATCAAAAGGTATGTTTTGAGGTACCGCTTGGTTTAGTGGGGGTACCGCGTTGTTGGGAGCCGGGTTACTCATGGTTGCTCCCCCTTAGTTAAGTGTAGCCTTTCCCTCGGTTTCAAACGGAAGTGTCGGCCTCGCGGTGAGGAGTGAGGCACCACGGGAGTTTCCTGCTGCGTACAGGGGAAGTCGTCAGAGCGTGGGGGCGGGGCCAATCTTCGCGCCCTTTGCACAGTCACACCCCTTCTTCTCCCGCCTTTTTGCGCAGTAATGGCTGTTCAAATTTACAGTTCGATATTTACAGTCAATAAAAAGCACACAATACCGGGCCTGCTCGTATCCTGTTCGTGACGCCAAATTCTGACTCACCGTGACCGGGGTGTTCGCGTCGCAGGCGTTGACTCGCCTTTTGTCACGGAACCGCGCCTGCGGCTGTGAGGCCCGGTGGTCCAGATCAATAGGGGGGAATGGCGGAACAGTAGGGGTAGTTTGTCTTCGTGACGCCACCTGCGGGTGTTCTGGTAACCTTACCAGCGCTGCTAGGTCTCCGGGGGATGTTAGGCAGTAAGATGGGACGCTCCCCACAGAATGAGCGGGAGTCCCCGGAGCCGGGAGCTGCGCAAGATGTTGGGAGGCAGCTGCCGTAGTGCTGCTGCTAGGCCCAGGAATCAGACACAGACACTCCAAAGTCTTTTTAGTACCTTTACTGGTGGTTTTCAGGTACGCCAGACCGGGTTCGTGAAGTTAACACTCCTGGAGGTTCACAGCAAGCAGTTAGTTTAGGCTCCCTTCTCTCTATACTCCTGGTGCTAAGGTCGGGTGGATGTGGAATCCAGCCGGACCTGGCAGTGTGTTCAATAGAACGAATTTCACCTGGTTGTCAGCAATGAGGGCACTGTAAAAGGGTGATGATAATTCTACCTTCTTCCCTGGGCTCTCGTTGGTAGGTGCAACAGGTGAACAGAGCCTGAGCGAGTGTCATTAGTATATCACATCGGATGCTCTCACATTGGATTCAGTATGAGTGACGTACAGCCTTACTTTATGTCAAGGACTTCGTGCACGAAAATTAGTATGGACACCAAAACCCCAAAGAATATCAGATGCCAGGACACAGCACAGAATGACATAGCCTGAAGGGAAAAGCTCTGCAGTTTTGGGCAGTGAGATATTGAGAAATTAAGGTGCAAGGGCAAGGAAGTTCATAAGCCACTATGGCAAATTCCTTGCGCATTGTCTGTTGAGTGGCTGGCTGCATAGGATCTTGGCAGTCATGGCTAGTGAAGCAAGGCAAATTTGGTGCAGACTACTCCCGCCATCCTGATATCTTCAGTCTCTCACGCACTATGTTAAGCATCACGGTATCTGGCTGCAAATTCATTAAGCCTCAATTGGCTCCCACCCATCTCTTCCCATACTAATACACTCCTTAGGAACAGTTAGGGCCACCTTCCAGACAGATGTTCTTTTAACGCAAACACTATCTCACTATTAAGCTCACCACACCCCTACCAGAGGGATAAATTGCTTACTGAGAAGTCACCAAGGATGGGTTTATATCTGCACCGAGTGAGTGATTCTGGCCTGTGTCGTTGGCCAACTGCCTGGCTGCCCACACTCACTCCTGGAGGTGACCCAGAGGGTCCGATTAACCCCTTCCTGACCCTTGACGTAATACAATGTCAATATTACGAGATCTCCGCTACTCACGTGATAGCCCGGGTCCTACCGAAACCCCGGAAGCGATCACTGATCGCTTCCTGTGAGTGGTTGGCAAGTGCTGCCAACCACTCACAATGCGCATTTGTGACAGGTCCCAATGTGCTGCAGCTCACCGAGACCTGTCACAATTTATCAGACTGTGCAGCAGTGTGTCTCCCTATGGTGCTGTGTAAAATAAAGAATGAATTAATAAAGTTTTTACAAACATGAAAAAAAAACATAAAAGTTCAAATCAACCTCCTTTTCCCCATTCAAAATAAAAGTATTAAAAAAAAAAAAAAATACACATATTTGGTATTGCTGCATTCAGAAACGCCCGATCTATCAAGATCTAAAAATCAATTAATGAGAACCATAAACTGTGTAACGAAAAAATAGGTCCAAACGCCAAACATTACACTTTTTTGGTCGCCACAACATTGCTATAAAATGCTATTAAAACAGCACATCCACCCAAAAATGGTATCATAAGAAGCGTCAGCTCAAGACGCAAAAAATAAGCCATAATATAACCTCATATCCGAAAAAATGAGAACGCTACAGGTTGCAGAACATGGCGCAAAAAGTGCGATTCTTTTTTTTTTTCAAACTTCTGAATTTTATTCAGCACTTAGATACCAGTAAAAGTATACATGTTTGGTATCTACAAACTCGTACGAACCTGAGGCATCACACCGTCATGGCAGTTTTACCACATAGCGAACATGGCGACTAAAAAACCCAAAAAACAAACATGTAATTGCACTTTTTTGCAATTTCACTGCACTTGGAAATTTCTTCCATTTCCCTGTACACTATAGGGTAAAATAAATGATTGCATTTGAAAGTACAACTTGTCCTGCAAAAAAAAAAGCCATCATATGTCCATATAGATGGAAAAATAAAAAAAAGTTATGGCTCTTGGAAGCAGGAGAGCAAGAGTCACGATGACTATGGGAAAATGGGGATTCGGTGTCCCTGATCTGCCCCTCAAGCTAGGGAGCCCTGATCTAGCCCTATCTCAGGGGTGCATATAATGGAGGAGAGGCCTGAGTCTACTTTCCTGGCCCTGGTCCTGTCCAGCCCTGAAAAGATTCCAACTACCCCTGTAGCAGGGGAGTAATGAAACCCACAGATAAAGACAGACAAGGGAAAAAAGCAAAACTCAGTCACAAAGCATTCAGACCCAAAGGTAAAGACAATAAGAGGAGGAGGAGGAAAAACAAGGGTAGGAAGGAAGCTACAGAACAGCAGGGAAGAACTTCAAAAACCGCAATAAGTACATAGCCCAAATTTCTCCAGAAAGTCTGAGACACCACAACTAACAGACCTGACTCGCCCAACCCCAGGGCCGAGGGGTACTCGGAACCTGGCTAACTGTTCTACCGGGGAAGTCACAACCTGGCTTCCGTGACCCCAGGATAGTCGGTATTACTGTCTGGCTGGGGATCAGGTTCTGGGGTGTGTTGGATGACAATAAAGTTTATAGGGGGAATGTTCGTGACGCCACCTACGGTACTCGGTCAGCGTGGACTGATTCTGTGGGTCAGACCTCCAGTGTTGTTGGTATGGCAGATTGATGTCGTCACTCCCCGTAGGTGGAGCAGTACCTCGGGGCAGATGTGTTTAATAGAAGAGTGTGTAAGGCTGTGATTATGCTGGACCTTCGTGTCTCATGTACTGTGGCAGTCGGCGGCTCTGCAGGTGGGGTACAACACAGTCTCACTTCACCCAGTTTACTCACTTCAGTTACAATAGGTCACCGGGCGCTTCTCTCTACCAAGTCCAGTCTGGCCTGTCCACTAGGAATCGGGATAGCTCGCCTAGGACCCCTTCATGTGTCTCTCCATTCTCTGGTCACTCTCCCAGTGCTACTTCTTTGCCTCTCCTGTCAGTGCCTCCATAAGCAGTGACTGGATCTAGCAGCCACGGGTCCTGTTGGGTGATTGGTACCTGTCTTCTGATCCTAGTTCAGCTGCCTTCTCAGCGGGTCTCTTGGAGGCCTAGGTTTACCATCCCATTTCCTTAAGAACTAGGACACCACACCCGTTCAGTGAGTGCAGTACCCCTTTGTGGCGACCAGACCAGTAGGGCGCCACAGACCAACTTAGGATAAACTATAGCTGGCATGTGTGGCGTCCCACTGGTCAGTGCGCCACAGTAGGGGTACTGCACCCAAAACAGAGTGTGCGATATCCCCATCATTGGAGAGGATAATGTTGAACTGAGGCTCTCTTCCCAGCATCCCTACACCTAGACTAGAGGACGGAACAGCTAACCCATCAACAGGGTAAACCAGTCCCGGTGGGAGGAGTGTTAGAATAGAAGGAGCGGGAAACACACAGACAGAGAGAGTCTAGACAGAGGGACGAAGGAAGGAACAAGTCCTAGAGGGACACCACAGGGATGGCGCCCAAAAAGGAGTGGCAACCCAGACAGAAAGGGGAAACCAGTGTCAGACTGTCCGAGTAAACGTTCTGGGGAAATCCCGGTCCACAACGGGATACCGGATCCGAGTCGCGATGCAGGCGAGTCCAACCCTGAGCAGCCAATACCGGTGGGTCGCAGGTCTACCAAGCAGCCCCTGACCTCGTCCACAACGTGCAGCTCCACCAGGTAACCTCAAACCGGGTTGAGCCCCTTAGAGAAGAAGGGTCACCTCATCACACCCGACGGGCCTGGTAGGAAGTGGGTTGTACAGGGCAGAGCACGGATAGAAAGGAGGCGCAAGAAAGACACAGAGGACAGTGAACGTAGTAGAAGGAACACTTGGTGAACCTCAGAGAGACTTTGTACCTTCCGGTAACTACTCGGCTAGCTACCTGTAAAGACTGTGTAACTGTGTACCTGAACTGCCATGAACTGTTGCCAGTAAAGTACCCGTACAGAGTCAGCAAGCCTCCGGTGTTTTATTCTGTTAAGAAGTAGCTGCTGCCATAATGCCTGCAGGGAGCGTTATCAAATGGCTGCAATACCAGCATCCCCGGTGGTCTGACAACGGCGTCGGTGAGATCACCAAAAACTGCAGGTGGCGTCACAAGACTTTCTTTTTATTATTTTTCCCCTTTTTACCTAGTGACCCCCAGGGTTACGGGCCCGGGAAACGGCCACCGAGACATCACCCCAGCACTAACATCCGGGTACTGAGTTCCCAAAGACCCCTGGGCAGGTCACATAAATAGATGGATTCCTCCAGCCTAAATAGAAGGGACGCCACTATGATAGACCTCCTCACAACATGTGATAAGAGGAACATCAGAATCAGAAAGAGGAGAATCAGAACAAAGCTGGTAGATGGCCGAGTTTGCCTGTGTTGTTTTCAGACACCAGAGATACCATTGGGTAGAGTGTCAGAATCTGTAATCTGAACAATGTCCAATGCCACCATGACAGTCAGCAAAGTTTGTGCAAAACTCTGTGTGACATTAAGTTCCTGTTGCTCCTGATTTTCTCTTTTTTTCTGCAGGACTCTCCTCCTGATTTTAGACTAAAAGCCCTTTTTTTATAGATTGGGCCCCATCCCTGGGAGTATCAATAATGATTATTACCAACCTTACATAACTACAGGGGAACAGGGAGTAGCCTTTGCCTTTAGCCACTAGGTGGCTACATACACATCATGAAATACATAACTTTCAAGTGTAGACAGAAACACAATGTATTCTTTGTATCAGGGTGACAGCACCCTACACCATCTTACATGGTCCACAGAAGGGGTACTGCCTGTTAGTTTTATTGGAGGCCCTTACGTCATCTTGGCTGGTAGAAACACTATGGCATGTGCCCCAAGTACCTCTCTAGAATTTTGCTCTGCTTGTATTACAAGAGAATCTTATTAAAGGAGTTTTTATGTGTTTTTTTTGTCATCTCTAGCATTAGTTATTCTCCCTGAGCACAAAGTAGGTAAATTAAACCGTCTGATCCTTCTTTTCCCATATACATCAGATGTTCACCAGATCCTGGATTCTATCAGCTTTAATATGTATGGGGGCCTTCAGTTGGATTGTAGACATCAAATGATTGCCAGCTTAATACTTGTTTGGCCATAATCTATTACCTCTAACTCCACGGTAAGCAGTCAATCAAACCATATTGGTAGGAACAATAGATATTTTGAAATGGCTCAGCTCATGCTTTCAAGTCAGTTTAATTCAAGCCTCCCATTATGTCAGCTAAACCCACAGATATCGGTGGGCTTGGCAGTCAGTCCAATGTGTTTGGGAGTTTCTCCAGACTTTTCCATATCATCTTGGGGGTAGACATGGATTTGATATGTCTGATTTTGGCTCACTTTTGTTCTTGGCGAGGTAAGCCACTCCTAGAGAACTCGCTAGATGAGAACACAGGAGCACTCGGCAGAGCAAGCGTCCATATGTATGGAGGAGTCAGGAAAGAGAGCTGCCAGCTAAACAATAAGCCAATCCATCATTTGGATGACAGCAATTCTGTATATCTATTTTCATATGTCGTTCAGATCATATAAGAAGTTTCAGTACAAATATATAGTATATGGTGACTACTGTCTTTCCTGTTGGGAATCCTTCCCTTTCCATATCATTTCCATCTGGCAAAGATTGGCATTAAAGGGAACCTGACCTCTAAAAATGTGCCCCCAGCCTCTATATACCTGTCCCTGCACCATGGTAATAGATTTCTAGGCATCCCTTTCTGCTTGTAAAGCGATATTGTAAACTTTACAAAAGTTGTTTTGATACCTTATAATCTGCGGCTTCTCATGATTTGAGAAGCCGCAAAAGGCGTTCCTTTGTGTACCTCCCCGCCGCCTGCTTGTTATTTATTCACGCCCCTATGGGCGTGCTACAGAGCAGGGAGACAGTGCTCGTCATGTAAGGGGCGGTAAAGCTGCTATGACTCTAATTGTGTCATATCCGGCTTTACCACGTCAGTACACCCATTAGGTGTACAGTGAACAGACCTCGCGCATGCGCACTCGGCAGCGCGTGGTCGGCAATACACCCTAATGGTTGTACTGACGTGGTAAAGCCGGATATGACGCTATGACAGCTTTACCGCCCCTTACATGACGAATACTGTCTCCCTGCTCTGTAGCACATCAGGGCGTGAATAAATAACAAGTAGGGGCGGGGAGGCCCTGAAAGGAACGCCTTTTGCGGCTTCTCAAATCATGAGAAGCCGCAGATTATAAGGTATGAAAACAACTTTTCTAAACTTTACTATATCAATTTACAAGCACAAAGGGATGCCTAGAAATCTATTAACACGGTGCAGGGACAGGTATATAGAGGCTGGGGGCACATTTTTAGAGGTCAGGTTCCCTTTAAGACTTCTTCTAGTCATGAGTTGTCTGCAGAGTTTGTAATACAGATACTTTTCAATTATCACATTTCCAGCACCAAACAAACCTGTTCCCAACCAACACATTCTGCCATCCTGCTGCTACCCCGAGAGATATTGGTGCCAGAAAAATAATTATCCACTGCTAGCAGCGTTTCCCTGTGTGCTCGCAATAAGCGGTCACTAGGTAGCCTGCTGTATGAACTGGTTACCACGATACACATCAGGTAACCAGGCACAGCGTCTGCAGAAAGCGCCCCACACACGCACCTGCGCTTCTCTCACAAAATCTAAGTATTTAGCGCAGACACGCTAAATACTGAGAGCGCAGGTGTGTGGACAAGGCCATTCTCATCTTACTAAAACGAGCATAACAGCCAAGTCTTCCTCTATACTGTTAACATCCAAGTGTAGGTGAAGCAATGTTTCCATTGTGGTGCCTGTTCTGAGGCAATGAAGTCCTATACATGTTCTAGCTGTCTGTCACATGTAGACTGCTTTGCAGTCTTCTTGAACTGCTATACAGTGATTTCACATGTTTAATTCTTGTTGGTAAACTCTGAGTTAATGTCAGTAACTGTTGCAGCATTGCTTCTGTGTGTTGGCGGCTCTGTAGGTGGGCTGTTGTGTCAGGTGACCACTCCATCAGCTGTTCCTACCTGCTGGCATCGGCGATAGAGTTCATTCTGTGCTAAGACCGTGATGTGTGTGGATGCCAAGTGCTTGTCTGCTGTAAGTTCCTGGGCTTATCCTGATCCCTGGGTGGAGGTGAGAGGTTTATAGTCTGGTGCTGGATAGGAGCAGGGGAAGGTTGTCGGCCCAGACATCTCCACCTTTAGGAGTAATTCTGAGATCAGGTGTCTACTAGGGAACCCCAGTCTACAAGGTCAGACTAGCTTCTCTGATTCCCTTAGCCCATTTCTGCCTTCCTGCTACTACTCCACTCTTGCGCAACTAGCTCCCCATGACACCATCCTGTTAGCCGCATGCCTAAAGCCAACTTACAGCCTACAAATTATGAGTGTAGGACATAAAGCCCATGGCATTCCTGGTCTACCATAAGTTTTAACAGGTGTCCTCTGCCCCGTACCTTGCACTTGCTATACTTTTGATGACAGGGGCAACTTGAAGCTCCATCATGGTAGATGAAGCATTAGATTTTGTCCATTGAAACAGAAAGCTACCATGCGAGGAAAGGAAATATACATTTTTCCAGGGCAAGAGACATTTAATGTTTGTAATAAGGGACTTTAAATAATTATTATTAAAATTCTTTTTAGACCAGACACCAATTTAAAGCTGTTCAAATATAATTCCCTCCTCTAATTTTACTTGTGGCCTTAAGATTGGTACACTGGGGAAAGGACAAAAAACACTGTGTGATCACTTGGTCTCCTGATATCTCACAGACTGACTCTTTTTTAGATACAGTGCCTTGTGAAAGTATTTGGCCCCCTTGAACTTTTCAACCTTTTGCCACATTTCAGGCTTCAAACATAAAGATATAAATTCTAATTTTTTTGTGAAGAATCAACAACAAGTGGGACACAATCGTGAAGTGGAACGAAATGTATTGCATATTTTAAACTTTTTTTAACAAATAAAAAACTGAAAAGTGGGGCATGCAATTTTATTCGGCCCCTTTACTTTCAGTGCAGCAAACTCACTCCAGAAGTTCAGTGAGGATCTCTGAATGATCCAATGTTGTCCTAACTGACTGATAATGATAAATAGAATCCACCTGTGTGTAATCAAGTCTCCGTATAAATGCACCTGCTCTGTGTTAGTCTCAGGGTTCTGTTTCAAGTGCAGAGAGCATCATGAAGACCAAGGAACACACCAGGCAGGTCTGAGATACTGTTGTGGTGAAGATTAAATCTGGATTTTGATACAAAAGATTTCCCAAGTTTTAAACATCTAAAGGAGCACTGTGCAAGAGATCATATTGAAATGGAAGGAGTATCAGACCACTGCAAATCTACCAAGACCTGGCCGTCCCTCTAAACTTTCATCTCGAGCAAGGAGAAGACTGATCAGAGATGCAGCCAAAAGGCCCACCATCACTCTGGATGAACTGCAGAGATCTACAGCTGAGGTGGGAGGGTCTGTCCATAGGACAACAATCAGTCACACACTGCACAAATCTGGCCTTTATGGAAGAGTGGCAAGAAGAAAGCCATTTCTCAAAGATATCCATAAAAAGTCTTGTTTGAAGTTACCCACAAGCCACCTGGGATACACACCAAACATGTGGAATAAGGTGCTCTGGTCAGAGGAAACCAAAATTTTCCTTTTTGGGCACAATGCAAAACGATATGTTTGGTGCAAAAGCAACACAGCTCATCACCCTCAAAAACCATCCCCACTGTCAAACATGGTGGTAGTAGCATCATGGTTTGGGCCTGCTTTTCTTCAGCAAGGACAGGGAAGATGGTTAAAATTGATGGGAAGATGGACGGAGTCGAAAACAGGACCATTCTTGAAGAAAACCTGTTGGAGTTTGCAAAAGACCTGAGACTGGGACAGAGATTTATCATCCACCAAGACAATGATCCCAAACATAAAACAAAATCTACAATGGATGGTTCAAAAATAAACGTATCCAGGTGTTAGAATGGCCAAGTCACAGTCCAGACCTGAATCCAATCGAGAATCTGTGGAAAGAGCTGAAAACTGCTATTCACAAACGCTCTCCATCCAACCTCACTGAGCTCCAGCTGTTTTGCAAGGAGGAATGGGCAAGATCAGTGTCTCAATGTGCAAAACTGATAGAGACATACCCCAAGCGACTTGCAGCTGTAATTGCAGCAAAAGGTGGCACTACAAAGTATTAACTCAAGGGGAATTAATAATATTGCACGCCCAACTTTTCAGTCTTTTATTTGTTAAAAAAGTTTAAAATATCCAATAAATTTTGTTCCACTTCACGATTGTGTCCCACTTGTTGTTGATTCTTCACAAAGAAAATTAGAATTTGTATCTTTATGTTTGAAGTCTGAAACGTGGCAAAAGGTTGAAAAGTTCGAGGGGGCCAAATACTTTCAAAAGGTACTGTTGTATTTTATTGACTATTTGATATGAGTGAGATGGCAGCATATCCAGTAAAACCTGAAATGGATGATTTTCTACTGCCTAAGTCAATCATACTATGGAAAAGATGAGATTTTGTATTTCATGATTTGACTGTATCTGTGAAATATGTTATGTATACAGTAAATATATTGCTGCTACCTTAAACATGTAACAGTGTAATTATTAAATTTATATTTTTTTGTTGTTTTACTGTATATTTAAAAAAAAAGAAAAAAATTACATAAAGATAAAACTTGCAGTGGATGATATTTTTTATTTACATACATATACAGATTTTAATTGAACCTTCTCTACACCATTTACAGACTCCCTGAGAGACCTTTAAGTTATATATGTATGCTCCAGTAGCTCAAATATATAGTGTATTGGTTTGGCAATGACCTTTAGAATCACAACTTGTGACCTTTGCAGTAGTAGCCAGGGGCGGAATAGGCTTCAGAGAATACTATGACCCCAAACTCAGCAATAATACTACACCATGATTACAGAGTAGACACAGGGTCACTCACTTACCCTCACCCAGGGCACATCCAGTACCAGATCTATGCACATGTACATCCCAGTACAGCCAAGTCTAATTCTTTCTCTTTAAATGTAGAGCACCATCATATTCCTATGTGCTGTATATGCAGTGTGATATCTCAGTTCCCAGTAGGGATCGCAATCTAATTTAACTCTATAGGGCAATAGGAAGCCAATAGACTTGTCAGCATGTAAAAATGGGAAAACACTAAAACTTGCTGGTTAAGCCCAAGCAAATGGGCATTTATAATGCATAGAGCGTATACCTTAGTATAGATCAGACATTTCATTGGTGCAATCTGTGTGGCCTCACAGAGACCCAAAGAGTAGAGGGGTCAATTTCAACCTTTTAAGCAGGTCACATTGTGCATCATGATGAGCTATTGGAGTGCAATAGGCCCAAATAGTCTTTTTGCACAGAAGTCCTCTTTTATCAGTGTCTGCCGGTGCTATAGCTATTGTGCTGATTGAACTAGCAATTAGAGATGAGCAAACCTGTTGGGTTCAGAGTTTGGGTGCTTTACGTATCCAAATCACTAAAACTAGCATCGCTGTGCTCATGTACCCTTGGTGCTTGGCCCAGTGTGAGTCACTTGTAGTGTTTGATTGGCTCACACAGGAGGTAAAAGCAGAGTATTCAGTCATAGTAATAGGGTGGATGTAAAATAAATAAATGACAAATCACCGCCCTCCCGCTGCCGGAGTTGGCTTGCCTATAGCTGGCTGTATGTGGGCAGAGAGCCAAACTACCCAATTAGTGTCTTCCATAGAGGCGGGGCAAGTTTTAGCCCCGAACAGTGCATTTTTAAAAGTCCGGCTCCACCACCCAAACACAAACTTTAATGGGTCTGCTCATCTTTACAAGCAATGTATTTTTAGTACATAGAATCATAGCTTAGAAACATGGTAGACAAAACAGATCCACTATGTAATGTGTAATGCAGACTCTGAATGGAAAGTACATGGCATAGAGTTCCATCTTTGGTATTCTTACAATGTCTGTGCCCCGCACAGCCTCCTCAGCCCTTACCCTACTCATTATACAAGGTATTATCTTTGCACGGGGTCTCAATCTATCTATTCTATTCTATTCTAATATATAAAATTCTAATATATAAAAGCTGAAGGCCACTTTCGGAAAACCCGAAGGGTACTTCCGTGATGGCCTCTGGACCCATGGTGGTAACGTCACCACTGCGGGGTCCCCCGGCTACAGGGAGCGGCGGAGGAACGTTCCGCTCTCGGAAGTTCCGTCTGCCCTCCAGCCTCTCCCCTCCAGCCAGTACCGTAGCTAGCGGGGGGGCAGGGGGGCCGAGCGCCCCGTGCCACCCGGCATGAGGGGCCCATTGCCCCCACCCCCTGGGGGGCCCCGTGCTGACAGCAGCCGCCCGCCGCGCGCCCGGAGGGGAGGGAGGACAGAACTTCCTGTCCGGCAGCTCTGCTCGCCCCTCCTCTCCTCCTACAGCAGACGCACGCCGGCCGCGGTGAGTCTGCACCTTTCCCCCGGCCCTCACATCTGTCTGCCAGCACCCCCCCCCCGGTCCTCACATGGGGGTCCTGGGTGCTGATCTTGCCCCAGGGCCCGAAGCACGCCAGCTACGCCTCTGCCCTCCAGCCTCTGCCCTCCAGACTCCGCTCTCCCCTCCAGCCTCTGCCCTCCAGCCTCTGCCTTCCAGCCTCCGCTCTCCCCTCCAGCCTCTGCCCTCCAGCCTCCGCTCTCCCCTCCAGCCTCTGCCCTCCAGCCTCCGCTCTCCCCTCCAGCCTCTGCCCTCCAGCCTCCGCTCTCCCCTCCAGCCTCTGCCTTCCAGCCTTTGCTCTCCCCTCCAGCCTCTCCTCTCCAGCCTCCACTCTCCCCTCCAGCCTCCGCTCTCCCCTCCAGCCTCCGCCCTCCCCTCCAGCCTCCGGTCTCCCCTCCAGCCTCCGCTCTCCCCTCCAGTCTCCGCTCTCCCCTCCGGCCTCTGCTCTTGACTCACCGCGGCCGGGACTCCGGTTTAGACAGGCGTCGTCTTCTTCCTCCTTGTCACGGGGTGCTGCGCCTGCCGGTAGTGGGCCCGGTGGTACAGATCAAAAAGTTGAAGACGTCTTGTGGGAACAGATTAAGGGGTTAATTGTTTCGTGACGCCACCTATGAGTAGTTCAGTAAGTCTTACCGACGCTGCGGGGCCTCCAGGGGATGGAATGCAGCAAGATGGAACGCTCCCCACAGGTTAAGCGGTGATCCCCGGAGCCATGAGCTGCTTAAGATGTTGTGCGGCAGCTGCGGTTACCTTGTGTGCGGACGGACGTAGTCATAAGGAAGCACGGACACTGTAAGTCTCTGTAACGGGTAATTTACTGTAACCAGCAAGCAGTACATGGCATACAGTTAACGGGTAGTGGACCGGGTGGACTCAGCAGTGATAGGTGTCCCTCAGAGATCCGCGGTGTTCCTCCATTCTAGCTAAGTGTTGCCGTTGTCGCCCAGGAATACCAGGTCGGGTACAGGGAGGCTGCTTGAATGCCCTATCCGGGGTATACGTTCCGGATGCTTTGGGGAGCCTTGGGTCCCTTGGTGGGTACACCTCTGGTTAGACGACTGGATTTGGCGATGGTGGGGTGCTCCTGTAAAGCGATTCCTCCACTCTACTGGTTCGCATAGCAGAGCTGAACTGCTGCTAGCTTCGGTACCAGCAAACCGGCTGTAGATGGGCACGGGATGATTTTGAGCCCCCATGATGATGCCCGTAATTGGTAGGGAGATGGCCGGTAGAAGAGGGCCAGGGGGCCGCACGGGACTGTGCGAGCCCCCTCTCCTAGGTTGCAGAGCTGGGATTCTGCAGAGGGTCTTCTAGGTTGCTGTTACTCCTTCAGCCCTCCAACTCCAACTGTCTAAACTTTCCACTACACACTACCCTTGCACTCCGCCCACCAGGACCTTGATTGGCCCTCTATGCTAAGTGATGCATGCAGGGTATGGATCTCTGGGTTAACCACATGACTGCTGGGTCAGAGAATATTGTTGCTGCATTTATGGCTGCAATACCCTCCTGTGACGCACTCGGTGCGGGGCGCCACACTCTCCCCTCCCAGCCTCCGCTCTCCCCTCCAGCCTCCGCTCTCCCCTCTGTCCTCTGCCCTCCGGCCTCCCCTCCATCCTCTGCCCTCCAGCCTCCCCTCCGTCCTCTGCCCTCCGGCCTCCCCTGTCCTCTGCCCTCCGGCCTCCCCTGTCCTCTGCCCTCCATCCTCCCCTGTCCTCTGCCCTCCTCACCCCTCCGGCCTCCCCTATCCTCTGCCCTCCTCACCCCTCCGGCCTCCGCTCTCCTCACCCCTCCATATGCAATGTACAGCATGTGTATATATGTGTGTATGTAGTCTCTTCCGTCACTTTGTCCGCACTTCCCTCACTTTGTCCGCACACATACACACACACACACTCCGCTATACTTACCACCGGCCCTGCATCAGCCGCCTGGATCCTCAGTCGACATGTCGCCACCCCCGAACTACTGGATCCAATATAGCGTCCAAGAAGTGTCGCCAAACTTCCCGGACGCCATATTGGATCCAGTCGTCCGCGGGCAGCGACATGTGGACTCAGGATCCAGGCGGCGGGGAAGACGCAGGGTCGGTGCTAACTATAGCGGAGTGTTTATATGTGTGTATGTGTGTGTATGTATGTATGTGTGTGCTAAGCACTCTGCCCACGGCGCTGCGCTTACCACTCTGCCCACGCCGCTGTGCTGACCAATCTCACCGCACTCACTGCTAACCACTCAGCCACCGCACTCACTGCTAACCACTGAGCCACCGCACTCACTGCTAACCACTGAGCCACCGCACTCACTGCTAACCACTGAGCCACTGCACTCACTGCTAACCACTGAGCCACCGCACTCACTGCTAACCACTGAGCCACCGCACTCACTGCTAACCACTGAGCCACCGCACTCACTGCTAACCACTGAGCCACCGCACTCACTGCTAACCACTGAGCCACCGTATACTCTGCTACCCATTGAGCCACCTGTATACACACAATTCATTTCACCGCACTCCCCTAACTATTACTAAATAAACTATATATGGATTCTAGACTACCCGATTCTTTAGAATCGGGCTGCCATCTAGTGAATCTATAAACGTTCACCTACCATTTGCTATTTATAATACAATCCCATCAAGGACAACATCTGCAAAGAGTTTGTATGTTCTCCCCATGTTTCAATGGGTTTCAACTGGGTTCTCCAGTTTCCTTCCACACATCAAAGACATACTGATAGAGAATTTAGATTCTAATGGGGAAAGTGATGATGTGCTGCAGAAAGTGCTGCAGAATTCAGCGCTATATAAGCAATGCATAATTAATACAAATAATAATAACGCTCTTCTTTTGTGGTAGAGTGGTTTTAATCCCCTCAGGCACTAGTGCTCAGGGGCTTGTAAGTAGAGCTTTCAAAGTAATGGACACTTCAGTTCCACAAATGTGTTAAATTAATTATCTTCAGTGTGGTCCTTACCAGGGTTGGGGTCTCTCTAGGTCAGGTTGCGCTAAAGTTCCTGTAGGTGATGCCCTATGATTTGGGTCTCTGAAGGAACACCCTCTGCACAGTCTGCCCCAACAATGCCTCTCACAAGAATGCACCAGTCATTTTGAATGGGAACACCCAGCATTTCTTAGGGTCCTCACGGCCAGTATGCCACTACCCTTCATGTACCCCATCCTACTGAAAAATACAACATCCCCCTTTTAAGACCATTCATAATCATTCTACGCCACTGTAATCACAATGGAGAGAAAACAGCGTGCTCAATGATGCCAGTGCACATCTATGAACTAAAAGCAAGCAGCTACAGGAAGGATACAACTTAATTTACTCTGTGTAGCCATGCCTCCAGTAAGGCATGCAGATACAATTTCAATGTTCTTTACCTCCAGATTAACCCTATATCCACAGGTAAATAGCATTTCTCGACATGACAAGATTCCTTTATCTTGCAAAAAATCGTAAATGTCTTCTCAGTAATTGTGGCAGCTGCTTATAGAATCAATCTTTACTCAGGCTGTATCCAGAGTCTCAGAAGGGGTGCAACATTACTAGCAGGGGCGTAACTACAACAGGTGCAGGGTTTGCAATCGCACCCAGGCACTGGAGCCGAGGAGGCCCCAAAAGTCCCTTCGGCCTATAGAAAAAGACTATTGCTATTAAAGATTTGCAACAATTGGGGGCCCCATTGGAACTTTCACATCAGGGCCCATGAGCTTCAAATTACGACACTGATTACTGGACATTCCCCCATTATGTTGCCAGCCAACACATTTAGGGAACATCCACAGAAGGATAATTTTCTATCTTTCCCTAGGACTGAGGTGCTCACACTAACAAATAATAAAAGCCACAAGACTTGCTTACATTTCTGTGGCTGAAGCCTTTTCTGGTGATGTTTTCAGAGTATTAGCTTCTAAATTGCTCTTACAAGTCTCATGTGCGTTGGATGAATCCTTCAGCTATCTCCGCATTGGTAGCATGTCTTTACACGCTGACTCATCTGCACTACCTGTTGCCTCCTCTGGCTCTACCTGGGCTTTATTGAAATTGGGCATCTTCTCCTGTGTTCCCTGCAACCTGCCCTGATTACCATCAAAAACATAAAGGTGGAAGGAGCAAACACAAGGTGTAGTTTAGAGAAGAACAAGAAACAAAGTCACAGACCTGCAATCTTAGGCCGCCTTCACACCATGGTTTTGTGCTGTCAGGTTTTGTCCGGTGTTTAGGCAGGATGCACCAGACAGAACTTGACAGCACCGGACGAGCAGAAACTGAGGGTAAATATGCCCTCCGATCCTGCTTTTTCCGGGTTAATTTCTGCTAATTGCTGCTGCTGTCCGCGGTGCTGAAATTTCAGCATTCTATGCAATGGAGATGTCCAATGTCCTGAAAGTTCACCCTGTGTGAGCAGTGTTCAGAGGTGGCTCTGAAATTCTGCTGCTGTCCATGGTGCTGAATGAGCGCAGCAGCATTTCAAAGCCGGTGCTGTTCAGTACAAGGCGTCCAGGAAACAATCCGATTTTTTGTTAGATCAGGGGAGAACCGGCGCCCATAGACTCCCATGTTATAGGCGTCGAATCCTCCCGGATATGGGAGGATCCCGTTTTGTTTGTTTTTTGCATCGGACACAAAAAATGATGCTGACTCCGATTTTGTGTCTGATGCAAAATCGGACAAAACCGAATCAGGGAGAAAATACAGTAAACCAGATGGCCAAATAGGACCAATCTGGCATCATAGGGATACATGGGGCAAAACCTGATCAGGTTCTGTCTGGTTTCAAACCGGACAGAACATGAAAAGTAAAAACCGTGGTGTGAAGCCGGCATTAGCCATTTACATGCTACTGCTATTTCTGCACCCCCTACAGCCAAGGCCCTGACCACAGTTTCAGCTCTCTGGAAAGTTTCCCCACAATGTAAAAAGCACAAATTAAAACCAATTGTCGGAGAAAATCTCAAATATAAAACATCTGCCAAACTCAGCACTGCTCTATATGTATGGACAGGTCATTTTTGCTCTTGCTTTATACTGTAGAGTATATTATATATGCAACCATCTGCATTAAAACTGTTCTAGAGCGCACACCATTGTACACGATAAGTTGTATTGTGTCAAGCCTTGTCTCTTCTGTCTCTCTTTTTCTTCACTGCTTTCAGCCTCTTTTCCCTTGGGAGCTGTGAAATAAAACAGGGGAGGAGATCCTCAATGAGCGGCTTTATTCCTGTAGCCCATTAATTCACCCTAATGTTCTTCGATTCATGTATTTTATGCTTTATTTTTTGATTGCTTTTGTTTTTAATTGTGCCCGGCTAAGAAGAAATCCTTTAGAATGAGCCCGCTGGCAAATCGAGAAGAAGAATTTAAAAGGGCCATGGACCCTTGAAAATGATTAACCATTCCCGATCTTTCATGCCCACCACCCACTCATTTGCATCAATACAGCATTTTGGCCACATTCAGTGTTGCATGGTCAATTCTTATCAGCAACTTTTAAAATTAAGCTATATCTTATCTTGTAAATATTCCATACTTTCTCCTCCCCATCATCATGTAGAATGTAAGCTCGCAAGGGCAGTATCCTCATCCCACTAAACCAGTCTGTCATTGTTAATTTGTTTACTGTAACCTATATCTGTATTATGTATGTAACCCCTTGTCATGTACAGCACCATGGCATTAATGGTGCATATAAATAATAATAACAATAATTTATGTAGAGTTCATGGCACTATCCATTTGCTTGATATCCAGACTGGCATCCTCTATCACATGATTGAGTAGTTTACATTGTACAGGTTCCATGGAATGTGATAGGAAGAATCTTCTTGATTCCCAATAGTTTTCCAACCATGAAACTAAAGTTCAAGTAATTAGATCATTGAGTCATGCAACGTCATCACTAACGATGTTTATGAAATTGCCGATTTATCACACAGAGTGATTGAGACACTAACTCATGGTCTGATAATATGGACACATAAGCAGCCAAAAAGCATAATTTTGTGCTTCTTTCTAAATAACCATTCCTCAATAAATGAGAGATACCTATGGGAAAAAATTCTGCTTGCCTTTTTGTACAATTGGAGCCATACTTACTGTTGTTACAGTTGATGCCAAGATAGCATCAAAAAAGAGATTGTCCACTACTTTAGTGTTGATGGCCTATCCTCAGGATAGGTCATCAATGTCTGATCAATGGAGGAGTGCAACAACCATCACCCCCGCTGATCAGCTGTTATCGGATGGCGGCGGCCAAAACTGTTCAGTTACGCAGTTGCTTGGCACAGCACCATCAACTCCGTAGTTGTTACCGCCAGATACTGCACATCCGCCCTTATTCAAATCAATAGAGGGCGGATGTGCAGTACCTGTCCATGAGTACTATTGTGCTGACAAAGCCGTGCAGCTTCATAGCTGAGCAGATTTGGCCGCTGCTGACACCAGGAACAGCCGATTAGCGGGGTGCCGGGAGACATACCCCCAACAATCAGACATTGATGACACATAGGCCATTAATGGTAACATAGTGGACAAGCTCTTTAGCCTTATACTACATGTATTTTAGTACATTTTTGTCTATTCTATATTCATTCTCCTAATATTTAATTTTATTTTAATCTGGAATTGTATAACAGCTGCAAAGGAGTCGGCCACCAACAGCAGGCAGCACAGGGCACATATTATGTACATATATATTAGGGACTAGCTGTACTACCCGACTACGCCCGGGTTAATAAATAACTGCTGTTAGCTATAACAAAATAGAATTTGAATATGTCATATTAATGACCTGTAAGAAAATAGACAATACAAAAACCCGGCACTCAAAGGTATGATGAGAAAAATTGAAAACACATCAGACGGTGTAGAAAGAATGAACTGTGTTTTTATTATTTTCTTGCAGTCGAGCACGGTGTACAGTGTAACGTTTCGGCTTTTATAGCCTTCTTCAGACACTGATTTTACACTAGGTGCGTTTTTTGTGCTAAAAGGAAACTGCAACGAGGATAAATGAAAACAATGTCACAACTCATAAGGCTTTAGGTAAGTACAATGTATGGGGTCATCTGTATCAGAATGTCAGGGGAACTCCACTTGGTTCTATAGTGATCACGTGGAACAACGATGAGCTCCTTACACTAATGTAGTCAATAGGATTCTGGAGCTTACGTCCGTGGGTCTATATACTGTTATGGTTCTAAGTACCCCATAAATGGTCTTATAGATCACATAGTCTCTCAGTAACTTCTAGAAATGTATCTCACTAACAAGACTACCTTGAAATAAGAAGAAGATATGGTAAGCCCCTGGCTTCTAATAGTGCCCCACAAGGACTGTGCTACATGAAGGGTGAAAATGCCTTAGGCAGAGCGGCTGTGCAGCGTGCAGGGTGCTAGGGTCCCTAGTTACCCGCTGTGTACCTTAGATACCACCCGCTGAGCGGAGGAGGCTGGTAACTAAGGTACACGTCGGGTATCTAGGCAGCGCGCGCTGCCTAGATACCCGCAGTTTACCTTGGATACCAGCTCCCAGCGCTTGTGAGAGGCGCTGGGAGCTGGAATATCGCTACTCCCGGTGTCACACGCAGCGATGCTGCGTGTCCACAGGGCGACAATCGCCAGGTTTTAAGGTGCTGTCACACATAACGATCGCTCCAACGATCCCGACAGCGATAACGACCTGCCGGGATCGCTGGAGCGTCGTTACCTGATCACTGGGGAGCTGTCAAACAGGCAGATCTCCCCAGCGATCAGGCCATGGGAGCCACCTCCCACATCGCTCCCTGCTTAGCACTGCCTTATAGGCAGCGCTAAGCAGGGAGAACGCTGGTAACTATGATAAACAGCGCGGTATCCAGGCAGCGCTCGCTGCCTAGATACCCGCTGTTTATCATAGTTACCAGCGTTCTCCCTGCTTACAGGCAGTTCTAAGCAGGGAGGACGCTGGTAACCATGGTAAATGCCGGATATCTAGGCAGCGCGTGCTGCCTGGATACCCGGTGTTTACCATAGTAACCAGCCCTGTGAGGTCACTGATCGCTGGTTTCTTGCGGTCACACGCAGCGATGCGTGCTGACCAGCGGGAAACCAACGATCAAAAAATGACCCACAGCACTTTGCAGCGATCAGCGACCTCACAGCAGGGGCCTGATCGCTGCAAAGTGTCACACAGAACGACATCGCTGGAGAGATCGTTGTAACGTCACAGTTACAACGATCTCTCTAACGATATCGTTATGTGTGACTGGGGCTTTAGAGCAGGTTCTAAAACCTGGCGATCATGTATGTCACACGCGTCAATATCGCTGCAACGTCACGTGCAGCCGATATCGTGCAGGCGATATTGACGCGTGTGACAGGCCCTTTAGTTCCTTCTATTCTAGTTTTTTGCCTGTTTGTCTCTTTTCTTATTCTAGTCATGAATCAAGAGGTTCAGGATGAAAAGTTTTATAGGTCCCTAAAATAATTTTTTCTGATTATATCAGATCACAAATCTTCTGTACAAAATGTTCTTGATATTCATCTGTTCTGGACATAGACTAACAAGAATTATTACAAAACAGTCAAAAATCTTTAATCAGTCTGTGACTAATATTTCAGCCAAATATTTGGTTTTGATTTTTCTGTAAATTTGTCAACTTGATTCTTTAAAACTGAACTTTTCCTAACAATGAAGTTAATTTTCCAGTTTATTAGGGGTCATTGTTCTGTCATTTTACCATATGAAACCATTGATTTTAGGATTTGCAGAATGCAGCCATGAACGCCCATTTCCCAGACACTATTTTTCAAATTTCAGAGGTAATTGGAAAGACATGAAGCTGAATATAGTCCCTGTTCACAGTATGTTAACTCATTGTAAAACAGAGGGCTGAGTACTAGCTAAAGTGTAATCTGTCTTATTACACTGTCTAATCTATCTTAACTAGGAGGTGGAGAACATAAGAAAACTGATTGTGGGATTTTTTGAGGAGACATCTTATTGATCAGGAGAAGAATGGTATTAGGCTGGTGAGTGTTGGGGGTTAGTGAAGTGGCTGCAGGATTCTCAGGCTACTGTGAAAGTCGCTGGGATCAGTTAAAGTTTAACTCTCCGCAGGACGCGGACCCAGCATGTGGTAGAATAGCGGACAAAAAGCTGAAGATGCAACCACTCTCATACCTAATAGCTTCTACGTGATGAATGATATCCATGTCAGCTATATACAGTACAGACCAAAAGTTTGGACACACCTTCTCATTCAAAAGTTTTCTTTATTTTCATGACTATGAAAATTGTAGATTCACACTGAAAGCATCAAAACTATGAATTAACACATGTGGAATTATATACTTAACAAAAAAGTGTGAAACAACTGAAAATATGTCTTATATTCTAGGTTCTTCAGAGTAGTCACCTTTTGCTTTAATTACTGCTTTGCACACTCTTGGCATTCTCTTGATGAGCTTCAAGAGGTAGTCACCGAAAATGGTTTTCACTTCACAGGTGTGCCCTGTCAGGTTTATTAAGTGGGATTTCTTGCCTTATAAATGGGGTTAGGACCATCAGTTGTGTTGTGCAGAAGTCTGGTGGAGACACAGCTGATAGACCTACTGAATAGACTATTAGAATTTGTATTATGGCAAGAAAAAAGCAGCTAAGTAAAGAAAAACGAGTGGCCATCATTACTTTAAGAAATGAAGGTCAGTCAGTCCGAAAAATTGGGAAAACTTTGAAAGTGTCCCCAAGTGCAGTTACAAAAACCATCAAGCGCTACAAAGAAATTGGCTCACATGAGGACCGCCCCTGAAAGGAAGACCAAGAGTCACCTCTGCTACGGAAGATAAGTTCATCCGAGTCACCAGCCTCAGAAATCGCAGGTTAACAGCAGCTCAGATTAGAGACCAAGTCAATGCCACACAGAGTTCTAGCAGCAGACACATCTCTACAACAACTGTTAAGAGGAGATTTTGTGCAGCAGGCCTTCATGGTAAATTAGCTGCTATGAAATCACTGCTAAGGACAGGCAACAAGCAGAAGAGACTTGTTTGGGTTAAAGAACACAAGGAATGGACATTAGGCCAGTGGAAATCTGTCTTTGGTCTGATGAGTCTAAATTTGAGATCTTTGGTTCCAACCACCGTGTCTTTTTGTTTTGCGACACAGAAAAGGTGGACTCACTCACTCCATTGGAAATATATTAGAAATTCTGATTATTCTCTATCTACCCCTGATTGAATACATCAATAAATAATGATAAATATACAGTACAAACCAAAAGTTTGGACACACCTTCTTATTCAAAGGGTTTTTTTTATTTTCATGACTATGAAAATTGTAGATTCACACTAAAGGCATCAAAACTATGAATTAACACATGTGGAATTATATACTTAACAAAAAAGTGTCAAACAGCTGAAAATATGTCTTATATTCTAGGTTCTTCAAAGTAGCTATCTTTTTGCTATGATTGCTGCTTTGCACACTCTTGGCATTCTCTTGATGAGCTTCAAGAGGTAGTCACCGAAAATGGTCTTCCAATAGTCTTGAAGAAATTCCCAGAGAGGCTTAGCACTTGTTGGCCCTTTTGCCTTCACTCTGCGGTCCAGCTCACCCCAAACTATCTCGATTGGGTTCAGGTCTGGTGACTGTGAAAGCCAGGTCATCTGGCGTAGCACCCCATCACCGTCACACTTCCTCCTCCATGCTTCACAGTGGGAACCAGGCATGTAGAGTCCATCCGTTCATTATATAGTGGGAACATAGCAATATAGTTTATCTAAGTCACTGAACCTACTGTTACAATTGAGAGGAGAAAACAAAACTTTGAAGAACTTTCCAATTTCTGTATAATAGGAGAAAGCTTTCTTTACGACGCACCCCAGGGCCAGGGTACTTGTATCCCGGCCGTAGCTTTAAGGGACTATCACTGGTTGCCAGTGCCCGGATCCATGGCCCTGGTGGTCACAAAAAAGGGGTTTAGTAAAAATAGAATAATAAAAGTTTTTTTAACGTGACGTCACCTGCAGTATCTGGTGATGGCACCAGCGCTGCCAGCAGACCTGTGGGGACGATGGGTAGACAGCCGGATGATGTTGCTCCCTGTAGGTGGAGCGAAGTCCCCAGGGCACTGAGCTAAAGAAATAATTTCACACTGGGAGAGGCGCATGCTTCTCCTTAAGACTGGAACACAGGTGACCAATTTAGTAGAAACAAGACACAGGAGACCTTCTTGCTCTGCACGGGTATTTACTGGTGACTTCTCAAGCAATTCACAAAATACACAGTCATGGGTAGCTGGCCAGGTAGTCACCAAAGGATGCAAAATCTCTCCCAGGCTCTCTATGATGTTCGTTCTGGTAAAAACTTCTGTCCTTTTCACTCACTGCGCTCTCCTTACTATCCGTGTGCAGCCCTGCACGGAGCTCTCTTCCTTCCAGGCCCATTGGGTATATAAAGGTTACCTTTCTCTCTAAGGGGCTCAACCCGGTTTGGAGCTCCTGGTGGGAACGTGCGTGTCGGACCAGGTCGGGGCTATATGAAAGGCTTTCGATCCACCAGGTTTGGCGGATCAGAGGTAAACTTTCCTGCACCGCACTCGGAGCCGGTACTCCATCTTGGACTGGGTTCCCTCCCGGACTCGCAATTTTCAGTCCGGCACAGGCTTGCACAAGCCAGTGATCCCTTTTCTGTCTGGGTTGCCTTCCTTTTTCAGGCACCCTGCACCACAATCCTCGCATGGACCTCCTTACCCTCCTTCCCTTACGGTACTCTCCTCACATTCTGACTGTCACTCCCGCTTCTTTCACTACACATCAGCTCATTCCACCGGGACTGGTTACCCTGGTAATGGGTACAGCCAATTGGTCCCCTAGCTCTAAGTGTATGACTGCAGGGATGAGGCCTCAGATTAATGAGGCGGTCGACAGGGAATGGGGTACTCGGGTACCGGGGCTGATGGCGGCTTTGATGGGGGATCACGGCTGGTCGATCCCCGGTCCCGTGCCCTGGACCCTCAATGGTGAGGAATGATGGGGAGTAAGGGGATTGTTAACGTGACTGCCACCTATGGTACCTGGTAATGGGTATACCAGCGCTGCAGCCGGCCGCTGAGGTGATGGTGGGTGCAGCAGAGTGTGGTACAGCTCCCCACAGGTGGATCTTTACTTCAGGGCAGCGGGGATGGATGAGGGGAGTAGTAGTTAAGTCTTTGCTGACAAGGCGGTAAATTGCGGCGGTTAGACATGCACACAGACACACAGGGATTGTTGTTTTGGTACCTTTTACTGGTGACAGGGTAACAGGTACAGTCCAGAGTATTAACCAGGTCCCCGATGCAACTTGGGACTTCCACTTTAGAACGTTATGAGGCCTCCTCTGTGTCTGTGCTCTGTGTTATGGGATGAGTCCTGCCTGAGCCTGAACCCACCGTTTCTTCTCCCTCTCTGGGCTTTGTCCTAAACTGGCAATGAGGTCCTTCTGCGGGGTCCCTGTCTCTCCTATGACCCCTGGTCCTATACTTGGTCAGTTTAGCGTCTCTTACTGGCTGTCCTCAGGGCTGAACCCCTCCTGAGACTTCTGGGCTTTTGCTGTTGCTCTGGATGCTGGCAGCGTTAGACTCCAGTGTCCAGGTGTACTAAAGGGCGTTAGCAACAGGTTCCTTTTCTTAGTTCCCTGCTTTCTCCACTTGCCTCCGACCCTTTCCCTAGGGTGCGCACAGCGGTCAGTGGTCCCTGGTCCTGGGCCTGGATCTCTCTCCGTCTCCTCTCTCTTCTCACTCCCACTGCAGACTCAAACTGAAACTACAGGGACTGACTAACTCCTCCACTCAGGCCTGGATGTTCTTAAAGGGGAACTGACTTAAGGCAGCCAGTAGGGCTCCCCCTTCAGTCTGGGGTAGAAGGTGTGGTGTGCTGTGCTAACCAAGGTGTAATTCCCTCCTTGCACCGGTGGAACCTGTGGCAATCCCCCGCAGAAGTGCCACATTAACATCACCATCCTCTGGTGACCGGGATACCGCAAACGCTAGTCTAGATGTAGTACTCCTTCTGTGGCGCACTGGCCAGTGGGGTGCCACACTTACATCTTAGATAACCTAGCGTTTGCATTGTGCATGTTCTGCACATGCAATAGTCAAGTTTTTATCATCCACCATAGCAAATTAGGTTTATTAGCACAATTTACAAACTTTCTGCTGTGTGTAATAAACCAATCAAACAAGAATAATTTAAATACTTCAACACAACTAATTTAATGGCATGGCCCAATGCAGGCAGTAGGACAGCTGATTAACACTAAGGAATCTTAGCCCACTCCTCACAGTCAATAGCCTCCAATTCACGAACATTCTTGGGTTTGCATACTGCAGCACCCTTCTTCAAATTCCATCAATGATTTTCTAGGGGGTTAAAGACAGACGACTGTGATAGAAACTCTAAAATCTTTTATGACTTCTAAAACTAGGGGCTCGTTTACTTTGAGACACATTGTCCTGTTGGAAGATTCAATTAAGCCCGCGTCTCAGCTTCTTCCCAGAAGGCATGAGATTTTCTTTGAGGTTTTCCAGATACTTGCTTAAATTCATCTTGCCATACTGTTTTCTGTTGCCAGAGAAAGCATAGCAGCCCACTATGCATCACTAGAGGTAGAGTGTTTTTTTCAACATTAGCCACTAATCCACATGTTTAAAAAGTTCCAGTTTATTTTATATCTTCACTGAGCAGAACCCCAGAAATTCTGTGACTTAATTATATGGTTTCAAGCAGTAGAAGCGTAGATTTTTGAGTTTGGCAATAGAGACCTTTAGTTTTAGTATGTGTCTTACTGTACAGTTTGTAGCTTCAATGCCTGCTGCCCCAAAATGTTACTTCAGGTATTTTGCGGTAGCTCAAGCATTTTTACCACCCACCTCCTCAGGAGTCTGGTAAAAGATAGTTTCCTCTTTCTATTATGTCCAGGTAGGTTAGCCAATGTTCCTTTAACTTTGAACTTGTGACCAAAGCTTCCTACTGTATCTTTATGAACATTTAATGCCTTTGCTATCTCTATGTATCCATTTATGTTCAAGACAATGATTTCTTCTCTTTACTTTTTGGAACACTCTTTTGACTTAAAGGGGTTTCCCCACGAATACAATATCCTTTTATATGATTACAATTGTCATAACTTTACTTTTTGTAATTTGGTTTATTTAAAAAAAAAGTGTAGTTTTTCATCAATCTCCTCATGTATGTGGTGCGGCAGAGCTGCCTCTGAGTCACGTAACAGCTCTGTCTGACCTGTCTGTGCCTCCTAGTAACAGTCGCGCATGCAATGTGCTGAGCTCAGCCTACAATCATGGCTGCTCCTTACATGAACGCGCATTGCTGCTCATGCGCACTGACAGTTTGTGACAGACTGCCTGATAGCTGTGGCGGAGAGCTAGAAACTGTAGCTCTGTGCTTCGCAGCTTATCAAGGAGTCTGTCTGACAGGGAGCGTCCTGACACAGGGAGACCCTCACCTGTCCTGCAGACAGCTATGCCCTCCCATATAGGACCACGGAGCTCTGCCCCCTCCAGCAGCATCACTGCCAGTATACAAAGCGTCATAGAGGGGCGGCGCCTACCGGAGGGCGGAACCAAAGTCAACACTGAAGTTCAATGGAGGGAGCAGAGCCAACTAGAAGGGGTGGAACCAGAGCAGCATAAGAAAGAGACTGCTGAACACAGAAGAGGTGATGTACAAGCAGGGAGAGAGACAGCAGAGGCAGAGATGAGACATGCAGGGAGACAGACAGCTGAGGCAGGGATGAGACAGGCAGGGAGAGAGACAGCTGAGGCAGAGATGAGACAGGCAGGGAGAGAGACAGCTGAGGCAGAGATGAGACAGGCAGGGACGGAAAAGAGATAGACAGTGACATGAGACAGACAGGGACAGAAATAGACAGGCAGGGACATGAGACAGGCAGGGACAGAACAGAGACAGTGACATGGTAACATGAGACAGACAGGGACAGAAAAGAGACAGTGACATGAGACAGGCAGTGAGAGAAAAGAGACAGGCAGTGACATGAGACAGGCAGTGACATAAAAGAGACAGGCAGTGACATGAGACAGGCAGGGACAGAAAAGAGACAGGCAGTGACAGAAAAGAGACAGACAGTGACATGAGACAGGCAGGACAAAAAAAAAGCAGGCAGTGACATGGGACAGGCAGTGACAGAAAAGAGACAGGCAGTGACATGAGACAGGCAGGGACAGAAAAGAGACAGGTGTGGAGCCCACTTGGATGGGGTACTCGGTGCCGGACCAGGGTTCTGCTGGGGATATCACGGCGGTATTTGTCCAGACCGTGTCCCAGGTTCTCACAAGTAAATGGGGGATATTTACAAGGGAGATTGTTTGTTGTGACGCCACCCACGGGTTGTGGTCAGTAAAGGGGATCACCGCTGCAGTGTGCTTCTGTCAGGAGGATGGATGGATGCTGCAGCCAGGTGGATGAGCCCGCTGCTGGTCGGGGCAGCTCCTGACAGGGTGTGGAGTGCAATAACAGTTCTGTATACCTGGAATTAGACACGTGAGACTGAAGCAGGGTTCACCAGGTTTACTTGCAAGTTCTTACAAGTCAAACAGTTCATAACACAGTTCAGTACTTTACACAGATAACTCCGGACACTTTGAACCCTCTGCAGCCAGGCTGTCGCTCTGAGACCCCTCACTCTCTCTAGTTAACCTTTCCGGCTTGCTCTTTCTCTTCCCTGTGAGTTGTATGTATGTCGGTTTGTCTGGGGAGCCGGCGTGTAGCTTCAGTCCCCCTCAGAGCTGACACTCTGGTTTCAGCCTAGCCTTGGGTAACCCTGTCTTTCAAGGGCTTACCGGGCTCCTTCCAACCCGTGTGACTACCAGATACTTCAAGGGAACCTATCCTGCCTGTAGTTGGTCAACGCTGCCGTACTCCTTGGACCCGGTGTTACTGTCCTCACTTCTCTGTGGGCTGGGGGCTATGGACGAGCTTTCTCTCCATGGATCTGTGTCGCTCTGGATTCTGCGTCTCCAGGGAGCCCTATCCCTCTGGGAAGAGTCACTTTCTGCGGTTCTTGTCTTTACCTCTCGGCACCCACTGGCCTACTAACTCCCTCCGCCTACTGTTCTCTTTTTGTACTGGTCTACCACCTGACTTACCTTCCCACCCACTTTCCTCTAAACCCCACCACCCCTTGCCCGCCTAGAGTCCCGAGCTCCGGGTTGGGTGTCGAGCTCCTGTGGGTGTGTGTGCTGTGAGGGTGTTTGTTGCACAAACTGTCTGCCTTCTGCCTGGCTGCAGTTCCCTAGGTGGCCACCCTGGTCACAGGGGCACCACACATGCAGGGACAGAAAAGAGACAGACTGTGACATGAGACAGACAGAAAAGAGACAGGCAGTGACATGAGACAGGCAGTGACATGAGACAGTCAGTGACATGGAACAGGCAGTCCCTTACTGTCTCATGTCACTGTCTCTTTTCTGTCCCTGCCTGTCTCATGTCACTGCCTGTCTCTTTTCTGTCACTGCCTATCTCATGTCACTGCCTGTCTCATGTCACTGCCTGTTCCATGTAACTGCTGTCTCTTTTCTGTCCCTGCCTGTCTCATGTCACTGCTGTCTCTTTTCTGTCCCTGCCTGTCTCTTTTCTGTCCCTGTCTGTCTCCTTCTCTTTCACTGCCTGTCTCTTTTCTGACCCTGCCTGTCTCATGTCACTGCCTATCTCTTTTCTGTCCCTGCCTGTGTCATGTCACTGCTTGTCTCATGCCACTGTCTCATGTCACTGCCTGTCTCTTTTCTCTCACTGCCTGTCTCATGTCACTGCCTGTCTCTTTTCTGTCCCTGACTATCTCATGTCACTGCCTGTCTTTTTCTGTCACTGCCTGACTCATGTCACTGTCTCTTTTCTGTCCTTGCCTGTTTCATGTCACTGCCTGTCTCTTTTCTGTCCCTGCCTGTCTCATGTCACTTGGCTGTCTCTTTTTCTGTCCCAGTCTCATCTCTGCCTCGGCTGTCTCTCTCCCTGCCTGTCTCATCTCTACCTCAGCTGGCTCTCTCCCTGCCTGTCTCATCTCTACCTCAGCTGGCTCTCTCCCTGCCTGTCTCATCTCTACCTCAGCTGTCTCTCTCCCTGCCTGTCTCATCTCTACCTCAGCTGTCTCTCTCCCTGCCTTTCTCATCTCTGCCTCAGCTGTCTCTCTCCCTGCCTGTCTCATCTCTGCCTCAGCTGTCTTTCTCCCTGCCTGTCTCATCTCTGCCTCAGCTGTCTCTCTCCCTGCCTGTCTCATCTCCACCTCAGCTGTCTCTCTCTGCCTGTCTCATCTCTGCCTCAGCTGTCTCTCTCCCTGCCTGTCTCATCTCTGCCTCAGCTGTCTCTCTCCCTGCCTGTCTCATTTCTGCCTCAGCTGTCTCTCTCCCTGCCTGTCTCATCTCTACCTCAGCTGTCTCTCTCCCTGCCTGTCTCATCTCTACGTCAGCTGTCTCTCTCCCTGCCTGTCTCATCTCTACCTCAGCTGTCTCTCTCCCTGCCTGTCTCATCTCTGCCTCAGCTGTCTCTCTCCCTGCCAGTCTCATCTCTACCTCAGCTGTCTCTCTCCCTGCCTATCTCATCTCTGCCTCAGCTGTCTCTCTCCCTGCCTGTCTCATCTCTGCCTCAGCTGTCTCTCTCCCTGTGTGGCGCCCCACAATGAGTGCGTCACGGAGGGTACTGCACCCCTGACTGAAGGTGCTGTATTCTCCGTTTCGGTGATGAATGGGTTAATCCCAAGGCTCCATGTACCACATGCAAGATCTAGAGGCAGAGGACCAATTAGAGACCCATTTCCTGGGCAACTGGTCCAGGTGGGAGGAGAGTTAGATGCATAGCAGTGGGGAAAGAGCAGAACAGAGATAGAAAGTTGGAGAGACAGGAACAAGAACCAAGTCGTGACAGAACAGCTAACAGGAGGGCACCTAGAGACGTTGACCCAGAAGTGATGGGGGCCAAGAGAACCAGTAACGGGCGAAAGACGACCCAAGCCCAGTCCAAACCCGGAGTACCGACTCCGAGGTGGTGCAGATGCTTTATCGCTGTGCCACAAAACTGGAGTGATTGAGGGCTTCATTGGAGCGCAATACACAAACCACCATCACCGCAGCTGTGCCAGGAGGGGTACCCGCCATTGGGGTTCAGGAACCTATCGGGAGTCGCTAGGCCAACGGCTCGGGTTGCCAATAGAAGATCCTCAGTATCCCGACCTGGTACATTAAGGGCAGCGACGAGAGAGGGACAGTCAGTATACAGAAGGACACTGTGGAGCCTTGGAGGGAGATTATTCATCGCCGGAACCACCCGGTCCGTTACCTAGCAGTGAAAACTGTATTGCCTGTTAACAGTGAAAGAACCCAGTAAACACCCGTTCAGAGGAGCAACGTGTCCGAGCTTTATTTCAGGACTGTACTAACTATTTCGTCTACAGCATTCACTGAGCTGCCCTGTTACACCATCGCAGCTCCTGACCCCGGGGACTCCCGCTCGTCCTGTAGGGAGCGGATCCATCTTGCTGCAGCCCATTCCCCGGTCCAAGCAGCGCCGGTGCCATCACCGGACCCCTACAGGTGGCGTCACAAAACAGAAATCATTACACTTTAACCTCTTATTGACCATCGGGCCTCCCCAGCCTCAGGCACAGAACCGTGACCACAGCCAGCACCTGAGACCTGAGAACCCGGCTCACGGTGAGTCACCTGCCTGTCTCATCTCTGCCTCAGCTGTCTCTCTCCCTGCCTGTCTCATTTCTACCTCAGCTGTCTCTCTCCCTGCTTGTACATCACCTCTTCTGTGTTCAGCAGTCTCTTTCTTATGCCGCTCTGGGTCCGCACCCTCTAGTTGGCTCCGCCCCTCCATTGAACTTCAGTGATGGCTCCAGAGCTTTGGTTCTGCACTCTGGTAGGCTCCTCCCCTCCATTATGCTTTGTATACTGGCAGTGATGCTGCTGGAGGGGGCAGATCTCTGTGGTCCTAGATGGGAGGGCATCGCTATCTGCAGGACAGGTGAGGGTCTCCTTGTGTCAGGACACGCTCCCTGTCAGACAGACTCCTTGATAAGCTGTGGAGCACAGAGCTCCAGTTTCTAGCTCTCCTCCACAGCTTATCAGGCAGTCTGTCACAAACTATCAGTGCGCATGAGCAGCAATTCGCGTTCATGTGAGGAACGGCCATGATTGTAGGCTGAGCTCAGCACATTGCATGCGCGACCGTTACTAGGAGGCACAGACAAGTCGGACAGAGCTGTCACGTGACTCTGAGGCAACTCTGCAGCATCACATACATGGGGAGATTGATGAAAAACTACACATTTTTTTAAAATCAAATTACAAAAAGTAAAGTTATGACAATTGTAATCATATAAAAGGATATTGTATTCGTGGGAAAACCCTTTAAAGACAATCTGACAGCTGATACTGCCCAATTCATGAACAGCATGTATTAGGCACTGACTGTATGAACTCAGACAAGCAGCTGAAACACTGTGACATTTCAGAAAAATATACTTTTAATAGCCACCGAGATTGAGCTGTGCTGTGGATTAGTCGGACAGGCGGGCCTCTGTCTACATTCGCATAGAGAATCCACCAGGGACCCTCCTCTCTGACTAGTCCACAGCTCAGCTTGGTCCCTGTGGCCATTAAGAGTCAAACATACCTGGCTGAGTTCATGCGACCAGTGTCTGTTACATTCTAGTCACATATTAGGCAGCATGCATCGGTTGTCTGTCTTTAAGCTAAAAACACATTGCATTTGTGCTCACTGTCAGGTGTATAAACTCGGAAGGAAATCACTATAGAGGTCCATTATAAAAATAAAATGGATATTGCATAGTATACGTTACTGTGACTTGTGCATAGAACAATCCAATCTGATGCATTTTTTTGTACAATAAAAGAAACAGAATGCACACGCATAAATGCCAGACAGAGGTCAAAAGAATACGTTTATAGCCTCTGACTGGAGGATGGGGGGCCTATGGAAATGTTACAGTTATACACAAGCAAAAGCTTTCTTTTATCATGTAAGGTAAATGTACAGCTGCAGTATAGTCTTAAGGCCCCGTCACACCTGGCGACGGGGCTGGAGATGTTGGCGGCGACTGGCGGGTGCACGCACGTTTTTGGCGCCCCACCAGCGTCGCCATCCCCCATTTACATGGGGCGAAACCTCCAGCGACGTGCCAGCGAGCTGTCAGGCGGCATCGCCGCGGGGGTGTCTGAAAACCCCAGCGGCGATGCAGGACAATGGGAGCCTATGGCTCCCATCGTCTGACAGGTTGCTGGCGGCCAGTTACATGGGGCGATGTGTGCACATCGCCCTAGATCGGCCGCCTGGTTTCAGAGCACTGCTCTGAAACCAGGCGACCTCCCGGCGGCGCCGACATCGCCCCTTTACATGAGGCGACATAGGGGCAATGTCGCCGCCGATAAGCCACGCCCCTACGTTGCCTATGTAATCGGAGGCAATGTGGCCTGGTGTAACGGGCCTTTAGACTATACCATACTTCTAACATGCGACCTAACGTCACAGTCAACAACTCCATACCTAGTCCAGGTCACAGTCAACAACTCCATACCTAGTCCAGGTATTTGATGTGTTTTATCTCAAGCACAACTGAAATAGCTAATGTCCCCCATGATTATTACATAGCATGTGCGTGTCACCAGGAGCAGACATATCAATGGTGCAACTTGTGCAGCCCAAGAGGTAGGGGGGCCCATTTGTTCCTCCAAAACAGGTGGAATTGTGTATTCAGATGAGCTCCTGGGTTGAAATGGGCTCAAATACTGTCCTTGCACAGAGGCCCACTTCTGTCTATGTCCACCAGTGCATGTAGCCACATCTGATTTGCAATTCTGTGCTCTTATGAGGGATTCTGTTCATGGGTTGAATAATTCTGAGACTTTAGTAGTCAGAAAAAGTGGCACTTTGTGATGAATATGTAGAAAACACTTGTTATATTAGAAATGTTGAGCTATTTATATTGTTTCTGGTTGATTGGTTTATTGCAAGTTTTTACATTTTGCTAATAAACTTAATTTGCACATGGTGTTGAGTAATTTTGATTGCAACTGTATACGCAGAGCAATTTATATTCTATTGTTTCAGAAAGAAAAAAGTAAGGACTTTTAGTTTGGATAATTCATGTCATGTAATACTGTTCATCTAAACGAGTAAATCTTTATTTCATACAAAGTACGGTATATACAGGTCACTGCAGGGGTTAATCATTGCCTCACTCCTTTCTTTAGCTAAGTGACCGCCGTTAACTCTCAACTCTATTTGATATCGCATTGAGTGCATAACCTTCATTTTTCTGTCCCCGGAGTCTCATGTATCAAGCAGTGAGAACTGTCTCCCTAATTCAGAGTTATGGAGGCGCATTGGGCCTCTGGGGAAGACAGGAACGGAGGGCAAGCAGGTTGCATTTCAGAGCAATTTTTGACTTATCTCTGGACCAGTTAGGTGAGACAGCAGCAGAATTATTTCGATGTGTGAAGGAGTAGCAAAAGCAAAGTGGTTAGTTCCTCTGAGTAGTGTGTTACCTATGTTGATGCGGCTTAATCTACTCTAATAGACTGAAATGTTACAGTAACAGAGTCCTTCTCCAGTGCATAACTAGATCTCTACTACATTCAATGGTAAATTTAGAGGAAGCAGTCTCAATTTGACAGCAAAACATAAAGGGACTCTGTCACCTGAAAAAATCCTATTTACCTGTAGATATAGGAGTAATCTGTAGGTAAAGAATTTTTAAGGGTACGTGCCAGAGATTAGGATTAGCAGCATTTTGGTCACAGCATATTTTCGCTGCATCCTAAATGATACATTGTACAGTACAACCACAGTGGTTGGGATTTATAGAAATCCCATGCAAACTGTGCGTTTTTCAACTACAACATAATGTGACATGTGGCGTGACTTCCCAAGACACAGCATGTCAATTTATGCTTGTAGAGATGCGAGGGCTCCCAGCAGGAGAATGCAGCAAAAATACATTGCATCCAGAGTCCTGATCGTGGGCATGGATGCTGTGTTCTCCTGCAGGAGAAAACATGCAGCATGTCTTGATCGTGGGCATGGATGTTGCGTTCTACAGCAAAGAATACGAGCTTCTCTGCTGAGAAAACACTCTGTGTCCAGAACACAGCATGTCCTGATCGTTGACACTTACCCTAAAGCACCACTACAACGTTTCTTCTACTGCACCTCTGTGGTGTTTTATATCTAAGTCCACGCATCCCTGTCTTATACTAACCTTCTGTTGCCTTCATGTTTTTCCACAGTGCTCCAGTCAGTCTGCGGCAAAAATTGACTAGCCGGCCGCTCCAGTGTTTCATGGAGTGCGCTGGAGGTTTATCATGCATAGAAGTGCATTAACCACCTGTGGTGTAACGTCTGACTTCTGGACTGTGTAACGGAGCGGCTCGCTGGCGACGTCAGGAAGCACGAGGAGGCAGCTTTGCATAGGTGAGACCAGAAGGGTTTATTGCTCATAAACCATTCCACAGGGAAAAACACACACAGCAAACACAGAATCCTAATCACTTCCCCCTGTGCCTAAGTCCAACCTCCCTTACATAGCCGGACACCACTCCCTGGGAGGGTATGTGAGTCCTGGACCCGCCCGTCACTCTCAGGACTCATGAGCCGGCCCTTGGTTACTAACAACTCCCTCAGTGTTGCTCTCCACTAAGAGATGCTAATGCCGGCTTACATCACAGACCTCAGGTAGGCATGTGACACATACCTGCCATCCACTATGCGTCCCCTTGCCCTCTTACAACTGTCTAAAGATATGGGTACAAGATGGTGCTGCAGGATCGGTGCAGACTTGGTAAAGTATGAAAACACCTAAAGGTGAGTATAAGACAGGGGCAAGGTGCTTACATTAAAAGCACCACTCTAATAGTGAAAAAAAGAAACACTGTAGTGGTGCTGTAACCCTAGGAGTTGAAGTGCAGCTACAAGGAGGAATATATATGGGGTTTTTTGTAGCTGTTTGGGCTGGTGCAGAGAACAATAACAGTCACCACACACTCACTATACCAGTGGGGAACCATTTTTCTGCCAAGGGCCACTTGGAAATTTTTACAATCCTTCAGGGGCCGTACAAAATTATCACCTTGAAAATTACCCGCTATATTTGGTTAAACAGTTAACTGGCCCCTACTGTGGTGGCTGGGGTAGCCTCTCTTTGGCGTGGGTGATATCATTCATGTTGCTTCTCAACTGCTTTTCCAGGTTTGCTAGAGCCCTATACATCACAGGAGAGGCTGGGAGCATATACCTCACTGGGGGGGCTGAGGTTGGAGAATAGAGATCACTGGACAGCTGGATTTAAAGGGCAGACAATCGGCAAAACGCGTCTGCCAGCCTGAACACTGCGGTCCCCAGGAATCTGCCCAGGCCCACTTTTGCCTATGGGACATGAACACTTTTCCTGTGGAATGGTATTAAATACAGTAGAAAATGGAGGTTTACATATACTATGTAAAAAGACACATCTGCCTGTTTTTCTCTCTATCTGACATGAAATCAGAATAAACCTTTCTTGTTTTAGGTCAATTAGGATTACCATAATTATTTATATTTGCCAAATGCCAGAATAATGAGAGAGAGAATGTTTTAAGGTATTTTTATTACTTTCTGCAAACTCACAAATTTACATACATTTCATTAGTATTTGCCTTTAAACTGTATAATTTGGGTCAAACATTTTGGATATTCTTTCAAAAGCTTCTCCCTATAGTTGGTAGGAATTTGGGCCCATTCCTCCTGACAGAACAGGTGTAACTGAGCCATGTTTCTAGGTCACCTTGCTAGCACCTGCCTTTTCAACTTTGCCCATAAATTTTCAATAGGATTAAGATCAAGACTTTGTGATGGCCACTTCAAAATATTGACTTTTTTATCCTCAAGACACCCTTGTGTTTCACAGATGGGATGGTGTTCTTAGGCTTCCAAGCTTTTCCCTTTTTCCTCCAAACATAACTATGATCATTATTGCCAAACAGTCCAATTTTTGTTTCATCAGACCACAGGGCAGGTCTCCAAAAAATGTAGGTCTTTTGTGCATTTACAAAAATTAATTTGCCTTTTTTTTTGAGTAATGACTTCTTCCTGGCAGAGTGTCCTTTCAGCCCATGTTAATCCAGTATTTGTTTTACCATGGATAGTGACAGAATCTTACCAGCTTCTGCCATCATCTTCACACGTTCTTTTGCTTTTGTTCTTGGATTAATATGCACATGTCAGACGAAAGCACGGTCATCTCTAGGACACAGAACCCATCTCTTTCCTGAGCGGTATGATGACTGGACATTCCTATCTTGTTTGTACTTGCATATAATTGTTTGTACAGATGAACGGAGGCATCTTCAGGTATCTGGAGATTGCACCTAAGGATGAACCAGACTTGTGCAAGTCCACAACTCTCTTCCTGATATCTTGGCTGATTTCTTTAGGCTTTCCCATGATACACAAAGAAGCAGTATGTTTCAGATGTGCTTTAAAATACATTCACAGGTGTGTCTCTAATTAACTCAGATGTTGCCAATAAACCTACCAGAAGCTTCCAAACATATGACATCATCATATGGGCTGTCCCAAATTGTTTAAAGGCATTGTAATCTTAGTGTAAGTAAACTTGTAACTTTGTAGGAAGTAATAGAAATGACTTAAACATTCTCTCTAATTATTCTGACATTTGGCCAATATAAATAATTATGGTAATCATAATTGACCTAAAACAGGATTATTCTTATTTCATGTCAGATAGTGAGAAAAACATGCATATGTGTCTTTTTATATAGTGCATGTAAACTTCTGGTTTAAACTGTGAGTTAAACAATTATTTTTGTGAGAATCTGAATAAAATCATATTGGTAGAAAAATGCTATTCCTATGGCCACCTTTAAGTTCGCAGTAATAATAAGAGAAATCATGGAGCCAAACCAACTTGGGGTCCTAAATGATCCATGTGTAGAAGGTTAAATGTGCTAAAAATCTTTATGAAAAGATGTACTCATATGTAGCTGTTCTACATTTTAACAAAATGTGTGATCTACTTTTCCTTATTCTTAAAATGAACAAGACAGGCTGGTATATGCTGCCCAATCCATAGGCATACATCAGGCACTGGCTATGGCATTTCAGCCAGGTATGTTTTACTCTGAATTGCTGTAGTGTGTCAGTTGCAAAGGCCAGGTTACTCAGCAGTTGGGCTAGAGTTTAGTTCATGGTAGCCATGCCCAGCAGCTGTGGTCCTAACCGCACATGTAAAGGGGATAGTAGTATGGATAAAGTTTGTTTGTGACACCAGTTGAGATGATCAGGCAGATGTGGCTGGCACTGCAGGGGATCCCTGGGAGATAGGTGGTGACAGCAGTGAAAGTGATTAACCCTTCCAAACCAGTTGTAGCTCCCAGGGAGATGATGGGGTGTGATGGTGAGTGTAGTGGAAAATCTAAACAGCAGGGATCAGTCTTTTGCTTTACTGAAGTTACTGAAGTTACTGTGGCAAGTCCAGGGTAGTACGTCCACCACCAGGCAGGTGGTCCAGCCAGTCTGGTGATAATTGTAGTCCACTCTGCTGGGTGAGTATATATTGACCTCCGTGCTGACTTTTCCTGTATTTTAGGTTTCTTAGTGCCTTGTGCTTCTGGTACTCTCTATTGGTTGCTGTGAGTTGCTTCTTGCTAGGCTGGTAGAGTGGGTCCTGTGGGTATCCGTGCCTATAGCAGTTCCCTTACCCTCTATATTACTGATGCCCCGGATACCTTCACTTAAGCTGCTAGTGAGCCTAATCAGCATCCAGTTCTGCTACCAGACCCTATGAGCCTGGATGACCTAGGAACTGGTACCCTGTTTTGCCGCTGGTCCCTTAAGAGCAGCTCCTGCTGCGTCCTCACTGGACATCTCCTTCGCTTACTCAACCCTACTACATTCATCTAACCCCTCCTCCTCAACAGGGAGTGAGTCACATGCTCAAAATAGGCATCAAGTGCTTAGTCTCCTAATAAGGGATCAGGAAGTGTGTGTTCGCTTCAATTCTCCTCAGACATGGCACTAGAAATAATGTTAGGGCAAGACCATTTGTGAAGACCAGACACAGAGGTGCCACAGTAGCATTTTAAAGGAAAATATAATTTAGTAGCTGGCCGATGACCGAGCCGCACAACAGACTAGTCAGACAGGCAGGTCACCGGTGGGTTCTTCTTGCCATCTTCCCTGGTCTAATGCACAGGCACAGAGAGACCTGTCAGTCCAGCAAACCGGGCAGAGAGAGCTGCCATGGCCCTGTCTGTCCAACTAGTCTGCCATGTGGCTCAATCCCCAGTGGCTGACATTGTACAGCCAGTGCCTGATACATGCTGCTGGTGGATCGGGCCTCATGTATCAGCTATGACCTGCCCATTGATAGCTATATTAAAAGGTATACATCAGGAAAATGTGTCTTACCATGGTGATAAACATATTAAATTGTGTTAATTGACCATAATATTACAACATCTATAAATGGCAATATGGTGTGCATTGGTTCATTTCATTAGAACAATTATGACCACTGCTTTCCTATTTTGCTGTCCTATTTTAAACTGATTTTACAGTCATTGGTTTACAACAATCATTCAGTACAATGAGATTTCCTAGATACACTGAACACAGTATTGAATATCCCAATATATCTCATAGTAACAATTCCATTATTATTATTGGAGGTCACATTTATAAATGATCAGATAGTCTTTAGACACTTCGTGGTGTATATGCAGAGCAGTATTTGTAGAGCAGATGCTCCTGAATACATTATCACATGAGCAGGAAGCGCAGAACATCCACGAGAGTTTATACAAGAGGTGACACTTTGCTTGTGTCATTTGCTCTGTGATATTTAGCACCGGCAGCTCTGAATCGGAGCATATTTCATATTGATAGTCGATTTGTCATTTCATGCTAGTTTCCCCACTGGAGATTCCTTCAGGAACACTAGGACATAGCTGAGCTTCCGCGGGTGCAGTGAAGAGCGACCAAGGTTATTAAGGGAATGGGTGAACTAAGTACCAGAATAGGTATCAAACCTGGGATTATTCAGTTTGGAAATATGAAGGTTTAAAGGTGATCCTAAAACAATGACAAAGACCTTTCTAATGATCTTTCTATACCTAAGACAACAATGATGACAACATGCAGCCTCTACATCTGAAGGAAAGAAGGTTTAATCTAAATCAAAGGTACAAATTGCCTACTGTAAGAACAGTGAGACTATGGCATTTTCTACAGCACTTTGCGGTAGAGCATAATTCCCTAACCTTTCTTACCTTGACCACCACATTCAGCTCTGAGAGAGGGTCGTGTGCCACATTCAACAATTGGAGGACACTAGCCAAATCCAGCTCCCGCACTCCCTCACAGTATTGTAACCCAGAGCCCCCATTACCGGTATAATGACAGCCAAACCTTTTCCACAAAAATAACATCGAGGAAGTATACCAAGATCCGGGGGTTCCTAACTTACCTCCATTCAGATCTGCTCTTCTATGTGGGACTTCTCATAAAAGTCCACAACTGAAGACCTCCTCTTCATAGCTATTTCCTATGACCTGGTGTTTATGCACCAAGCTGGAAAACAGTCGTGAGCCACACATCACGGGCCCGCGAGGCACATGTGGTTTCCAAGTTACAGGTTGGGGACCCCTGCTGTAGTGGGTGATTCACTAAGCTAATTTAAAGAGGACCTGGATGCCTTTCTTGAAAAATATAATATCAATGGCAATCTGTACAAGATTTAGTGATGAGACAGTGGTTCAGGGAAATAGTCTGATACCCATGTACTGTATGGAGTCTGCAATATATGGCACTAATCATCTGCCTCTTGGCATCTTTCTTGCATCTGAATCATTTTAGGAGTATAGGTTGAACTTGATGGACTTGTGTCTTCTTCTATCCTTTAAATTATGGAACCTTTAGTCTTTGGAGCCTTTAGGAAATTACTACAAATAACCAGCAGTTTAGTGATACAGATCATAGGTGTTCTTGACAGCATATCTGCACCAATCCACAATTACCGTACAAAGATACTGAACACTAATATCCTCTTTCTTTACTGCTACTTCATCACTCAGTGACTAGGGATACCTCTCATGTGTGCATTAGAAAGCTAACCATTAGGGATGGGCGAATCTACTCGCTAGGACTCGTTACTCGGCGAGTAGTAAGGGACTCGCAGGACTCGGTACTCTGCGAGTTTCCCAGTGATTACTCGCACGAGTCCAATGCAAATCAATATCAATCCTAGTTTTGTCAGAAACGCTGACAAAACTAGGATTGCCATTGTTTGCATTAGACTCGGCTACTGTACCAGTGATAGCAGGGAAACTCGCAAATAACTGCTGTTTCTTTGCGAGCCGAGTCCAGCTGTCTTCTCTGTGCAGCTCCAGGGTCCTAGAGCCCGCCTGCTCACAGACATGATGTAGCAGTGCTGAGATTGTTCTCAGTCTGCTCATTCCCTGTGCATAGACATCTATATCTATGCACAGGGGATGTAGCAGAGAGGACATCGCGTTTTGGACTACGTCGGACGGAAGAGGATTTTTTTAATTAAAGATGGAGTCCCTAATGGCTTTTTTTTTTATTTCAAATAAAAAAATTTCTCTGCGTTGTGTTTTTTTAACCCTTTATTGGAGATTCTTAGTGGCTGGGTCAAACGTGGCCTGACATTAAGAATCTCGGGCTTAATACCAGCTTGTATAACAAAGCTGGTATTAACCCCTTTATTATCCAGTGTGCTACCGCCACCAGGGCCGCTGGAAGAGCGGGGTTCAGCGCCAGAGGATGGCGCTTCAATGAACGCGGCTGCGGGCTGCAATTTGCAGCGGGGGGTGCCCAGAAAGCTTGGGCATCCCTGCGCTGCGGATTCCAGCCCCCAGCTGCTTAGCTGTACCTAGCTAGACATAGAAATTGCGCGGAGCCCCACGCATTTTTTTTTTTATTATTTCATGAATTTCAGAGTCAGTCTCAGAGTCAGAGTCAGAATCTCAGAATTTCATGAAATAATTTAAAAAAAATGCGTGGGGCTCCGCGCAATTTCTATGTCTAGCCAGGTACAGCTAAGCAGCTGGGGGCTGGAATCCGCAGCGCAGGGATGCCCAAGCTTTCTGGGCACCCCCCGCTGCAAATTGCAGCCCGCAGCCGCCCCAGAAGATGGCGCGTTCATTGAAGCGCCATCCTCTGGCGCTGAACCCCGCTCTTCCAGCGGCCCTGGTAGCGGTGGCACGCTGGGTAATAAAGAGGTTAAGGCCAGCTTTGTATTATCAGCTGCCCTAAGCCCGAAATTTATGGCGGTCACGCCAATATTAGACATGACCACCATGAATTTCTATTAAATTGTTTTAAAAAAAACACAACACAAAGAAAATTTTTTATTAGAAATAAAAAAAAAAGCCATTAGGGACTCCATCTTTAATTAAAAAAATCCTCTTCCGTCCGACGCAGTCCAAAACGCGATGTCCTCTCTGCTACATCCCCTGTGCATAGATATAGATGTCTATGCACAGGGAATGAGCAGACTGAGAACAATCTCAGCTCTGCTACATCATCTCTGTGCACAGACATTCATGTCTGTACACAGGGAATGAGCAGACTGAGAACAATCTCAGCACTGCTACATCAGGCAGCAGGCGGGCTCTAGGACCCTGGAGCTGGCAGCCAGCACACTGAGCAGACAGGACTCTTATCTGTGCGAGTTTCCCAGCGATTACTTACAAAGTAAATGAGTCCAATGCAAATAAATGACAAAACTAGGATTGCTTCAGGCTGAAGCTTCCGAGACACATCTGCGATTTGTAAATCTCACACTACTCGCTATTACTCGCTTCCCCATTCATTAACATTGGACTCGCTAGACTCGCAATGAGTAGCGAGTCCTGAGCTCGGACTCGCTAGAGTCAAGCGATTCCGAGTAATTTAGGATTCGCCCATCACTACTAACCATGCATCTCTCACTTTATCCAGCCCCACTGGAAAAGCTAGATCTACTATGGTTGGCTCCTTTAAACAATCACTCTGTAGCACATGAATTATAGCAAAATGATATGGAACCACTATGGCACTGGTTCACAATGTGGTCCCTTCTTTAGAGTTTTGCTGCACAGTGGGGTTTTGTATGTCTTCCATGATCAGTAATCTCACCCTTGTATAAAGAAATGTAGATACAGGTAGCCTGGCAGCAAACTGACACTTTCTAAGTGCCAAGATTGGAATGAGTACTTAAAGAAGAACAACTTGGCACCAGAGCCCCCTCAAAGACCACAGTGTCTGACGCACTACATGTACACTACCATACTACTAAAAATATAATATTAGCTATTCATCACATCTTGCCTTCATATTACTCTGTGCTTTCATTTTTACAGAAAAAAAATTTATTGACACGCCCCTCCAGGCCTTAGGATACTCGGAACCGGGCATTCGCAGGGGTGCCACATTATTACTAACATGACATGTCCCACAATAATAGGATTATAACATTACTCTGTGACATCACATATGATTGCTAGAGGGGATATGTACTGTATATCGTAAAAATTAGTACACGAATCACATTTTTTTTAAAAATATTTTTTTTATCTTTTCATGGGACAACTCGGAAGATATAACACTTTTATACAATGCAAAGTAATTAGTGTACAGCTTGTATAACAGTGTGAATTTAGTGTGTCATCACACAGCCATTAATGTCAAAACCGCTGGCAACAAAAGTGAAAATTGCCAAAGTGTTATTATTTTCAAGTTCTGTGTTAATTCTCCTGGGCATGAAGTTCACTAGAGCTTCACATAAGCCACTGGAATCCTCTTCCACTCCTCCAGGACGACACCATGGCGCTGGTGGATGCTGGAGACCTTGCGCTGCTCCAGCTTCTGTTTGAACATGCCCAATAGATGCTCAATAGGAATTAGGTCTGGAGACATGCTTGGCCAGTCCAGCTCCTCTTCCCTTAGTTTCTTTAGCAAGGCAGTGGTCATCTTGGAGGTGTTTGGGGTGATTATCATATTGGAATACAGCTCTGCAGCCTATATTCTGACAAGAGGGGATCGAACTCTGCTTCAGTATGTCACAGTACATGTTGGCATTCATACTACCCTCAATGAGCTGCAGATCCCCATAGCACTCATGCAGCCCCAAACCATGATTCTCCCACCACCATGCTTGACTGTATGCAAGACTCACTTCTCTTTTACTCCTCACCTGGTTGCTGCCATACATATGTAGTGCCCCACTGGTCAGTGCGCCACTATAAGGGTACTGCACACAGAACAGGGAGTTTGGTATCCCGGTCACCCGAGGATGTGAATGTTAACCTGAGGCCCTCATCCCCGCATCCATAGACTTAGAGCTAGGGGACCAATTGGCTAAACCCGTTACCAGGGTAATCTGTCCTCGTGGGAGGAGCTTAAATGGAGAGAAAAGGGGGAGAAGACAGACAGTTAATCAGTCGGAGTAAAGTAAAGAACCATGAGGGAAGTCGAGGAGAGAAGTCCCTGCAAGGCTCGCAGTGGAGGGTGCCAGAAAAAGTAAGGCAACCTAGACAGAAGGGGGATCCCTGGCTTGTGCAAGCCCGTCCAGGAGGGAGCCCGGTCCAAGACGGAGTACCAGCTCCGAGTGCGGTGCAGGAAATTTCAGCTCTGAGCCACCAAACCCAGTGGGTCGAAAGCCTTCCATATAGCCCCGACTTAGTCCGACACGCACGTCCCCACCAGGAGCACTAAACCAGGTTGAGCCCCTTAGAGAGAGAAAGGGTTACCTCTATATACCCAACGGGCCTGGTAGTAAGAGGGCTCCGTTCAAGGCAGCGCACGGTTAGTAAGGAGAGTGCAGTGAAAAGGACCGATAATACCAGAAAGAACATCGTTGAGGGCCTCAAAGAGACTTTGCATCCTTTGGTGACTACCCGGCCAGCTACCCATGACTGTGTACCTTGTGAACAACTTTGAAAGCCACCAATAAACACCTGTGCAGAGCAAGAAGGCCTCCTGTGTTTTATTTCTACTACGAGATTAGTTACTACACCGCCCTGGGGACCCCGCTCTATCTGCAGGGAGCAACATCATCCGGCTGCCTGCCTATCGTCCCAGTGGTCTGCTGGCAGCGCTGGTGCCATCCCCAGACACCACAAGTAGCGTCACAAGCATTACATTTTTATTATTTTGCTTTCAACACTTTTCAGCGATCACCAGGGCCATGGCCCCGGGCACCAGTCACCAGTGACAGCAACCTTGATCAATGCCCGGGATCCGAGTACCCCCGGCCCTGGGGTAGGTCACCTGTCTGGCGTTTACGAACAGGATCGACCCAACCCGTAACCAACGGGTATTGTGCGCCTTAAGGACTTTGAACTCGGCCTAAAGAATTTTTATTCACCATTTCTCACAAGCTCAAAATGGCGGGCCCACAAATGTGAACAACAATGTGCTGGCCCAGGGGTGTGCGTCGGCCCCTCATCATGGGAGCGCCATGGCAGAGGCGCGAAAATACTTGCCCACCCCAATTGCCATCGAACAACCAAGGGGGCGGACCAGAGATGAAAGTAACCTGCCCAGAGACTTTAAAAAGTGAGAAGAAGGGTGTGGCCTCAAACAAACAATGATTCCGCACGGGTACAGGTTACGGGAAAATGGCGGCTGCCCGATTGAGTGACCTGTTGCGAGAAGTGGAGGAAGAGGCCCGTACTGCAACAGGAGATCCAGGGGTGATTTCCCTCCTCACCAACGAGGAGAATGCGGTCTTCTGGAGAACTGTATTCCAAGACCTGAGAGTCCAGCTCAGTGAGGTTGTAGAGTGGACTATCAGGCGATGGAGTGCTGAAGTCGCCTTGGAACTGTTCCGCAGAGCCGCACAGAGGGGGTCCAGTGATCAGGAGCTGGAACCTGGAGCAAGAGACCTACCCGTGGTTGAGCACCCGGTTGCCAGCGAGGACCCACCAGCTGAGATGCAGCCCACCATCACTAGTGTGGAAGTCGGGGTATCCGGGCCCCGCGAAGAGGCAGATGACCCTGAGACCCCATCTGATGACAGCTGGCAGCGAGTCTGGAGCGGAGCCTGAGACAGCCACTGAGAGAGAGGTCCCAGAATCATCCACCGAGAGACAGGCATGGTGCTGGAGGCCACCTTGGAAGAGACGCCCAAGCAGCCAAGCTCTGAGGAGGAGGATGACCGTGATGACGACATCAGAGAAGTCGGGGCATCTGGGCAACCATGCAAGGTGTATGGTTGGAGCCCTGACAGGTTAACCCACCACCCCTTTAACCTCTGCAGCAATGCTGTCAGCATTCACACTTATTTTTTAAAAGACTTCTAGATATGATGCTGAGCTTGTGCACTCAACTACTTTGGTTGCCCATGTCAATGCCTGTTCTGAGTGGAATCTGCCTTGTAAACCGCTATATAGTCTTGGTCATCATGCTGCAGCTCAGTTTCAGGTTGTTGGCAATTTCCTTATAGCCTTAGCTATCTTTATGTAACGTAACAATTCATTTTTTCAGATTCCCAGAGAATTCTTGCCATGAGGTGCCATGTTGAACTGAGAGTGTGAGAGTGTGATGGTGGTTTACACGCCACGATATCGCGTCCAACTCCGACAAAAGTCACGTGGTTCGCGAGTTGACCCGATATCGGGCGCGCGTTGTACGTTTGAACGTACAACGCATGCTGGAACGATGCCAAAACGATATCGGTTGAATGACGTGCTATTCAACTGCCCGATATCGCATGGCCGTTGTAGCAGCATCGTTGTGTGTAAACATCCAACTACGATGTGTACTCGCAACTCACCATTAACTCCCATGTTAAATGTCGTTACTGGTTGGTGGGCGTACACATCGTAGTGACGTTGTTTCTCGATATCGCAGCGTGTAAACCGCCGATGCGATATCGGAAAAGTGTCAAAAAATCGCGCTCCGCACAGTTGTATACCGATATCGTCCCGATATCGGACGTGTAAACCCACCATGAGAGAGTGTGAGAGTGATAACACCAAATTTAACGCACATGTTCCCCATTCATACTTGAAACCTTGTAATACTAAGGGTATGTGCTCATGATCCGGAGGCGCTGTGTCTTGGATGCAGCGCCTACGGACATCAGAGAAATAACAGGTGAGCGCAGAGAGACCGCAGCCGCCCTGTGCCACAATCTGCAGTGGGTGCAAGGTGGCTTCTCCATGCCTTCACCCATAGGAGATCACTCACAACTCCACAGCATTTAATTAACATACTGTGGAGCTGCAGGAGCACGGCAACCTGCACCGCAGATGAAAACATGCTGCAGTCGGGTGAAGCAAATCCGATCCACTATGCTGCTACTATACAATGCAGTGTTATGGATGCAGCGTCAAGACGCTGCTTCCAAAATGCTGCTTTTACTGATTGTGAGTATGCACCCTAATGAGCCACTTGACACCAGGGAGAGAAAATGGCTAAGGGTGGCTTCACACTGCGGTGTGATCCGGTCCGGGCTGTCAGGGATGAACCTGACAGCCCTGGACAGGATCAACACACAGAACTGGAGGGCTAATTTGCCGTCCAGTGTGCAGCCGCACGCAGCTGCAGCCGCTTATAGGTGAGGACCGCAGCGCCGCAAATTAGCCCTCCAGTTCTGTGTGCTGATCCAGTCCTGGGCTGTCAGGTTCATCCCTGACAGCCCCGGACTGGATCACACCGCAGTGTGAAGCCGCCCTAAGTGTGCACAATTTGACCATTTTCATTTAGGGCTGAACTCAATTTTGTTACTAGAGGTTTAGACATTAATGACTATGTGTCGAGTTATTTAGAGGGCACACCAAATCTATACTATTATACAAGCTGTACACTGACTACTTTAAATTGTACTCACTTTTGGGATATACTATATACCCACTATCTACCCCACCAAGGAGTGGCTGTTTCAAAAAATCCAACCGTATTGCATGGGTTACTTATGGTTACATGTTACATGCTACTTTGACTTCATAGATTCAATGTAAGTAAGGTGAGTAAAGTTTGCCACTTGTGATTACATACATGCATGTAACATGTGTGTGCTTCGGATGGCTTTTGCAGTAAAAACACAACTCTAAAATAGTCACATTACAGCAAGTCACAAGTAAATCCTACAAATGTTTTGGTCAAGTGACTTGGCTGAGATTTGCTGTTGGACAACAATAGTCAACATCTAACTGTAGTCTCATTGTTGGATATTTTTTAACACTGATGGATACAATCACTTTGTAATAGTTATATTAGGTAATATAACAGTTAATTGATCATTTGGTCATATTGTAGTAAAAATGTTCAAGAGCAAAAAACCTTATAAAACTATATGAGATTTTTACCTACAAACACTCAATACATTTCCATACCATACTCATTATTCCCTAGTGGATAAGAACTTAGCATACAGATGCCTCTAATTCTATTTACCAGCATAATTGCCCCAATACAGACAGCTCTGTCTTGCTCATTTAGCCTCTGTCCTCCTCTTTAATCCTCCCACTCTCTCGTTCCTCTGTCCATTCTTTTGCTTTTCAATGTAGCTGTCACCAGGAAACAGATGGGGACAAGATGTTTGGGTCTTGCTCAGTCTGGAGAGTCCAGTTAATGCCTCACATGGGGGCCAGTAGAAGTTTAACTAGGTTGTTATTGATGTGCTGGCTGGACTCAGTGTTTTGCTTCGAGGACAGATTGGCCCCTGTGTTGAGTACATGAATACTGAAGTTGAGAAGCAGGTGACATTATGCTGTCCTCCCCCTCATACACCCACAGAGCTGTCACTAACATACATCAATGCTTCCATGGGTCAGGAGGAATTAATGTGCAGTTTATTACTAACCCCCCAGAGCATTTCTGCCGTCGTTTGGACATGAACAAGAAAGCCAATAGTTGATATGTATACGTCAAATATGCTGTCACATTATTGATGCTGCAGATTATCGTGGTATCGACAAATGGCATGAGATGATATTGTGGCATTTACTTTTACTGGAGACTGTTTATAACTGACCTCACTGAGATGGGAGATAATAGTGTGTACGGTAACCTAATAATGACCATAGACATGGTGGAAAAATGATGGACATTGTGTAGATGTTCACATGTAGGTGTTCTTCATGCTATTCGGGTCAGTCAATGGCCTTACACAACCATTTATGAGAAGAAGGCTTAACAGGATATTCTCATTTATATGAGCATATTAAAAAAACATAGATTTTTATCCAGAGAAAAAGGAATATTATTTAATCTGTATTGTAATCCTTGTAGCACTCCATTTTTAAACAACAGCGGTGAATAACACAGACCAAAAACAGTTTCTTAAGTCATATTGCAATGTATAACATTAAAAATAAGATGTTAATCAGTTGATCTTTTTCCTCACCCATAGACTTGATCAGGTGAGTCTCATCCAAAATATGGAAGAGACTAGTGCATGCTGCAATTCTTTTCCGGTGGACATTGGGTCCAAAGCAAAATTTGATCATCCAAACATTGGTCCTAGTGTTGATGTCAGTTCTTTCCACGGATAATACTTGGTCCACCAATACGGCCGGGTAAATGTTCCCTTTCTGTGGATGTTCTACTTAAATTCATGGGTGGAAAATCCACATCAGATTACAGCACAGTAGATAATATTTTCACAAATGTTCATCTCTATAATGTAGAAAGTGACATTTTAAAATCCATAGTATTTCAATTCTTTTAGTGGAGTCTCTGGGGTACATGGGTTGTGCTTCAAATATGCTGCTGAACAATCCACAGCAAATATACGCTTAAAATAAGCCCTAGGCTTCCTTCGGACATGTTTTTTTTATGATTTTTTTTTGGAGCTTGTAAAAAATGAGTTTCGTCCATATTTTACACTCATTTTTATTGGGTTTTTTCCTACATACTTAAGAAATGCATTATTTAAAAAACAAAATGACAAAATCACCTTAAGTGTGAAAAACAGTGCAAAAATACACTGTTTCACACAGCCAACATAAGGCCATGGTTTTTTTTTCCTTTACAACCAAAAATGCAGCATAAGGATGCTATAATAAAATGCACAGCTACCTATAGAAAATGTTCTAGTTACTCTGCAAACTAAAGGTATACAAATGATCAGTAATAACTAATGACAAATCATATGCTGTGAGAAAAATCACAATATTAATAAATCTAATTTTTACAGACTTAGGCTGTGTTCAGACATGGCGTATTCTGTTGCGTATTGTGCAGTGGCGCTTTTTTGTGCTCATTTATGAGCAAAAAAGCGTGATTGTGACTCGCTCGCCTAGGGGTACTCGAACCGGGCCCTCTCAATGTCGTCTGGGCTGTGGGATGCCATGGTGGCATGACCTGGTTCGTTGTCCCTCATCAGGCGGTCAGTAACAAAGGGAGTTTGAAAAAGGGATGAAAATAAAAGTAAAATAAGAGTTTGTGTTGTGACGCCACCCGTGGAAGGCGGCCGGTAGAGCCGCTGCTGCAGTCGGGACCTCTGGGGATGATGGGGTAGCAGCTGTGATGGTTTGGCTCTCCACAGGAAGAGTGAGTCCCCAGGGCAACCGTAAAGTCTATGGAGGTAATAGGTTCATTGGGGGGTGCAGGTATGCCAGCGTGGCTGAGCTGGCTGTGCAGCAGGATCCGGAAAGCTCTCAGGCAGGCTCCTGCTGCCTGCTCGGCATTTCAGTCTACCTTTCCTCAGGCGCAAAATGACAGTCTGACACAAGCTGAGTTTCAACCCGGTTAACTTGGTTTCTCTCGTCAGGCACTTCAAGTTACAAGCCAGTACAGTTGCGGCTCCGGTGGTCTTTAGCAAGCAGGACACTTGTACAGTTCACCCCCTTTTGTGTTCCTTTCCATGTGCCTCTCTTCTCAGCGCTGCCTATTTTCCACCCTCCTGCATGCACCTCCGCATGCATAGCTCGATCCATCGGCCACGGGCCTTCATTGCGCGACCTACCGGGTCCCCTGGCCCTAGTACGGCAGCCTTCTCTTCATTGCGACGGGAGTGGGGTCACAGGTCCTGGAGATCCCGCGACCCGGCTGGTTTTGTGGTTGGAGCTTGGAGCTTCCTCGCCTCCTCAGGGCCGGTTCCTGGTTCCTGCCCTGTCCTTCGGCTCCTCAGCTAATTTGGGTGTGCAGGTGGATTGCTCACTGCCCGTGCCCCTAAGACTTCTTCTGTCTCTCTGCGATCTGTAGCCCCGGACCCGGAACAGGTTTCATGGTGGTACAGGCCGCCAGGTCTGTGTCCTTGCAGTCTCGTGTTCTCCTCCGACCCTTGCTCTTCGAGACTCTCCTAACAACCCACTGACTGCTCACAGGCTCACTTCTCTCCTGCTGACTCACGGGCTAACTCACTGACTTCCTGTCGTGTTTCCTATTTGTTCCCCTTCTTTTCTGACCGCTTCCAGTACTAACTTCCCACCGACCACCTATCTCCTCTTGCCATCTCACGCTCTGGGACCGGGGTGTTTTGGGTGTGTGCGTGGGTGACTGGACTTACTGAACCCGTTTGCTGCAAACTTCTAGTGGCGAATCGGACCGCAGGGGCACCACAACTGTATGCAGACGCTGCCTTTTTCACAGCGCGCTTTTCCCAAGGCCATTTTAACATGTAGCCTATGGAAAAAGCATGCCGAAAAAAGCGCAAAGAACTGCCACGTCAATTCTTTTTGCGCACAAGCTTTTTCAGTGAAAGCGCACAAAAATACGTAGTTAAATGCGGCGTCTGCACACCTTTCAACAAAAGCCAAAGCTTTTGCTGGAAGGCATATCCAGTTTTCTTTGGCATTGCATTTACACGAGTGCTCAAAAGCACCGCATAAATGCAGGAATACGCGGCCAATACTCTGCGTGTGAATGCAGCCTTATCTACAGAATGTAAATTACCAGTTTCTCTCTATTGTGAGAAAAGTGCAATACAAATAAATGTTGGTTTGTCTTGTTTGCTCAGCTGCTTTCACACTGGCAAAATTTAAAATCCATGTGGTTACATGAAATTCATGTATAGCTATGGACAGGCACAGATCTGTGCAAACGGATGGCAACGAATGTCTACTGATCCATCATCAGTAACCAGAGATAGGGGTGGGAGGAGCTGTACCTTGTTTCTGAGCATGCTCAATACAGCAAAACAGATCTGTTTCACAGATCCGTTTTTTTCCCGATCCGTAAGGATCCGTCCTCCATAGAGCTCTATGTTAATTTCATACGGACAGATACGGATCCATGTCTGTCCATTGGTGTCCGCAATTTTTGAGGAAGCCCAGAAATGAAACAATTTCCTTTGGCCCCTTCACATCATGTTTTTTCCACATCCGTGGTGATTCTTGAATTTCAAGGATCACACGGACAGGCAAGGATCTGTGCCAACAGATGCCACTGATGCCCACGGATCCATTTTTCCACGGATCCGTCATCAGTTAGCGGAGATAGGGCTGTACCTTGCTCCTGAGCATGCGCAGTACCGCAAATCAGATCCGTTTTCCGGATCCGATTTTTTGTCGGATCCATTTTGATCAGTCACCATAGAGCTCCATGTTATTTAAAATGGACAGCAACAAATCCGCTTCTGTCCGTTTCTGTCTGATTTTTTCAAGCCAGGCCAAAATCGAAGCAGGCGCCGATTTTGCGGGCAGGAAAAAAGCCGACACAAACGGATCCATCACAAAACTGACACAAACAGATGTCAATAATGATCAATCCGTGCACATCTGTGCCCATAGAACAGCAAAAAGGAAAAACAGCACAAAAAAATAGAAAAAAGTGGACTTTATTGCCCAATATGTGGCCATACCATTGGGCAATAAAGTCCACTTTTTTCTATATTTTTGTGCTGTTTTTCCTTTTTTTACACTCTCTCTATTATATATTACGAACACACCCTTGAGACTGCTGTGGGCTGAATACACAATAGCTGAGCCTGTATATACAATAGAGAGTACACATTAGAGACTGCTGCTGGCCGTATAGACAATGAAGACAGCTGCAGGCCTGACCGTATAGACAATGGAGATGGCTGCTAGCTATACACACAGTAGAGGATACACAATAGAGACAGCTGCTGGCTGTACACAATAGAGAATACACAATAGAGACTGCTACTGGCCGTATAGACAGTGGAGACGGCTGCGGGCCCGGTCGTATAGACAATGGAGATGGCTGCTGGCTATACACACAGTAGAGGATACATAATAGAGACTGCTGCTGGCTGTACACAATAGAGAATACACAATAGAGACTGCTGCTGGCCGTATACACAATAGAGATGACTGTGGGACAAATGCACAATGGAGACAGCTGTGAGATAAATGCACAATGGAGACGGCTTTGGGAAAAATGCACAATGGAGAAGGCTGCGGGACAAATGCACAATGGAGATGGCAGTGGCAGAGAGAGAGAGAGACAGAGAGAGATCAACCTGTAAACGTGAGATAAATGCGCATAGGGTCTTATCCTTCTTACAAAGGGTTATAGCGGTATATATCAGGAACTGCTCACCTGGTTGGGTTGTGTCACCCACAACCGGTATAATTGCCTGTAAGATGGCTTGTAGAATGGCTGCTGCAGGGCCGCACCTTCACGATAACCGTGGAAACAAGAATGCTGTAATGGGACAAAATGCCGGAATGCCCGCGCTGCCACCCAGAATCACCAGGAAGCAAAGAGTTAACTGGGCAGATTTTTCTTTTATTCTATCCTACCCGTTTCAGAGCCTCTATCCGAGCTCCTGTTCCCTGAGGAAGGAGCTCGGATAGAGGCTCTGAAATGCGTAGAATAGAATAAAAGAAAAATCTGCCCAGTTAACTCTTTGTTTCCTGATGATTCTTGGTGGCAGCGCGGGCATTCAGACAGAGAGAGAGACAGACAGAGAGAGAGAGAGACAGACAGAGAGAGAGAGACAGACAGAGACAAAGAGAGACAGACAGAGACAGACAGAAAGACAGACAGAGACAGACAGACAGAGACAGAAAGAGAGAGAGACAGACAGAGAGAGAGACAGACAGACAGAGACAGACAGACAGTCATGGACTTATATACCCCACCCTGGACATGTCCCTATACCCCAACTAAGAGATTGATATGCCATGGACTTATATACCTCACCCCGGACATGCCACTACCCTCTAAAAGGATCCTGATATATCCTGGACCTCTCTATGCCTCCCTACTTCCCACTCCCTACCCCATCCCCCTTTTACCATTTGCTTTGCCAATGCTAATATGTACTTAGTCCTGCCAATAAAGCTCATTTGAATTTGAATTTGAATTTGAGAGAGATAGACAAACAGAGGCAAACAGACAGAGAGACAGACAGACAGAGAGACAGACAGAGAGAGAGACAGACAGAGAGAGAGAGACAGATGAGCATATAAGTCACCAGCAACAGCTCCCTCCTGACTCCAATCACTTGCATCCTGCCACTGGTGCCGATGCCCTCCGCTTTACATCCTGTTTGTTTACCACACCGGCAGCTGTGATGGATAGGAGCCTCCTGTCAGGAGGAAACAGGGCAGGGTTGAGGGCCTGTTCAAGAGGTGAGGGGGCGGGCCCTGCTGCAGGTGCTGGTGCCCGCGTGACTTCCTGTTTGCAGGCTGCATCGGCAGCTGCCCTGCCTGTGATGGACAGGGGAGGTCAGTGGGCGGGGCCTGGCAGTGATTCTTCACAGGACAGGGGGACCTGTGTAACAAGACATGAGGGGCAGGGCCCAGAGAAGATCGGGGCCTGCTCGAAACAGCCATGCCCCCCCACCGGCACGGCGGGACCCCCTGCCCCTGTTCTAATGTCCATGCCCCCTCCAATGATGGCCGGGCCCCTTACACCAGGCAGACCTGTCAGGTCTTAGCGGCGGGCATCGGCACCTCGCCACACAGAGCTCTGAGCCAGTATCTGTGGGCTTTTGTTACGGGTTGACCTGTAGTATCTCCCCTTAGCCCTATGGTTGCCACATTTTCAGCAGATGTGTGCAGTAGTCCACTGTGTTCCCATGAAAGTTTCACGGCCTCCGGGTTGCTAGCTGAGCCTGGTCTGTCTTCTCCATTAGTCTTGGGGCTCCTGGTGCCCCTCCACTTGCCTGCACCTGACAATGGATACGAGTCCTATCTGTGGATTACTCACTTCCCGTGCCTCTGTGACCCCCTCTTCCTCCTGGAGCCACCTAGTTCTTGTCTCTGCTCCTCAGTCAGGCCTCAGGATGAGCTCCCACTAGCTCCAGTCCTCTGGACACTTCTCTCAAGTCCTTTTTGATGCACCCCAGGGTCGTGGGACACTCGGAACCTTCTTCTGATGAGTAACAAGACCCAGCTCCATAACTCTGGGTTGGCGTTAAAGTGTTCTTAGAGAGTATAGAGATAGGGTGGTTTAACGGAAAAATGTTCGTGATGCCACTTGTGGTTTGCGGCTATGAGAAGCCGCCACTGCTGCTGAACCTCTGTGGACGATGGACAGGCAGCTTGGATGGAGTGGCTCCCCAGGGATGGAGTGGGTCCCCAGGGCAGAGGGAATAAGGATTAATAATATCTGGCAGGCAGGGATTATCTCAGGCACCGATACCTTGTTCAGTTGTCTTCACAGCCTGTTCCTGCAGAAATAACACAGTCTCACACAGTTCTGCAGTTCTGTACCCGGGTTTACTCTCAGCAAGCTTCAAGTTCAACAGGTCAAAGATGTTACACACTCTTGGATAAGCTCCAGCCTGCGTAGTCTTAGGAGATCGCGGTAGCAAGTATGAGATCCTTGGTGGTGTGCCTGCCTTCTGCCTCTCACTGGTCCTGTTCCTCAGCGCTCCTTGAAGCGCCTCTGCGCGCAGAGCCCTGATCCTGCAGCCTCGGGTAATAGTGGGTGACTGGTACCTTGTCCCCGGACCCTTGTCCAGCTGCTTTCTCTGGGCATACCCCATGTGCGTGCATGTTGAGGATAATCACACCTACCATACCCCATCTCCTGACTACTAGAGGACCACACCCTGGCTTGGGTGCAGTATCCCTAGTGGCGTCCTGACCGTGGGGCGCTACATTTTCCTTCTGTGACAGGCTTTCTTTCTCTAGCTTCCCTCCAACTTGACTCTCACTGTCCCGCTGTCCTTCTCGCTGTTATCTAGCAGTCTCTCCTCTCTGCTGTTCAACTGTCTCTCCTCCTTTCTAGATCTTTCCTGCTCTATTTATACTCTTTGTCACGTGTCCCACATCATCTACGTGTGTTCTTTCTGACCTCACTCCTTCCCAGGTGCTCCCTCTAACTACTACCTCTCCATCCATCCCCACTACAATGGTTCCTAGTGCGTGACCTGGGTGTCTCGGTACCAGTCTGTACCCCTCTTACCCGTGAGTGGGATACTACACCCTAACAGGGGTGCAGTACCTCTGTGGCAACTGGATCTGCAGGGGCACCACAATGGAACATCTTGTATACAATAATTTTAAGATGAGAATAACCCTTTTAATGTTGCGGCCTCTCTTGCGGCTACAACTGCCTCCACTAACTAAGAATGGCTTCCTACAAGATTTTGGATGACGTCAATAGATTTTTGAGCATTTACAAAGTTAGGTACTGATGTTAGATAAGGTCAGGCTTATAATTTGTGTTTCAGTACATCTGAAAAATATTTATGAGGATGAATTCAGAGATCTGAGCTGGCCCTGATCAAGAATTTCACTCCAAAAAATATGATACTCATAAAATTAGGGTATTTTAATAAACACATTACTCTGGATAGTGGTATAAACATAAAAAACAGCAAAATTCCAAGCAGATCTGTGCAACAGAAATAATGGCAACAATAGGAATTGTCTAAACACAATTATTTGTGAATTGCACTATTTGACGTGTGACATATTTACTATATCAGTGCTATAAGTGGAACACCCTGATAGGTCTGTAAGGGCCCTTTCACATCAGCGGTATTTTCAAATCGCTGCAGATGCGGCAAAAAAAACGCATCTGCCGCGATTACCACATAACCGCGACACTTGCGGCACACTTGCGGCAAGCCCCATGCAATATCTATGGGGCTTGCGGTAAGGGTGCGGCAGGTGCGGCAAGTGCACTTGCCACATCCCTTACCGCAAGCCCCATAGACATTGCATGGGGCTTGCCGCAAGTGTGCCGCAAGTGTCGCGGTTATGTGGTAATCGCGGCAGATGCGGTTTTTTCACCGCATCTGCAGCGATTTGAAAATACCGCTGATGTGAAAGGGGCCTAAGTCCAGCACATGATGTGATGCCAATATAGTTCTGCTTTTCTGAACATGAATTAAATTATTAGAGATAACATGTTAAGATTTAGATATTTCACAATTAGTATATTCTGAAGAATCATCTGATTCATTCTATTTCCCTCATTTTACTTCCAATTTAACATTGATGTGCTAAGAACGAACAAAGATACAATTATGGGGAAATTCTATACAGTAAACTCATTGCATGGATTGGGAAACATAATGAGTATAACTTATGACAAAAAATGACCAGTTCATTAGTGCATTTAAGGAGCTGTGTGGGTTAGCTATGTGTGAGGCTAATTTCACACTAGCCTTTTTTTGCACCTGGGGGTATCCCCCTAGATTCCCCTGGACACCAACGAAATTGTAAAAACTGATGTGGGAGCATATAGTTTCATCAGGCTTCACCCCTGTTTCCACCTTCCTTCCTATGGGGCGTGTCATTTGCAATTGCGTTCTGGGCATGTACAGTTTCAAAACCTATACCCGGGGCTCTGGATTCAACTAGATCTGGAGTCCCTGGATCCGGATTCCATTGGGCACATTGTGATTTTACACATGGTACCCCGGATCCGAGTGCTTCCGGGTTTTGTCATGGAGAATAAAAATACACCAAGATGCATTTTTGGTCTAAGTGAAAAAAACGGCAACACTGGAAACGGCAGCTTTGACTGCCGGCGAGTTTAAAGCGATTTTGCCTGAACACTCTTGGAATATCGCACAGTGTGCTGTATGGGGCCGAGATTTTCTCGCCCCCATAGACTTTCATTGCCCTTTCGCATGTGAGAAACGCGTGCAGTGGCAGCATGCTGCGACTGCACTCGCTTCTGACTCGCAATGCAAGTTCAGTGTTGGGGACTTGCACCAGTCTGCCATGCCTGATAAGGCAACACTGGTCCGAGTGCAATGAGAGTTTCCCTCGCATTGCACTTGCACGAGTCCCTTGCACAGTGTGCCTTCAGCCTAAGGCCAAAATCTGCACCTTTTGTGCAAGGAAAACAAAGCAATATATGCACAACACTTCAGAATTCTCATAAACTTTCATGTGGTAAGGATAGTCATGTAGATTGTGACAAATCTGCACCAAAATAACACATAAAAATTGCAATGTGTGCACATGGCCTGCAGCATTTTTTTCTCTCTCTCCTCTTGTCCATGGATTTTTTATTTTCATTATACTGTCAAAACAAAAGTAATAAAAATGTGTGGAACCCCTGCTGGGGATTGCCACAGGACCCATCCAGTGCAAAGAGGGATTTACACTTTGGTACACACAGCGCACAACACCTTCCCCCCAGACCTTGAGGGGGAGCTCTATTTGCTGCTTTAAGCAAGTTCTCCTATAAGGATCCAGGCCTGAGGGGAGGAGTCAGTTAGTCTGCTCTTTGCAGTGAAGAGAGCAGTTAAGTCCAGTGGAGGAGCCTAGAGAAGGTGCTGGAAAGACCCGGTTGCTGGGTAAAGTAAGGCCCAGAACCAAGGGAGACTGACCCGCTGTGTAGCACCCCAGAGAGAGGGACAGAGGCCAGAGAAAGGTGCAGTAGGTCATAACAAGGGACCAGATCTAGGATCCCTTTAGCTCACCCGGACACCGGAGTTCGAACCTGCAGAATATACACTGAAGCAGGAAAAGCCCGGAGAAACCAGGATCTATTCCCTGAGGTACTAACTTAATAGAGACACTCAAACCTGACCTAGCACAGGACCAGGGGCCCAAGAGGAGTATAGGGACCCCACAGAAGGCCCTCATTGACGGTTAAAGAGTAAAGCCCTGAGAGGGAAGGAGGCAGCGAGTTCAGTTTATAGGCAGGACTTACCCCAAACCACCGTACACAGTAGCAGAAGAGGCCTCACATCTCTCAAAGTGAAAAATCCCAAATTGCACCTAGAACCTGGTAACCCTCTTGGACTGTACCTGTTACCAGACATCAGTAAAAGGTACCGAAACAAAGACTATTGTGTGCGTGCGTCTGCTTCCCCGCCGCTGCCCACAGCATCCCCCGCAAGCCGTTACTACAACTCCCCTCATCCACCCTCGCTGCCCTGAGGTAACGCTCCACCTGTGGGGAGCTGTACTACACTGAGCTACACCTACCATCACCTCAGCGGACAACTGCAGCACTGGTATTAACCATTACCAGGAACCACAGGTGGCGTCACGACACTACTACCCCCATCCTCATCACCATTCCCCCTGAGGGTCCAGGCACGGAACCGGGAACCGACCAGTCGTGATCCCCCATCGAAGCAGTCGTCCTGTCCCGGGAATCGAGTACCCCCTACCCTGTCAACCGCGTCAAATGCACCGAAATACATATGGTAATGCACACGGAAAATGCACCACAAATACATTGTGTTGTTTGGGTTCAATTTTCTGCTACAAGATGCAGATTTGATCCAGAAAATTTCTGCAACAAATCTGCATTGTGCCCACATACCCTACCAGTGTGAGAATTTATGCTAACTGTTCCAAATGTGTTGAAGTGAGGAACAGATTGGATTCCAAATTAAGGCAGCACGAATTGAATTGCTCATTTCTATTTTTATCTTAATCACCATTTTTTTCACCTTGTTGATATTTTTTCATATCACAATTTTAAGGCTATATGCATACAGGGTGTGTTTTTGCATGTTTTTTCCTTGGTTTTATGTTAATAAATAGCAGTGTTTACCAGTTACAGAAAACCTTTAAGATTCTAGAAATGTCATGCACACACGCAGAAATGGTTGGTTATTTTCCTGACTGAAATATAACCTGCTTGGTTTTTGCTGCATTTTTGAATAAAGCAGCATGTCAATGTACCGGTCTGTCCTTGTTAATTTATTCACTGAAATTTATATTTGTATTTTGTATGTCAAGCCTTCTCACATACAGTACCATGGAATCTATAGTGCTGTTATGATTGTGTATTCAACTCACACAGAATAAGTAAGAAGTTAGAAGATCACTGAAAATACTGCAACTGACCCAGCTGGTTCCTGTACAGACTAGAGATTTGGACCTTGCAGTCCATAGTGGTTCCTGTGTGGACTGGAATGACACTAACCTCACACTAAACTATGGCAACTAGGACCTATGCTGCCTAAACTGCCGAGTGCTTTACGTTCCTCCTAAGGCACCAGAGGACAGGGCAGAGTTCAGTTTACCTACAGAAAGGAAAGAAACAGAAAGAGTTACCAGAATAAGTAACAAAAAACACAACAAACAAAAGAAAGGATAAAGTAAATACCGCTAGAGAGAATACCGCCTACTTCCTACTAATAAACAGAAGATAGGTGCAGGGTGGAAAGAACATACTGTAAATAGAAAAACCCTAAGCTGATCTTTCATTGACCAAAATTAACAAAGACAATATGGCTGAATATCCAAATGAAAATATCCACAACAGGAAATACCAGTAGGGGAAAGATATTTATAGCTGCACCCAAAAGGTGACTGGACAGATAAATAAGGAAATGATAACACCGGTTAACCTAAAAAGCCAAATCCAGCACCTGGTGTCCGGCAGCCGGATCCGATTTTTTGTTGGATCCGGTGCGATCCAACGCCCATAGCCTTCCATGTTAGGGGGCGCTGGATCGCACCGGATCCGGGAAGATCCAGGTGGATCTGATTTTCTGAGATTTTAGCCTTGGACACAAAAAACCGCTGCAAGCTGCGATTTTGTGTCTGGGAAAAAAAAACAAATTCTGCTGGATCCTACCTGATAGCAAAGAACCTGATGGCAAATCACTGCCGCCCGGCCCCATAGGAATACTATGGGGCCAAAAATGGATCCGAGGCTGTCTGGTTCACACCGGACAGCCCCTGATCCTTAAAACCGTGGTGTGGAGCCAGCCTTATAGGGCAGGTGGGTGGGATGTCCACAGGTCCTGTCTCCTTGGTCAAGATAACGATCCCGACTCAACCTCGTCTTATAAGGTAAGTTGAAAAATACTTCCTCACCTCAATGTTTCCTAACTAATTCTAACACTAATATCTAACCCATGTGAACTACTGTAACTACACCTCTCCCCTCTCCTTTCCTGCCCTGTGTATGTGTTAAAACCTAATTAACCCTTTCCTGGCCTTCCCTTATAAATCTCAATCATGCACGGGCTTGCGCTAGCTGCGCCCGCTGTGGCCCTATATGTAGGTTTCAGATAACAACTCATGACATTATAACATAAAGATATGTAGTGATGAAATCACAGCTCACAAAGACAATATAAAATCAAGAAAACTAGTGATGACATCAGTGTCCACTATGATTACATAAAATAAAGACGAGTAATGATGACATCACAGCACTCAATAAGGATACAAAATCTAGATGAGTGGTGATGACATCATAGTTTTGTATAACAACACAGAATGAAGTAGAGTAGTGATGACATCACAGCTTAGAAAACACATCAGATTTACTCTTGGTGACATCATAGTTCAGTGTGACAACTTAATACAAAACATCCTAAGTTACCCCAGACGTATGTTTGTCATATATAACTTAACATTATAGACATTGTCTATGTAGTATAGTAGGACTGAGAAAATAAGACTCTTAAAACTTTTGAGCATCACAGGTAGTGAAGAGGCAATAAAAAGACGAGCATTTAATTCCCCATTCTTTTTCTAACTAAATCAGTGGAACTTGTGATGTGACATAAATATAGTTTGTTTAAGGACCAAACAGCATCATTTATCTTTTGAGATGTCAGATCTCAAAATGTTACCCGGTTTCACTGTCACACTAAATGCCAGGAATTGGCTAGGATGCCCGGGAAGAAAAAGGAATAATTAGCTGTGCTAGTCTTTCCGAGATGGCTAATTAATGTGCAGAGCTGTCAAATGAAGGAGGAGGTTTAACCATTAAGTGCCTTACAGGGATGTCTTGGCACCTTTACTAATAATTTTCTACACAAGATCAAAATACTTCATGAAAAGTACTCCACTTTGCCCATAGACCTATTGATCAAAAGTCATTTGGTTTGTTGTTCAATGATACATAATATTGAAATTATATCTGGTGTCACCATATGCACTAAATACGTCAATGATGAAGTCCTTCTACTTATGTAATGTATCACACATTTTTCTAGCACTTTTTAGATTGTTGTAATGTGGGCTTTCATACTAAAGTCACAATACCTTGGCCTCCTGCAGTAATACTGAAGTGCACTCAAAGATTATTCCCAAGGATTATTCCCAAAATAGTCAATTATCCCCTTTCCATACTATAGAATATGGTTACTGATTGTCGGTTATCCAACTGTTGGCTTCACAAGTAATCCCAAGACAAGGGCTCTGGAACTCAGGGACCAGGCTTTGCAAAGCCCCTTCATTGTCTGTGAGAAAGCTGTTTGAAATAGCCAATTGCTATGCTCAATTTTTTACATTAATCCCATAGACAATGAATGGAGCTGAAGTTTAGCATGTGAAATGAAGATTACACACCGGGATGGATGACACAGTGGAGATACACAAGATTTAAGTGAAGGTTACACATACCAAGGGGAAGGGATAAGATTTAACTAAAAGAATATCAAGGAAGAAAAAGAGGAGCACCACTAATCAATCATGGCCACTTTACACGCGGCAACAGGAAGATAGAAAACAGCAGGTGTCGGAGACAATTGTACCTTTTACCTTCAAAAAACCTTGAAGTGGCTGCGTGTAATTCAGGTATCTGCAAGGTGTTTTGAAGGTAGAAGGTACAATTGTCTCCGACACCTGCCTTTTTCTATCTTCCTGTTGCCGCGTGTAAAGTGGCCATCATATTTAGAATGGGTGCTCACCATGTCAAACAACTAATCATGAACCACAAAAAACAGACTTTGACATAATGTCAAACCAGGATTGAGAGCGAGATAGTGAAAAATATAACAACTTTATTTACAAATTTCAGTGGACAAACACATTAAAAAACACTTAAAAATTTGATTTAGGGGAACTCAGGCTGTACATAGTACCTGATAGTGAAGAAATCAGGGGACTGGTAATAAGATGACAGAATTTATCCATTTGATTGTGATAAATAATTACACATAATTAGTATACATAATATCCTCCTGAAAATGATCAGCGCATTTGACCAGTACTAGGGTTAGCAAACTTTGTAAAAGGATAGGAATAAATCTCCTGGGGTTATCAACTGAACACACAGGATCGTGGTGTCAATACATATATAGGTTCACCTTAAAACGCTATTACCAATTGGTATATGTAGTGTATCACAAGATCGTGCAACAATTCACAGTAACATAATACTTCGTCTGATAAATATTCACTACCAAAACTCATTAAGAACAAGGATTGTTAATACTTTAAATAATTATTAACCATGGTGAGTTGATAAGATGTACACAATTATTTAAGTCCTGATGCTGCAAACATCAGTGATTATGTCAATCATCAGAAATAATAAACCATGGCATGTGAGCTGAAATGTCCTTAGTTCTAAGTAATTATAAACTATGGCAGAAACAGACTTATACAACCTTTAGGTAGAAGTAGTATGGACAATATAAATCACCCAATCCGATAATGCAAAGTATATAAGGACTGGAAAAGAGTGTCCAAGCTAAGGTGCCTAACAATGTCAAGTCAATGTAAAATGATATCCATAGGTGCACTCTAACCCAGTATGTAACTACAAGAATAGGGATAACACTTTCAACAGGATATAACAGTCTAGTTTCAATGATCACAATGATTGAGGGTAAAATCACTTGTAACAACTTATAACTTGACTCAAGCAGTTGTGAGGTAGCGACCCGGGGAACTCGCTTGATGCATGACGACACGAACACGTGCTTATGATTTTTCAATGACTACCCGTTTATTTCTCACCTACACATATCATAAACTGGGTAGCATATCAAATATTGAACATAAGCACATCACATAATACATTACATTACATATAACATAGAACACCTACATTCACCATAACTATCTATCACCGGGACCTTGTGACCTAACCGTCAGTCCCAATGGCGGATAACTCGTGGATACCTCATGCATGGCCCTTTCATCATCAGCCATCATGAGTCATCCACGATACACCACCTTTCCTTTGATCACCCAGGGTAATTTTACATAAGCCCTGTTGATCAATCACCCAGGGTAATTTTACATAAGCCCTGATGATACGCATAACATTTACATAATAAATAGTTATCCACACTTATACAGGGGCCCTGTGGTTCCCAATGGCGGTACCCGCCACCTGGCTTTATTAACCCAGCTCAACACTTTAATACTAAAGTGCATCCTGCATCCCCAAGGGCTCCTTACCGGACATGTTTCACCCCACGTCCAGACCAGTGTCCACCTGGTTCAGCCACAGGTTCCCCACTCCAGGAGCCATAATGCCCCGTTCCCGGCTACCAGTCTGCACTCAAGCAACAGAGTGTCAGGAGCCTCCCGTATGGAGAAGGGCCGGACTCCTCCAGGACGTGTTTCGCCCCACACCTGGACAAGCACCCTTCCATCTCAGTCATCCGGTCGGCACTGAGCTCCAGTCATCTCCTGCCCCCTCTCTCTGTTGTCTCTGTCTTGTTCTGCTTCACACAGCACCTGGCTAGCTCTTATCGTAGCTGCCACACCCACACTGATACACCCACCTAACACGCCCACACTGGCTGTTAGCATTTAAGCACACCTTGCTCTTTCAGTCGCTCATTGGTCTCATGATTACTTTAGCTATTAACACACTGTGTATCGGACAGGATTACAGCACTCACTCCCAGCTGTTAGCTCATAGTAAAACCGGCTCATGTGCACAGGTTCCTAAGCCGGTAACCCATATGATGCACCCCGGCCATGGGACCATGCCGGCCGTGCCTCACACAGTCTATACAACTTTACTACTTCTCACTACTTCCCACTGCGTCATTAACCCTAGGTAGCTCTATCATGACTGTTCACCCAGAGTCTCTTCTGGTAACATTCCTCTCTCCTGTGATTCCCAGTCCCTTATATTATCAACAGTGTCCACAATAAAGTCTGGGAACGGAGGAGAAAGTCTGGCCTACTGCTTTGTTTACATCCTGTTAGGCATCACAAAGCCCAGCGTCTTGAACATGTAGATCGGCTGAGGGCTCTTGACTAGCAAAATCTGTGGCTTGACCTCATAGCTCTTCTGTGAGGTGTTGACAGCCAGTGTCAGCAGCTTGACCACACAGCTCTGTAGTGGTATGCTTAGTAAGTGACACACCAAGATCGGGCTCTGTTTCTTTACAGGTGGAGCACACAAACGGTTCATGGGGAATGGGCATTATCTCCTGGGGGAGCGGGGGCAGAACAGTTGCTCCTAAGTCAGCTTTCTCCAAACTCTTGGTGTCAATTATCCTCTTCCATTAGCTGGATTTACTTTTAAAGTCATCTGCTGCATCACAGCTCTACTCTTGAATAGTCCTTTCCATAAATACTTCCCACATGGAAACCACTCCACTGGTTCTCCTTTGGTTCCTGAAGACATCTTCTGACTTCACAAATGAGCCTTCACTCCCATATACAATGAATGGAGGTGAGTTTGAGCTTGTAAACCTAAGCTTCCTTAGATGATGAATGGGATTAAGATCGAGCCTGTGAACTTGCGCTCCCATGTACAATGAATGGTTGTGAAATCGAGCATGTGAACCTCCACTCCCCTAAACTGTGGATGGAGCTGCATTTGTGCATTTGAACCTCCGCTCCCATAGACATTGAATGGAGCTGAGGCTGAGGTTGAGCACGTGAACCTCCACTTCCATAAACCATGAATGGAGATGAGATTGAGCATGTGAACGTCCGCTCTCGTAGACAATGATTGGAGCTGAGGTTGAGCAGGTGAACCCCGCTCCCATACACAATGAGTAGAGATTAGGTTGAGCATATGAAGCCACACACCAGTAGACAATGAATGGAGCTGAGATTGAGCATGTGAACTACTACTTCATGCAAAAAGGGGCTTTGCAATGTCTTGCTCTGGGGTTTTAGAGACCTGTTCTTTGGATTGCTGGTGGTAAGCTTTATCCTATCCTTTGTATAGCAGATACCTTTCTATCTTGGGTATAACCCATTAAATTGCAATAAGGCTCTAGATTCATCTTCCTCTTTGAAGATATTAATTGCATTCTGATGTTCTTCATTTATATCTGGAAAAGTTAGGTGACAATCCATATGACCAAAAAATATTACAGCTTTTCACACAGCATTTTCTTTGGAATCTTGAATTGTATAAATGCATAAATTAAATACATATTAATGCGAAAGATAGATAGATAGATAGACAGACAGACAGACAGACAGACAGACAGACAGACAGACAGATAGATAGATAGATAGATAGATAGATAGATAGACCGAAAGAGATAGACAGTATATACAGTAAATTGGTACGTATGTGTATGTAAGTTCTACATAAAGGATTTTTTTCTTCCACCATAAATCTGGTGCTGTTTGCTCCACAGACATTGACAAATAGCCAAGACTGCCAGGAATCACCCAGCATTCCCCTCTCTGCAGATCAGGTTCATTTCGTAAAAATTAGTTGGGAAATGGGAAAAAAAGAAAGAAATTAAAAGAAGGTTCTATGATGCGCAGTCTATTAACGCTCCATTATTTCCCCCAGAACGTGATAAATGGCCCTGGAGAGACCAGTGGGCTCGGCCCCCAGAGTTCCCGCTTCATCCCCCCTCTGTCCCTTGGTGATTGATTGGAGGGAGGGTGGATGTTGAGTGGAGCTGGATGAAGACTGATGTTTCCTCCACATAACACCCCTACCAAAAAGTTTCTATTACCAAGGGAAAGAGCTAACCATGAGAATACAGAGCATACACTGAGCACAGTCATGTACGCAGCTCCCTGTAATGTATATTGATAATTAGGTCAGAGATCTGAACAGATAAATTAAACTGTCAAATATGTTATAGGCTCTGCATTAGTTCTACGTTATATCCTGATTTTATTATGAATCCTCACACAAAATTGTGCTCCTCTTCTATACATGCATATGTTTATTGCATCATGATCAGACAGTATACAGTATAGTAGATACTCTTGAGATTACATAAATGGCTAAAAGTAATAAATCACATTCACTTCATGTATTTCCTAATGGACACAATGTTAAAATGTGGTCCCAGGTTGTTGATATTGGGGACCACAGCTGCTGAGAATATTGGTGGTTTACATATGTTACCCCAACATAGTTGTTCCACAGACAGGATCCATACATTACATACTATATGTATACGACTTCCAGATCAAATCTATGGACATGATGCGGAATCATTATCTACAAGACTTACTAAAACAGGGGTCCCCAGCCTGTAGCTCAGGAGCAACATATGGCTTGTGGGCCCATGATGTGTGGTTTGCTGCTGTCTTCCAGTTTGGTGCATAAGCATTAGGTCTAGCAAACAGCTGTGAAGAGCAGATATGAATAGAGGTAGGGTTGTATCACCTGGAATTGGTATACTGCCAATGTGCGATTTATATGAAAAGCTTTGGCTGTCCTTATACCGTTAATGGGGGTTCTGGACATCACTATTGTGAAGGGACAGGAGCTGGATGTGGCTCGTGACCCTCTCTAAGAGCTTAATGAGGCTCACGATCTTCCACCTTATCTTAATGTGGCTCCCAACCCTCTTTCAGAGCTAAATGTGGCTCTCAAGGTCAGAAAGGTTGGGGACCTCTCCCTAGGATATACAATATATGTGAGACCTCAAGAGAGATTGAACTGCAGCAACCCCTTGAAGTTTTATCACATATGAAGCTTCCCAAAACTGTATTACAAACTGCCACAAAAATGGCATATCTGATGCTCATTGCATATCTGATATGTTCATCATTGACTTTCAGAGGTCCTAAAAAGTTGTATCGATGTGGGCATTATTGAATGTACAATGCTTTTATGAAACTAAACATGCTCTTCCATAATTATTTTTTTTTAATTGGAGGTATTCGGAGGTATAACATGGCCACACGGAAGACCGTATTATTGCCACATGCATGAGGCCTTATAATGTCCTATGCTAAACTGGATGATTGTTAAAAGAAATGTGCCAGAATTTTGATCAATATACAGGTGTATCTCAATGAATTAGAATATCATCAAAAAAATTAATCTTTTTCAGTAATTCTATACAAAAAGTTGATTGCTCTCAGTGGCAGGACGACGGCTAAGAGTAAGGATGAGATCTCATCGTCACATAGTTACAAACAAAAAAGTGCATTTACCAGTAGCCAAGCATTTTTGTGGTCAAGGACATAATATTTAAAATATGAAAGTTGCCATATTAAGAGGCAATTTGAAATCACAGAAACATCGAAGGGTCTGTGAATCCTAGCTCATTAGAACTTTGTATCCTAAAAGGGCTAAACCTGTCTGATGGATTCATGATTCATTACTACATCTGAAAAATGTTTTTCAGAGACACTATAAACACCAGGTTTACATATAAACTAGGGTCATAAAAACTTTGACATCACTAAGCCTGGATCCTCTCCAGACATTGTTTTGTTTATTTATTTGAATGTCCATTTATTATACCTTGCGCCTGCTCTGGTTGTGTATATATTTGTGTTTCTTTGAATATTTTATCATACTATGCCTGATGCAGAAACCTGAGACATCTCGATAGCCTTGTAACATCACTTACCGTATATACTCGTGTATAAGCCGAGTTTTTCAGCACATAAAATGTGCTGAAAAGTCCCCCCTCGGCTTATACACGGGTATATACGGTACCTATGTATGTATAACAGCCCCCCCCCGTGGTCTCCCCCCCGCCGTATATACAGGCCCCCCGTGGTATCCAGGTCCCCCCTTGCTGCACCTGTAAAGGAAGATGTCGGTATACTTATCGCTGCTGCCGCCGCCGCCGCTCCGCTTCTCGGTCACCGCGCTGCTCCGGCCGGGTCTTCATGCTTCCTGTTCCTTCTCCGGCGCTCAGGAAATGACGTCATTGTTCGAGCGTCGGAGAAGGAACAGGAAGCATGAAGACCCGGCCGGAGCAGCGCGGTGACCGAGAAGCGGAGCGGCGGCGGCGGCAGCAGCGATAAGTATACTGACATCTTCCTTTACAGGTGCAGCAAGGGGGGCCCTGGATACCACGAGGGGGCTGTATACAGCTGGGGCTGCTGTATACAGCTGGGGCCCCTGTATACTAATGGGGGGGGTCTGTATACCCCTGGGGCTGCTGCTGTATATACCCCCTGGGGCTGCTGCTGTATATACCCCCTGGGGCTGCTTCTGTATATACCCCCTGGGGCTGCTGCTGTATATACCCCCTGGGGCTGCTGCTGTATATACCCCCTGGGGCTGCTGCTGTATATACCCCCTGGGGCTGCTGCTGTATACTACCACTGGGGCTGCTGCTGTATACTACTACTGGGGCTGCTGTATACTACTACTGGGGCTTCTGTATACTACTACTGGGGCTGCTGCTGTATATACCCCCTGGGGCTGCTGCTGTATACTACCACTGGGGCTGCTGCTGTATACTACTACTGGGGCTGCTGCTGTATACTACTACTGGGGCTGCTGTATACTACTACTGGGGCTGCTGCTGTATATACCACTGAGGCTGCTGTATACTACTACTGGGGCTGCTGTATACTACCTCTGGGGCTTCTGTATACTACCACTGGGGCTGCTGTATATATCTCTGGGGCTGCTGTATACTACCACTGGGGCTGCTGCTGTATATACCACTGGGGAGGCTGCTGTATATACCTCTGGGGCTTCTGTATACTACCACTGGGGCTGCTGTATATATCTCTGGGGCTGCTGTATACTACCACTGGGGCTGCTGCTGTATATACCACTGGGGAGGCTGCTGTATATACCTCTGGGGCTGCTGTATATATCTCTGGGGCTGCTGTATACTACCACTGGGGCTGCTGCTGTATATACCACTGGGGAGGCTGCTGTATATACCTCTGGGGCTGCTGTATACTACCACTGGGGCTGCTGTATATATCTCTGGGGCTGCTGTATACTACCACTGGGGCTGCTGCTGTATATACCACTGGGGAGGCTGCTGTATATACCTCTGGGGCTGCTGTATACTACCACTGGGGCTGCTGTATATATCTCTGGGGCTGCTGTATACTACCACTGGGGCTGCTGCTGTATATACCACTGGGGAGGCTGCTGTAACACTGCTGGGGCCTGTATGTACCACTGGGGAGGCTGCTGTATACCACACTTCTGGGGGCTGTATACTACCACTGGGGAGGCCTGTATACCACTGCGCGGGCCTGTATACCACACTGCTGGGGGCTGTATACCTGTGCTGGGGTCCACCCTCGGCTTATACACGAGTCAATAGGTTTTCCCAGATTTTGGGGGCAAAAGTAGGGGGTTCGGCTTATACACGGGTCGGCTTATACACGAGTATATACGGTATTTTATTTTTGTTAGCCATTAAAACGTATCACAACTACAAGATTATTATCTTGTTTCTCCCACTGAGAGCAGTCAACATTTTTTCAACTGGCTAACATGGTACCCAAACTTTTTTACCTCCAATACAAAAATTGAAACATATATTATACTAGCTGTACTACCCGGCTATGCCCAGGTTAATAAATAACTGCTGTTAGCTATAACAAAATAGAATTTGAATATGTCATATTAATGACCTGTAGGAAAATAGAAGCTGAGCTGTGATTGGTTGCTGTAGGCAGCCTAATAAATCTCCAGCCAACAGTAAATCCTCCCCCCGGCCGGGCAGTATATATTACCTCACACATACTCATAAAAGACAGCTCATGTGACTGACATCTGCCTTAATTCCCTATATGGCACATGTGTTGCACATTGGTTGTTTTTAATCAGATGGTTTTTTTTTTAAATTAAAGATACCAGACGTATGAGGCGAGTTGTGTGAGGCGATTGGTGTACATCTGTGTGTATCTGTGTGGTGTGTGTGTCCCTGGGGTGTGTGTGTCCCAGTGGTGTGCGTGTGTCCCTGTGGGGGGGTCTATGTGGTGTGTGTCCTTTTGGGGGAGAGGGGTGTCCCTGTAGTGTGTGTCCTTGTGGGGGAAGGGGTGTCTCTGTGGTGTGTGTCCATCCCTATGGGGTCTGTGTGCTCCTGTGGGGTGTGTGTGTGTGTCTCTGCGTCGCTGTGGGGTGTGTATCTCCCTGTGGGGTGAGTGCATGTGTCCCTATAGGGTGTGTATGTGTGTGTGTTCCTGTGTGGGGGGTGTCTGTGTGGTGTATGTCTCTGTGTTGGGTGTGTTTGTGTTTGAGTGTGTGGTGAGTATCCAATGTTGGGGCTCCACCTTAGCTGTTACTCTTTGTGTGCATGTGGTGTGTATACATGTCCTCATGCATGGTGAATATTCCATGTCAGGGCCCCACCTTAGTGACTATATGCTGGTATATGCTGTTAGTCTTTGGTGCTGTCATTAAGCACCTCTCATTCACAACTGTCAACTGGTAACAGTCACTTTCTCTCCATTATGTAGATAGGACCAAAATTGTTTGGTGAATTGGAATGCGCGGGGTTAAAATTTCGCCTCACAACATAGCCTATGACGCTCTCGGGGTCCAGACATGTGACTGTGCAAAATTTTGTGGCTGTAGTTGCGACGTTGTAGATGCCAATCCCGGACAAACATACACACATTCAGATTTATATATTAGACTAGCTGTACTACCTGGCTACGCCCGGGTTCATAAATAACTGCTGTTAGCTATAACAAAATAGAATTTGAATATGTCATATTAATGACCTGTAGGAAAATAGAAGCTAAGCTGTAATTAGTTGCTATGGGCAGTCTAATAAATCTCCAGCCAACAGCAAACCCTCCCCCGGCTGGGCAGTATATATTACCTCACACATACACATAAAAGACAGCTCATGTGACTGACATCTGCCTTAATTCCCTATATGGTACATGTGTTGCACATTGGCTGTTTTTAATCAGATGTTTATTTTTGGAAATTAAAGATACCAGACGTATGAGGCGAGTTGTGTGAGGCGATTTGTGCACATCTGTGTCTGTCTGTGTGGTGTGTGTGTCCCTGGTGTGTGTGTGTGGCACCCCAAGGGTTAATGTGCCACAGAAACATCAACACAGGTTTACTCCCCACACAACACTACACTAGAAAGTGGGAGGAGTTTAGGTGGCCCTGCACTAGTGGAGGAGCTAAGTTGTTTACCACAGAGCAGGAGTAACAGTTAGTTCAGTTTGAGTCTGGAGCAGGAGCAGAGTCAAGTAGAAGTGGAGTCCTGAGAGGTCTGAGGAGAGGAGACAGAGGAACAGAGGAACATACCCGGGATAAAGAGTTACCCCAAACTTAACCCCGGAGAGGCGCTTAAGACGGATACCGGATCCTGAGGCTGTGCCTGAGACAGACAGGACAGTAAACACGGCATAGTAAAGGTCCACCATCTTCACAGCACCATAGCAAAGCAACACGGAGGGGTTAGTGACACAGAGTTGCCCAGCATATTGGTACCCGTGAGCAGAGACAGGGCCAGCAGTACAGTCTATAAGCAGCAGCAGGGCCACATACAGCGCTTAAGTAGGAAGCAAGGACCCTGTCAGGGTGGGAGCAACCTGGTACAGACTCCGTGGACAATATTGTGATATACCATCTGCAAGTAAAGACTTGGAAAACAACAGAAACCGTGAGTGTGTGTGATCCTTATACTGAAGCCCCACTTGCCTCATATACTGCGATTACCTCTACTCTCATCATCTCTACTGCTACCCCTACTCTCCTGCAGCATCAATAACTATCCTCACAGACTTTAACTACTACTACCACTGCCCCGGGGAACCCGTTCTGCCCACAGGAACTATTCTATCCAAGCTGCTAACCCATCATCCCCGGAGGTTCTGCAGCAGCGGCGGCCCCATTACGGGCCCTGCATATAGTGGGTGGCGTCACGAGTGACAAATCCCCTGTAAATAACCCCCCATTTTATTGTGCGGGCCCGGGACACGGTCCGGACCAGGACCGCCGTGACATCCCCCAGCAGTACACCGGTCCGGCACAGAGTACCCCGTCCCAGTGGCTCCACATGTGTCTCTGGGGTGTGTGTGTGTTCCAGTGGTGTGCGTGTGTCTTGTGGGGGGGTCCCTGTGGTGTGTGTCCTTTTGGGGGGGAGGGGTGTCTCTGTAGTGTGTTGTCCATCCCTATGGGATCTGTGTATTCCTGTGGGGTGTGTGTGTGTGTATCTCTGTGTCCCTGTGGGGTGTGTATGTGTGTATGTCCCTGTGGTCTGTGGTCCCTGTGGGGTGAGTGCATGTGTCCCTATAGGGTGTGTATATCCCTGTGGGGGGTTGTCTGTGTGGTGTGTGTCTCTGTGTTGTGTGTGTCTCTTTGTGGTATGTGTGTTTGTGTTCGGGTGCATGGTGAGTATCCAATGTTGGGGCTGCACCTTAGTGACTATACACTTGCTGTTACTCTTTGTGTGCGTGTGGTGTGTATACATGTCCCCATCCATGGTGAATATCCCATGTTGGGGCCCCACCTTAGTGACTATATGCTGGTATATGCTGTTAAGGTACCGTCACACGTAACGATATCATTGCCGATATCGTTCAAAAGTCACGTGTTTTGTGAAGCTTGAACGATGTCGAAACGACATCGTTGCGTGTGACACTACAAACGATGAACGATCAGTCGGCTGATCGTTCATCGTTTGATTTGAGGTCCTGTCCTCAAATCAATCGTTGGTCGCCTGGTGGACACGCAGCATCGCTGCGTGTGACACCGGGAGATGACCGATAAGCCAGCTCCCAGCGCCTCTCACAAGCGCTGGGAGCTGGTATCCAAGGTAAGCTGCGGGTAACTAGGCAGCGCGCGCTGCCTAGATACCTGATGTATACCTTAGTTACCAGCCTCCTCCGCTCACCGGCTGGTATCTAAGGTACACAGCAGGTAACTAGGGACCCTGGTGTAAAACATTGGTATAAAGAAGCTGTTGGAAAGAAGATGTGGAATAAGAAATCCTGCTAATATCTTCAACAAGCTGCACCAAATCTATCACAAACTTGGAGCCACTACCATGAATATAATGCTTTCTTCTGCTTGCCCTAGTCTAGGCTTAAGCAAAGTTCAAGACAATCATGAATTTCTCCCATTATGTTGTATTTATTGCAAAAATTATTTTGACTGACATAGCAATCTAAAACATATCCTATGGAATGCAACAGTTGCATAAAATGTTAAAAAAAAAATGAAAAAATGACAATAAATGATTATTGTTAAAATGATGATTATTATTAATAATAATAATATACTATTATCATTATTATTATCAATAATAATAAAAATGCTACCTGATAACAGATTACACCCCATAATCTTCATTGGTTGCAATGCCCTTTAGGTTTACTATCAAACATCCCATAACTGTGTTGTATGGCTGTGTATTTGGGAGAAGGGGTTGAATTTTCAAAGTTAATCATTAAAGGAGAGGGAAGAATTTTGGGGGGAAATGGCAGAACTCCAGTTTGGGGCAGTTGGGAACAATCGATGGGAAAGTGCTGTGCTTGTATTTTCTATTTCCAAAATGACACAAAAGGAAGAGAGAGCCAGGTGCCTTAAGAATAAGGCTGCAATCTACGTAACTAAAGCATCACATAGTTACAAGAAACCGAGGAAGTGTTAACCCCTTCTACCATATGTGCTAAACATAGAAAGAAAAACAGAGGACATTAGTATCGAGATGAAACCAATTTACTTAAATTCAATATACAAACAATTAGACCCTGAATCCAGAAGAGCAGAGGGACCCAATAGATACATTAATTTGTGTTGCTTAAATAGTGCAACACATTTCACAGAGCTCTACAGAGATTGCTGCGATTTAGGCATTGTCCTCAATGGAACTGCCCCTAACGTACCAATCCCAGACACAGTGTGAATGCTAGGGACATTTAACTTATGACTGTGGGGGGTTTTGGAGTGGGGGAAAATCTAGGTATACCAGCAGGAACATAACAATTTCATACCAATGTTGCCTCTTGTTGGATTCAATTGAAGGGCCCTAGCAAAGCAAGGTAACAGTGAACCACTATGTACCCATACATTCTGGACATGAAAGCCCACTTTGTGCCTCCAGCTTGCTATCCTTTGTAGCACACCAAAGCTTGTTGGGTCTACACCAGCCAGGTTTACACCACCCATAAGTATTGTTATGTACCCTTGTCTGCATTGGATGTGTCTTATACTCACTAACTTCCATATCTTTAAATGGTGTTACCTGCATATACCCAGGTATCAGGGGCTTAACTACAACAGGGGCAGGGGTTGCAATCGTACCCGAGCCCTGGAGGCTAGGTGGGTCCCAAAAGTCCCTGTGACCTATAGAAAAAGAATATTGCTATTAAAGATTTGCAATACTTGGGGGCCCCATTGCAGCCTCAATTACTCCACTACCAGGGATCATATTGTAGAATAAGATCTCAAGAACTATTGACCACCTACTTACAGAAGTCATTTGTCCACGGTGAAGGATTTACTACTGAAGACGTGTAGTAATAGGACAGGATGCATCCCCCAATCCATCTTCCAGTAGCAGCTCTGTTAAAATTTACACGGTAAGAATCACAAATAGCAATAAAGATGTTAAATAAGAAATCTAAAAATAGTAGAATGAGGAAATGGATTGTAGGAGATCAGCGAGCTGACAATAGAGACAGGTGGCATTGCTTTGTGGATGTAGGACAGTCAGTGACACAGGGACAAGAGATGACTTCCTAAACATGTAGGGACATTCTGTGCTAGGTTATACAGTAACCGCATCACATCCACACAGGCTCTGCGGACAGGAACACTGGTCTCTATCCATCACCCTCCTGGCTTCCTCATCACTCACATTGGCCATTCACATAGATCATTTTTCAAAGTCTGAAGCCCATGTTACATGATCAACTCATCAAAGTGTTAAACCTGCATTATTTTTCATTTCAGTATCATATTATAAAGAAAACTCATTGTGAAAAATTTTCTTTTGCACCAGTTTTCATATCACCTCTGTGATGATTATGTGAAGTTGTGATGTTATTTTTTTTTATTTTAAAATAATAATTAGCTAATTTAGGCTAGGGTCAGACTTGCATCATGCATTTGCTAAATGCTTGGGTTATTTTCATGTGCAAATGTTGAAAAATGCATGCATTGACGCACCCATAGGCAAAAGTGCAATGTGTTTAACACTATGTGTTTTTGGTAGTACGCCCAAAAATTCGTCTGCAGCATTTTTGGACCTGTTATTGAAAACCATGCTTTTTTTAACATGGGAGTCTATGGGTAATGCATGCGTTAACGCATGTGTTAACGCATGTTACATATAGTGCCAGCGTTACGCATGCGTTAAAAATAAACACATATATCATGGGAATGGGAAGGGGAAAAAGCATACTTTAATGCATCCCTCAAATGGATGCAACATCCCAAATTGTGACCCTAGCCTTAAGGCCCCTTTACACATAACGATATCACTAACGATATCGCCGCAACGTCATTGGTTTTGTGACATTGCGGTGACCTCAGCAGCGATATCGCTGCATGTGACACGTAGCAGCAAGCACCCCCGTTGTGAGATCGCTGATCGTTACGGAATGGCCTGGACCATTTTTTCATCGGTCTCCCGCTGGGCATGTTGCATCGGTGTGTGTGACAGGGGAAATGACCAACGATTTCCATGTTACGCCCATGACAGCGACAGATCCCAATGACCATCGGGGGTTGCCGCATCGGTGAGTAGATCTGCCTGTGTGGCATCTCACCAGTGACCACGTAGCGACACACCAGCAATCCCTGCCAGGTCGTATCGTTGTCAGGATTGCTGGTGCGTCGCTAAGTGTAACGGGGCCTTAAGTGTCAAAAATTGACTTGGGCATGGGTGGAAAAACGCAGCCAAATAGAGATCAAACGGTGAACTAAGACTGGACTGGGACTGGTAATTACAAGGCAAGCACATGGACACAGTAATACCAGAGGTGTCAGTACACTGCAAAGTATTCCTTATGGAAGAATCCACCACTACATTCTTTAATCTGTATGAAAAATATATAGTCATCCACATTCTCTTTGTTTCCAGGCACAAATCTGTTAACCAATCACTAAATTCACTGGTGAGTATAGACCAATAAGTCTCTGTTCGCATTGGCAATATGACTACAAATCTGTAAGAGTGGTAGGGATGAAGTTAAGCTGTTTTGTACTCTTGGCTTCCATATGTAGTGCTATCACGTTGAGGTTTTGAAAGGATTCACTGACAAGATCTTTTTATCAGTATGTAAAAGTAATTTTTCCTACATAGCTACCATGTCCTTGAGAACCATGCTCCTGCCCAGTCACTCAATCTACTCTTGCATGTAAGCACTTAATTAGGCTTTGTTCATAATGGGGTGATTTCCATCTGTCTTCATTTGTCTAAAGGACAAATCTGTCATGACATAAAACTCTTCAAATACATAAGATATCTGCCAAAAACATTTTGGGGTTATGACTCCCATACACAATGGATAAAATGTTTCCGAACCCACACATACTAGTGGGGTCTAACGGAAGTCTATTGTGTTTGGGGGTCTTCAACACACAATATCAAGAGATGGAAGGACCCAGCATCACACATTTTTGATGGCTGACCCTTTTGTATGCTGAGGGATAAGCCACCACCGGAAGAGTCTGACAGCAGCTTTGTCATACATAGCACAAGAACACTTGGCCAATTTGATTGCTCTTGTGAGAAAGTGTGATAGAGAAAACTGCCTTTTGGCCAACAGCTATCTAAGAGGTATGGAGGGCATTATTAGTTAACAATGACCAGCTGTGTAACTTAATTCAGACAAAAATTTACATCGATTACCATCATATCTATAGCAAATTATTGAAAAATCTACATGTACAGCTTCATGTTTTAGGCATATTAAAGATCTGGTTTTGGTTTGTGGCATTTTGTCTTTAAAAATTCAGGATGCACTGACTATGACATTTTTTTCCATGGCAAGAAGTACAACACAATAAAAATAAATTACAAAAAAAGTTAGCAAAAAATATGAAACACAGCACTTAAATTGCATGACAGTTTTTTAAAAGCCTTTATAGGCCCCAAAACTTGCATTTGTAAAGTGGACCTAATAGTCATATTGGAACCTGATGATGAATGTTATTATACAGATCCATGTATCAAGAAAGAAAAACATAGAAGGAGATAGAAACAATGAGTCATGAGATGGCTAGATTTGAAGTATAACCACATAAAGAATGTTCTCATAGGTATAATCCATATGCAGCACTCCTTTAGATGTATGACTGGCTTCTTTAAAAGAGGGAACAGTAGTGTCATAGTTATGTTTGGAAGCAGGGTTCAAGTGGTGCACCTGTGATCAGACTGCAAGAACTTAAGACATCCTACTAAGATCAAGGGTTGCTTTCTTAAGAATTTAATGGCGCAATACGAGTGTGTGAGAGTTGGAAGAGCATTTCTGCTATGAGAGAGAGAGATAACTCTATAGGTATCTATGTAGATAGAAAAGTTGTACTAGCCTCAGATGAGGTAGCTGAGACCAGGGGGTAAACACTAATATATTACTAACCTTATGCTTTACTGCAAATATGTATTCAACGATTATTATGTATCATTGATTTTTTTTCTGTTATTAGTATAGCACAAACATACAGTTTTCATCTTCTAAGTCATTTCTTGTATCATACATATATCTAATTGCATAAAAAGTCTAAGTCTAAAGGCCCCATTACACATAGCGATGTTGCTGCAACATCACAGGTTGTGTGACGTAGCAGCGACCTCGCCAGCGGCATCGCTGTGTGTGACAATTAGCAGTGATCGGCCCCCCTGCAGGGAGATTGATGATCTTTATTGAATGGCCTGGACCATTTTTTGATCGGCGATCTCCCGCTGGGCATGCTGGATCTCTGTGTGTGACAGGGGCAACGACCAGCGATCCCCATTCTGCGGCCAAGAACCTGACAGATCCGATGACTGTCGGGTGTCGGTGCATTGCTGGGTCATCGCTGGTTAGTCTGCCCATGTGGCATCTCACCAGTGACCACATAGTGACGCACCAGCGACCCCGGCCAGGTCGGATCGTTGTCGGGATCGCTGGTGCGTCGCTTACGTATATCAATGCCCTAAGACTAAAAAGTATAAAGTATGTTCAATTCCACTGATTTCAAGCGATCCATAATGATGGCCCCAAAAACGTTTGAGGACAAGATTATCATAACCAAAAAGATTATCAATCATGTTGCAAGTATAATGTAACAAAGCTGAACTATATTGTGACTTCAATTTGTGGTCTCCATGCTGCAAAAAAAAAAAAAAAAAATTGTTTTAGCTACAAGTCCCCTGAAAACATTTATGGATTTTTTCGGAAAAAGATCACAAAGCATGTCAATCAGTCAGACGCCATCAAAGAAATCCAATCAGTAGACTTGCAGGCATATTGAGAACAAGTGAATCCCTGTCCAATTTTTCATCTCAATGTCCACCTATTCAGTGACCAAGTCATAGGTGCTATGAGAAGCCTCGCTGATGCTGATGGGATCAGTCTCATCTTCCCATTTGTAGACTATTTGCAATAACAATTCAGGAATATTAAATAATGTCCCCACATACAAGATGCATAGATGATAAATTCAGGTCTATAAAATGAAATGTATTCGTACATACAGCTGAATTTAGAACTACGTCTGCATTCAGTACTTTTTCTATAGAACTTGTTAATTACCATATTTGTTTTGTCTATATTCAGCCCCGTTAGACACTTTTGCACAATCCTCAATTCAATAAATATGATGGAATACGTTGAACATGAATTGCTCCTTACGCAGCGATATTCCATCTCTTGGTCACATTCTTACTTTTTAGCCACAGTGTCACATAATAGAGCACATGTCCAGTGCACTCATTTGGACGTTTGTATTTTAAATACAGATAGACAAGCATATGGCAGGTAAATTTGTTTTTTGACAAGCAATGTAGCCCAGAAACTGTTAGAAGGGTCCTCTAATCCATCAGAGTGAGCTAACCTTTGAAGTCATTGGCCATTTCCCTTTCTTCTATAGGTTGACAAGCCATCTTCCTGTCCTGCTCATCACTTGCCAATCATTCTATGGAGAAGTGGATGAAATATTAACCAGCAGTCAGTGAATCAGATTGCTGACTAGTACATAAAGATATCACAAAGCTGCCATGTACTCGGCACAGCTATAGACGCTGAACACAATGACACACAATCCCATTAACATGGTTGCTTGACTGCTGTGAAGGGTTCTTACCTTACAACGAGATGGGGAAGCTATAGAAATGCTTCGATACATGTGGACAGATACTTGCCTGAATTATTTTCTCAGTATGTTTATATCGAATGATTCAAGATTTTAGCCATCGATTGTCTCAATAGGAAAGCCGTCAACACAGTCAGTTCCATGGATGATGCCTAATTGGCTCATGTTCCATAATAATCAGACCTAATGACTTATACCCAGTGGGATTATCTATTTCTAATTGGACTAATCAGTTAGGAAATACTTTGGGTTTTCAGGCAATGATAATTAGAATGTCCTCCTTAACAATATAAATCAGTATTGATACAATGTAAAACCAGGCAAGCATCCTTAGTACAATGAAAAGTTAGTAATAAGATTCTCTTTACACTTTTGTCATAGTGGCCCTCATCGATCATCAATGACTGTTTCCCAATAGGGTTTCTATAACTTCTATAATTTTTTACCACAAAAATAATGCAGCAGTCATCAAAATGTTGTGAATATTTCTTATGGTGTGTTAAGGAGTGGGAGATGTCTCACCAACCATGTTCCTGTATGTAGGTTAGACAGGGCCTTCATAGTTTTCATCTGCTCTGCCTATTATCTGTAAGGACATGCTATATCTGTAGTAGTTGTTTTTTAATCTTTTTTTATTATTATTGGTGTTCATTTTGGAGGCATCAAAAACAATTGCAATTTTCAATACATTTATGGCCTTCACAAGTTACAATTTTTAATTGTCTCTAAACCAATCGTATGATAATGGAGAAGTGGACAGACAGAAGAGGCCCACTGTTCAAGAGCATTATAAAGGCTTGTTGCAGTCCAACAGCTCATCATAATGCACAATCCTACCTGCTTTGGAAATTGTAGTGGCCCCTTTACCTCTTAGGTTCCTGAGGGGCTGCACAGGTAGTACCAATGGTGTGTCCAACTCTGTAGTAATGCAAGGGACTACAGAACTTACTTGACCCTATTTTGGTTTGTTTGTTTTTTCCCTGGGCACTTTAGGATGGCTTCGGGTATCCAGATATTTTAGCCTAATTTGTTATTTTAAACTTTTGAAAATGTCACAAATGTTTTGGCATAATTGTTTTTCAGCACCCTACTGAGGTCAAAAATCTGTCTTTCATTTTTGCAACCTTAAAAAGGAAAAGGTAATTTTTTTGCTTCTGAAAGCCTTATAAAATGTAAAAGACACAAAAAGAGCATCATTAATATTCTGCAAAATTTATCAACCTGCTATTTGGAAGGGTTTTGCACACAATAACAGCCACAAACAACACAATTACAAAAGAAAAGTTACTGAAAATAATGCAAATGATGAATCAGCCTCATAGTCTCAGGTTCCTTTATAGGTTATAGGCTGGGTTTTGGTTTAATTGTGGCATTGTAAGGCTGGGTGATGGTGAAATGACTAGCTGCTAGCCAGCAAGTGCAGCATGTCGGTCATACTTTGCGCAAGCTGTCACGCTACCACGCACCCTTGAGGGCTGGAGGACTCTTCACCCTCCTCCCGGTCCTGGTAAAGGGGAACTTTGGCAAAACCCTTCCCAGGCGGCAAACAACAAGGTAGCTGGTGACCAGATACACACGCAGCAAACCAAGAACAGAGACCACAGCATGAACCACCTCAGAAGCACAGAAACACTGACCTCCACCACCTAACAGAACTGAAATAATCAGCAACAAAAAGAAGAAATGGAAAGCTTTAAATCTGCCTCCCAGTAGTTACCTGACCACGCTGGGGCAACGTCCAATCTCCACCCCCAGACCACAGAGACACCAGAGGAGGGGAGCAGAGGGAAATGTAGGGAACTTCGATGAGCAGCATGGTGGCTCAAGTGGTTAGCACTGCAGCCTTTCCAGCACTGGTGGTCCCAAGGTCTTGAGTTCAATTCCCACCAAGGACACTACAGCCAACATCTGCAAGCAGTTTGTATGTTCTCCCTGTGTTTGCGTGGGTTTCCTCTGGGCACTCTGGTTTCCTCCCACATTGTAAAGACATACTGATAGGATGTTTAGATTGTGAGCTCCAAGAGAGACAGCATTACTGATGTATGTAAAGTGCTATGGAATTAATAGCGCTATATAAATAAATAATATTATTATAAAATATTATTATTATAACTTCGCACCACCTGACTGCCCCAGCAGGCATGGCATCCACCCCCATAAGTGACACCCCACCCATCACGACCAGTGAAGGGTGACGAGTGACCCAACAGGGAGTGTGCGCAGGAGCGTGAGTGGTCTGTTACCAGTTCTGACAGGTGTCAGAACCAATTTTCCTATGACGCAACTGATCACGACTGTTATCAAAATGCATTAACAGCAAAACTGTTGAGCTGGATCAAAAAGTGCAACAAATGCAGTATTTGTTATCCCTCTTTTTGAAAGATACTACAACAGATGTGCATTGTAATGTGAACAATCCCAAGACAAGCTCTGTTCTCACATCCATTTCCCTTCAGGGTGTCAGAACCATGCCAGAGGGGGGAAAAAACAGATGGCTATATAGCCAAATTACCTAACAATAAGAAATAGTGAAAATTGAAAAATTCTTTACTTAGAATAATATTCATTTTTTTAACATATTTTGTAGCACTTTACAATTTCCTTGTTAAACAGAGGAGATTAGGATTAATATTGTCCTTGTACTTAGATCAAGTTTACACTGCCCGACATATTTACTGACTGGCTATCGTTTAATCACCCAATCATTAATATACAGTGAGTCCCCACTTAACGACGGGTGTGTTTAACGACTCCGGGTCTCAGGATTCCGGTACATTGTACTGTGCAGTACTGTACTATACAGTATTCACAAACCGGAGTCCTGTTTTGCTGTCAGGGTGCTACTCCCATCTGCCCGCATGCTGTGTTGTACAGCTTGCGGCCGCCCATGCTGTACACTGTACATTCCAGCGCTCTTGGGGACGCGTTTCAACGGTGCACAGGAAACGTTTCCTGTGCACCGTTTAAACGCGGCCCCCCAGAGTGCTGGACTGTACAGCATGGGCGGCCGGAAGCTGTAGAACACAGCATGCGGGCAGATGGGAGCAGCAACTGGACAGCATAACTGGACTCCGGTTGGAGAATACAGTACAGTACAGTGTACCTGCGTCTTGAGACCAGGAGCCACCCTGAAGAGGGCCCAAAACAGTACAGTACAAGTGTGACCCAGTACTGTACAGTGTACCTGAGTACTGAGACCTGGAGCCACCCTGAACAGTGCCCAAAACAGTACAGTACAGTACAGTACAAGTGTGACCCAGTACAGTGTACCTGAGTTCTGAGACCCAGAGCCAGCCTGAAGAGAGCCCAAAAGAGTACAGTACATTTGTATGTGCAACAATTTATATTTTTGTCAATAAAACAAAATTACTGCTGTACACTGTAATATGAATAGTACTGTGCATGCATGCAAACACTGCAATAATGTGAAAAAAAACATGTACCATGAAGGTTGCCCTTTAAGGGTCACGCTTAACGACAGGACACGCTTAGTGACGGACCTTCTGGTCCCTAACCCCGTCGTTAAGTGAGGACTCACTGTATATCATTCTGTGAGCACAGGGTGATTTTAAGCTTGGCAGCACATCACCTATATACATTAGGATGTGCTGCCGAGAACTATGATTTTTTTTTTAAGCAAGCAAAAAAAAACATTTCACCTGTCGAGCAGTCTGCTCGTTCATCAGCTAATCAACATCTTGTTTACACTACTTGATTATCGAGAAATGAGCATTCCTAGGAGCGTCCATTCACATTAACCTGTTAGTGTAAAAACGTCCTTAATAAATTCCAAGTCCATTAAGAGACAACAGTTCTACAAATGATCTATAAGTGATCAATATATAATGAGCCTATACCTGAAAGGAAAATATACTCATGTACATCAGTATACATAAAAACACGCAATCAGATTTTCATAAAAAGTGAACACAACTCCACCACCAAAGTCATCTTTTGGTTTTCCGCTACTGTATATTACTGATATTCCGAAGACTTATAGTCATTCTTGATCTGGGAAAAAATGTTTATCCTCTTGTATAAAACTTTAATTTTCATTCCCCATTAATAAAGTCCTGTAATTGTAAATAAGTTACGACAAGGGGGCTTGGGTAAGGTTTAACAGCACCCCGCTCCATGCACGCAGCACCATGCAAGGAGTTCAGCTAGAAGTGAGGGCATCATAAAATGAATGAATAGCTCTCACTCTGCATAATTTTCTAGTTCAATATACGTTCGTATACCCACTAAATGAGGCATGTCACACATTACTGTTTGGCCCGATAGCAACTTTATCATCTCAATCCCAGGCTGGCAAATAAAAAGCAATTCTTGGGAAGTAATTGTACCTAATTAAAAGAAACATTAAAAAAAAGAGTGTAACCAAAGGGAATTTATTTGGGATGGGGGAGGGGGAAGAATTAATGCTGAAAGATTGCCCTGGAGCAATTTGCTGCCATCCATGGAAAGAATTAACTCTACATTATCCACAATGTCCTTTAATGGACTGTGGCCTGATTAACCCTGTCACTGCTGAAGGATAACACTGTTATCGTTAAGCCCCTTCTTTAACAAAGAAAATGTGTTACTATTGTCTCATTTTCAGTGGTATTATGCAAGTGAAGCCTAAGGCCACGTGCACACGTTGAGTATTTGGTGAGTTTTTTTACCTCAGAATTTGTAAGGCCACGTGCACACATTGAGTATTTCGTGAGTTTTTTACCTCACAATTTGTAAGGCCACGTGCACACATTGAGTATTTCGTGAGTTTTTTACCTCACAATTTGTAAGGCCACGTGCACACATTGAGTATTTGGTGAGTTTTTTACCTCAGAATTTTTAAGAGAAAACCAAGAGTGGGTGTAAATACAGAAGTGGTGACGTGTTTGTATGATACTTTTCCTCTGATTGTTCCTCTCCTGGTTTTCTCTTTCAAATACTGAGGTAAAATCTCACCAAATAATCAACGTGTGCACATGGCCTAACTCAAAATCAGACAATTCAGGTATGATTCAGGTAATAACCCATAAAATCCATTACTACATATAGGGTCAAGGAAGCTGGAAATTGTGGAGTTCTTAGGCTAAGGTCAGACTTGCATCTGCCCCTAGCCTGCAGGATCCGTCAGAAACGGGACAAGAGCAGCGCATAGCGTTACCAGCATGTAATGCTATATACTGCCATAGAGATCCATAGCCTGGCGGTGCATAGCATTGCATGCTGGTAACGCTATGCGCTGCTACTGTCAGAAACTAAGTCTCTGGCGGATCCTGCAGGCTAGGGGAAGATGCAAGTCTGACCCTAGCCTCAGAGAAAGTACAACAGTTATGGCATATAAACAGAGTATTCATTGATGAGGAACCTAAAGTTGTCCCATAAATAAAATGTATCACCAAGAGGTACCTGATAAATGTAGGATCACTGGGGGTTTACATGTGGAGTCTTCCACATATCCTGAGAATATAGGCCCAATTTCCCTGTATGAATGGAGCAGTAACTGTTTCGCCCCAGGAACGTGGGCTACCCAGTTCCGGGCGTTGATTAACTGGGGATGTCACGGGTGGCCTGTGCCCGATCCCGTGGCCCTGGTGGTCGCTGAAAAAGGGGTTAAAAATAAAAACAAAAGAGTTTGTGACGCCACATCCGATATCTGGGAATTATACCAGCGTTGCTTCCAGACCTCCAGGGATGATGATGAGGCAGCTAGTTGGTAACGCTCCCGTAGGTGGAGCGGGATCCCCAGGACAGTGATGGATGAATAGATAACTGGAAGGCGGCTCATCAGGTGCAGATGCAGGCTGACCGTGTAGTATAAGAGAGCAAGAGTATGGCTCCTCCAGCGCAGGCCAATAAAACATAACACACAGTCTTTGACTCTGAACCGGGCTTTACTGGTGACTCAGGCAGCAAACAGTCTTTACACACGTTCAATGGGTATTGCTGGCCTGGGTAGTCACCAGAGAACTAGGACATCTCACTGGGGACCCTCGGTGATGTGCCTGCCTGGTCCTTTCATCTGTCCTTACTGCGCTCTCCCTCTGTTCCTTCTTTAGTGCTCCCGCGCACAGAGCCCTCTGCCGGTCCCCACGGATCCTTATGGACGGTCCCTATCTTGAGACCTCTAGACCCTATATGGGACCTTAGGGGAATTATGCTGGGCGTGGGCCGCTACTTCTGGAAAAGCCCGTGCCCTCCAGTTTTGCGGCTCGGGGGTAAACGCCCATACTGCCTGAGAGACGGTCCTCAGATTTTGGACTGGATCCTTCCGGCCGGGAGTCGTTCCGGCATGGATTTGGGTGTACCCCAACAGCTTAGGATCCCCTTCTGTTCCTGGGCCACCTCTTCTGAGGTAACCTGCACTGTGATGCTCACAGGGTCTTTTCCAACTGACTTCTTTCTCAGACTAACTTTGTCCGCGCTCCACTACCCACCTAAGCTCCTCCCACCGTGACCGGTTTCCTAATAACAGTTAACCCTATGGTCCCCTGACCTAAGGTGTGTGGATGTGTGTGGTGATGGTCACCTATTTACATCCCATTCCCCCAGTCACAGGGATACTACACACTCTGGTCTGGGTGCAGGACCCCTACGTGGCGTCCCGACCAGTGGGGAACCACATTACGAACATACATGATCACTACTTCTATAGACAGTGAATGGAGCAGTGGTTACCGCACATGAGCAAAACTTCACCATTGACACAGTAGACATTTCTATTGACTGTGTTAGTTCCAGTAGTTTGACAGTAAATGATCAGACATTTATCAACAATCCCATGGGCTGGTACTTTAATGGTTCCCTGAATTACCTAAATGAAAAGCGCTATTCCACCAAGTTCACTGATGGCCACTTCCCCAGAAAGTCAGCTTCATTGACTTTCATGTGTGAAATAGAATATAGACTGGTATCACATGTTTACGGAACACAGACCATGCTAAAATGGCAATACCAACCAGCAGGTCATATATGCCAAAGAAACAGTTAGCTCAGTTAGGAGACCCAGCGGTTGGTTCTGGGTATTGAAATCCAAGCAAAGTTCCTGTGTTGCACAAATGTGTGAAAATATCCTAAATCTTGTAAAAGAGATTTTTTTCCAGTAACATACCCACTGTTGTCCATATCTAGGTTTCTGCCCAAATCAAGGGGATTGATTTGAGCTGCAATATGAAATACAGTCCGTGTACAAGACCAGTGCTGGTTTTGGCCAAAACTGATATTTCTGTTTGTCTTCAAACAATGATTCTCAGGTGTGAGTTGTAGACCCCTCAAGGGTGAATTTATTATTACTAGTGTCTTATTTTCCAGTTTTATTGTAGTGTCCGCTGAAGTGAGATGTATAAATTTATCAAGAAGCATAAGCTTCTTAATGAATTTAGAGCATCTTTTGGGCTGGCATACGCTAAAGTAAAAAAAAAGTCTGGGTTATACTTCCTTTATACGTTACTCCACTTTCTGGAATAAATTACAGTGAATCTGATAGGCAGCATTAGGCCATACCCTTTCCCTCTAAGCAATGACCACTTTCCAAAACGAAAACGTTGGCATAAAATAGTAATGAAAGTGGGCAATGTCAGGGATTGAACATTCTGTACAATGCAAAAATCATTTTCTAGAAAAGAATTGTATTTGTATATACAAAAATGATGACTAAAATAAGAAGCTTGAATACTCAGGCAAGTGAGGATAAATCCATGTATTTACTGTGTGCCTACCGTAAGTTACATGTGTACTATGTATTACACTATTATACATACCTGCTTATAGTAAAAATCAACTATGCAATAAGCAGTAAAGACCCTCAAACACATTAGATTTCTATCAGCTAATGATCGTTTGGCTCCTGCCCCAAGTACATGAAGACTTGGCTCAGCCATGCCCTCGTGTGTCTTCTGCTACACGACTCTCATGGCAATGGCGTATCTGCCAGAGAACAAAAGGACGAGCTGTTGGAAAACCAACAGGTTGCATCTCCTTTACCTGTTAGGAGAGAGTCGAAGAGTTCCCCCATACAAATTACACTGTCGGCTGATCCTTCTGATATCGGCGGATTTGTCTTACGTGTATGGGGTCCTTAACATTAGGATCCTTAAATTACATAACAACAGGATGGTCCACAGTCTTTTACTGAGAAATAAGACTGGAGGAGCTAAGGATAGATTTTTTAAATTGCAACCAGGCGTTTAGAGATCTTAACCCTTTGATCTGCTTGCATGTTCCTCATGGGCAGTTCATCATGAAGCCACAGGTTGTTTTATATAGGCAGCATCTGGTGATATTATTTTACTACTGTTTGGACAAGTATGGTAAAATCCTTTGGACACGCCGTACCAGACTAATGTTATTATTTATCTTTATACAGCATGATACTAATATAGACGTGCTTTGTCTACAGTGAAATGTACAATATAATTTTTTTACTGAATGGCAGCATTGATTATCATTATTCAAAATGACCATAATGCGTCGTTGCCTCCATAGATCTTGTCCCAACCTTTTGAGAGGCTCCAAATGGACCTTCTTCAATGTATGGAAAATGCACAATGTCGTAAATTAGTATATATAGATAGCAATCTAAGAAATTATTTAAATTAACTTTTACGAACAAAAAAATATAAAATTTGTCATTTTAGTATCATATGTGGTTTGGACTCAGATTAACCCATATGCATTGTCCTCAATTATCCTCAACCCACACTGGAGTCCTAAAGAGTTAAATGACAGATTTAGCTCCACATCGATACAAGGAGCAGCTGTGATGTTATTTACCAACGTCACATTTCTACCGTATTGAGACCCTGCCTTATAGGCTTCTAAAACGAGCAGCGTTTAGAATTGCAGTTCGCTGGCGTAAACTTCTTTCTGTCTGCAGCTACTGTCTAGATCTGAGCGAGTAAGCAACGGCCATCACATCGCGCTGAAGAGTTAAGAGGCATTTGGCTCCGAGCAGAGAGATAATCAGCAGGCCCAGGATCAAGGAATATAAAACCTTTAAATGTCTTTTATTGATCTCTGGATTTTATAGGGGTGTATAGAACATTCTCTAAAGTGATATCAGATTTAATGAGGAGCTGGGAAATACAGATTTATTTTATTTTCATTTAAATAATTTGCAGCAGTATCAGTATGTCAACGTGGACCAAAAGGGGTTTTTTGATTCCAGCAAAGAGAACAGAGCAATATGCTGAATGTAAACGATATAGGATTAATCGTGACATGCTTGAATAGAAAAAAAAACAAAAAAAACACAAAGCCAGGTCAAATATTTTATAATAAAATAAAGATATATAAAAAAAATAATTAAATCTAAAATTATTTGGTAAATCAATTTAGTGTCCTTTAATTAAATTATTATACAATCATGAAATTAAATAAACAGATATTATAGCTTAAATACTTATGTATAAAAAATATGTGTGTAATATATATATAGACCTATATAGTCTACATATAATTATAATATATATATATATATATTATATATATAGATATAGATATATATATCTATATCTATATATAGATATATATATATATATAATATATACTTTATTATTATTACTATAATTATATATATAGACCTATATAGTCTACATAGTCTACATATAATAATAATATTAGATATATATTATTAATTATTGTTATATTAATATATATATGTGTGTATATATATATATATATATATATATATATATTATATATATTATATATATATATATATACACCTTATGGCTTACATAAATATATGTATATATACATTTGTACAAAATGTATTAGAATGTATGAAACAATGAGTAATGTAATAATGCATGCTACTATTGGATTGGTCAAGGTATTATGATGTTTTCATGTTTTTGTAAGTATGAAATATAACGGGGAAAAAATATAACTAGAAATAAAAGCAAGAAAAAGAACTAACAAATAAAATAAAGAATAGGTTTATTACATTATTACATTAGTGAGGCACAGGAAACCAGTAAATTGAACATTTGTGTTCAATTGATGTAAGACACACACATATATATATATATATATATATATATATATACATATATATATATTTAATTTTTCTTATTTAACAGTTTTTTTGTTTATTTAGTTCAGCTTTTTTAACTCTTGTTCTGCATCAATTCATAGAGTATCTGAAAAAAACATCGATATACATGCAATCTGCCCAATTAAATTATCTCCCCCTAAGAGCAGGATCTAAAGGTAGCGCCACCTATAGGCAAAATTTAAAAAATACAACACGCGAATTTGAATGCGATTTATACCATTTCTTTTTTTATTTATTCAGAGTTTTCCATCAACTCGTGACGCATTTAGATAAAGACAGCAAGTGAATTATGAAGGAAGGAAATTTCCACTGCCGGAAACCTGAATGAATAAAGATATACAAAATAGAATTATCAGCGTGATACACGTAGATACACATTAATATATTGGACATAATAATTTCTTGACCATATTTAATATATAGCAGCCAATAAGAAAATTACCGTGTTATATATATATATATATATATATATATATATATATAAATATATATATATATAAATGGTATATGTTTACATTGTATACCGTAATTGAGGAAATTTATGGAAAAAAAAACAAGTTTAAAATAATGTATTTTTCATTTGTATTAATAGTTTTTATCAATAAAGGAGTGGAGGGGCAATAATACCAAAGTTTTAATGTATCCAACATTAAGTATATCATTGTAAATTGGCAAGTCCTTCATCCTAGTTATTGGAACATTATTCTGTAACCTAAATATAAATGTATTTATATCCGTTCCATGAAAGAAGTGAGAGTAGTGTGGTGATGATGATAATGATGTAGTTGATTGTTGACTTTATTATTTTTAATAGGTTTTTTTGTTTGTTTCTCATTGATTTTACATTGTAGAAAAAAAAAACGTCTCCCAGACCCATGTGACATAAAGGTTATTGTATTCCCCAAGCACTCGCCCCACACTCCTTTTCAATGAAACCCTGCAGCAGGCAATAAAGCAGGGCACATGTCCCTGGCCCCTCCAGAGAGGAGTGAGAGACTGATCCATCATTCGCTGTAGACATATTTTAATTACTACAGGGCAGAGCTGGGAGGGTCACATGGAACTGGGAAAGGTGTGTGCGCGGACTAATGTGACCGCAGGAGAATTGGGCAGGCTGTGTTATAGTACGAGGCCCATTTAATTAGTTATAATCATCAATATTTTATAATTAGAAGACATCCATCTCTATCATTTCAAAATCATCTCTGTATCAGTCTCCTTTTAAGATGCAAATATATTTTTAAGAAACACAAAACGACTGTTTCATTTAATATTATCCTATTATTTGGGTCTAAAAAGTTTTATATGACTTCTAAAAAATGTTTTTTTTAAAAAGATAAATTAAAAAATTATTATTATTTAAAGAACAATTAAAACCCACATTTGGTAAACCACATACAATGAAGACAGAACAAGTAATACTTTGGTAAATTTAAAGGAATACGCTTTTTTTTAGTGGAGGACATAATTCACATTTTCACTTAATTTAATGGACGGCCATACAAATGAATAGCAACTATAAACTTTGACTGTCCTGGCTACAGTTGTTCATGGAGCTGGCGATCAATACTTTCGAAGCACCACAGTGCCATCTGCTGGCCATGCATGAGATTTAAACGAAAGTTTGCAAATGAGCCGGAGAATTTGCCATGTTTATGTCATGAGAATAGATATTGGTGTGCACATGGAAATATTTCACAGACAGAGGTGCAATTTGAGGGAACTAGTAAACTATAGAAAAAGCAATCAAATGCACACTCCTTTTTGAATGCGAAAAATGTAAGTTTTTTATTGGGGGAGACACAAAAAGTAACTTTTCAATTCTGAACGCGTTTTGACCGGTCTAAACGCGTTGAGATTGAAAAGCTGCTTTTTATATCTGCACCAATAAAAACTTTAATTTTTCGCATTCAAAAAGGAGTGTGCATTTGATTACTTTTTCTATATGTTTATGTCATGGTCATGGAGATATTGGATATTGGGTCGTAAAAAGGTTTGCGCAATTTCTTATAGTCATGTGGTGTACAAAATAATTAAGGGGGCAGACTAGTTTTCAATCTGTCAAGGTCTAAGGGCATCATGTGTATGAAAATAACAAAAGCATCAATATTGATATAATATAGTGTCGCCTTTCTGCTGCTTTTTACTAGTGACTGTGACATTACATGTACAACACATGATCGAAACAGCCAAAAACCGGAGTCCGCAGTCATTATGTACAAAATGCATTCACAGTGATTAGTGGCAGCTGTCTTATTTTAGAACTTAAAGCTTACTTGAAGTGGATAATGCTGTTGTACTGTATCTGAGAGCAGCATATTATAAAAGAAGACAAGCTGAGCGCTGTCATATATAGGATAATGTGATTTGCAGTAGGATTTTTAAGTAAATCCTGTAGGGATTCCTAGAAGAGACAGTCAGAGTCCTGCTTATCAAGTCCAAACTGTCTGATTACACACTGTCCCCTGTGAGTGGCAGGAATGTGAATCACCCAGTGCGCGACTCTCACTGTCTCCTCTAGGAGTGCGGTCAGGATTTGATCTGGATTTATTCAAAAATCCTGCTCTATATCATAGTAAACATTTTATCCTGTAGCTCAGCTTCATTCTTTTTATAATGTGCTACTCTTATATAAGAAACATAAATCTCCTATGACAGGTTCCTTTGATAGGGCCTGCTGTTTAGATCATGGCAGCAGAGACCACAGGAATAGAAATAAGCGTACCTGGACCTTAAAGATTGATGTTCGTGCTGAACACAGACTTTACAAAAAATGTATATATTTAAGTTCAGAGTTCGGTTGCTTTACATATACAAAAGGGCGATCATCGCTGTGCTGCTCGGGTACACGTGGTGCTCGGCCCAGTGCAAGCGCTTGCAGTGTGCAGTGAATGGCTCACACTGAGGGTAAAATCAGCATTATCAGATGTAGTTTGTACCAAATAAAAAAAGACAAAACCTCACCCCAAGTGCTTTGTTTATGGCTGGATGTATGTGGCCAGAGAGCAGAATTGCCCAATCAGTGACATCCATTGAGGTTCGGGTCAAGTTTGAGTCCAGAACAGAACTTTTTAGGTAAGTACGGATGAACCCCCAGAACCTGAACTTCCACAAGTCCTCTCATCTCTACATAGGACACCTTCAGAGATCTTGTGCAATCCATGCACAATACATATACATCCACCAAAAACCTACACAATACCAATACCTAATCTGTTTCTGCTACATTATTATTATTTATTATTATTATCATTTATTTATATAGCGCCATTAGGTTCCATGGCGCTTTACATTAGGATAATGGTGGGTTTACACACACCAATCATTGTATCCAATCTCTGAACCAATCTCTGGTTGCAGTGAAATCATGGACAGATTGCTCCATGTTGTACACAGCCACAAAATGGAACTATGTGTCCATGATTTCACTGCAACCAGAGATCTGTTCAGAGATTGGATACAATGATTGGTGTGTGTAAACCCACCATGAGGGAGACAAGAACAAGTACACTAAATCTAGGCGATCAGGACGTATAGGTACAGGAGGGGCAGGGACCCTGTCCACGAGGGCTCACAGTCTATGAGGGTATGTACTATTATGCCCTATAGCAGGTGCAGGTGTATAAGCAAGCTCAGGAGCGGAGCCTGCTCTACACACAAGTGGATGCCAGTTATATCAAACTACCAACGTCTTTAACTATATTTACTTGTTCCTATTGCTGCTGTCTAACCAGTTAAATGCCTCTGTTAATCCCGGTCAGCGGCATTTATAGCACATAATTCCAGGGATGTGCTATGTGGAGCCCTTAAAAGGTCCCGCAACAGAATTTGTAGGGAGTTGGTGGATAAGTATGGCAGATGGAGACCTGCTGAGGGCATATTCCTGTGAAGCCCTGACAGTTTGGATTCCATAGAATTTCATCATTTTTTTATATATGCTGCAATTCTGTGGATAGCAGTATATTGAAATAGCAATCAAACAATTGCATCTGCCTAGGGTGACAAAAAAAATAAAATAAAGCAAAAGGTTTTTAAAAAAAAGAAAAGTAAGCTTGAATCAACCCTCTTTTTTACCAATTTAATAGTAAAGATATAGAAAAACAATAAACCTATTTCGTATTGCCATCCAGAAAAATCACTAATAAATAAAAAACCTTTACAAGTTTGGTATCAGCATAATTATATTGACTTATCACATTGGTTCCCTTACAATGCATGCTGGTTTTTTTTTTTACCATTTCAATTTTTTTTCTCGTTTACAGTAAACTGTATGGTAAAATTAATAATTCAGTGCAAAACTGCTATTCATCCAAGAAAATCATAAGCCCCTATATGGTAATGTCTGTAGAAAAAAGAAAGATATGCAGCTTGGAAAAAAAAATTAGGCTCAGCAGAAGGGGTTAAATTAAGATATATATTTTACATGTTATTCAAGATTTTCTTAGTAGTAACTTACTGGGTACATTCATCCACATAATTTGAATCATTATGAAGACTAATGAAACTTTACAATGGAAGTCTAGATCATCCAAAAATAAAAACGACTTGGAATAATGTAAGAAAAATGTCAACGTGTCGCTATTGCTGTTACTGATTGTACTTTGTGATAGCGCCCTCTGGTGTTATTTTCATTCCATAACAAGAATACTACAGTAATATGAGATACAACGCTCCTGCTGTCTCCCACCATCAGTTTTTATACTTTGGGATGGAGAGTACAGCACATTGATGAATGGGCCACATACAGAATATCTATCATCACTAACTACTGGTCTCAAGCACTTGTGATGTACAACGTATAAGGGACTTAAAGCGAACCTGTCACCCCCTCCAGGCATCTAAAAATACCATAGCCACCTTCTGCAGCACTAAGGCTGCAGTCTCAGAAGGTGTCTAGAGCATTTATGCCCCCTTGATTCACTGAAATAAATACTTTTATAAAATCTGTTTCAAACCAGACCCAAGACCGGGAGGCGGGTTTTCAAGTGTCTATCTCCCTCCACTGTGGTGTCAGTCATCCCTCTCTGCTCTCTGTGCACCTCCTCCAGGGCCACCTACCTGCACTACAGAGCTTTGTCAGCTCTGCTACAACATAGAGCTGCTGGTATAAGAGACCCCACAGTAGTAAATCTAGCAGGAGGACGAGCAGACAAAGCACTGCCTGCTACATAGCAGCCCTTGAGTTAAGCAGGTTTCACTTTCAGTTTCTTGTACCCAGCAGCATTGCTCCGTCCTCAGCCCCTGATCTAAAGCACAAACTCAACTCTGCTGCACTGCTGACAGCTCAGCTCAAGGGCTGCTATGTAGCAGGCAGTGCTTTGTCTGCTCGTCCTTCTGCTAGATTTACTACTGTGGGGTCTCCTATACCAGCAGCTCTATGTTGTAGCAGAGCTGACAAAGCTCTGTAATGCAGGGAGGTGGCCCTGGAGGCGGTGCACAGAGAGCAGAGAGGGACACTTGAAAACCCACCTCCCGGTCTTGGATCTGGTTTGAAACAGATTTTATATAAGTATTTCAGTGAATCAAGGGAGCATAAATGCTATAGACACCTTGTCAGAATGCAGCCTTAGTGCTGCAGAAGGTGGCTATGTTATTTTTAGATGCCTGGAGGGGGTGACAGGTTCGCTTTAAATAAGAATATAGAAATGAATGATAAAAGGAGATGGGAGATAAAGGTGTCCACAGAATTTGCCTTCAGGATTTTCTGTACCTCCTTTTTGATTTGCAGGGGACAAAGTACTTAGACCAATGGAAGAGGCAGAAATGTTCAGCGACTTTTACTTCTATCTGTCCTCCTCAGAAACAGTCATGACAGGGTGAGGAAATGAACGCCCATCGTGCGGCACAACAGAAGGCATACATCAGAGATGTAAAGGAAGGACTTGGTAATAGAACAGGGGAGGGTTCTCCATCTAACTCACCTGTGCCTGATCCCTGAGCTCCCTAATGTACCTAGATAGGTCTTTCCCCTGTGCATGATTAAGGGCCCAGGCCCTTACTGACCCTAGACTTCCCCTGATTAGTGAGTAGGCCAGCAAGACACTAATCTTACTACTAATATAAAAACAACATGAAGAAGGGGCGAAAAACAAGGGAGACAGATAGAACACAGTATTCCAATTTTTCTCTAGAGAGGGAATCCCCCATATCTACTGAAAAGATAACCACAGCTTTCTCCAGAGACAACTCCTTCACAGATCAGCATAAAATGAACTATAACTGGAATAGAAGACAATAAGAAGTGGGTTAATATACAGTAGTAGAAGGAAGCGGCAGCAGCTGAGATTTCAACTACATGTTAATCACAGCAGGATAGAAACCTTAACCCCTTAAGCACTGAATGGAAATAAATAAGCTCCTGCTCAAGGATAAACAATGAGTGAGATCAACTAAACGATACAGCAAAATAATGGTAATAGTAGTGAATAAAATAGACCTAAAACGTAACTTTTACTTAGTACTGACTTAAAAAAGCTTGAAAGCCTAGTAAAATCAAGTGCAACAAAACAGTGAGGGCCAACCCTAGTTGAATCTTAAGACCCAAGAAAACAACAGGTTGCTGCCCTTTTAAAAAGTTAGGGTATCACCTTACCAATAACCACCCTCTAAACGAGGTACAACGGTCTAGTGGTAATAACTCCTATCTAGCGATTGATATAGGAACAATCTCACCCGTTCTGTGGATGTTCCTAGGTGTCTGACATTCGCTCTGGACCTCTCGTCTGGAAGGTGTCCTTTTCTTTATGACACTCAGTGCTCCATTGGTCCAAAGAAGTCACCACCGTGATGTATGCATACCTCCCAAGGAAGTCACATGGTGGTGACTTCCTTGGACCAATGGAGCACTGAGTGTCATAAAGAAAAGGACACCTTCCAGACGAGAGGTCCAGAGCGAATTTCAGACACCTAGGAACATCCACAGAACGAGTGAGATTGTTCCTATATCTATCGCTAGATAGGAGTTATTACCACCAGACCGTTGTACCTCGTTTAGAGGGTGGTTATTGGTAAGGTGATACCCTAACTTTTTAAAAGGGCAGCAACCTGTTGTTTTCTTGGGTCTTAAGATTCAACTAGGGTTGGCCCTCACTGTTTTGTTGCACTTGATTTTACTAGGCTTTCAAGCCTTTTTAAGTCAGTACTGAGTAAAAGTTACGTTTTAGGTCTATTTTATTCACTACTATTACCATTATTTTGCTGTATTGTACTTTGGACTGTTGGTAATTTGCTACCCCAAGTGGAAATTTGAGATCAACTAAACGCCGGGACCTTCTGTTCCCAGATCCCCCTGAGGTTCCATCAAGACGCAACATACTCATGAAAAAAGCAGTGAAAGTATGTGTACAGACCGATGGACTTCTATGAATCTATACACTGGTCACAGTTTACTAGAGGTCAGTTGGACCCCTCATTAAGACCAAAGCTCCCAACTGCCCCGGATTAAGTGGGACTGACATGATTTGAGGGCTCAGTCCCATTGTCCCAGCAATCAGAGCTATTGTCTTGACTCCCTCTCACCTCTCCTCATTGCTTCATGGCTCCTCCTCCTTGGGGGCAAGGCTGACATCTCTGCAGTGCATAAATTAAATTAACAATTCTCTCATCTGGTCTGGTCACTGCAGGACTCCAATTTATGAACTCCTTGTCTGTAGGATGATTTGGTAATCTTGACCTGACATACAGGCAGGGAACCCAGAAGCAGATTATTCAGCTACACAGTGATACATTGTACATAGCTGTGTACCTCATTGTCCCTGCATTCTAGAGGCGAAGAAAAAGTCAATTTTTTTGTTCCTATAAACTAGTATAAATTAATTACGAAAAGAATTCTATGGTGAAAAAAAACAACAAAACTACACAATTCAGCAGCGTCTTTAAATTCACAGTGGGCGTATATTTCATGAAATCACATCCACTTTGCTTGGCCATGTTTAAATGCTGTGTTCCTTTTTTGCACAGAAATTCTGCTGAGTTTAACTTTCCAAGCAAAGTGGACGTGATTTAATGAAAATGATGCTCTCTGTACATCTAAAGCCTCGGTTCCTGCATTTACAACTGTTAAATTAAATCTGTTAAACGAGGCAGTTCCTACCTGCGAGTTTTTCCTAAGACCTGATAGGCATGGAAAAAAATTTGAAGCAAGCTGCGTTTGACAGCGCATTTCAGATTGCATGCACCCATACAAGTCTATAGGTGCGTTTGAAAAATCATACTGCACTGAGATGACATCCGAGTGCAGTGGGATACACGTCAAGGATGATAGTTGAGAAGTTGGAGAAAAAATAATCTCTCCCTCTTCCCACACCTGTGATCCAACCACAGCATTGGATCACAGTAGATGACACTCGGCTCATGCTTGCAGCAGAGCCTGAGCAGAGTGTCATTATCATATCGCATCCGATGCTCATGCATCGAATGCAATTTGTTAGTGGAATCAAGACCTAAAGATGGCACTAAACTCTGTGTCCCTCACTACTAAATAGCTGTAGCTAAGGACTCACACATACCTCTCCATGATGCTCTGCAACGTCCGTTCCTGCTGAGGTCCGAAACTGAATGAATTTCGGCTCTCGCAGTGAACAGCGTGACGTCACACTCTGGATCATCTGAATTCATCTCAAGCAATACGGGTCTCTGACCTGAGGTGAACTTTCTCATGTCACACCTCTCACAGTGGGCCACGAAACTCACTAATTTCGAGTCCCACTGTGAAGTAGTAAAGTTCACCTCAGGTCAGAGAGCCATGTCACTTGAAATGAACTCAGGCGAATCAGATCAATGCGTCACCCCGTTCACTGCGAGAGCTGAAACTCATTCAATTTCAGGTCTGAACAGGAATACATGTTGCAGAGGATCGTCGAGGGGTATGTGAAATTAATAAAGATGGAGTTGAAATATGTGTTTGTGCTTTTTGTTCTAATACAAAGATTTTTATCTGTGTAGTGTATTCTTTACTCTTTCATACAGATTCATAAAGGCTGGGTCTAATATTGGCCCAACATTATGAATCACGGGCTTAGTGCTGGCTGGCAATATTCAGCTGGCATTAACCCTTATTATCCAGTCTACCAGTGCCACAGGACAGCTGGAAGAGATGTGTATAGCTCCAGAAAATGGCACTATGATGAATGCACCATTTTCTTGGGTGGCTGTGGGTTACGATTTGCAGCGGGGGGTGGCAGAGTGCTTAGGCTTCCCCATTCTGAGGATTTCAGCCCCCTGCTGCCTAGTTGTACCTGGGTGGAAACCAAAAAATACAGCGACGCTCAACATTTTTTTCATTATTTCAAGAAATAATATTTTTATAAAGGGCTCTGCTGTATTTGGATTACCCGCCAGGTGCAACTCTATTTTTTCCCAGCCTTACTTAGGTTTATTCATAGTCACAACAATGAACAATTGTTTAAAAAAAGCAGCAAAATCCACATGAAAAAATGTGGCAAAAACGCACCTTTGCTATTTTTCTACTGCGGTTCTTTCTGCGGGTGCGGATTTCCGTAAGCAAAACATCTGCACAACTATTTTCTAGTTGGCACATAGCCTAAAGTTGTTGTCCACTACTGTAAAACCCCTTAACAATTGCCCCTAGGTGCTGCCAAAAGTTTTAAAAAATCTATACTTACCTTCTAGACCAGTGCTGCTGCTCCCATCCCAACAATATCACGTGATCTCTGCAGGCAATCAGAGCCTGCTAATCAGCTGCAATCTTCACATTTTTGCTTAAAGCGTAACTGCTCTTTAAATTTGTATTTAATAATAATGTAGAGCAAGTGATTTTAATAAACGTTCAAATATACCTCATAAGTGAAATCTGGAAGAAATCCTTTCATAAACCTTCTAGAAGATGTCCCCACCAAGCTGATTATAAATCTGACATATAAGAGTAGGGGGGGGCCTACACAGAATGATTGGGTACAGATTAGTGTATAGTCAGTTTACCTCAGACAAAGGACTCCAGGCTGTCAGCACAAAGCTGCTGTGATCTTTCTCCATTCACATCAGCTGCTAACAGCCTCCAAACAGCTTCGTACTCACTGATAACAGGGAGCAGAGTAAGTGAATACAGAAGATAAGATTCAGCTTTGTGCTGACAGCCTGGAGTTCCCTGTCCCTGAGGTAATCTGATACACTCATCAGCTGAAAATGCTGTCTAGACCCAGCCTTTCACCTTTATATGGTTATATGGCAGTATTTAGTGTATGTAGCTTGAAGATGGATCTCACTGAGAATGAGCATATGTCTGCTTCAGACAGTCTAGTGGGGACATATTGCAGAAGGTTTATGAATGGTTTTCCACCACATTTCTCTGATAAAGTATATTTGAAAGTTTATTATAATCACTTGCTCTACATTGTTATTAAATACAAATTTAAATGGTGGTTACACGTTAAAACACTATGATGCATCAGTCTCTATGCCACTTATTACATTTCTGTTGACACATAGGAAGCATTGATGTCCTTGCTGCTCTACTTTTTGCACCAGTGTTTATTAAAATCTGCCCTACTACAGGAGTAGATATATGTACAGCCTGTGCAACTGCACTGGAATCATATAAAGAAGTTCAAAGTCATAAAAGAAACAAATGCCTACAGTTTATTACTGGTGGATTGTTAGAGACCCACTTGGCCTATACATGGATAAGACACATTCTGTTCTCTGCAGGGATCTGTATCTATGATGTGAAATGTTGGGCAGTGGCTTATTGGTAGTGAACAATAACAAATCCTCTTATACCTTTACTAACCAATAGTTCAAACCAAAAATCAACACATTGTAAGCCTAGACCCAGGAATGCCCCCCAATATGACCTGAAATATCCCCAAAACATATTTGTTAAGTGAGATTGCTATATTCCATCCGCTTTATGGGATGGTTATGAGTAGTGATGAGCAAGTACTGTAATATTCGAAATCGCTATACTCGTAACGGATACTTTGTAATACTCATTTATTCGTTCCAAATAGCGATTACAACGTAAGTCAATGGGAAACGTCAGTCATTTTCTGCTGGACCCTACAAAGATGTCTGGGAGGGCTGTTAAAAGGCAGAGATGGCTGAAACAGTGCTCAAACTGCATATGAACAGTAGGCAGATATGATGTACAATGTCTGCGTACTGTTCTGCCATACAGCTGTGACAGAACCTAGTGAATAGATAGAACAGGTAGATTGGGCTTACCAGTCTCCTGCTGCTGTTCCCGAGGCCGTTTAGTCTCCATATTCACTGCACTGTCAGACAAGAAGCCAATCACAGACACTGACACTCGGTGAGCCCCTCTGTGATTGGCTGTTGCAGTCAGGGGGTATTTCCACAATCTGGACAGTGATTGTGCTTGGTTGTCATACACATTAGTGCCTCGAGGACCCTGTTCATATGACTGAGTGACATCACTCAGTCACTTGGTGCAGAGCCAGGTCCTTGAGCACTGTGCAGAGAGCACTCTGCGGCTTCTGCAGTCTCCAGGATGAGAGAAGATCACTGGAGATCACAGTAGGAGAGCATGGCAGCAATGTCACTGTGATCTGCAATGATCTCTCATCCTGGAGACTGCAGAAGCCAAGGAGAGCACTCTGCACAGTTCTCAATGACCTGGCATTGCTTCATGTCACTGAGTGATATCACTCTGTCACATGATCAGCATCCTTCAGGCACCCATCACTGCAGCCTCTGGGAATGAAAGGACAACGCTGGACATCACTGGGGGAGCGCAGGAAAGTGAGCAAATAGTGCAGCAGCATTCACACACACTGCTGCATTTTGTGAGAATCAGTTCTTGATGCAGTTTCTGCACCAAAAATGGATCCTCACATGATGCAGCCAAAAAACTGTGTGTGAATGTAGCCATATAGTAAGCCATGAGTTCACCGTTGTCATAGTAAGCGCTGTTTCCATGGCAACAGTGACCTCACCGCTTACTATATGAAAGGGCTGGGACTTGGTGATAGTAAAGCGCTGGTCTCAACGCTGTCATTTACTAAGCAATATGGTCACCTTGCAGTAGTAACCACTGCTGCTATGGCAATGGTGACCTCACTGCTTACTATGACAACGGTGAGACTTGCGCTTTACCATTTACTATAGCGTTGGTCTCATCACTGTCCATAGCAACAGCAGTTACTATGGCAACATTTTATATATAACAGCGCAGGTCTCAGCACTGACATATGGTCACCGTTGCCATAGTAACCACTGTTGCTTTGTACAGCAATGAGACCTGCACTATAGTAGACCGGTAAAGCGCAGGGTTCAGCGTTGTCATAGTAAGTGGTGAGATCACCGTTGCGGTTACTATGGCAATGGTGACCTCAGCGCTTAGTATATGAAAGCGCAGTACGGTACCCATATGACAGCTCTGATACCTGTGCTATAGTAAAGCATAGATCTCAGCATTGTCATATGGTCACCGTTGCCTTAGTAACCACTGTTGCTATGGACTGCGCTGAGACCTTGTGCTTTACCGCTTTTCTATAGTGCAGGTCCCAGGGCTTTCATATTCTAAGCGCTGAGGGCACCGTTGCCATAGTAACTGTTGTTGCTATGGCAACGGTGACCTCAGTATTTACCATACCGCAAGTCTCAGCGCTGTCATTTAGTGATCAGAGACCACGGGAGCGGATGTGCTAATCCTCCCCGTGGTCTCTGATGTAGCAGAGCTGAGTCTATCCAAGAAGAGAGAAGAAGAGGATCATGGAGGGTTACGAGGGTGGGGAGGGGGTAATAAAGATGGAGTCACTAAGTGTCTCTGTGGTTTTTTTTTTTTTTTTTAATAAAATAATTTTTGTCTGTGTTGTGTCTTTTTTACTATTTATTTGAGATTCTTAATGGCCGGGTCTAATTTGGCCTGACATTAGGAATCTCAAGGCTTAATACTAGCTGGAAATACAAAGCTGGTGTTAACCCTTATTACCCAGCGTGCCACTGCCACCAGGGCCAATGTAAGAGCCTATTAAAGCACCCGGAAATAGTGCTTTGATGAATTTGCCATTTTCAGGGGTGGCTGCAGGCTGCTATTCTTTAGTGTGGGGGGTCCCAAAACAATGGGCCCTAACCCTGCTGAGAATACTAGCCCTCAGTTGCCTAGTTTTACCTTGACTGGCAATTAAAAATAGGACGGAGCCCACACATTTTTTTTTGCCAGCCAACTTAAAATTATGCAGTTGAGGGTGGCAGCTGACAGCTGTCAGTTTTTACTGGGCTAGACTTAAAAATACTGTAAAGTCCCATGTGTTTTTTATTTTAATTATTTATTTAACACTCTATGACGGCAGGTTGGTTGCCATAGACTAATGTGTATGGCAACGAAGCTCAATCATTGTCCAGATTGTAGAAATACACTCTGAATGCAACAGCCAATCACAGAGGGGCTCACAGAGAGTGCGCGTCTGTGATTGGCTGTTTTTCTGGCAGTGCAGTGAATATGCAAGTAGCTTAATAGGTGGTCCCAGAAGTGATTCAGCGGTAAACTGAGAGGCGCAGGAGACTGGTAAGCCCAATCTACCTATTCTATCTACCGTTATTTTTCGCTTTATAAGACGCACCTGATTATAAGACGCACCCCAAGTTTGGTGAAGGAAAAGAGAAAAAAATATTTTTTAATGTTAAATGGGGTCCGTCTTATAATGCCAGTGTCCGTCTAAGGCTGGTATCACACTGTCCGTGTGATATACAACTAGGTTGGACGTGTCACACATGATTAACTTTGAATGGCCTCCCCCCTGTCAGGACAGGAGTGTGGAGCTACTTAAAAACACAAGCAGCTGACGCTCGCATCCAGACGTCCAGAGAGGGGGAGGCCATTCCAGTTTAATCATCCATGACACGTCCAACTTGGTCGTATTTCACACTGACTAGTGAATAGGCAGAGCTGGAGGAGCTGTGCACTCTGCACTGTGCTGTAGTGTGATGTCCTGTAATATAGAGGCAGAGCTGGGAGAGCAGTGCACTCTGCACTGTGCTGTAGTGTGGTGTCCTATAATATAGAGGCAGAGCTGGGGAAGCTGTGCACTCTGCACTGTGCTGCTGTGTAATGTCCTGTAATATAGAGGCAGAGCTGGGGGAGCTGTGCACTCTGCACTGTGCTGTAGTGTGATGTCATGTAATATAGAGGCAGAGCTGGGGGAGCAGTGCACTCTGCACAGTGCTATAGTGTGATGTCCTGTAATAAAGAGGCAGAGCTGGGGGAGCTGTGCACTCTGCACAGTGCTATAGTGTGATGTCCTATAATATAGAGGCAGAGCTGGGGAAGCTGTGCACTCTGCACTGTGCTGCTGTGTAATGTCCTATAATATAGAGGCAGAGCTGGGGGAACAGTGCACTCTGCACAGTGCTATAGTGTGATGTCCTGTAATATAGAGGCAGAGCTGAGGGAGCAGTGCACTCTGCACAGTGCTATAGTGTGATGTCCTATAATATAGAGGCAGAGCTGGGGGAGCAGTGCACTCTGCACTGTGCTGCTGTGTAATGTCCTATAATATAGAGGCAGAGCTGGGGGAACAGTGTACTCTGCACAGTGCTATAGTGTGATGTCCTGTAATATAGAGGCAGAGCTGAGGGAGCAGTGCACTCTGCACAGTGCTATAGTGTGATGTCCTGTTATATGGAGGCAGAGCTGGGGAAGCTGTGCACTCTGCACAGTGCTATAGTGTGATGTCCTATAATATAGAGGCAGAGCTGGGGAAGCTGTGCACTCTGCACTGTGCTGTAGTGTGATGTCTTGTAATATAGAGGCAGAGCTGGGGGAGCAGTGCACTCTGCACTGTGCTGTAGTGTGATGTCCTGTTATATGGAGGCAGAGCTGGGGGAGCAGTGCACTCTGCACTGTGCTGTAGTGTGATGTCCTGTTATATGGAGGCAGAGCTGGGGGAGCAGTGCACTCTGCAATGTGCTGTAGTGTGATGTCCTGTTATATGGAGGCAGAGCTGGGGAAGCTGTGCACTCTGCACTGTGCTGTAGTGTGATGTCCTGTAATATAGAGGCAGAGCTGGGGGAGCAGTGCACTCTGCACTGTGCTGTAGTGTGATGTCCTGTAATATAGAGGCAGAGCTGGGGGAGCAGTGCACTCTGCACTGTGCTGTAGTGTGATGTCCTGTAATATAGAGGCAGAGCTGGGGGAGCAGTGCACTCTGCACTGTGCTGTAGTGTGATGTCCTGTTATATAGAGGCAGAGCTGGGGGAGCAGTGCACTCTGCACTGTGCTGTAGTGTGATGTCCTGTTATATGGAGGCAGAGCTGGGGAAGCTGTGCACTCTGCACTGTGCTGTAGTGTGATGTCCTGTAATATAGAGGCAGAGCTGGGGGAGCAGTGCACTCTGCACTGTGCTGTAGTGTGATGTCCTGTAATATAGAGGCAGAGCTGGGGGAGCAGTGCACTCTGCACTGTGCTGTAGTGTGATGTCCTGTAATATAGAGGCAGAGCTGGGGGAGCAGTGCACTCTGCACTGTGCTGTAGTGTGATGTCCTGTTATATAGAGGCAGAGCTGGGGGAGCAGTGCACTCTGCACTGTGCTGTAGTGTGATGTCCTGTTATATAGAGGCAGAGCTGGGGGAGCAGTGCACTCTGCACTGTGCTGTAGTGTGATGTCCTGCTATATGGAGGCAGAGCTGGGGAAGCTGTGCACTCTGCACTGTGCTGTAGTGTGATGTCTTGTATAATAGAGGCAGAGCTGGGGGAGATGTGCACTCTGCACTGTGCTGTAGTGTGATGTCCTGTAATATAGAGGCAGAGCTGGGGGAGCAGTGCACTCTGCACTGTGCTGTAGTGTGATGTCCTGTTATATGGAGGCAGAGCTGAACCGGAGGAGCTGTGCTGTAGTGATGATGCTCGGCCTCCAGCCCTGACAGCTTCAGATCTAGTGCAGTGTGAATGAAGATCAGCCACTTCCTGGGTCTCAGCTCTGTGACACAGGTAGAGCACAGGGTAAGCAACAGAGAGGATGCTGTTGGAATGCTGACACAAGTACGATCTGCCCTGCTCTGCCCGTCGTCATGGCAGTGATCAGACAACTCAGAGCTGTTCATTGCCTCTGCTGCTACATCCCGCTCCTCCATTACTTTAATAGCCTGGGCACGATCTCCCCAGCAGCTGCAGGAAGCTGAGGAGCAGCCAAATGTGCCGGCTATTAGAGTAAAGGAGCGCTCCCTGCTCCCATGCCCAGCTCTGTGCGCTGTCTTCAGTGCGCATGGAACAAGTGAAGTGAATATTCATGTCGGTAATGAGCGGGGACACGTGGTGCTCCTGCCGCCTGATTCTTCAGCAGGAACCATTCCCTGCCACTTCTGACCCCACTTCACCGCTGCCCCCCCCCCCCAAGTAACCCAGGATGCCAGAATGTTATATTCCGATTATAAGACGCACCCCCACTTTCCTCCAAAATTTGGAGGAAAAAAAGTGCGTCTTATAAAAGGAAAAATACGGTATTTATCTATCTTCAATAAATTCTGTCACAGCTGTATGGCAGAACAGTATGCAGACAGTGTACATCATGCCTGTATACTGTTCCCATGCAGTTTGAGCATGTTCTCAGCCATCTCTGCCTTTTAACAGCCCGCTTCTAGACCTCATCACTATTCAGTTAGAGCATATTTTTTTTTGTTATACTGCACCTGCCAATCACAGTAATACCATTATCAAAGATGAATATGGCATTACTATGACTGGCAAGCAATCCCAGCATGTTTATTGGCTGAAAATCAGGCAGGAAACATGCTTTTCAGCTCACTCGAATATCACGACTAAAATCCAAAAAACTCGCAGAGTAACGAGTATTGTGAATACCATACTATTCATGCGAATAGCGAATAGCAACGAGTATACTCGCTCATCACTAGTCATGAGCAAAATCTGGATTGTTGGCAAATGTACTTTAACTCTCTTATCAAGTATTAATTTTCTGAGATTAATCTCCACAGTTTTTTACCTGTCAACCACCCTGACACCCTCTTTCATCCCCCTGTTACTAAACAGGTGCCATGTATTCTTTGCAGACTGAAACATGGTTTAAAATGGATGTGTCAGAATAGATATTGGTCAACATCAAGAGGTCTGAGTTACCAAAAGTACCACAGAATGATGAGTCATAATCAACAGTGCCTTCATGCCAACTGAGCTAAAGTATCACTTCTACAGTCAGCATCTTCAGCCTACCTTCTTTGGCACCTCTTATACTTACCATACCTGTGACATCATGTTGCAGGGCTAGTCAGCACAAGAAGCACACAGGTTGACACACCAAGGATGCCATTGGCAGGTGTAGAGGCAGGCCAAATCTGGCTCACACTGAGGTACAGCCTGAATACTTGAACATGAATCGTTTTGGTAAAATATGATTGACATGTATTTCTACTCCATTTTATACTTTGGAAACGTCAAGATCCAAAAATGACCACAAGGTGGTGCTAACTTATTACAAATACAGAATACATGCATCCAACCAACCTATTGATCAAGATCTCAAATCTATGACAACACAAGTTAATACATTACTGAGTTATGGCTGTGAAAAGATTTAATGAAACGTGAAAAGATTTAATGAAACGCACAGTCCCTGTATCTCACTCCTACTTAGAAGCTCTGGCAGCCAAATACAATTGATTAAAAGTTTTTTGAGTTGCTATAATTATGTACAGTGCTGTGAAAAGGTATTTGCTCCCTTCCTAATTTCTTATTCTATTGCATATTTGTCACACTTAAATGTTTTAGATCACCAAATAAATTTAAATATTAGACAAAGATAGCATAAGTATACACAAAATGTAGTTTATAAATTAAGGTCTTTATTATTAAGGGAAAAATAAATCCATATTTACAGGGCACTGTGTGAAAAAGTGATTGTCTCCTATACCGAATAACTGGTTGGGCCACCTTTAGCAGCAACAAGTGCAATCAAGCGTTTGAGATAACTGGCAAGGAGTCTTTTACAGCGCTGTGGAGGGATTTCATCCCACTCATCTTAGCAAAATTATTGTAATTTAGCCACATTTAATGGTTTCTGAGCATGGACCGCCTAAAGATTAAAGATTATGCCACAGCATCTCAATCGGATTAAGGTCAGTACTTTGACTAGGCCCCTCCAGAGTCTTCATTTTGTATTTCTCAAGACATTCAGAGGTGGACTTGCTGGTTTGTTTTGGATCATTGTTCTGTTGCATAACCCAAGTGTGCTTTAGCTTGAGGTCACAGACAGATAGCAGGACATTCTCCTTCAGGATGTTTTGGTGGACAGCAGAATTCATGATTCCATACCATTGATTCCAGCTCCTGAAGCAGCAAAACAGCCCCAGACGATCAGACTATCACCACCATATTTTACTGTTGGTATGATGTTCCTTTGCTGAAATGATGTGTTACTTCTATACCAGACATAATGGCACAAACTTTTGTCTCATCTATTTACAGAGTATTTACCCAAAAGTCTTGGGGATTATCAAGATGTTTTCTGGAAAGATTAAGATGAGCCTTGATGTTCTTTTTGCTGAGCAGTGGTTTTCGTCTTGGATCTCTGCCATGCAGGCCATTTTTGCCCAGTCTCTTTCTTATGGTGGAGTCATGAACATTGACCTTAACTTAGGAAAGTGAGGCCTGCAGATCCTTGTATGTTATTGTTTGGTCTTTTGTATCCTCTTAGATGAGTCGTCGTTGCACTGGGGTAATTTTGGTTGGCCAGCCACTCCTGGGAAGGTTCACCACTTTTCCATGTTTGCGCCATTTGTGTATAATGGCTTTCACTGTAGTTTCCTGGAGTCCCAAAGCTTTAGAAATGGCTTTATAACATTTCAAGACTGATAGATCTCATTTGTTCCTGGATTTCTTTGGATCGCAGCATGATGTCTAGCTTTTGAGGATCTTTTGGTCTACTTCACTTTGTCAGGCAGGTCATATTTAACCCCTTCAACCCCCGACGATTTTCCGTTTTTCATTTTTCCCTCCCCTTCATCATAAAACATGGGAGATGGAGAAATGCGTTATATATTCGCGCTGCTGATAACAGATGCGAATGAGCAGTCAGGATACAGACAACGGAAGGATCTTTAATATCTACGCGTTTCATGGGCATCAGCCCACTTCTTCAGGACAAAAATCTTTACAGATTGGGCTGATGCCCATGAAACGCATAGACATTAAAGATCTTTTGGTAAAGTTCTCTGTATCCTGACTGCTCCTTTGGATCCGTTATCAGCAGCGTGAAGATATAACCCATTCCACCAACTCCCTTGTTTTATGCTGACCTCATGGGTTCCTTGCAGCAGCTGATGTGTCTTATATGTTGGTTGTAACTTGCACAACAATATCAGGTTAGTACCTTCACTACTATCCTTTCTCCAGTAATACGCAGGTAAGACCCTATTTGCGCTCCTCTCCTTCCAGCTCATACCCCTGTTATTTGTGGAGATTTCTCCCCCTCCTCTTCCAAGAGCCATAACTTTTTAATTTTTCCGTCAATATAGGCATATAAGAGCTTGTTTTTTGTGGGACAAGTTGTACTTTCAGATTAAATAATTCATTTTACTATATAGTGTACAGGAAAATGGGAAAATATTCAAAGTGCAGTGAAATCACAAAAAAAGTGCAATTACACTTTTTTTGGGGGGTGGGGGGTTATTCACCATGTTCATTATATGGTAAAACTGATGTGTCAGAATGATGCCTCAGGTCAGCACGAGTTTATAGATACCTAATATGTATAATTTTACTGTTATCTAAGTGGTGAAATAAAATTCTGAATTTTTTAAAGAAAAAGAATTGCACTTTTGGCGCCATTTTCTGTGACCCGTAGCGTTCTCATTTTTTGGGATCTGGGGCTGTGTGATGGCTTATTTTTTGCATCTTGATCGTATGCTTCTAGTGGTATTATTTTTGGGTAGATGCGCTGTTTTGATCACCCGTTATTGCATTTTAATGCAATGTTGCAGCGACCAAAAACATAATTTTGTTTGGACTTTTTTTACGCAGGTTATTGATGTGATTAATTGATTTTATATTTTGATAGATTGGGTATTTCTGAATGCGATGATACCGAATGAGTGTATTTTTTTGTTTAATAGTTTTATTTTCAATGGCGCATAAGGGGGGTGATTTGAACTTTTATGTTTTTTTCATACTTTTAAAAATTTTATTTTTTATGCACTACTTTATTTTGCCCACTAGAGGGCATCAACACTCCACTGTGTGATTGCTTCCCTTGTCTTCAGATGGGCTACAACCTGAATCTGAAGACAGGGGAAATGATCTCTCACTGTCAATAATGTCACTGGAACATCAAAGGCAGGAAGTGAACCGGGACAGCTTCCAGGGTCATCAGATAGCCCCGGGCTGTCTAAGTAACCAGATGCAGGTCCCATGATTGCTTCACTTGACTTGCGATAATGGCGGGGAATAGCACGATCCCCCCCAGGTGCTTTGGATCATGCTGTCAGTGAATAGGGTCCAAAAAGTTAACAGCACTGGTCGGATCACTGATCTCATTGGCGCTGTTAGATGCATATCTCAGCTGATGACATCACAGCGTGAGCTCGCATAAAAGGGTTGGAGGCGACCCATGACGTACATGTATGTCATAGGTCATGAAGGAGTTAAGTGATTTGTTGATAGAGAACAGGTGTGGCAGTAATCAGGCCTGTGTGTGGCTAGGGAAATTGAACTCAGCTTCCCTAAGGCTGGCTTCACACCATGGCACTATCAGGTCCTGGGGCTGTCAGGGGTGAACCTGACAGCCCCAGACCCGATTTAACTGTAGTGCAGCCCTATGGGGCCAAATGGAGCCAGATGGCACCTATCTGCCATCAGGTTTCCATCTGTCTGGGAGGATCCGGGTCCTTGCAGCAATTTTGTGTCCGGGGCAAAAAATCTGCTCAAATTGTATCCTCCCGGATCTGGGGCAATCCGGCCCCATAGACTCCCATGTTAGGGAGAGCCAGATTGCCCTGGATCCTGGAGGATCCAGGAACCGGACACCGGCGGCTGAAGTTCAGCGTGAGCTATGCTGAACTTCAGCACCAGGGAGCTGTCCCCTGTGAAGCGGTTCAGCACAATTTCGCAGGGGACAGCTGCGCTCGGCTGCATCCGGCTACAAACAGGATCGAAGGGCATATTTGCCCTCCAGTTCTGTTTGCAAATCTGGTCTGGGGCAGTCAGGTTCACACCTGACAGCTCCGGACCTGATAGTGCCGTGGTGTGAAGCCAGCCTAAGATGTGATAAACCACAGTAACTTTATATTTTAAGGGAAGATCAATTTTTCATACAGGGTCCTGTAGATTTGGATGTTTTATTCATTTAATAATAAAGACCTCCATTTAAAAACTGCATTTTGTGTTTACTTGTGTTATCTTTGTCTAATATATAAATTTGAATGTGATCTGAAGTATTGAAGTATGGAAAACATGCAAAAAATGATTTTGGTCCTGTGGAAGTAGCAGGATAGGTATGAAACGCGTAGACCAATGAAGTCTTTTCCTAATAACTGGATGATTCCTGATTTTGACATTGGCAGCGCACAGGTCATTATTCTTGCTATATTTGGGTAAGACATTATTTGCGCTTCCTTCCTTTTTTTCTACATAAACATGCAAAGGAATAATACATTAGGAGGGCAGAAAACACTTTTTCACAAGTATATAAATAGGAAAAAAATATTTTAAGAAATTCCTTGCAACAATTGATTTACAACAAGGGACTGAGTTTTTATCTGACTAAATGGCTGCAGCTGAGTGAAATATTCAGTGCCTCTGTAGCTAAAAGCTTAAATAAATGACAGGCACAATAAAGTACAACACAATCGTGCACATGACCACTGCAGCCAGTCACATTCGTATCAAAGCTGAGTCCAGCGATTGGCTGCAGTAGTCACATGCAATTTTGATAAATCAAGTTAAAATACGGTAAAATATATCCAGTCTTTTCATAGCTATGCTGCTGCAGCACATGAATACATCACTAAAACGACCGTTAGTACAGGAATAAATAACCAAAAACACCATCAGTACAGGAATACATCACCAAAAACACTATTAGTACATACATAGAGCACAAAGCTTAGTGCAGAGATCAATTTCAGTGCCAGGTTATATAATTGTATGTATATTCACTTGAATCTTCAACTTCCAGTATGTTCTCAAAATTGGTAAGGAGATGACTGGAGTTGTTACCATCTTTCATCATCAAACTACAGACCATCCAGGACCCCAGTACTGATTAGACACAGGCAGTAGAACTGAATATTTAAAGAGTAACAAGTTGTAGTAGATATATTGTTTGTTGTATGCAAATTAATTCTGAGCAGAACAGTGGTGTCTAGATCATGTTACCCACATAAATCTCTCAAAATTAGTGATGAGCGAACCTTCCCCGAACATGTTCGCCAATTTCAAATTTGGCAAGAACATGGCTGATTTTCTTCGGTGATCGGAAACCTGAACACTTTCCCCAAAAGGCGACGAACCCTGCTAAGTTCAGGAAAAAGTTTAAAATTTAAAATGGCCCTAAAACTTTACCTGTTTATTTGGTGCAAAAATGCTCGCCAGAAGACCCATCTGCTGGGGACTAAATCTAACTACATCTGTCCCCCCCCCCCTGGTGCTACGCTAACTGAATGCAGCACTGAAAGCAGCGTGTCTGCTGCATACAGGGAAGGGGCCCCCCATGTTTCTAGCCTCTCTGTAAGTTGTTAAAAAGACTTTATAAAGTGTACAGATAACGAGCCGGAGGGACTTACTCAGTTTTGAGTCATTGCTGTTGCTGGTGTCCTCCCCGCCTCCAGCCCTCTCTGTGACACCTCCAGTGCTCAGCGATGACACATACAGGAGGCTGAACAAGAGAGGGCTGGAGGTGGCATAGAGAGGGCTGGAGGCGGGGAGGACACCAGCAACAACGATGACTCATTACTGAGTAAGTCCCTCTGGACTCGTTATCTGTACACTTTATAAAGTCTTTTTAACAGCTTACAGGGGCACTAAAGACATGGGGGACTCCTTCAGCAGACACGCTGCATTCAGTGCTGCATTCAGTTAGCATAGCACCAGGGGAATGACAGGTCCTCTAAGTTTTTGCTTAAGCATGTTAAATGCAGGGCTGCCACCAAGAATTTTAGGAGCCCATACTGGCAACATATTTTGGGGCCCCTTGAGGCTCCACGCAGTCTCCACCCCAGCTCTGCCTCCACCCCAACTGTCTCCACCCCAACTGTCTCCACCCCTCGAATATTCCACAGTCCCACTGCCCACTCTAGGAAAGGCTGCATACACAATAGGGACTGCTGTGGGCTGTATACTCAATAGAGACTGCCGCAAGCTGAATACACAATAGCAACCGCTGTGGACTGTATACTCAATATAGACTATTGGCTGTATGCATAATAGACTGCTGTGGAATGTATACACAATAGAGACTGCTGTGGGCTGTATGCATAATAGTGACTGCTGTGGGTGGTATGCACAATAGAGACTGTTGTGGGCTGTATGTACAATAGAGACTGCTGCAGGCTGTATGCACAATAAAGACTTCTGTGGGTTGCATATAATAATAATATTTATTCATTTATATAGCGCTATCGATTATTCAATAGCACTTTTTTTTTAAGGCATTTATTTTTATATAGGTTTCAAAAATGTAAAATTCAATAGCACTTTACATACATTTGCAACACTGTCCCATTGAGGCTCACAATCTAAACATCCTATCAGTATGTCTTTGAAGCATGTAAGCGCCCGGAGGAAACCCATGCAAACATGGGGAGAACATACAAACTCTTTGCTGATGTTGTCTTTGGTGGTAATTGAATCCAGGACCCCAGCGCTGCAAGGCTGCAGTGCTAACCACTAAGCCACCATGCTGCCCCAGAGACTGCTGCAAGTTAGATATAGAATAGAAACTGCTGTAGGCTGTATGTAGAATAGAGACAGCTGCAGGCTGTATATAGAATATTCTGTATATTCAATAGAAACTGCTGGCTGTATGCACAATAGACCGATGCAGGCTGTATACACAATGAACGTCTAGCTGTATACTCAATAGAAAGTGCTATGGGCTGTATACACAATAGAGACTTCTGTGGCATGTATGCACAAGAGACTGATGAGGCCATATGCACAATACAGAATTCTCTGGGATGTATGCACAAGAGACTGCTGTGGGCTGTATACACAAAAGAGAGTACTTCGGGCTGTATACAGAATAGAGGGTGCTGTGGACTGTATACTAAATAGAGACCACTTATGGTGGTATACTCAATAGAGACTGCTGCTGGCTGTATGCACAATAGACTGCTGGTTGTATATAGAATAAAGGCTGTTGGCTGTATTTCATATATATATATAGAACTATATTGTACACAAAGATGCACAATATATACATATATTATATACAGACACACTGTAATACAGGATATAGTGTGGATCTGTACAAACAGTATGGTGCTGTGTAGTAGTCAGGAACAGGAGGTGGAATACAGAGAGAGACACAGACAGATACACACAGACACAGATCATATTCTAACAGTGTACAAGGATTAGGGGCAAAGTACCAGGATGGGGGTGTCATATATCATGATGAGATGCCATGTACCAGGATGCTTTTGGATAGAAATATCCAGAGTTGTTCCATCGCTTCCAGAAACGGTCAGATAGGCGTTGCCATGAAGGAAGCCTGATTATCCTGGAGTTGAGCTGCAGGCCAGACAAGACTGAACCCTGGACAAGGAACTACTATGAGGATTTACATGCTATGAACAAAGATTGAAAAAGCGCTGGCACCACTCAGGATATTTCTCTCCGAAACCAACCTGCTGACAGGCGTTGCCATGAAGGAAGGCTGATTACCCAGGAGTTGAGCTGTAGGCCAGACAAGACTGAACCCTGGACAAGGCACTACTATGAGGATTTACATGCTATGAACACAGATTGAAAAATGTGAGCAGAACCTTTTTATTTCTATGAAGCTTGGGACAAATTTGACATCCTACACTTAGATCTGTGCCTGCTCTCTCCAATGTCTCCCCTTACTTTAGACCCTACAGTCCAAAAAGGCCTTATCCTATAGAAAAGGTATCAGGATAGAGGTGCCATGTACCAGGGCCATGTACCAAGATGGGGTGCCATGTATCAGGATGGAGTGCCATGTACCAGGATGGGAGGCATATACCAGAATGAGGCCATGTACCAGGATGGGGATCATAAGTGCTTTGTGAAAGTATTTGGCCCCCTTGAAATTTTCAACCTTTTGCCACATTTCAGGCTTCAAACATAAAGATATATAGATTCTAATTTTTTTGTGAAGAATCAACAACAAGTGGGACACAATGGTGAAGTGGAACAAAATTTATTGGATATTTTAAACTTTTTAACAAATATAAAACTGAAAAGTGGGGTGTGCAATATTATTTGGCCCCTTTACTTTCAGTGCAGCAAACTCACTCCAGAAGTTCAGTGATGATATCTGAATGATCCAATGTTGTCCTAAATGACTGGTAGTGATAAATAGAATCCACCTGTGTGTAAACAAGTCTCCATAGAAATGCACCTGCTCTGTGATAGTCTCAGGGTTCTGTTTCAAGTGCAGAGAGCATCATGAAGACCAAGGAACACACCAGGCAGGTCCGAGATACTGTTGTGGCGAAGTTTAAAGCCGGATTTGGATGCAAAAAGATTTCCCAAGTTTTAAACATATCTAGGAGCACTGTGCAAGTATCATATTGAAATGGAAGGAGTATCAGACCACTGCAAATGTACCAAGACCATGCCGTAGCTCTAAAATATCATCTCAAACAAGGAGAAGAGTGATCAGACATGCAGCCAAAAGGCCCATGATCACTCTGGATGAACTGCAGAGATCTACAGCTGAGGTGGGAGAGTCTGTCCATAGGACCACAATCAGTCATACACTGCACAAATCTGGCCTTTATGGAAGAGTGGCAAGAAGAAAGCCATTTCTCAAAGATATCCATAAAAAGTCTTGTTTGAAGTTTGCCACAAGCCACCTGGGAGACACACCAAATATGTGGAATAAGGTGCTCTGGTCAGATGAAACCAAAATCAAACTTTTTGGCCACAATGCAAAACTATATTTTTGGCGAAAAAGCAACACAGCTCACCACCCTCAAAACACCATCGCCACTGTCAAACATGGTGGTGGCAGCATCATGGTTTGGGCCTGCTTTTCTTCAGCAGGAACAGGGAAGATTGGTTAAAATTGATGGGAAGATGGACGGAGCCAAGTACAGGACCATTCTGGAAGAAAACCTGTTGAAGTCTGCAAAAGACCTGACACTGGGACGGAGATTTATCTTACAACAAGACAATGATCTGAAACATAAAGCAAAATCTACAATGGAATGGTTCAAAAATAAACGTATCCAGGTGTTAGAATGGCCAAGTCAAAGTCCAGACCTGAATCCAATCGAGAATCTGTGGAAAGAGCTGAAATCTGTAATTCACAAACGCTCTCCATCCACCCTCACTGAGCTCCAGCTGTTTTGCAAGGAAGAATGGGCAAGAATTTTCGATCTCTCAATGTGCAAAACTGATAGAGACATACCCCAAGAGACTGCTGCTGTAATTGCAGCAAAAGGCGACACTACAAAGTATTAACTCAAGGGGGCCGAATAATAATGCACAACTTTTTTCAGTTTTTTATTTGTTAAAAAAGTTTAAAATATCCAATAAATTTCGTTCCACTTCACGATTGTGTCCCACTTGTTGTTGATTCTTCATAAAAAAATTAGAATTTATATCTTTATGCTTGAAGCCTGAAATGTGGCAAAAGGTTGAAAAGTTCAAGGGGGGGCAAATACTTTCACAAGACACTGTATATACCATGATGGGGGCCATGTACCAGGTTGGGGGATCAGATATACAGTACCAAGATGGGGGCCATATATTAGGATGGGGGGGCATAAGAAGGGGCTGGAATGGATTAATAGCATTTCAATTAATTTTAATGGGGAAATTCAATTTCACATATGAGCAAATTGAGTTTTGAGCTCAGTCACGGAATGGATTAAACTCGTAAATCAAGGTATTACTGTATTTTACAAAAATTTACATAAATACCTTATTTAAACAGTAGGTTACAAATTTCCTTTAAGTAATTGGTTCTGTTAAGTAAATGTGGGGTCTGATTCCTAAATTTTCAAAAATAATTGTGTCTGTCTTTTTATTCATTTATGTTCTGCATTGGTTGAACTAAGCATCCTGAGGTCAAACTCTTCAGATCTGCAGTCAGTTTTACCATTTTCTATTCTCTATAAGACATGGATATCACAACACAGGAAACAATGTTAGAAACATTTTTCGCTATAACAATAACAATCCTCTAGTAAAACATCTGCCAAGTCAAAGTAAAGAAAACTCCCCACTGCAACTAGAAGTAAAACAAGTTATTTGTATCAATCAGTCCATTGTTATTTGTGCAATTGATATACTTTACCATGTTCACGTACCCATGTAAGGTACAAATTTCCCATAAATCAGATGAACGATTCCGAGTGGTATAGTAAAAAGTTAATGTTATGTTGTAAAAGAACTCTATCTCCTAATAGAAAATATAGGAATTAAAGAAATGAAAGGGCTGTAGTGCTATGTAAAGAGGTTGTCTAATGACGATAATAACCCCTGACTATATGCCGTTTACACTGTGTGCAAAATATTATGCAAGTCAGAATTTTCACTATATTATCATTTTTATGCAGATTTTACAACTCCAAGCTGTATAAATATGAATGCTTATTGGATAAAGCAGATCAGGTGGTGTGTATTTGTTTAACAAGAAGTGTGAGGCCTAAGGCCAGCTTTCACCACGGTACAATCAGGTCCGGGGCTGTCAGGCCACAAGCAACATTTTTGTGTCTGGGGCGAAAAATCTGACCAAATTGGATCCTCCCGGATCCAGGGTGATCTGGCGCTCCCTAACATGGGAGTCTATAGCGCCGGATTGCCGGAAACCAGACATCGACGGCTAAAGTTTAGCAGCGAGTGCTTCTAAACTTCAGCACCACCGGCTGTCCCCGGCTGTGATTTCAAGACCACAGCTAGCTCCCCGATCTTGAAATTGCAACAGCTGCGACTGCTATAAGTGGCATCCGGCTGCAAACCGGATCGGAGGGCATATGTGCCCTCCGGTTCTGTTTGGAAATGGGGTCCGGGGCTGTCCGAATCACATCGGACAGCCCCGGACCTGATTGTGCCGTGGTGTGAAGCCGGCCTAAGGATACAACACTCTTCATCAAGGTGTGCAGAGTTATTAGGCAGCTCGTTTTCCTCAGGAGCAAAAGAGAGATTTTAGGCTGTGTGCTTACAATCCAGAGGCACTTCATGTTGGACACAGTGCTTCCAGACCTGAGGGAGACCACGGGTGAACACAAAGAGTCCGCAGCCGCCCTGTGCCCAGGGTCCAGGCTTCTCCATGTGTGCACCCGATAGTTATCTCTTCCAACTCCACAGCATGAAATTAATATGCTGCAGAGATGCGAAAGTCTGGAAACTAGCACAGCAGCTGAAATTACACTGCAGTGGGGAGAAGCATAGTGGGCATGGCATTTATTGAAATCCCATCCACTATGCTAGTACTGTAAAACACAGTGTTTTGGACGCAGCAGCATTTCACTGCGTCCAACATGCTGCAATTCCTGACTATGGGCACACACTCTAACTGACTCTGAAAAGTCTCAGGGATGAAGAACGCTTTAAAGGCTAAGATATTGGGGTGTTGCAAAAAAATCATCGAAAGTTTTGTTGAAAACAGCACTGTAGTTGTTCATAATAAATTTAAACATTTCCTAATAATTCTGCACACAGTGTTGTGAATACAAAGTTCATAGAGGAGGGACTCCTTTTTGTGAATAACCTCTATAGTCTATGGACCAGAAGGGACAGCAGCCCTTTAGTGGCAGGTACCATATTGGCTGACTTGATATATCCATGCAGCCTGAAGGAAATATTGCCAAATGCAGCTTACTTTGGTGATAGCTAATCGGTTGGGTGTAGATAACCCACGAAATGATTTACAGCTGGTGAAATAAGTATTGAACACGTCACCAATTTTCTAAGTAAATATATTTCTAAAGGTGCAATTAACATGAATTTGGGCTTTTATCAAGATATTGATAATGACCCAACAATCTACACAGGTAAAGAATCAAACCGTACCGTAGATGTCCATAAATAAAGATATGTGTATTAATGAGCAATGATACATCGAAAAAGTATTCAACACAATAAGAAAGAGAGGTACAAAAGGCCATGTTAAGTCAAGACACCAGTTGAAATCTAATAGTAATTAGAAAGCAATCCTGCCACTTAGTGAAATATAATATCAGCTGGTCAATTTATGGCCTATAAAAAGGTGTCACATTACAAAGGTGCCACACAAGAAACATCTCATGATGGGTAAAACCAGTGAGCTGTCTCAAACTTTAGCAACTTTATTAAGTGGAAAGAACATCATTTCATTGTAAACTAGTCAAAACCAGGTGCTTTCTGCAAAATTTGAGACAGAGGAGTGAAAAGAGTTAACAGAAACATTGTCCAAAAGTAGTAGTAGTGAGCTATAGAAATACCTGAAATAAGTAAGTACAGTTGTTTCAAAGAAAAAAAGTATTTCACTCAAGCTTCATGGCCTGTATGCAGATGAAAAAAGATTAGAGAAACGTGTATATCTGATTGGGATAAAAGGAAGGCCTGGAAAAATGATTTTATAGAAGTTCCAAAATATAATTTTATTGGATCAAGAAAAGACAAACAAAGCACACTTAGATTAAAAACAATTAAAATTGTACAAAAAATATGTACGGGGAGCTCACAATGCAAATTAAGTATAAATCACCTTCTGAGGCTGATTGCCTCAGGAAAAAGTGGAATTTTCCTTTAAGGGTGGTTTACACGCAGCAAGATCGCTAACGAGACCGCTGCTATATCACCGATTTTGTGACGTAGCAGCGACCTCGCTGGCGATCTCGCTGCATGTGGCACTTAGCAGCGATCAGCCCCCCGCTGGGAGATCGCTGATCTTTACTAAATGACTTGGAACGTTTTTTGATCCGCGATCTTTTACTGGCCAGGCTGCATCGCTATGTGTGACAGGCAGACTTACCAACGATCCCCATTCTGCGCCCAAGATCCCTAACGATCCCAACGACCGTCAGGTATCGGTACATCGCTGGGTGATCACTGGTGAGATCTGCCTGTCTGACATCTCACCAGTGACCATGTAGCGACGCACCAGCGATCCCGGTCAGGCAGGATCGTTGTCGGGATGGCTGGTGCTTCGCTACGTGTAAACCACCCTTTAGGTGACAAGAAAATGAGATAACATGCTAGTCAAAGTTGCAAGAATGAACAGATTGACAATGTCATGGATATTCTCAGGTATAAACAATAAGATAAGCAAGCAATCACTTGGTATACTATTCGTGGAAAATCACACAATGACAATATCAACTCAGTATGCACCAAAATGGAATAAACAGCTCTTATTAACACCTTTGGACCAAATTGCTCAGCTGATGTGTCTATGAACATAGGTCAAAAAATACCATGTATGCATGAGAGCTATAGGTCCACATGTTGAAATAGAATCATGCATAAGATGATATGTCACAGATGATATGATCGAAAAATTGAAATAAAGAATTCAAAAGTTTAACTGCATAGCACCATGAGTAAAACCACAAAAAGTAGAAAATATCAAAAGGTTAAGAACAATACTACCAATAATAGTGCAAATTAGTGCAATAGTGAAGTTAGCTGTTAAGGGGCTGGATAGTTATGTCACCTATGTTAGGGCTGCGGGGTTGTGGGCTGATGGCAGAGGCATCCTATCGTCCTACGTGTGTGGCTGCCGCATGACAGCTTACTCAGGGGTATGGAGCCTACAGACAGTGCTTATGTGCATTAAGAAATTCACTGGCGAATTTCAACTACATATTTACTAAGAGCTAAATGCTCATTTCATCCAATAGCCAAGATAAATTAATTACCAATCCAATTAATAAATGAATTTTGCCTTTCTAATCACCTCTAGTCTTCCGTATTAACTTTATTCTTGATCCCCTCCCATTCCACTATTTTTAGTACTTTGGTCATACTCTAAGGGGCCTGTCACACGCGTCAATGTCGTCAGTGAGATGATCGCTGACGACATTGACGGCTGATTGCTGGTGAGCTGTCACACAGGCAGACTCACCAGCGATCAATTGACCAGAAACATCGTGGAAACGATTTAAATATCGTTTCCACGATGTCTTGCTCCCGCTGCCAGGCTGCTGGAAGCGGGAGCAGGCTGGTCTCCAAGGTAAACTGCGGGTATCTAGGCAGCGCGCGCTGCCTAGACACCCGACGTGTACCTTAGTTACCAGCCTCCTCCGCTCACCGGCTGGTATCTAAGGTACACAGCGGGTAACTAGGGACCCTAGTTACCCGCTGTGTACCTTAGATACCAGCCGGTGAGCGGAGGAGGCTGGTAACTAAGGTACACGTCGGGTATCTAGGCAGCGCGCGCTGCCTAGATACCCGCAGTTTACCTTAGTTACCAGCTCCCAGCGCTTGTGAGAGGCGCTGGGAGCTGGAATATCGCTACTCCCGGTGTCACACGCAGCGATGCTGCATGTACACCGGGCGACAATTGCCAGGTTTTAGAGCAGGTTCTAAAACCTGGCGATCATCAACCAGCGATTTATCGCTGGTTGATTCAGTATGTCACACGCGTCAATATCGCTGCAACGTCACGTGCAGCCGATATCGTGCAGGCGATATTGACGCGTGTGACACCCCCTTAAATCTACCCAGTGAACCTTCCAAGCTCTTCACCAAGTACCAGGAAGTGTTTTTGAGTGAATCCATTATACCCCTGATGTCGCTATCAGACAATTGATTTCTATAAATCCTCTCCACTTCCGCATGAAAGAGGGTGTTGACCTCTCTTTGTCCCTCAACGTCTCTCTTCTATCTACCTCCATTGCACGGGTCAACCCCGACACGATATCCTCATCTTTTGGTAGGTCGGGGCGTATCCAGTAATTCAGTAGAAGCCTCTTGGCTAACAATACTATACATGCGATAGGTGTGTACCCTTTTTCTCCCCACTCGTTTCAGGCAAGTCCTGAAAAATCCAATGTTTGGGGTTCAGATCGTATGTAATGTTACAAATGCGGGTGATTAGATTTCTTATTATATTCCAATAATTTAGTACTTTCCCACAGCTCCACATCCCATGTACCATGTCTGTCCGTTCTTATGCACATTTTGGGCATTTGGTATGTCTATCCGGGTTAGCTTCATTAGGTGGTATGTTAAAACCATAAACCAACCCATGCATGATTCGGAAATGCGAGTCCCTCCACTGCTCATTTAAAACATTTTGTCTTACTTTCCCCCAACCCGTCCTTATTTCCTCCTCAACAGACTCCCTTGATAGATATCTTTTCCATTTGGAGAATATATTGCTCGCTCCTGCTGGTATCAGTATCTCTCTGAGTTCTCTGTAAACATTAGAAATATTCAGACTTGAAGTGTCCAGTTCAATCAGTCTGTCACATAAGTTGGGACATGTTTCCTTCGATACATCCCTTAGGTTGGCCATAATGTGGTGTTTCACCTGCATGTATTGAAGTCCTTGGAGTTTATGTAACCCATAAGTGTCAATAACTTCCTGTCCAGTCATCCACCTGTGTTCCTCCCTGTGTAATAGGTCTCCCATCTTCTCTATCACATTCTGTTTCCATTCTGTAAATAACACGTTTTCCCTGCCCAATCTAAAGTCTGGGTACGCCCACGGGTTAAGATGTTTGGATACTCTCCAAGACAAGTTACACTTTTGCCAGACTGCCTTCCAGGACATAATGGTGTCCTTAAATATTACTGTCAATTTGATATGATGTGGGTTGCCCGCGAAGGTTGTATGCAGCAGAGAGCATCTGTCCCAAGTGGTACAATACTCTGTCTCCAATTGGCCGTCTGAGTATTTATTTGTGTTCCTGATTCACTCTACTACATGTCTCAGCAGGCATGCCAAATTGTACCCCCTTATATCTGGCAAATTTGCTCCCCCCCGTCTCTTGCTAGCATCAGAGACGACAATCTAATCCTGGGTCTTTTACCTCTCCAAATAAATCTAATGAAGGCTTTATTTAATCAGTTCACGTCAGAATGTTTTAATAAAAGCGGGAGGGTTTGTAACGGATAAAGGAGCCTGGCAAAACTTATCATCTTCAGTAGATGACATCTGCCTAAAAGAGACAACGGTAGACCCGCCCATCCCCTCAGTTCCCTCTCAATTTTTTCCATAAGTGGTTTGTAGTATATACTTGGCCCGGAGTCCTCCCTAGATAGAGACCCAGGTACCTTATCGAGAAATGTGCCTGAGGGATGCCCAGAGTTTGTAAACCTCTTCCCAATCCCTCCCCTTTTTTCAATTTCAAAATTTCGCATTTTCTCTTGTTAAAACGAAAACCGGAAAATATGCCAAAATCACCTATTTTTTTGAACAGTGTAGGTAGGTCACGATCTGGATTGGCCATAAAAAGGATGATGTCATCCGCGAAAAGTGCAGACTTTACCTCCTCCCGTCCAATCCTTATGCCCTCAAACGAAGTTTGTTTATTTATATATCTCGCCAAAGGTTCTAAGGCTATATTGAATAACAATGGGGATAGGGGGCATCCCTGTCTTGTTCCCTTTCTCAATGGGAAGGCCGATGACAAAAAAACAGGGGTACAAATCTTTGCCTTTGGGTTAGCATACAAATTTTGGACAAACTGTCTAAATCTTCCCTGGATGCCTATACGATCCAACTCTAGACCCAGCCATGGCCACCTGACATTGTCAAAAGCCTTTTCGGCATCTAGTGTGACCATCGCTGGGTCCCCTCCCCCTCTCCTACCTTCTTCTCTCACCACGTCCATTACTAAAAGAGTCTTACGGACGTTTGTTACAGCAGATCGTCCCCTAATAATACCCGTCTGATGTTTATCAATCAATCCCTGGAGGACCCCAGCCAATCTATCCGCCATTATCTTTGACAGAATTTTAAGGTCTAAGTTGATGAGGGAGATGGGACGGTAGTTCGCCGGGTCTTCTCCACCCTTATCCCCCTTTGGCAACAATTTTATATGGGCCATGTTCAGGTCTTCTGATATAGAACTCTCCCTGTACCCATCCGGGCCGGGAGCTTTACTTGTCCCTAGGTTTTTAATAGCGATGTGGACTTCCTGAATGGTAACTGGATTATTTAAAACCTCTAAGTCCGTTTCTGGGATCTGAGTAAGTGGCACTTTATCTAACCATTCTCTTCCCCCCATCGCTTGATCATTATCCGTCTGATAAAGGGACCTATAAAAGTCACCCAGTATGTTATTGATCTCCCTGTGATTATTGGTGTAACATCCACCCCTTTTTTTTAATGACAAGATAAGGTTTGACTTACGTCTTCCCTTAGCCAGTTTTGCCAAAAGGCGGCCCACTTTATCCCCAAACCTATTAAGATCAGTGTCAAGTTGTCCTCTAACCATCATTTCTCTCTTTTCTGCCCACTCGTCAAACTCTTTTTTGGCTTGCTGCCAGTTTACTTTATCCCGATAATCTCGTGATAGTCTAAATTCCTGGAAGGCCTCTGATACTCGCGTACTTGCTTGTATATATTTCTCCCTTACTTTTCTCTTCTGTGTTACTGTGTGTGCTATAATGTTATCCCCTAATTACCACTTTACCCGTTTCCCAGAAGAGCTTATGGTCCTCTTTATGGCTAGCATTGTCCAGAGAAAATTTAGACCACCATTCTTTCAACTTAAGTTTGAAATCACCATCCTTTGATAAATATGAGGGCAACCTCCACAAAAAAACAGAACCCTTTGGCTGGGCATCAAGTATATCAATACGTACTGGACTGTGATCAGAAATGACCATCAAATCTATTTCCACCTCCTCCGTCTTTCGCATCACATGGCCATTTGTGAGTATTAAGTCTATTCTCGACCAAGATGAGTGTACATGGGAGAAGTGAATAAATTCAGAGTCTTGTGGGTGTAAGGTTCTCCACGCATCCATCAACCTACCCTACGTACCAAATCTGCCAAATCCCCTCCTTCCCTTTCTAATTGTTGAGGGGTCTTTTCTCTCGTTACACTTCTTTGTCTATCTATCTCCGTGGACATCACCTCATTAAAGTCCCCCCCCACTATTACATTTTGGTTGTAGTCTTGAGCAATGTCCGTATGCAGTTCTCTGAAAAATTGGGTACGCGTGGTGTTGGGCGCATAGACATTATATAGACTAATTTGCTGGTCCTGCAATTTTAATAGTACATGAATTTTCCTCCCTTCCTAGTCTGAGGAAATCGAAATTAAATTATGAGCTAAATGTTTGTTCACTAGGATTAACACTCCTGCTTTTTTATTTTGGGCCCTGGAACCCCAGGCCGACCAAACCCACAATTTTTGCATGTAATGGAATTCATGAGATTGTAAATGTGTCTCTTGTAACATGGCTATATTCGTTTTTAGTCTTTTCAGGTGTCGGAGTATCATGTATCTTTTATTGGGCGACCTGAGACCCTTAACATGCCATGTTATTAAGCGTATCATGGATCCCGTGTTTGGAGGCTAGGCTTGACCTCCTCGCCGTATTCCGTAATTTTTGGCCTGTTAGTTAAAATTTGGGTATCCGAATTATTTCTGGAATGTAGGTGAGCTTTACCCATTCTACTAGCTTCTTGAAGGCAATTTAGAGGCTTGGCTTTATAACCACAAACATAATATACATAAACGTAAAAATAACAAACTCAAGAGGTAACGTTCTTCATCTATACGTCCCCTTGGAACCTGTGTTAAACCAACGACTTCCTTTTTTCTGCGCATGTCTAGCTCGGACCGCGCCGCTTATTCACTGATGCACTAGATTAAGCATTTTGCACCGCTCACAATTAAGTTATCCCTCACAATTATTTCCATGTTTAGTTATATGATTAAGAACAAAAATACCGCCCCGTCTATGTGACTATTCTCCTATTAATTAACAAGCATTGTAATCCCCTTTCTCCCCTCTCCCCCTCTCCCCTTTCCCCCGTCGCCTTTGCTTAACGACTGTAGCTTAGTCCCCGATGAAAAAAGAACCATCATAGTTATGTCTTCTTCCCAGGCCTCCCTGGAAAAACATGCCCCTCTCCCTCCTCCCCCTCCCCGTCAGTGTCCCCAAGTTAACGGCCTTAACGGCCGAGCTTAGCGCTCACAGTTCAGGAACACCATGGGTTAGTATGTGTTTCGGTCCCATCAAATCGTCTCTCTTCTCTTCCCCTTTAGCCGTCTCAGTTCACTGACGTCACTGCGCTCTATGACCAATTTTTCGTTCTTCCACCTGCAGCTGTTCAGTGCAGCCTCTCTGGGTTAGGTGACAAAATGAGTAGTAAAAGATGGGAAAGGGAAGAGAAAAGACCACAGTGCCAGTTTTGAAGCGAGATGGACCTAGCAAGAAGGGGGAGAAGGTGGAAGAGAGACAAAGAAGAGAAATAGAAAAAAAAAAAAAAAACATTGCAGCTTCCGATTCTTCCATTCAATCCACGTCTGTTAGAAGAATTTAGTCTCAGGGGCAATGGACTTTTCAGGGCCCAGAAGATTAATCATTCCTGCCTCAAGCCCTGGCATTACTCTTCTTCTTTGGACCTTTCGTCATTGGGGTGCGTTGCTCTTTTGCCTCGGCTCTCTCTCCTCTTAGGCTCTGCCTTTTCTACGACACTTGGGACCAATCCTTCCCGCCTCTTTGCCATCGTCTCCTCCTCGATCTTCAGAGCTGGACGCCCCTCTCGCCCCTCAACTTGTTTCGGCTTTGTTGATCGTCTGGCCTATGTAGATGCGTCATCATGGCGGGGGCTCAAAGTCTCATGTCGCAAAAAGTCATTGCGGCTTTGTTTATATTGAAGGACATCATTTCGCCATTCGGGGCTTGAAACCTCAGTGTGGTTGGAAAGGCCATTTGAAATCTGATATTTTTCTTATATAATAAGGTGCATGCCTCATTGAACGATTTTCTCTTGTGTGCCACCTCTGCTGAATAATCCCCATACAGTCTTACTTTATGACCTCTGATTGTCAGCGGAATACGGCTAGATTTGTATTCTCTGAGGATTATTTCTTTTTCCTTGAAATCCAGGAACTTTGCAATGACTTGACGTGGGCCGGCGGGAGGATTTTTAGGGGGTCCCACCCTGTGTACCCTTTCTATCTTGACTTTGAATTGTAGACCCAGAGCTTTAGGTAATTCAATTTCCCAGATGTCATCTAGTTGATTGTTCGTAAAAGTCTCTGGCAGCCCCACCATCCTCAGATTATTTCGCCTAGAGCGATTCTCTAGGTCGTCTAATTTATCCTCAGTATACGCTGAATATTTTTAAAGTGATGCTACGTGTCTCTCTAGGCTGGTGATCCTATCCTCTGCCTCAGCCAGTCTCTGCTCAGCTCCCAACAGTCTCTCACCATGTTACTCTGTGGCCTGTCTTATATCTATGATGGCTTCTGATATCGCCTCTGAGATAGCCTCCCTCAGTGCAGTTTTCAAGTCCGCCGTAATACAGTATATGGGGCTACCTCCCTGGCTAGTTCTTTCACATCGATGCCTGTTTGACCTCCTGTGGATTGTGAGACACTATAGTCTTCTCCTGTTTCTCTTCTGGGGGGGGATGTCTCCATACTTCACCCTCTCCCTCTCCTCCTCCGCTCCATCTACCTGTTTCCCCTTTGCCTCCGTGGCCGTTTTCATGGCATTAATATTATCTGGGGCAGTGTTCCTACCTCTGGAACTGCTCCTGCTGCGTGCAGTGTATTCGCGGCTTTCCCCCTCCGCCGCCATCTTTGATGAGGCCCAGCTATGCCTTGTGCTCCTCTGTGCCTCCTATTCCTCTTGCCCCGCGCTCCTCAGGACGTAGCGGTCCAGTGTCCCCGAGGCCCTGTGTGTCGGCGCCACCTTGGTGGCGATATTGATGCGGGGGATCGCAGTGATAGTTGCGGATTTGAGGCGCGGTGTCCCGGAGCTCCTCGCTCACGCCGCCATGCCCGCAGCGCCGGAACCGGAAGTCCAGTGTCTAATTTTATCATCCAGAACAGTTCACGTAGGAGGAGTTTTTTCTTTAAATCTCCCCCTCTCACTGAACCACCAATTTTTTCTATTTTCTATACCATAGAAGGAAAAATTATTTAAGCTCACATCATGTTTACTTACAAAATGTTTACAAGCACCTGAATATGCGGCATTTTTATTTTATATATTGAGTGTTCTGCTATTCTTCTTTTTAATTTTTTGATTGTACAGTCTATATATTTGATATTACAAGATTTACAGAAGATGCAATATAGTAGTTCATATTACAATGTATGAACCTTTTTATATCTGTTACTGCATCTATTTTGCGTATTTGCATTGTGGGTTTTGGCACATAGTGCATTTAGGGCATGCACATTTGTAAAAGCCTGTGCAGCTTCACCAGGTATTATTGTACGTCTTTTGTATAGTATATAGGCTGGGAGAGAGGATAGCACCAATTGATTTACCTCTCCTGGGTACACAGATCAAGCCATCTCCCAAGATTTTATTGAGATCTTGATCTTGATATACCGTAGTATTGGGGTGTACCGTTTTACAATTGCACATACAGTTGTGGTCATAAGTATTGACACCCCTGCAATTCTGTCAGATAATACTCAGTTTCTTCCTGAAAATGATTGCAATCACAAACTCTTTGGTATTATTATCTTCATTTAATTTGTCTTCAATGAAAAAACACAAAAGAGAATGAAGCAAAAAGCAAAACATTGATCATTTCACACAAAACTCCGAAAATGGGCCAGACGAAAGTATTGGCATCCTCAGCCTAATACTTGGTTGCACAACCTTTAGCCAAAATAACTGCAATCAACCGCTTCTGGTAACCATCAATGAGTTTCTTACAATGCACTGCTGGAATTTTAGACCATTCTTCTTTGGCAAACTGCTCCAGGTCCCTGATATTTGAAGGGTGCCTTCTCCAAATTGCCTTTTTTAGATCTCTCCACAGGTGTTCTATGGGATTCATTAGTAATCCAAGGTTGGCTCACAATCAAGAGGGTGCTCAGAAAATTTTTTGTTATCAATAGTATAATAGAATCTGGCACACCAAAAAGAGTCCAAGAACTTCTTTGTAAGATAGATTATTCTTTTATTAATGGTATTCAGACCAGTGTCAAATGTTTCTTCAACAGTAAATCGTAAATTTATCAATCAAACGTTTCGACCGTAGTCTTCTTCTTGTGACAAAAATGACTTTACATAAAAATGAAGAGAATATAACAGAAATTATTCACATACATCGTATATTACATACATCGTATACAACAATGTCATCAAGGGTTCTTCAATCACCACTCTGTTTGAATACCAGAAGCATTATTGAAAAGAATTTATGAAAAAAATCCTTACGCCAAGATTTTTCCAAAAATTACATGAATAATAAACATGAATAATGAAAATAAAAAATAGACAATAGGTCCTATCATAGTGGATAGAATATGTGCATTACCTGGTTATAATCTTGATAATGAGATAATTACTGTGATTAAACACTCTACACGTTTAATCTAAAAATGAAAAATGTACATTCAATTAATATCAATAATTATGGATTAATCCAGGAATATAATATGATAAGCAGAAAAATTTTTTTGAGTGAGCACATTCACTGATCAAGTACAAAAGTACATACTAGGCTGTAAATTATCGGATACCTGCTCTAGTTATGACATAAAAATAAAGTCAAAAATAGTGTACTTGCTGCTATAGTTTACAGAAGCATAAGGAATTCAATATTCCACATATGTCAAACAGAGATGTCATACAAAGATGTATTAGTAAGATATGGAGTATTAGAGTACAGGCCTATGTTGTCACACATTCTCTTTAGTATCTGGCTTTATAGTGAAAAAGTCTTTTTATATTATTATGTATCCGTATTATAGCTACACAGAATGATATTTATGTAATCAAATACTCATTAGCATAAAATATAGATGATAAATGAATACCTGTGTCTTATTGGGGTTCATATGAACGACCCCATATGCTATAGTCGATTATGCCACTGCTAGATAGAGAAAGGTAAATTAAATAGAATACTAGGAAAATAGGAGGAAAATAGGAGGAACACATAGGGCATTGGAGACAAAACGCCATAAATCACTGCAGGCAGTATGTAATACAACTTATATATGTGGAGCGCATACCTGTTGTAGTGTAGGATAAGAAAGCCAGAAACCTACAAACAGTAGAGAAAAGAGGAGAGCCGTCCCAGTCAGAGAGATTCAGAAACCATAATGTGCGCGCTGGAGATCCGAAGCGTCTCCATACTTACTGGACTCGCATGTGTGCAGCGTTGGCGGGGTGTGCGCGGCCATATTAACAGGAAGTATTTATGTGAAAGCGGCTCCGTGGACACGCCTCCTGCTTCCTGTAATTGGAACGCAGGCGTGTCCACCCGGAACGCAAGCCGGCTGTTCACGTCCATAGTGACCAATATGCAGTTTGCTGGAATTTGACCCATCTGACTGATTACAGACAAGAAATGTGAAGTATCCTTTATATATGAAGGGATACTAGGTATGAGAGGAGATAAGATTTTATCAAGAGTAATCGCTAGGGGTGATAATAGGGAATCGGTAGACGCAACAATCGGTCGACCGGGTGGTTGCATCAAGTTTGCGTCTACCGATTCCCTATTATCAAATTCCAGCAAACTGCATATTGGTCACTATGGACGTGAACAGTTTGTACACGTCCATAGCACATGATCTAGGCCTTGAAGCCATACATTGGTTCCTTGATTCATACACAAATTTCGGTACGTTGAAGAAGCAATTCTGTCACGATATGTTGAATATTGTACTGTATAACAATTTTTTCTTGTTTCAGGACCAATATTATCTGCAGCGTAGGGGGACCGCCATGGGTTCTAACATGGCGCCCCCCTACGCTAATATATATATGGCGTATTTCGAGTCCAGGTTTATTCTTAATGATTCCTTTATACAGTCTAAGTCCCGTCTATGGAGACGGTATATAGACGACATTTTTATGATATGGACAGGCACACTACCTGAACTTGAATCAACCTTGTTGAGATTAAATACCCTGATATCTAACTTGACATTTACTCTCCACCATAGATGTGAGGAGATTAATTTTCTTGACACCATGATTAAAATTTCCCCAACGGGTGAGATTTCAACCGATCTGTACGTTAAACCCACAGATAAAAATAGCATTTTACACTACACTAGTTGTCATCCGCAACACATCAAAAACTCGCTCCCACATTCCCAGCATATGAGGTTGGTACGAATAGTCTCAGAACCCGAACAAAGAACCAAGCGACATGTTGAGATGACCAATAAATTCTTGAATCGTGGGTATCCAGTACACCTCGCTGAACCTAGAGAATCACAAATTCATAGACCTACTTCGTCTCCACCTAGAGTTGCTTTTGTAACTAACTTCCATCCTTTTTCACATATGATGAAGAAAATTATTAGAGAACATTGGCCAGTTCTTACAAAATCATACCCCTTGATTGCCGAATTCAGTAGTTTACCCCTTATGTGTTATAAGAGACCTAAGAACCTTCGTGATAGTCTTGTTCGAGCGGACATAGGTACTAACAAAAGAACAGCCATTCAGAGGTTTCTTGGTACACCTAGACAGGGTAATTTCCCCTGTCTGGCATGTACACAATGCTCCCACATAGTTAAAGGTGCTACCTTTACGCATCCAAGATCTGGACAGGTATTCCCTATTAAGGGTTACTTTACATGCAATTCAAATTATGTCGTATATTTACTGAAGTGCCCGTGCGGTCTCGGATATGTTGGGGAGACTACCCAGCATATCCGAGACCGCATCAGCAAGCACAAATCGACGATCAGGTGCAGTAATACGTTGTTACCAGTCCCCTCACATTTCATCACTCATGGCCACCATATTTCACAACTTAGATTTCAAGTCTTAGAACAGGTTCCGTTAGCGAGACGTGGAGGTGACCGTATTAAGAAACTTAAGGAACGGGAATCTTATTGGATTCACCGCTTGCAAACCCTTGAACCCTTGGGCATGAATCGGGAGTATGAGGTGTTCATCTAACCTACACATGAATGATTTCTCTATTTTTGTGTTTTTTTGCTATTTATCATCCCCATAACTTGGTGGTTGAAGATTTGGGTGGTTATGTACCCTTTAGAGCCTCTTATCAATGATTGGTTGTCACACTTCCTTTCATAGATCGATGTATAACACTGCCACATAGAGATTATAATATTATATATTGACAATTGTGGAAGTATATTATAATTCATCACTAAACCTATAGCAATATAATATATTTAGTATTATTAATCTATTCTTAATGTTGATTTTTCTCTCCTTTTCCCCTTTTTTTCCTTTTCTAGGCATAGAACACTTGTTTTCTTTCTCCTCGCCACTGTTATGACCGAAAAACTCTAAGAGACTCTTTACATACAAAGCGCATGCGCGAGTCGCAAAGCCGGTGACGTTCTAACGAGCGCCGCCGGCTTGCGTTCCGGGTGGACACGCCTGCGTTCCAATTACAGGAAGCAGGAGGCGTGTCCACGGAGCCGCTTTCACATAAATACTTCCTGTTAATATGGCCGCGCACACCCCGCCAACGCTGCACACATGCGAGTCCAGTAAGTATGGAGACGCTTCGGATCTCCAGCGCGCACATTATGGTTTCTGAATCTCTCTGACTGGGACGGCTCTCCTCTTTTCTCTACTGTTTGTAGGTTTCTGGCTTTCTTATCCTACACTACAACAGGTATGCGCTCCACATATATAAGTTGTATTACATACTGCCTGCAGTGATTTATGGCGTTTTGTCTCCAATGCCCTATGTGTTCCTCCTATTTTCCTCCTATTTTCCTAGTATTCTATTTAATTTACCTTTCTCTATCTAGCAGTGGCATAATCGACTATAGCATATGGGGTCGTTCATATGAACCCCAATAAGACACAGGTATTCATTTATCATCTATATTTTATGCTAATGAGTATTTGATTACATAAATATCATTCTGTGTAGCTATAATACGGATACATAATAATATAAAAAGACTTTTTCACTATAAAGCCAGATACTAAAGAGAATGTGTGACAACATAGGCCTGTACTCTAATACTCCATATCTTACTAATACATCTTTGTATGACATCTCTGTTTGACATATGTGGAATATTGAATTCCTTATGCTTCTGTAAACTATAGCAGCAAGTACACTATTTTTGACTTTATTTTTATGTCATAACTAGAGCAGGTATCCGATAATTTACAGCCTAGTATGTACTTTTGTACTTGATCAGTGAATGTGCTCACTCAAAAAATTTTTTCTGCTTATCATATTATATTCCTGGATTAATCCATAATTATTGATATTAATTGAATGTACATTTTTCATTTTTAGATTAAACGTGTAGAGTGTTTAATCACAGTAATTATCTCATTATCAAGATTATAACCAGGTAATGCACATATTCTATCCACTATGATAGGACCTATTGTCTATTTTTTATTTTCATTATTCATGTTTATTATTCATGTAATTTTTGGAAAAATCTTGGCGTAAGGATTTTTTTCATAAATTCTTTTCAATAATGCTTCTGGTATTCAAACAGAGTGGTGATTGAAGAACCCTTGATGACATTGTTGTATACGATGTATGTAATATACGATGTATGTGAATAATTTCTGTTATATTCTCTTCATTTTTATGTAAAGTCATTTTTGTCACAAGAAGAAGACTACGGTCGAAACGTTTGATTGATAAATTTACGATTTACTGTTGAAGAAACATTTGACACTGGTCTGAATACCATTAATAAAAGAATAATCTATCTTACAAAGAAGTTCTTGGACTCTTTTTGGTGTGCCAGATTCTATTATACTATGGGATTCATGTCTGGACTCATTGCTGGCCACCTTAGAAGTCTCCAGTGCTTTCTCTCAAACCATTTTCTAGTGCTTTTTGAACTGTGTTTTGCGTCATTGTCCTGCTGGAAGAACATTATGCTGCTAAATTTGTTGGTAGTTTTCAGACTTCATAATGCCATGCACACGGTCAAGCAGTCCAGTGCCAGAGGCAGCAAAGCAACCCCAAAACATCAGGGAACCTCCGCCATGTTTGACTGTAGGGACCATGTTCTTTTCTTTGAATGCTTCTTTTTTTCTCCTGTAAAGTCTATGTTGATGCCTTTGCCCAAAAAGCTCTACTTTTGTCTCATCTGACCAGAGAACATTCTTCCAAAACGTTTTAGGCTTTCTCAGGTACGTTTTGGCAAACTCCAGCCTGGCTTCTTTATGTCTCGGGGTAAGAAGTGGGGTCTTCCTGGGTATCCTACCATACAGTCCCTTTTCATTCAGACGCCGACGGATAGTACGGGTTGACACTGTTGTACCCTCGGACTGCAGGGCAGCTTGAACTTGTTTGGATGTTAGTCGAGGTTCTTTATCCACCATCCGCACAATCTTGCGTTGAAGTCTCTTGTCAATTTTTCTTTTCCGCCACACATAAGGTAACACAGGTAAGTTACAGGTGCTGTTAATTACACAAATTAGAGAAGCATCACATGATTTTTCTAACAGTGCCAATACTTTTGTCCACCCCTTTTTTTATGTTTGGTGTGGAATTATATCCGATTTGGCTTTAGGACAATTCTTTTTGTGTTTTTTCATTGAAGACAAATTAAATGAAGATAATAATGCCAAATAATTTGTGATTGCAATCATTTTCAAGAAGAAATTAGTATTATCTGACAGAATTGCAGAGGTGTCAATACTTTTGGCCACAATTGTATAGAATTGAATTGGCAACTATATGGGGTACTGAATACAGTTTTTTTTGTACTATTAAATTTATCTCTCTTCTCCTTTTTATTATCATAAAATCAATATAGATTGAAGATTTTATATATACATTCGGGATTTGCCAGTGAATTTCTTAATGCTCAAAGCCTTAAAAGTCAGGGTGGATGGCTGGAGTACCATATATGGCTGGACGACTTAATCTATGATAAGGACACGGTGAGGCGAATACTATTTTCTGTATTACCTGACAGTGCTTTTGTGTCTTTATATAGTATGTTACCTGCCGCTGTGGATTTGATCCTCCCTGCGGCGTCTTAAAAAAGTTAAAGTATTAGCTCAGTTGCAAAACATTTTTTAGAATACCATCAGGGCTCCCCTGAGGGTACCTTTACACGTCGCAACATTGCATACAATTTCACTTGCAACTTACTGGTTGCAGTGAAATCATGGACACATTGTTATATTTGTACGTGACAACAAAATGGAACAATGTGTCCATGATTTCACTGCAACCAGTAAGTTGCAAGTGAAATTGCATACAATGTTGCGACATGTAAAGGTACCCTAATGGATTACGTGTCATGATAGTTGATAGGGTTCTTCCATCTATCAGGAGAGAAAAGGTGGTGGAAGAGCTACTAAGAAAGGAAACCCGTTGGATTTAAAACCTCCAAAGTATGGCACCAGATGGTCTCAATGAGGAGTTCCTGTTTAAGGGCTTTTCTAAGTCATTAACACATCTCTTTTCTTCCTTGCATGTCAGGATTTTGGGTTCCATTATTTAAGGGCGATCACATGTCTTGAACCTGCTTCATTCCCTCTTTATACGCTCAGTTCTTTGGAGTTCTCTATTCCTAGTTTTATACATTTCTTCTCTATTTCAGGCCTCAAACATAGAATCAACGACTGTTTCTTTGATTTGACATCGGTACTACCACCCTGTCTCCACCAGGACATAAAACGAAGGACATCAGGTCAACTCACATCTCCGCTGTTGAAGACCAAACCACCACACGGACGGACTCTGAAATTCAAAAATCGATTCATTTGTAATCCAAAAAATTATTCTTTCAAGTACTCGTGTACATAAATTATTCTGAGAGTACTCATCCTATCAGCTCATGTAACCTACTGTACTTTTCAGTACAGATAAGATTATGTTCTCCATTTTATTGAAAACTAATTGCAGAATTTTCTTTATAAACACCTGGAGTATTTGATCATGGGTATTCCTTTGCTAACATTAAAATTTATTTATCCATGTCTAACTCTATACATTTCATTACAGCTCTCCCTACTCCTACATTAACAATGGAAACTGGAGTATGTTGCTCACAGTATTGATTATTCCCACGTGGTCATAACCAGACCAATTTAACACTCTTTTCCTTCCCTAGCAGGTGTCTGAAATGAAACTCCTTATTCATCTACACTGTGTTCCAAATTATTATGCAAATGTTCTTTTTTTCTGATTTTCCTAAATGGTCGGTGCAAATGACAGTCAGTTTAATAAAAGTCATCACCCGTTAGAGTATACATCGAATTTTATTGAAGAAACCTCCCAGTGATAACGGTATAATCAGTATAATCTTCAAAATTTAAAAAAAAACTCTAAATGCACTGTTCCAAATTATTAGGCATGGTAGCGTTTGTAAACATTTGATATGTTTGAAAGAACTGAAAATGCTGATTTGTTGAATTTGCAGCATTAAGAGGTCAGATTCACTGAAATAAACAGCTATTTAACTCCCAAACATCCTAACAGGCCAAGTTACATGTTAACATAGGAACCCTTCTTTGATATCACCTTCACAATTCTTGCATCCAATGAACTTGTGAGTTTCTGGAGAGTTTCTGCTTGTATTTCTTTGCATGATGTCAGAATAGCCTCCCAGAGGTGCTGTTTTGATGTCACCTGCCTCCCACCCTCATAGAACTTTTGCTTGATTATACTCCTAAGGTTCTCTATAGGGTTGAGGTCAGGGGAAGATGGTGTCCACACCATGAGTTTATCTCCTTTTATGCCCATAGCAGCCAATGGCACAGAGGTATTCTTTGTAGCATGAGATGGTGCATTGACATGCATGAGGATGATTTTGCTCCTAAAGGCACGTTTTTGCTTTTTGTACCATGGAAGAAAGTTCTCAGTTGGAAACTCTATATACGTTGCAGAGGTCATTTTCACACCTTCTGGAACCTTAAAGGGGCCTACCAGCTGTTTCCCAATAATTCCAGCCCAAAACATGACTCCTCCACCTCCTTGCCGACGTCGCAGCCTTGTTGGGACATGGTGGCATCCACCAACCATTCACTACTCTATTCATCTGGACCATCCAGGGTTACTTTGCACTCATCAGTAAACAAGACTGTTTGAAAATTAGTCTTCATGTATATCTGGACCCACTGCAACTGTTTCTGCTTGTGAGCACTGTTTAGGGGTGGCTGAATAGTAGGTTTATGCACCACAGCAAGCCTTTGAAGGATCTTACATCTTGAGGTTCGAAGGACTCCAGAGGTACCAGCAGCTTCTAATATCTGTTTGTTGGTTTGTAAGGCCTTTTTGGCAGCTGCTCTCTTAATCTGATGAACTTGCCTGGCAGATACCTTCCTCATTCTGCCTTTATCTGCACGAACACATCTGTGATCAGAATCAGCCACAAATCTCTTCACAATACGATGATCACGCTTAAGTTTTCGTGCAATATCAAATGTTTTCATCCCTTGTCCAAGTCATTGCACTATTTGTTGCTTTTCAGCAGCAGAGACATCCTTTTTCTTTCCCATGTTACTTGAAAACTGTGGCCTGCGTAATATTGTGGAACACCCAATTTTCCTTTTATTGGGCTCACCTGCCAAACTAATTATCACAGATATCTGAGATTGATTTCAATGATCCAAAGAACCCTGAGACACAATACCATCAATGGGTTTCATTGAAAAAAATAAAAATAAAACCCTATGACACTTAAAACCAATTTGCATAATAATTTGGAACACAGTGTATATGACATTCTTATCCCATCAAGTTAATCTATTAATGCATTAGCTATTTCATATTTTAGATATGCATTTAATAAGTGTTCCTTCTTTGTGGCATTTGACTGCCCATTCCCCAAATGACCATAAGTGATAGTGTCAAGCCCCTGGCTTTGGGGTACTCGGGTATCAGGCTTCAGGGGTAGCGTCTGCTGAGTGGTGGCCGCGCCTGATCCCATGTCCTGGGTGACACTTCAAAAAGGGTTATATTTACAGGGGATTTTATATACAGTTCTTGTGACCCACCTGTAGTATTTGGTGATGGGTCACCAGCGCCGCCACAGTCCGCCGGAGGTAGATGGTATTGCGGCTGAGTTGGTAAAGTCCTCCACAGGTAGGGCTGGACCTCCGGGGCAGCGTTCCTGCAAAGGGAACAAGTTGATGCAGAAGAAACACAGGCAGAGACAAAGTCACTTTCTCCCGGGTACTTTACTGGAAACTTGTAGCAGCGTCAGTTACAGTTCACAGTTGTACCTTCGTTAACTTACCCATGTCCGCTCTTCCCCGCTTTGGATCAATCTATACCCAGTAGCTCCGTGTAGGTAGTACCGGGAGTCCCCTCCCTCATTGGTGAGGAAGCAGGCAGACCTCTCCAATGGCAGGGTGCTGCGGCTGATGAACAAGCCACAGCAGCCGGTTGCCGACTGCAAAGCTGGACTTTGGCCGAATCCCAGGGCCCAGCGTTCCCCTGGTAGACTGGAGTATCCCCTGGAGTATGGGCGCTCCACGTTGAAGATCTCCCTTTCTTGCTAGGGCCTGGACTCTCCCGTCGGGCGCCCCCTTTCAGGACCTCCTCAAGGACCCTTCTTCTTTCCTCCGGTGTAGCTTGTAACCGACCCGCTGTGACCTTCCGCCTTGTTCCAATTAGCTATTCTTCCTAGAACCTTTCCTCCTCCATCTCCTCCTGGTCCTTCAGCCGAGAGACTTAAGGCCAAAGACCAAAGACCTAAAACCTAAGACCAAAGACCTTCTTGTTTCCCCTAGAGGTGAATTTAGTCCCTCTCGGGTAACCTCCCACCCTAAACTAATGTGGGAGTGCTGGGAATGGGTCCCACCCACCATCCTAGGGTCCACCTGCAGCTGGAGCATTTACACCTCTTTTACAGGTGTAATACCCCTCTGTGACACCTGCATTTGCGGGGCGCCACAATAGTTAGTGCTGAGCGCAATTTAACACTTTTTTCTACTCCAGCAGGTGCCTGAAATAAAACTCCTTTCTTACTTACCGTATATACTCGTGTATAAGCCGACCCGTGTATAAGCCGACCCCCCTACTTTTGCCCCCAAAACCTGGGAAAACCTATTGACTCGTGTATAAGCCGAGGGTGGACCCCAGCACAGGTATACAGCCCCCAGCAGTGTGGTATACAGCAGCCCCAGAGGTATATACAGCAGCCCCAGTGGTAGTATACAGCAGCAGCCCCAGTGGTATATACAGCAGCAGCAGCCCCAGTGGTTTGTATACAGCAGCCCCAGAGGTATATACAGCCCCAGTGGTACTATACAGCAGTCCCAGTGGTAGTATACAGCAGCCCCAGTGGTAGTATACAGCAGCCCCAATGGTAGTATACAGCAGCCCCAGAGGAATATACAGTCCCAGTGGTAGTATACAGCAGCCCCAGTGGTAGTATACAGCAGCCCCAGGGTAGTATACAGCAGCCCCAGAGGTAGTATACAGCAGCCCCAGAGGTAGTATACAGCAGCCCCAGAGGTAGTATACCAGCCCCAGAGGTATATACAGCCCCTAGTGGTGTATACAGCAGCCCTAGGGTATACAGCAGCCCTTAGGTATATACAGCAGCCCTTAGGTGTATACAGCAGCACAGCCCAGTGGTGTATACAGCAGCAGCAGCCCCAGGGGTGTATACAGCAGCAGCAGCCCAGGGCTGTATACAGCAGCAGCCCCAGGGCTGTATACAGCAGCAGCCCCGGAGGTATACAGGCCCCCCCATCAAGCTCCAGGGCCCCCCCCCCTTGCGCGGCAGCCTGTAAAGGAAAATCATACTTATCAGTGTCCCGCGCTGTCCCGCTGCTCCCGACACACGATCCCGGGCTTCAAACCGCGTCTTCTGGCTTCCTTTTGTCGCGGGCAATGACGTCATTGCCCGCGACCACAGGAACACGGAAGACGCGGATTGAAGCCCGGGATCGTGTGTCGGGAGCAGCGGGACAGCGCAGGACACTGATAAGTATGATTTTCCTTTACAGGCTGCTGCGCAAGGGGGGGGGCCCTGGAGCTTGATGGGGGGGGCCTGTATACCTCCGGGGCTGCTGCTGTATACAGCCCTGGGGCTGCTGCTGTATACCTCAGTATACTCGCGTATAAGCCGAGGGGGACTTTTTAGCCCAAATTTTGGGCTGAAAAACTCGGCTTATACGCGAGTATATACGGTATATGATATTTTTTCATGTAGCTCATCCATCAATGTATTATTCATTCCATGTTGCTCATATGCATCTTAAAAAAATGTTGCCCCCTTTTGTGCAGCATTTGATTGCCCAATTCCCTCATGACCATGAGTAATAGTTCCTGCCAAGCACAGGATCTCCACACTGTTCCTAGGCCCGGCTGGTCTGTGCATGCGCAGTAGTCACTTCGTGATGGCCACAACACTTCCTACTCCGCTCCCGAACTACATGGAGCGGCTGTCGCTCAGCGACAGGGAATACACTTCCTCTTTTGACCTGCCCACCGGGCACTTACCGGACGCTCGAGGGAGGATCAAATCCACAGAGGCAGGTAACATACTATATAAAGACACATAAGCACTGTGTCTGTAGGCTCCATACCCCTGAGGAAGCTGTCATGCGGCAGCCACACACGTAGGGTGACATGGTGCCTCTACTGTCAGCCCACAACCCTAAAATAGGTGACATGCATTAGTGAAGTTAGCCCTTTAAAAGCCAACTATTGCACTAATTTGCACTATTATTGGTACATGCAGTCTAATCAGAACTTATGCATTATTCTTAACCTTTAGATTTTTTCTGCTTGGTTACTTTTTGTGGTTTTACTCATGGTGCTATATACCTAAACATTTGAGTTTTTTTCTTTATTTCAATTTTTCGATCATATCATCTGTTACATATCATCTTATGCATAATTCTATTCCAACCTGAGGACCTATAGCTCTCATGCCCACATGGTATTTTTTCACACATGGATGGATACCTTAAACTCGTACAGAGTTGGATATTGACTGAAAGGGCCACATAATATGGTGGTTATTTTGGTTTCCGCAAGGAGCCACCCCAGGGCTGGGTCCTTCCCTGGAGGGATATCTGGCTAGTTCCGTGTATGAGACTCCTAAACGAGGCTCCACGGACTCTATTTGCATATTGACATGGTATTTTTTGACATATGTTCATAGACACAGCAGTTGAGCAATTTGGTCCAAAGGTGTTAATAAGAGCTGTTTATTCCATTTTGGTGCATACTGAGTTGATATTGTCATTGTGTGATTTTCCACGAACAGTATACTAAGTGATTGCTTGCATATCTTATTGTTTATACCCGAGAATATTCATGACATTGTCCATCTGTTGATTCTCGCAACTTTGACTAGCATGTTATTTCATTTTCTTGTCACCTAAGGCTGCTTTCATATTGCGATTTTCTTCCATCCGTGGCTGTCCGATGTAAATCGGAAAGCCACGGATCGGATTTGGCCCCCATGTTGTCCTATGGGGGTCGGATTGGACTTGGCCTAATTGCCATCTGATTTTGTGGGATCCAATTTGTGTCCGATTTTTTGCTGTACCCAAAATCAGAAACTGCTCCGATTTTGGGCACAGAAAAAAATCGGATCCCACAAAATCAGATGGCAATTAGGTCAAATCCGATCCGATCCTTGGGATTTAACATGGGGCCTATGAGCGCGGGTCCGAGGAAACAGCTGATCATTCCTCTGACCCGATTTTAGTGTACTGAGCATGCTCAGTACACTAAAATTGTTCCTAACCCTCTTAATTTCACTTCTGCAATGTATAACATACATTGCAGAAGTGAAATTAAGTAAAAGAAAGAGTTCAAAATAAAAAATGAGTATTCTCACCTATCCGCGATCCACTGCTGCCTCCAGCAAGGTCCGGGTGCTTAGAGGACCTGAGGTGATGTCACAACCCAGCAGCGTCATTGGGTCACATGACCACAGTTACCACGGTACCTGTTGTCATGTGACCCAATCAGCTGATCGGCTTGTGACGTCACCGCAGGTCCTATAAGCACCCTAACCTTGCTGAGGCAGCGGTGGATCGCGGTTAGGTGAGAATACTGATTTTTTTTTAACTTTTTCTTTTATACTATATTTCACTTCTGCAATGTATATTTTACATTGCGGAAGTGAAAGTGCCCCGCTGTGTCCGGATCCGTGATCATCACGGACCCGGACACAGAATAGGTCACCCCCTGTGGTGTCCTTTCCTGTCCGTGGGTCCTACAAAAAGTAGGATCCCACGGACAGGAAAAAATACTCAATGTGAACCCAGCCTAAGGGAAAATTCCACTTTTTCTTGAGGTATTCAGCCTCAGAAGATGATTTATACTTAATTTGTGTTGTGAGCTCCCAGTACATGTTTTTTTGTACAATTTTAATTGTTTTTAACCTAAGTGTGCTTTGTTTATCTTGTTTTGATCCAATAAAATTAGATTTTTGAATTTCCATAAAATTATTTTTCCAGACCTTCCTTTGATCCCGCTCAGATATATAAGTTTCTCTCATCTTATTTCATCCTCATGCTTGTTCATAACATGTAACTGGTGGATCACATTCTAGTGCCACCCAAACCTCTTTTGCTCCATCATGGCCTTTATGCACACTCACCATGCAAGACTAAATTGCTAAACAAAAAAGTGAGTTTAAAGTTTTGATCAACAACATTTAGACAAACCTAAAAAATACTGGGAGACTGTAGCTGATCAGATAAGAATAAAATTGAACTGTTTTCGGTAAATCTCATTTTTTTATTGAAATATAAAGAACAAGAGATAACATACATAAATAATACTCCTTGATACATGGTATTCCATTCCAAGAAAGTGTTAAACAGACAATTCTCAATTTTGGGTTCAACGTCTAACAGGTTGCAACTTAATCATCTATATCATCCCATGATGATACTAATACTAAAATATATATTGCTTCTTCTAAACAAACCAAAGTATCACATTTTCCAAGAGTTATAGTTTGATCTAATCATGGGAAGGCTGAGCCTCTCTAAAATTCCTGTAGCTCTGCTGTATCGCTACCATCGAGTATTCTCAATATTTAAGTTGTTACCACCTGTCCCTGCTCCATGGGACCTAAGCTATTATGGTCAATGTCTAGGGTTCCAATAAGAAGAGCCTTCTATGTAAAGGCTTCTTGCAGTTATACTTTTCCATATTATTCTGTGTTCGTCGCATGTCGGGAGGTATGGGCTTGAAAAAACCATATATAGTCCAAGGGAGGGTGAAATGGAGCAGAGAATAAAAAGGAGAAGAAAACAGGAGGAAAAGAAAGAAAGAGGAGCCAAAAGAAGTGCTATTGGCAGACTCGGGGAAAGAAAAGCCATATACAGAGAAGAGAAAAAAAAGGGTATGGAGGAGGGAAAAGGAGAATACCGATCAACCTGACCCCCCGTCAGCCAGAGGTCCAGCCATTATGTCCCTGAAGTCATCAGAGTCCTGGAAAACTATCCAAGAAAACCAAATCTCAGAGAATTTATCACGGGATCCAGATGCATCTGCTTAAAGCTCCTCCATACGGTATATGCCCATCAATTCCTTGAACCAGTCAAGCAAGGATGGAACTCGGGTCGATTTCCAAAACCTCTGGATCACAGCGTGAGCAGCTGAGACACAAAATCGGAGGATATCTCTCTTCTGAAGTCCAATAGGACCAGGAAAGATGGAAAGCAGTGCCGACTCTGGACAGCATTCAGCTTGTTTACCCATTATCAGGGCGTATGCATTGTATACCTCAGACCAGAACCGCCGGATTCCAACACAGTTCCACCAAATGTGCAGCATTGTACCAATTTCTTCTCCACAACGCCAACATTGTCAGGAGTTCCAGGGAACATACTCCGCAGAGTTGCCGGACATAGATACCATCTGGTGAGCAACTTATAGCTTCTTTCTTGTGCTATACAAGCACTGGCTAGTTTGTGAGTAAATAAAAAGCTTTTCTGCCAGTCACTATCTGAAATATCACTTTCCAGCTCCCTCTCCCATGCATGTCTGAAATACAGAGTGCCTTGGTCCCTCATGGAGCCTAGAGCCTGATAAAGGGCCGAGATTTTTCGTCTCGGTGGCGACTCAGATCTAAATAACTTCTCCAATATGTTTGGTTCCAATCTCACCCTGCACGACTGGTCGGCCGAGTATATAACCATCGAAGAGGCCTCGAAGTATCTCTTAATTGTAGCTCTACCAATGGGGGCAGATCGCCATCTGATAGAGTCTGTCCCACTCGGGTGTCGTTAACACTCTGCCAGCATAAAAATCTCTGTCGTCCCAGACCAGGTGGGAAAGATGGATTGGAAAAAAGGGGGGTCAAAGGGCTAAGTCTGTCATCCAAACGAAGTGTTTTCGTTACAGAGTGCCATGCCTTTAAGGTCGTCCGGGTTATGTCCGTCAGGGTATCACGTCTGTCAAGTCTCTGGCTGGAATCCAAAGCAGATGTTTCAGCTGAGCCCCCCCAGACCCTCCTGCTCCACCTCTACCCATTTTTTGAAGGACTCTCAGTAGTGCCAGTCCAACGCTCTAACTAGTGAGGAGGCCAGAGAGTACGTTTGCACGTTGGGCAGACCGACTCCACCTCTGGACTTAGGTAATGAAAGAATGTTCATCCGTATTCTGGATTTCTTACCTCCCCAGACAAATCTACATATCACTGATTGTAATTTGGAGAAAAAGCCTCTATCGAATGGAACTGGGACCGCCTGGAAAGTATAGCAAAAGTCGAGGCAAGACATCCATTTTGACCACATTCATCCTCCCAAACCAAGACAATTTCAACTGTCTATATGATGCAAATGCCTTCTCTATATTATTCAGATGGGGCCAGTAATTTACATTAAACAATTGTTTGAGATCGTTTGGTATAAGAATTCCTAAGTACTTGAAGGCCTCCCCCTTCACTTGAACTTGAATTGTTTAGAAAGATGGGACACCATATCCCCAGACAATGAGATATTAAGTGCCTCTGTCTTAGAACAATTCACTTTAAAATTGCTTAATTGCCCAAACCGCTCAAACTCTTTCAAAACAGAAGGTATAGATAACAATGGCTGTGAGACATACATTAGGAGGTCATCAGCGAACAAGGCCAATTTGTGGTGGGTCCGTCCCAGCATGATCCCATGGACGCTTGTATTGGCCCTAAGCGCCCTAGCCAAGTGTTCCATTACTATAATGTACAGCAGGGGTGACAGAGAGCATCCCTGTCTAGTACCGTTTGCAATATTGAACGAAGAGGATAAGATTCCTCCTATCCTCACCTTGGCAGAAGGGGAAGAATATAAGGATAGGATTCCGTGTAAGAACCGAGGACCTAGGCCAAGTTGTATCAGCGCCTTCTTCATAAACCCCCAGTGGACTCTGTCAAAGGCCTTCTCAGCATCCACCGAAATTAGGCCTAGTGGAAGCGAACTGCTTTTGGCTTTAGCAATAAGGAGAAGGGTTCTAATGGTGTTATCCCTAGCCTCCCGGCCTCTGACAAAGCCCACCTGGTCTGCATTAATTACAGAAGGGAGAAGTGGTGCCAATCGGTCAGCTAGTAACTTTGAGAAGAGTTTTACATCCACATTCAGTAGCGAAATCGGCCTGTGGTTCGAGACTAAAGATGGATCTTACTCCGGTTTAGGGATGACACTAATATGGGCCTCCAGAGATTGAGGCACAAAATCCGATCCCTGAAGTATAGCATTAAAGGCCGTCAACATCACTGGGGCCAGCTGGGACTTGAATGTTTTATAAAAATTAGGCAAGAACCCGTCTGGGCCCGGGCATTTCCCTAAGGGGGTAGATTGAATAGCCCGCAATAATTCCTCCTCCGTGATATCTTCGTCTAGCATCTCTGCTGTTTCTTTAGCCAATGATGGGATTCCTGTCTGGGCAATGTAATCTTTAATCTTATCCAATAGCTCAGAGGGTGGGAGATCGGAGAAGTGTCCCTTGATATTATAGAGTTCACCATAATATTTCTTAAACTCCTCTAATATTTCGTTTGGTATATGTGTTCGTCTGCCTTTGCTAGTTGATATATATGGGATAAAAGGTGGGTTTAACCGAGGGTGAAGCAGTCTGGCCAGGGGGCGCCCGCATTTGTCTGAATTGGAGTAAAAATAGCTTTTGGATTTTTCAGTATAGCTACGGTATTTTTGGTCCAGTAGGTTTTTGAGGTCTGTTTTCTTTAATGTCAAGTCAGCCAGCGTCGATTTCGATAAATTCCGTTTATTTAAGGTTTCTAGAGTATGTATCTCAGAAAGGAGATTCTTTATTTTTTCTACATTATTTTTCTTTAGGCGGGAACCATGTTTTATAAAAAAAAACCTCAATACACATTTCAGGGTTTCCCACTTAGTGTGTGACAGTGTGGGGTCAACTGCATGGTCCCGGCCAAAGAATTAGATAGTCTCTTTAACCTCCGACATACATAGCTCATCCTTCAGTAAGTGGTCATTCAATCTCCAAGTCCATGGACGTCTACTAGTGTCAGGGAGTGTAAGAGACAGAAAGGTGGGGGCATGGTCGGAAAGCAAAATGTCTCCTATAGTCGCCTTAGGGTTCCAAGATAGTAGACTATGACTTATAAAGAATAAATCAATTCTACTGTAAGAATTGTGTATTGGAGAGAAATACGTGAAATCCCTCCCCTGAGGATTCAATATCCTACAAATGTCCACAAGCCTCAGAGTGTGAAGGAACCCCTTTAGGGAAGTAAGTTTTTTGTTAGGAATGGGTCACTTACCCGAGGATGAATCAGCCGCAGGGTCCAGGGTAAAATTGATGTCACCACCGATGACGACTGGTCCCTCTGCGAACTCCGACAGGCGCGTAAGGTACAATCTGCACGTTTTTGTCTGGAATCTATTGGGTAAATACCAGTTAGCAACAGTTAGTAATGATCTGGCAATTCTCATCTTAAGAGACACATACCGACCCTGTGGATCTATGCATACATCTAGGATCTCATGAGAAAGTGATCTGTTTATCGCAATGGAGACCCCTTTCGTCCTTGCCTCTGGGTTGGTGCCGTGATGCCAAACCGAGAAGTATCTATTGCGGAGATTTGGGACGTGTCCAGATTTAAAGTGAGTCTCCTGGAGCATCAGAATCTGGCACTTCTGTTTGTGTGCATAGTACAGGATCTGTGACCTCTTTTGGGGGGTATTAAATCCCCGTACATTAAGTGAGCAGATTTTTACAGAGGACATGGCTGAAGAGGGGTCAGAAGGGGAAGTGGGAGTAGACCACGAAGGAGAATAGAAGATAAGCAGAAACAAGAAATGAAAAAGGGCCAAGAAACCCAAGTATAGGGAAGATCAGAAAATTAGAAATGGATAGCAAAGGAATGAAAAAGAAATTAGAAAGAATTCCCAGAAGAAACCGAGATAACAATTTAGGGTGGCCTATACGACCAGTCTATCCTGTGGTCAGGGAACAGTCCCAATAGGGTGTGGCCTGTCTATTTCGGGGTTGTCCCCCACGCCACGGGCTGGGTCTATTCAGATAGCTGTGAATAAAATCTTTATGTTGATAGTAACCTAATTGATCAAGTAAATTAAGAAATCTTTCATATCAAATGTCAAATGCAACTAAAGATTCTGAGTTGGTGTAAGGGCAATACCATGCTCGGCAACATAGAAAAAACAAGGTAATCAATTATCAATATATGATACCATTTCAAACGTTTGCCTACGTAATGTCATGAAGATAATCTTGGCGGCCAGACCGAAGCCCCACCTGTGGGAAAAAGCAGTAATGGAACAAAAGGACAATACAAGTATTAAACCAGGAGAAAACAGGGGACCCTCAGCCCTCGCCCAACGATTCATCTCGCTGTCCTCTATTCCTTCTCCTCCGGGAAGCCCCCCTCCCCCTCCTCCTTTTCCCCCTGAACGGTTCTGGAGCTTGTGGGATCCAACCGGGATGAACGGTAAATCCCGGCCATTCCTCCATGTTTATATAGACCGAGGGAAGGCACAGCGCAGCCGTGAATTCAGGCACCCCTCGTGGATGTGTAACGTAGTGGGTCACCCCATCTTTTCGCACTTGGAGGCGGAACAGGAAGCCCCACGTGTAGGGCATGTCCTGCTGTCTTAGGACCTCTAGAAGAGGCCATAATGCTCTTTGTTTTTGGAGGGTACGTCTCGATAGGTCAGCCAAGAGTTGAAGAGTATAGTCCTGGTATCGCACCTGTCCCTTGGCCCGTGCTTTGGAGAAGATAGACTCTTTTATTCTATACTTATGTATTCTGCATACTACGTCCCTGGGTCTGTCTCCAGCTGAGGGAGGGGGCCCCAGGGATCTGTGCGCCCTATCGAACTCCAAAACCGAGTCCGGAGGAACTTCTCTGACGGAATTAAAAATGGCTCTAAGGGCGTTGTCAAGATCTCTAGGTCCGAGACTCTCGGGAAGCCCTCTAATTCTGATATTGTTCCTCCTCTCTCGATTTTCTAGATCCTCCATAGAGTCTAACATCCGTTCCATATGGGAGGCTTGTGCATATACAGTGTCTTCGAGGGACTTCATTCTGTTATCTAAGCTTTGGGAGGACGTTTCGTTAGAATCCATTCTAAGGCTCAGTCTGTTGACCTTCCCTTTAAGCTCAGAGGACTCGGCTTTAAAGGAGGCCTCCATCCGCGTTATAAAGCCCTCCATTTCCTCCCTAGTGGGGATGGCTTGGATCCTCAGCCGAAGGTCATCCTAAATCTTCTGTCCCCCCTGGGCTGGTGATAACATTGGGAGACTAGGAGTCATAAGGTCTCCGGAGTATGCATAGTCTGTGTGATTTCTCTGTCCCCTCTCGCCTCCGCACCCCCCCCCAACAGGGGCTGTGAGTGAGTTGACCCTGTGCCTCCCGCCTTTTCTGTAAGGTTTCCTGGCAGATTCTCAGCGACCATTTTATCTCCCATATTGTCCATAGGGGGCTTACAACGTGTATCTGTAGGGTCACTGTTATAATAAGACGGGCTCTTCTCCATCACTCTGAGGGACTAGTAGTGTGTGAGGTAGCAGGTTATCAGCGGTACCTGCTGTTACTTGTGCTCTTTTGGGCTGGCTAGGACCTTTAGAAGCTGCTATAGCGTCCATCTTATCCCCCTGTGTCAGAGCTGCAGGCTGCGGGGGAGGGAGGGAAGGGGCACACAGTACCGTTGTAGATCGGTGCTCTCCTCCGGTCTCCTGGGCTGCCTCGTGCTGTGGAGGGGTAGATGGGCTCCCCTGGCCGCCTCTGCTGCATCGTCCGGTCTGCTCTCCACGCCGTCCTGAGGGGCTCCCGCCGCCATCTTGTGTGCTGGGAGTACAATGTCCTGGGAGCTGCTTCTCAGATAATGAGAAATCTTTGCAGCCGGCGGTATAGAGGGCTCTCTGGAGGGCTGGGATCTCATAGTCCTCCTTTTGGCTGGCATAGAAGGTATGTTCCCGGGCCCAGCACCGGCTGTGTCAGCCCTGTGGCTTTTGGGGACAGGAGCTTCGCTTCTCAGCGTCTGTTCCCCGCCATGTCTAGGCCACGCCCCCAAAATTGAACTGTTTTGAAGCTATAATACGACGTATTTGGAGGCCAAAAGGCACTAAATATAACCCTAAGAAACACCATACTAACAATGAAGTTTGGCGGTAGGAACATTATGGTGTGGGACTGTTTTTCAGCATAGGACACTGGTCAACCTCATATAATTGAAAGATGGATGAAAAGACAAATGTCTGGCGCCCTGCAAAATCAGGAATCACAATTATCTATGAACTCTGATGATATGAGAAACCAGCGTGTAAGGCTACTGTGAAGTCTGGCAGGTAGCAGCCTTTACAGAAGAACTACCGAGCCCAGTGGGAGCAACAGTGTTCCTCTTGGACTGAGTGGTCCTGGAGATAATGGAGGTCAGCCAGTGCCTTCACTCTGTTTGCTGTCGGGACTCAGTGAAATCTGCGCAACTACATGGGACATAGTGTCCAACTGCCAGACAAAGTTTTCATGTAAGCCTGAGGTGCCATACATGTCAAGGTCCAGGCAGAGAGGAAATGTTTAAGTGCATAGTATAGTGCTATAACCAGCGGGAATGGGTAGAGTTGCTACACATTGCCAGAAAAGAGCTGGGTTCTAAACATCATGAAGGGCTGCTCCAGTAAAAGTAAATTTTTTTCTATTGCACATGAGGTCTGGGCATTGCTTATTGAGACACACTAATCCGACACCACATCCTCAACATTCACCCCTTTTTATTCTGCTGAGGACAACCTGCCAGCCAGTGAGACCACTGTAACCACTGGCCACCATTACGCCGGCTTGATATAGTCCGACCCAGATAAATGATAAAGATTAAACAAGGGTGGACATTTTAGCAAGTTAATGATCCTAAACACACAGCTAAAGAATCCCTCAGTTGGGTTTCAGAGAAAGAAAGTAAAGCTGCTAGAATTAATCAATTGGGAAGCCCTCAGCCCCAGGGTCAGTCTCTGTTAAGCAGGGAGATCGGTGCCGACCACAGAACTCTAATTCTGCTTACCATGTCCATGGTTCCATACAGCCATCTGCTTCTTTCTCTGCTAGGAACCAGCGTTCTTTTGGCAGGTCTTCTGGAATGCTCTTAGGTTGTGTGAGCCGCTTCTTTCACATACTTAATGGAGCAGTTCACCTGTTCGATATTAGGACTCTGACTGAATGCTGAACTGCTTTGTACATAAAAGGCAACCTCCCCCTATGGGAGGTACCTGGGCAACTTGTTCACTCATTTGGATCGTTGTCTCTTCTCAGGTCAAACTCCTGCACTGCTTTGCGATAGGAAGACTGTTGCCTTGCTCTTTGTCAATATCTCTGTCTCCACACAATCCTTTGCTGGCAGTTCCTTATCCTGGATCCCTCTGGACACTAAGGGTACCTCTACTAGCTGGATCAGCCTTTGCAGGATTACATGGAGCTTCCAGGATTCTCTCCACTGACATAGCCAATGTACCAAAGTCTCTCCATATCTACTGTTCGGTCTGTACGGGTCACACCTCTGGTCCGGGATTCACGGCATTTAGGCCTCTTGTGTTGTAACGGGTTTATCCCTACATAGGAGTTACCTCTGCCAGGGCTCCACTATGAGTGTACAGTGTCGTGATCCAGGGGGTTTTCCCCTCAGGCACCTTTTCCCTTTTGTTAAACATTCCACAATAAATATCCTTGGTTTTACTATAGTCACTCTCCTGTCTCTTGAGTATCGGGTATACAGCCGCCACTGCACCATCAGTGGTCTAGTGAGTTTATCTACATCATCACATCGTGTGGGTGTTACATCAATTACCCAAACAGAAGCCAGTAGAAAATTTATGGAAGGAACAAAAACAAAGTTCATAGAAGTAAGAGCTTTGAGGATCCAACAACAAAGAAAATAACACCACATTGATGACTTGTAAATAGGATTTATTACAATACTAGATGTGGGCTCAGTGCTATCGCATCGGGAGGGCAGTGACGTCGTGATGGGGTGGGTTCTGTGGTGCTGGGGGCGGTGGCTGTCTCCCCCGTTTCTCTTCATCCCCCGTGCTCTCTCTGTGTAAATAAATGTATTTTTAGTTAAAAAACCTGTTTTTGTGGGACTTTTTTTTAATAATAAAGGGTTTAATTTCCAGGCAAAAAATGTATGGGGTTTCACCGTATTTTCTATTGCCAGCGCAGGTAAACCAAGCAGCTACTGGCTGCTAACCCTCGCTGCCTGGTGTTTTCTTTTCTGATATTCAAAAACTACTAGAAATAAGCAGCATCAGTGCCAAAAACAAAAACCAAATGCATTTGCAGGATGCAGTCAGACCCCATTATGTGAAGCAAGCCCAGGTGCAGGCTGATAAATCACCTCAACCTACAACAAGGTGTGGGAGGCGACTTGCCATGCACACAAAGGGCCTGCATAGGTCACCATTCACACTGATACAAATGATGCAGAGTGTCTGAAAGCTACCCAACTGCTCAGCTGCCTGAGCAATGGGCTGCACAGTACAATGCTTCTGCACCACTGGATGAAAAGCGCCCCATGTATTTTTGATATTCAAAAATGCACCACTGGATGAATAGCGCCCCATGTATTTTTGATATTCAAAAACACCACCTGATGAAGACTGTTTGTATGCAGTTGAAACGCGTAGTGGAGCTGTGAGGGGAGCTAAGAAGTTAATAAAAGGTTTGACATTTATGAAAACATCTTACATGTCTGCTTGTTCCTTAGAGCGCTCCTAATTAGACCGCCATTACTATTTTTTGCATGAAAACTACTCCCTTTTTGAGGGACTGGCGGCTGGAGCAGCTCAGGAACAGCACAAACAATCTGCCTTGAACAGGAGAGAGGAGAGCGGAGAGGCATTGCATATACCGCCGGCGGCGGAGGCTGTTAAACCGGGTTGTGCAGGAATTGCACAACCCGATAAGGTGAGTGGCCACCTATCCACGCCACTTAGACGTTTTTAATAAGGGGATCCTACACATTTGCGCCCTTTTCCTTTTTGTTTTACATCTAATGGTCCATGTAGCCTTCAGAGCTGCTATGAGCATCCCCTTAATGGCATATTCCTCAGAATGTACATTACCAGAGTAAAAATCATATATGTTGCGGCCCACACTATTGATGCATGCACGTATAAAGGACATGTGCTTGTAAATTATCTCCAACCAAATTATGGGTCAGTTTGTTGTAAATTACACATCATACATACAAGAATGGCCATTGACTGTGAGCATTTTCAAAAGTAAACCTAAGTTCACATTATCCTCCTCCATTACCATACAGGCATATGTACGGACTTTAGTGGCATTTAGCTTAGTGTGTGTTTTCTTGCCTGGGTACGGTGTTTGATTATTCAAACATATTTGCAGTAGGCAATTGATGTGTGCACAGGACCACAGGTTTGCACACATGAAACAACATGATACATACATGTGTGTGTGTTCATGTCATACCTTTCATTTTGCAGATGGCAGATTACCAGGATTTTGTCTGGGCATTCATAGCCAAGTACCAGGAGCTAGAGTGCTCGTGGCGGACCACATCACCGATTACAAGAATCATCAGGTGAAGAGAGTGGCGTATGACCAGCTCATCACCCTCTCCCAGCAGCACCACCCTGGGGAGAGGGTGGATAAGGAGTTTGTGCTGAAGTTCCGGAACCTGTGCACAGTGTATAAGAGAGAGCTAAATGAAGTTGAGAAATCAACAAGGTCCAGGAGTAGAACGGGGGAGGTGTATGTGCCACGCTTGTGGTACTTTACCTTCCTCCATCTCCTCCAGGACCAGCATCTCCCTCCGACTACACTATGCAGCAGGGACCTAGCACACTCCTCCTCCGCCACTCTCCAAGACCTGGCTCCGCCACAAGAGGTACTTCCTAATGTCTTTGTGTCATCACAGTCTTCAATGGTGGTTGGATACACATGTGTTGTGTTTAACTTGACAAACATATCAGCGTGTGGTGTTAGGCACAGTGCACAGTATGTTTAGTTGTTGTTGCACCGATTTCTGCCATCGGAAAGATTGTGTGCTTGTGTGAACACATATGCATGTCCATGGTGGTTACTTAGGTGAGTAGAGTAATCACTGTGTCATGTTACACATATCCATATCTTTAGGCCACTCTAATGGGCATACCTTGAACTCAACATTTCACACACAAACACTACAAATAGCTGCTTGGTAGTAATGCATTGATGATATGTCAATGGATAAATTATGTTGTAACTTTTGTTATTAATTTCACAGGGCCCTCAAGACGTCGGGTCCAGTCTGGGGGGGGGGGCATCCATTTGCGAACGACCCCCAACAACATCTGGGGGGATTGTGGAGCCTGATCCCAGTGCCGCCGTGCAGCACCCTTGGCCCAGTGAGGGGGTGAGGCGTTGGAGGCCATTGCCACCCCCTACCCAACTGGGCGATTGGGCTAAGAGGGTGCTGCTTAACATGGAGAGGATCCCTTGCACTGGGATTGGGCAGCTAGTTAGTGAACGGGTGTCCCGGCTGGGCCATCAACAACGTACGGACCTCGAGAGGGTCATTTACCTAGCCCTGTAGGCGTCAGAGAATGGGACACTGAACTCACAGACTATCTTGAGCAGCCGTCAGTGTCCCAGCAGCCGGCGCCGCTGGCTATGTTTGTGCCTGGACTTAATCCTGAGGTGCAGAGGGATCCTGGATGATCTTTCCCTCGGCATCGACCACACCCACTTCCCGCAAGAGATGTGGGTGAAGCAGCCACGTTAGATCGTGCAGCTGCATATCAACAGTATTGGGGACGTTACCAACAATTGTGATATGCCACCTTTGTTTTGACCGCGTGTTTTATTTGGGGAGAGGGCCTTTTTTTGTCCATTGTTTTGTTTGGTTGTGTAAATAAAATGTTTGACACAAATATAACTCCATGTTATTGGCCACCTAATAATGGGTAATTCTTCTCCACAATTTAACAGTCTTTGGAAGGGAACAGACAGATATCTCACACGTTTTCCCCGCACATACACATTACGACATGGTGAGGTATATGAATGATGTTACATTTGTAATTCATGTGTGCCATTCACAGGTTAAGGGAGATGTTACGTACAAAATACAAGGGTCAAGCAATGGGAAACACAACCACGGGCAAAAAAGTGTATTATTTAGGGCTTGTGTATTGGTTAACTGTGGTGTACACATAGGTTTGGTCATTAGGCAGCATGAAGGCAAAATTACCATTGGGTATTTGTGCCTGCAGGCAGGCAGTGTGTTGTATTTGTCCTGTGTGTATTTTGAGGGATGCACAACACATACCGTATGTCCGTTTTGGGGACCCAAGAAAAACAGTTGACTCCTTTTTGGGTGCTACATGGTCTTAACATATACTTTGCTACAATGAAGTAGTGTCATCATGGTAAATAACACAAACAACATGTTGCGGGATTGTTGCAACTTTTATTTTGCAACATCACTTGTTTTTTTTTGGTTCAGTGTGCCAAAAGGCATAACTTTTTTTTTTTTAGGATAAAACATAAAAGGGCTGAGCATAAAGCAGGGTTTGTCTCCCCTTAAACTTGCACATTGTGTCCATAATGTAAAACAAGGCTGTTAAACAAGACAGCACCAAGTAAATTGTCAACATGACAAAAACACATAGGTTGAATGCCAACAGTACACATTTGTAGTCCCGCCAAATCACTCATGTTGGCCTCTAGGCCCATGGCCTTGCTGGTGCTCAAGGACCCTCTGGATCATGGCAACAAGCACCTCTAGCTGTGCCATGGCCTGACGCAGCTGGCGGTGGGCCTGCATCAGGTCACTCAATGATGGAACACCTATAGTGATGAAAGAAAGCCATCATTCTAAAAACCAAACACGTGTGTTGGTGTTTTTTTTGGTGTGACACCATAACTTACCCACTACAGCAGAGTCACCATTCTCCGTGGAGTGGGAGTGGCTTAGGGACAAACCCAGGGCTCGAGCTGTTTGCCTACAGACAGAATAGCACAACATAGATGTGATGTATGTATTTGACACATTGATGAGCCAAAAACAAACATCACAAGCAAATTGTGTAGGCCTTGCACACTTACCAGACAGAGCCAAGTCAGCATGCTCAATGGGGGACTCTGTGGGTGATGGGGGGGTCTGCAACAATCACTGAGTCTAAGCCAGAGGGTGAGGTCGGTGGTGAGGCTGCTTGGGCTGGTGCTGGAGAGGCCGGTGGTGAGTCCGATCTTTCCCCTGCTTGGGATGCTGCAGGGGATGCCGGTGGTGAGTCTGATGCCGCAGGGGATGTCGGTGGTGAGGCTGATGCCGCAGGGGTTGCCGGTGGTGAGGCTGATGCCGCAGGGGTTGCCGATGGGAGGCGGATGCTGAGGGAAGCCGGTGGGGAGGCCTCAGCTTGCTCATCAGCATCTGTTGGTTGAAAAGGGAGCATTATTGTGGCATGTATGAAGTGATATGCACATACACTGACGTGTGGCTAATGGCCTTTGTGTACCTATGACATTTGAAGCTGGGGTACAAGAGGACTGCAACATCATCTGCACAATGGTAGCAACGTCATATATGTATATGTAGAAATAATCAAGGTGTCCTTGGCACGCAGCAAACACAGGTTTGGAATGTTGCCAAACTACGTTGTTGTGCCACACAATAGGGTCTGGAAGGTTTTCCGCAGCACTTTTGGGCATTCCCTTTACATACACATGGGCTAACAAGCACAGCCCCACACTGTCAAGATGTTTGGAAACATATAGGAATGCATCATTTCTTAGTGGACCACAACATGTTAACAACATGACGTTACAGTGAGTGTGTGTTTGGTTGGCACAAAGGCACACAACCGGGGAGTTATGAGGCATAGACTTATGTGTCCAATAACCAGAACGGTATGTGCTGCGAGATGTAGGGGTTGTGGGACAATGTGACATTTTGTGGGCTGTGGTCCATGATATCACTGACAATGTGCACATGCTGACTTCAAGGTTTGAGTCACACCTATGTGTGTTGTTAGTGAATTGGCCACAACAATCTTGAGTGTATGGCATGCTACACACATTACTGTGTGATGGCCCTGTGCATGTATCTGCAGGGCCAACACATGAACACCCATCAGGCATCAGCATCAGGAGTTATGCCACAATGCGCATCTTATGCAGCCGGGGGGTGCTGATGAGGTAACTCGCACCAGTAGTCGAGCCTATCCAAATAATCAAACATCAGGAGTAGCTCGGGCTCTCCCCATGCTGCAGAGTACTGTGCGGCAGCCATCTTTATGCAAGGGACTGTTAAGCACCTAGAAGGCAGGACCCGCTGCAAAACAAACTAATGACGTCATGGCGCAGAGTATTGACACTGTGTAAAGTTCTCTGTCCGCAAAGGAGTTGCACACACATAGTGGATGATCACAGTGAACGCCACAGCGTCACATATGTAAACCTCAACGCTCATGCGTCGCACATGGCCATATCTGTCATATTATTGCAAGAAGTGGCTAGACTTGTGTTAACATTTTAATATATGTGCGACGTGTGGCATGAGATTATAGCTAGCATCAATGAGGCCTTCATATACTGACAAGGCGCTTTTTGCCAGTACTGTTTATTTTTGGCGATGCTCTCTTTGTAGCGTCGTCAATAGGCGCCTTAAACGTCATCATGAATAGTAAAGGAGGTGTTTGATAATGATTCGCCTTATATACATGCATTTTTGCAACATTGAGGAGATGCAGAAGTCAATGAATGAAGTGGCGTACGCACAGATAATCTAATATGACTCCTTTGCCAGGGCTATCCAATAATCGGCATACAATACTAGCCACCAATCGACGTAGATGGGGCGTGGAAATCACAACCCACAGGCACGCCTACGGCCTTGCTTGTGCAACCTGCAAAATTGCAAACAAGATCGTAGTTGCGCCGTCACACAGCATGATCATGGCAGATCGCATATGCAATATTGTATGGTTGAAGGGGTTGCGCAATCTTCTTGCAATATCGTAGCTGTGAATTTTTCCGGTCGCATTGCCCTGTTACACGACACAACGCACCAACAATATCAACTGCAACGACCACACCACGTGACTTTTTGTTGATGTTGCATTGTGATATCGCAACATGTAACGGTACCCTAAGATAAGCGGAACAAATCGTGGTTATATGGTAGTGGTTTGTGGAGAACTGAAAATACTTAAAGGAGTTGAGGAAAGCAATAAAAGGAAGCGAGGGTGTTCATATTAGAAGTCTCAAAAGTTCATTGTCCTCAAAATGGAGTCTGTTGCTGTTGGATATGTGTTATCCCCAAATGTCTTTTCAATTTATATAAAAACGCATGAATCTGTGATGTCCCCAAATGTCCATTTATGTTATATAAAGCCATGAATCCATGTGACACATTTAATCTTGTTCTGAATGTGTCAAAGGTCGTTACCAATTTGTATTCCCAAATTCTTCTCTCTGAGATTTGAAGTTGCTTTTTAAGATGAGCAGTCACATATCAGTTTCACTGTGGTCAGGGCTGGAAATTTTTTTTGCTACAGGTAGGTCCATACGCTTTTCTTTTATTGAGTGGCGAGGAGAATTAATTATTATCCAGAATTTTTGCCCAGTCTCCCCTACGTACATGCCACCTGTTGGACATTTGGTACATATGATTAAATACACCACATTGCTTGTGGGGCAACTGAAGTTACCTGGGATCTTGTAGTCCTGATCTGTCCCAGGAATCTTTATCTTGTCCGGTCATTATAGATGGACAGGTTTTTCACCTGTTCTGGTTGCAGGGAAAGGTTTCTGTTGCTGCTGGAGGACAGCGCGCTTCTGACAATGATGTTTTTTTTAGATTCAGAGGTCGTCTAAAACACAAGAGTGAGGGATCCGGAAATATTGATTTTAGTCGGGCATCTTTTTGTAGGAGTGGTTGCAGTTTTCGTGCAACTTCTCTTAACACCTCCAGACTTGGATTGTAGGTGACTACGAGAGGAACTCTGTTGTTTTCTTCTCTTGTAATGTAGGAGATGATTCCTTGATATTCTGGTGGCTCTTGTAATCTGGTTCTCGATTGCTCTTGGATTGTAGACCTAGTTCAAAAAGGTCTTTCTGAGGTCCTCAAGGTGATTGTCTCTATTGGTAGGGTTGGAACATATCCGATTGTATCTGATGGCCTGGCTACACACAATAGAGAATAGCAGAAGTGCCACTTAGGGCACGAAACGGACCGTCGTACGGCATCCCTCCACGTCCTCTCCCTTGCACTGTATGGAACCCTGATTGAATAAGGAATAAATTCCTGAACAGCACCAGATGGGTGACTGCCCTTTTTCTTGAACTGTTTGAGTATATATGTATGTGTCTTCAGAATCTGTGTCATTATCTGCCTGACGAAGGGGCGAGTGTCCTGAAAGCTTGCTTTGTTTACCATCTTTTCAGTTAGCCATTAACCTTCCTAGCGTTATTCCCCGAGCCTGACTCGGGTTAACATTCACTACCAGAAGCGTTAACCCCGAGTCAGGCTCGGGCTTACCCGCGTTCGCGGCAGATGCGGTAAAAAAACCGCATCTGCCGCACTTGCCGCACTTGCCGCATAGCTGGCGCACTTGTGCCGCACTCGCGGCGCGGTTGCGGCGCGGTTGCGGTAATCTGCATAGTAAAGGGAACCATGCAGTAGACATGAGATAATGATTGTATACACTTACATGAGGGCGTCTCCCTGTGTGTGCTGGGACTTGTGAGCTGTGTTCGTCATGCCTGCTCTCCCCCTCCCTTATGCACGCCCCCTCTCAGCCTGCTATACTGTGTGAGGCTGATCTCGTCATAAAGGGGCGGGGCTACCGGGATGCGCGATTTAGCCCCGCCCCTTTATGACGAGATCAGCCTCACATCACTATAGCAGGCTGAGAGGGGGCGGGCATAAGGGAGGGGGAGAGCAGGCATGACGAACACAGCTCACAAGTGCCAGCACACACAGGGAGACGCCCTCATGTAAGTGTATACAATCATTATCTCATGTCTACTGCATGGTTCCCTTTACTATGCAGATTACCGCAACCGCGCCGCAACCGCGCCGCGAGTGCGGCACAAGTGCGCCAGCTATGCGGCAAGTGCGGCAAGTGCGGCAGATGCGGTTTTTTTACCGCATCTGCCGCGAACGCGGGTAAGCCCGCTTTTAGCAACAAAAACCAGACCTAAACAGACCGCCAGGGAGGTTAAAAGGTATCAACCACTGAGGACTCTCAGAATCTAATATTTTTCCTTCCACTGGCTAACACGGTACAAGCATTTTTTACCTTCGCATACCTAGTCTGTGTCTTGTTCATATTTTTTTCAGATTACCCAATAAAGTCATCTATTACTTGGATCATGGGAGCTGGATTTTTCTTCATTTTCCTTTCATTACACACAGACCGTATGATCCGTGCACCAGGAGGTAAGTGAGCTGGACTGTTCATTAGTATTAATATACTCACTTACTGCTGCCTTCCCCGGTTTCCAGCACTGTTCCTCTTTTCTCTGATGTCACCACTCTTCAAGTCTCTGGGTCACACTGTGCCCTGAATGACCCGAAATGACTTTTACAACGTAAGCCTATGGAGTGTTAGAACGAGGCTCCATAGACTTTTATTGTAAGTGCAGAGACAAACATATGCGAGTTTCATGCGAGTGTCTTGCATGTATCTCACATGAGTCACCTAGCCCAACCCCTGCCTTTCTGAATGGGAGCATGGAGCTGCTTGTGTTTCTATAGAGCTCCACGTCCGTTCAGAGAGGCAGGGGTTGGGCCAGGTGACTCATGCGAGAAACTCGCATGCAAGCTCGCATAGTGTGTTTCCACCCAAAGGGGGCCGTCACACGGTGAGATATCTTTAGCGATATTGTAAGCGATCACGTGCACGCGCAATCGCTTACAATATCGCTCACATCGCTGGTGAGATGTCACACAGACAGACTCACCAGCGATGTGGAGCAGCGATCTCGCTCGTTACTATGGTACACATCGGGTAACTAGGCGCCGCGCATCGCTTAGTTACCCGACGTGTACCATAGTTACCATCTCCCAGCATAGGCGCGGTCGCTGGGAGATGGATCATCGTGGTGTCATACACCACGATGATGCAGATCGTTGCATCGTTCATCGCTAGATCTGAGAACCGAACCTCAGATCAGCGATGTCACGATCAAGCGATTTAACATCGTAAATCGCTTGATTACATGCAACGATATCTTGCCCGATATCGCTTAAGCGATCAAAAAGGAGATCGCTTAAACGATATCGGGCAAGATATCGTTCCGTGTGACGGCCGCCTAAAAGAGACATCTGGCTCACAGATATAGCATAGGGCCACGTCACACACACAGATATCTGTGCAGATATTGTTCGCAGATCTCTGGTTGCAGTGAAATCATGGACATATTGTTCCATTTTGTAGGCAGTATACAAATGGAGCCATGTGTCCATGATTTCACTGCAACCAGAGATCTGCAAACAATATCTGCACAGATATCTGTGTGTGTGACGTGGCCCATAGAGTGATCTGCATAGTCTGAAGAACGGTGAGGTCACTGTGCAAAGCATTGCAATGGCGCTGGATCCCGAAGAAGTTGGTAATAGGGGAGTATATTAATACATTCCTATCTTTCTGACCGCTCTTTCAGTGTATCATTTGCTGGCTCCTTTTCCTCCCCTCTTCCTCTCACTAATGGGGTCCCTCAGTGTTAAGTCCTTGGACCTCTACTCTCCTCTCTCTACACGGCCCCGATTGGACAGACCATCAGCAGATTTGGCTTTCAGTACCATCTTTATGCTGATGACACACAACTATACACTTCTTCCCCTGACGTTATTCCCACTCTAATAAAGAACACCAATGACTGTCTAACTACAGTTTCCAATATCATGTCCGCTCTCTACTTGAAACTCAACCTTTCCAAAACTGAATTTCTTCTGCTCCCGCCCTCCACTAACCTCCCTAAATATGACATCTCTCTCTCAGTGTGTGGCACCACGATAACGCCTAATCAGCAGGCACGCTGTCTGGGTGTTATGTTTGTATATATGAGGCGAAGGAAAGATCAGATTCAATCTCTCGCCTGCTCTTGCTGCTTGCACCTGAAGAACAACTCTAGAATTTGCCCCTTTCTCACCTTGGAAACCACAAAAACCCTCACTGTGGCCCTGATTCACTCCCGCCTTGACAATTATAATTCGCTTTTAATTGGCCTCCCCCACACTAGATTCTCCCCTCTCCAGTCCATCCTTAAAGCAGCAGCCAGGATCACCTATCCAGCAAAGCGCTACTTGGACGCTTGTGCTCTATGCCAGTCATTGCACTGGCTGCCTATACACTATAGGATCCAATTCAAACTGCTTGTTCTCCCCTCAAAGCTCTTCACAGTGCAGCACCTCTCTACATCTCTTCCCTCATCTCTTTCTATCACCCCACCCGTTCTCTTTACTCTGGAAGTGACTTTAGACTGACTACTACATTAATCCAAACCTCCCACTCCCGCCTCCAAGACTTCTCCCGAGCTGCACCAATTTTCTGAAATGCTCTACCCCAAGAAATTAGGTGTATCCACAACTTACATAGTTTCCCTAAAAACACATCATTTTAGGGCGGCCTATCATAATCCCTAGTCAAAGTCAGCTAGACATAGTCTATCGGCTCCACCAGTCTCAAGTGGATGACAAACAATGGTTGGTGGCCACTAATACTGCTCCTATCTGTTCCCCATCTCCTCAAGTTGACTATACCATCATTGTAAATAAGCACCTGTACTTTGTGTCACCGCCACCTCATTGTTAGACTGTAAGCTCTTATGAGCAGGGATGTCATTATTTTGCTCTAATTATTGTATTGTTTTTTTGTATTGTACTTTCTGATAATGGTTTCTTATGATTGTGTAAACATGAACCTCTGTATAGTGAAGCACTGCAGAATTTTGTTTGCGCTATATAAAGATTTTTATTATTATTCACACTACTCTACATGCACATATGTGACATTTCATGAAAATAATTCTTCAAGGGAGGTTTCTTTAAGTGCTTTGGTAGTGTAGCACTTCCCAATCCTCTGCCTCTCTGACCAGTCCCACCTTCCCCCACTTCATTGACAGCTCAGTGGCTTGACAGCTAGTGAGCTGTCAGTAAAGCAGAGGAAGGTGGAACTGGATGGGGAATAGAGCCAGGGAGGCTTTGATACTTTAGGAACAAATAAAGGGAACCTGTCAGCTTGTTTAGGCCATCTATTTTATCACTACCTGTCCCTGCACCTTGCTAGCTCATCCCTAACCATCCCTCTCTGACCTAAAACTGCACTATAAAGCTTTTATTAAATTATTTAAAGGGAACCTGTCACCTGGATCTATCCTGACCTATCTCTAGCTGTCCCTACACCTTCCTAGCTGCTCCCTAACCATCTCTCCCTGCTGTAAATCCGCCCTATAAAGATAAAGAAAAATTACTTATAACTTACTGGAGGTCGCTCTGTCAGGAGACTGGAAAGGTGGCTCCAGGCTCCATTCTCCCCTCCTCACTGCTTCACTGCACGCCCCGCTGGGCGTCATTATTCGTTCTTGATCTCCTCCTGCATTTGGAATCTCCTGCCCTCTTCTCCTCCTATGATGCACCGGCACGTCACATCCGGCCCGATGCATTATGGGCCTGATCTTGTGATCGGCCCAATGTATTATGGGCCTGATCATGTGATCGGCCCGACTTCAATATGCGCATTGCACGGATCCTGGCCGATCACGTGATCAGACCCATAATGCACAGGGCCGATCACATGATCAAGCCCATAATGCAACGGGACGATCACGTGATCAGGCCCATAATGCACCGGGTCGGATACGACGCATCGGCTGATGCATCATAGGACCACGTCACACACACAGATATTTGTGCAGATATTGTTCACAGATCTCTGGTTGCAGTAAAATTATGGCCACATTAATCCATTTATATACAGCCACAAATGGAGCAATGTGTCCATGATTTCACTGCAACCAGAGATCTGTGAACTATATCTGCACATATATCTGTGTGTGACGTGGGCCATAGGAAGAGAAGAGAGCGGTAGATTCCAAATGCAGTAGGAGATTCAGAAAGAATAAGGACGCCCAGCAGGGCGTGCAGTGCAGCACCGGGGAGGGGAGAATGGAGTTTGGAGCCACCTTTCCAGTCTCCTGACAGAGTGACCTCCAGTAAGTTCTAAATCATTTTTCTTAATCTTTACAGGGCGGATTTACAGCAGAGAGGGATGGCTAGGGATCAGTTAGGAAAGTGTAGGGACAGCTAGTGATAGCTAAGGGGGTAAGATCCAGGTGACAGGTTCCCTTTAATACCTTACATCCAGTCTTCGCCGTAGACTGGAGAGGGTGATCTCTGAAGTTCCATTCTCTTCTTCTTGCAGGCTCTTATCATGCCCCGCTGGGCGTCATCATTCCGTGTCCTGTTCGTTGTCTTTTTTTTTTTTAATTTCTGCCTCCTCCATGTAGTATGATGCGGCGGCCGGATGTCATTTCCAGTCCAGTGCATTGTGGGGCTTAGGTGTACGGTTCGACTTCAATATGCGCACTGCACATGTGCCGGACCGCACACCCAATAAGCCCCCACAATGCACCGGACCAGAACTGAAATCTGGCACATCATACTACATGGAGGAGGCGGAAATTTAAAAAAAAAAAAAAAAAGAGGACGAAAAGGAGATGGAATGATGACGCCCAACAGGGCATAAGAGCCTGCAAGTAAGGGAGAATGGAGCCCCAGAGACTACCCATTCCAGTCTACGGCGTAGACTGGATGGAAAGTATTAAATCATTTTATACAAGCTCTATAGTGCAGTTTTAGGTCAGAGAGAGATGGTTAGGGATGAGCTAGCAAGGTGCAGGGACAGGTTATGATAGATTAGGGGGCTAAATCGAGCTGACAGGTTCCCTTTAAACCTAATTTGCATTTAAAGGGTCCTGACAGCGGATACAAACTGTGCAATCTGTAGGCAGAGTATATCATTGGCATTGGTTGTATGATCTCTGCCAGGTATGCTCGACTCTGAAACGTGGTGAGATTTCTGAAAAAGCACACTGTAATGCCTCTTTCACATATCCGTGGAAAAACGCATGCGCTCATATGTCCGTGTCTCCCACATGGTGGGTCATACGTGTGCTGTCCATGTGACATCTGGATAGCACACAGACAGAATGTTTATGTAAACTTACCAGGCTCTCCAGCTGGCTGACCCTCTCACGTCCGGGGCCGCTGATGCACTCAGTGCAGTGAATATCATACGAGCTTATTGAGTAGCCACGGAAGTGAGGACAGGCAGCGCTGGAGTCAGGCGAGTATTAAATTGTTTTTAAATTAAAAACTCTTACCTCATATCCGTGCACACAGATGACACACGGATTACATCCTTGTGCTGGATGCTTTTTGCATGGACCCATTGACCTGAATGGGTCTGTGCTGCTGCCCAAAAACAGACATGTCATGTCACTGTGTGAAGCACATGGACACACACATCTGCTCCACACGTAGACACGGTCTGTACATAAAAACAAACATACGAAAAAGAGCATTGATTAACATTTGTGAACGTGTGTCCGTGTCTCTAGCATGTGGCTGCATACCGGAGACACAGACATGTGAAAGAGGCCTAACAGGGGCACTGTAGACTACTTGGCTAGGCGAGTTCCCGTCAGCTTCCCAATGTCCTGGAGTAACAGGGCCCACTTTATATGACCACCTAGGCATAGATCTGTCAATACAGGGCATCAGGCAGGGAGAAGCTGCTGGAAACCCTGTCTGACTCAGGGGGCCTCTAATGGCCGCTTTACACGTCACAATATTGTTTTGATATTGCATACGATCTCACGGGAGCGCGCACGTTTTTTGGCACTTGTCCAAGATCGCATAGTAGATGTCACACAGGGAGATATTGGCAGGCAACGCAACTACGATGTCGTACGCCCCTTTTCCACGCTCTGTATGAGCAACCCAGGAAACGAACATTTGGAGTGAATACGGAAGTTGCACTCCAAATCGTAGTTGCGCTGTCACACAGCACGATCCTGCCACATCGCATATACAATATCGTACGGTTGAAGGGCTTGCACAATCTTCTTACAATATCGTATTTAGGTTGTTTTTGCGTCGCATTGCCCATTTACACGACACACTGCACGAACGATATCAACTGCAACGGCCACAACACGTGACTTGTTATCAATGCTGCGTTGCGATATCGCGACGTGTAAAGCAGCCCTAACAGAATTTCTTTAAGAAGCTCAAATTGAGTGACATGTTTTTGATTCCACATAATCACAGACTGGGAAGGGAATGGTATATTGATAGACTGGGGCAGACCAGTCAGGTCTACAGATGGTACAGTCACTGGCCCCTCTGCCTGTTACCCAAAGGCTCCTGTCTACACAGAGCAGCCGGACATGATGCGATTATTTCCACGTGGATCCTCGGTGTGTGAACATGATTCTATTGGATGAGGGTACTGTCCCCCTAAGTGTACAGAGCCTCGTACCTGCACCCAGCACCCCTGTAATTGTATGACACTATGGAGAACGAATAGCCATCAGGCTGTGCCCAGAGCGCACATGGTCAGCCGCCGGGGAATGGCACTGCCAAGACCTGGAGCAGCACCTCCTATACCGCCCTGCCAGGCACATACCGGGGCATAGACCGTCTGCTGCCCCGGATACCTCCCGGTAACCCCAGGCTGCGCCTCTAGCACGCAGTGACTGGAGTAACCCGGTGACATCAGCTGTGCCGGGACAATCGTGCGGTGCGGAAGAGGCGCAGCCTCCACTCACACTCCTCCTTGTCCTTTTAAATGTTCTGCGCCTGCGCAGTGCGGCCAAATCGGGACTTAGTTGTTACACAATCTGCTGAGCGTCTCTGCCCACTCTCATTTCGCTTGTGCTTCTCCAGGCTGAGCTCGGCTCCTTTCCCAGCCACACAATACACCGCCCAGCAGTCCTCCGTGTGCCCCTGCCTAGCACAAGAGCCCCAGCAGCTGCTGCAGCACCCCATTCATTCGGTGCCCCCTCCTGAACCTCATCACCATGAGTGGGGATACCAGTCAGAACGACTCACAGGTAGGTGCCCTCCCCTCCATGGCAGTGCCCCAGACATGACCACTGCAGGTGGCCTAGGGTCACCCCAGGATGGCTGACACATACTGTCATTCACTCCATGATGGTTGCCCAATCCCCCCAATGATTCCCCAAAGTACCCCCACTTGCCAGGGCGGTCCCCCATAGTGCCCCCTCCCAGAATGATTTCCCCCATAGTGCCCCCCTCACTCCCCAGGGTAGTCCCCCCATAGTGCCCTCCAGGATGGAGCTAAGGCTGTTTATTTCCTGCTCCATATAGTCTTTGTGACTGCTATGTATAGAGGCAGGGGTATCCTCGCCCCTCCAGGACCCCCCCCCAATTATTCCCTAACCTGGGGGGCACAGCCCCCCACTTGTTCCTGGGGGGTCCCTGTCCCCTGATGACCTCCTCTGGGGTCTACACACTCCTTTACCCCATGTTGTTCCCTCTCCCCCTAATGTCTTCTTGTTCTCCTCTCTCCGTAGATTGACGCGAATTTTCGAGCGAACGGTGAGTAATTGGGGTGACTGAGTGCTGGTGGAGTCCAATGTGGGGCCCCCGGGTGGGGTGGGGGGCCCCTGCTTTCCCGTCTCTCCCTTCCCCCTCCTCACTCTCCTTCCTCCTCTAGAAAGGGCAGACATGGCGTCCAGAGACTAAGTCCCGTCTCCTCGCTCACCGGCTCCTTTGTTCACCTCCAGCCCCTCACATCTCGCCCATCCAGGCTTACATCTGCCATTAAATGCGATATTCTGCTTCAGCCCGGCCCGAGCTCCCCGTTTCCCGCCTCCCCGGCCGCCAGAGACCTCGTTTTCCCCTGTGTTTTCCCGGTGTGAAAGTCGGCAATCAGGCGGTGGGGACTTAGTCTCTGCGCCATTTTCTTTTTCTCTGTGTCTGTGAGGGAGGCTGAGGCCTGGGCTGCGGGCTGACATGGCTGCTCCTCACACAACACAACACGGTACAACTTGTACACGTCCTCTAAATGCGTCATTATTGTCCCAGTCAGCAGACATTTATCATTTTATGTGTGTAATTACCTGTTCTTCGTGAGGAGAAACGTGGCTGCAGTAGAACTACAAGCTCCACCATCTCCTCAGCACAAATGGTCATAAGTGTGAAGTCTCCTACGATGTCCTAGTGTTCAGTCACCACCACAGCCCTCACAGCTTTCCCAGGCTCCTGAATGGCAGCTGCTCAACTTATATGCACAGTTTGGTACAAGCCTTATTCATGAGCATGAGAAAGCTGGGTCAGCCAGTAATGGCCGCCGTGTGAGTGGTCACCCAGCTCTCCCAATAAGATGATCTATTTATCAGTTGTGGCAAAATGGAGACTAATTTGTAGATTACAAAAGCTACAGGAGACGATATCGTGACTGGTCATTAAGGTTTCTGTATCGCCGTGTCTGGCAGTAGCGAATTTATGGACTCCCAATTTTCTGAGGTGTTCAAGAATGGCGAAGGGGGGGATTGTTTTCTTTAAGCAGAAACTACCTCAGGAAGTGTTTTGGGGGGGATGTAAGGTTTTTGAAGAGGATTGTCAGTTTTGTTTTATTTTTTCCACCAAGCAATTTTCAAGACCCTTTCAGGGTAGGAAACCAAATACTAATGATCAATTTCCATTCAATTAAAAGAAAGCAGTAACTTGGGGGGGCCTCTTTCACATGTCCGTGTCTCGTCTGTGCCTCATCCGTGCAGCCTCATGCCAGAGACACGGACACACGTACCCAAATGTTAATGTATGGACAGTTTCAGACGTCCATGATACTGCACAGACCGTGTCGCTGTGTGGAGCAGACATGTGTCTGTGTGCTCCACGTGGAGATATGTCCACTTCTGGGCGGCTGCACAGACATACAGACCCATTCAGGTCAATAGGTACAAGCCACGTACGTGAGCAAAGATATTTTTTTTAGTTAAAAAATATGAAGAATTTTAGGACGTTTTTTAAGCAGTTCTGAATGCAGCAAAACCTGAGGATCCTAAAGTAATTGACAGGAGATTAGCTATGATCTTGTCTGCATTTTTTGCACGTTTTTTTTGTGCGTTTTTTGATACCTGCGTTTTTGTTAAAGTCAAATAATTAACATGTCAATTCTTTCCCATCCGCACCAAAAACACAGGTATTTGACAGTTCTTGACACTTGCAAAAGCAGTGTGTGGGCACAGCGTTTCTGTGAAACACATTGGTTTTGCTGGGAATCAAAACCGCAGGAACAAATTAGCATACATCACCATAAAACCAATGGTTTTCTGCATGCAGAAACCGCAGGAAAAACGCAGCAAAAACGTCCTGTGGGCACATACCCTTATACTTGCCTGACTCCAGGGATGTCCTGTCTCTTTTTCATGTCCGGGGCACTGAGAACTGCAGCTGCCCCAGAAGTGAGAGGGACGGCTAAGTATACACAGTCATTCTGTCCGAGTGGTATCTGGATGTTACACGTATGTCACACGATGCGGACACACGGGCACATAAAAAGGCCCCTCGCATGTGCCTTTTTGTCACAGATGTGTGACCGAGGCTTTAATCTGCAGGTTAATAACGTTTTGACCCTGCTTGTCACCCACACTTCGAGCCCCGCTTCCAGGAGGAAATTAATTTTAAGCTTTTCGGCAGCATTCAGGTTCCTGTCTGGGAGGACACCAGCCTTGTTCAGTCACCCCTCAGTGTATAGAGTTTGACCACCACTCAGTATTAGGGTGCATACTCATGATCAGTATACACAGCGTTTTGGACGCAGCGTCTTGTTGCTGCATCCAAGACACTGCATAGTACAGTATAAGCATAATGGATGGTTTCAAGAAATCCCATCCTCACTACGCTTAACCCGACCGCAGCGTTCTTTCAGCTGCGGTGCGGGTTGCTGACATTCCGCTCCTCTGCAGCATGTTCATTTCATGCGGCGGAGTCAGAAGCTTCTCCCATTGGGTGACTGCAGGGAGAAGCCGCCCTGCACCTGCCACACATGGTCTCCCTGCGGGCACCCGCAGCCTCACTCAGGTCCGAGGAGCTGTGTCCAACACGCAGCTCCTCTGGACCATGAGCACACAGCCTTATAGCTGGCTGCCAGTGCGGAGGGCGCTTTTACAGCCGCCACTCGCTATACACTGGTTTGTGACGAAACCTGTGACACTACCAGCACCCCAATGACTGAAATCTGAACCCTGACATGAGTAATAAAGTACATTTCCTCCCAGCAGTGAGACTCTAAGGCTGGGTTCACACACACCGTATTTCAGCATTTACGCACCGCTATTTTAAGGATGCGCAAATGCAGTGAAACGCATTGACGTCAGCTGTCCCAGCCAAGTCAATACATTTCACTATTTTTCATTCACATATTGCACTTTTTACGCATTTGCTTTAGGGCTGAAAACCAGATGCGTAAAAATAGTGAACATGTCTATTGTTTTTTAGCGCTCTTCATCTGTGCTTTTTACTCACTTTGCGTGCTCCCCCGGAGATCTCTCTTCATCCCGACACTCTAGGACCTTAGACAGCACCATGTGATCGGGCGAAGTCACCCACTCGCATGGTGCTGCAGGGTCCTGGAGTGCGTGCTCACTGTGGCCCGGTGGGGATGAAGAGAAATCACCAGGGGAGCGCTGCGAGGTAAGAAAAGCGCAGCGGCGTTCACACGCATAATGCTTCGGTCTGTGAGGATCCATTCTTGGGGCAGTTTTGCACCAAAAACGTATCCTCCCAAAACGCAGCAAATATGCTGTGTGTGAACATAGCCTAAGTGCGGGCACTAGTCATGGTCAGAACACTTAGGCTGCATATTAAACCCATATCTGCAGATTAATAGCATTTTTTTCCACGTGACAGGTTCCCTTTAAGTTATGTGCACACTGTCGTTTTCTGGCATTTTAAAGGCTGTCCCACTCATAAAAACTACAGAAAAAACGCGTCCTATTAATTTCTAAGGAGAAAAAGAAAATGAACCTGCTGTTCAGGCTATTGAGCGTCTTTTAACCACTTCAGAAATTCAAATGACACCAATTGTTTAGAAAGAAGTGAGTAAACGCATCTTCAGGAGGCTTTTTTTTTTTTTTTTGAGGGTCAGGAAGATACTACATACTGCACTTTACAATAGAATTCTATGGGAATGCTGAGACAGTGCTTTTTTGTGGATTGTTTTCTTAAGCGGTTTCGCCTTAGAGCTGTGTGGCCACGCTGTGTATTTGGTTGTAAAAATATTAGAATGTGACAGTCCTCAGTGGTTGATACCTTTTAATGGCCAACTGAAAAGATGGTAAGAAAAAGCAAAATTTCTGCACCAACTACGCGTCTACTGGTAGGTAAAAAAACGCATCAAGTTTTTGGTTTGTATTTGGTGTGGGGTTTCTTTTCTTAGCTTGTGCTTTTTTTTATATGACTACAATGGCTGGAGGTGCAGAAAAATACAGATCCATAATTGACATGCTGCGTCCAAAATCAGTACCAAATACACAAGGTATTCTGAACTCTCAGACTTTGCCGGCTGCAGGATAAACATGGAGATTTGATGCACCAAGTACGTGTTCGCACAAAGCCTAAAGGATAATGGATTTTAAAAAGTAAACCATTCAAGCTGGAATAATATGGGTGAAACACTCGGGATTAGAAGCTGCCAGAGACAAGTGACTCCTAAACTGCATCGGCTTGAAAAATGGAAGTTTTTGAATGCTGGAAAAACCATTTCTATTCTTTTAAAAATCATCTAGAAGCATTTCCAATTGTTTTTATGAAGCAAATCTGCTCCCAAAATCTCTGTGTATTGCCTGAATAGTACTTCAGTCACTGCTGTAAGTCACCAAGGTGTGTAACAGAGATCATTCTGCAATTATATTATTAGGGTAATCCAGAGTGCAAACATACCAGATTATCATAAAATCCAGACTAACCTGTGACGTGTACTGAGCTCTCTGCCCTTGTAGTGTTGGCAGTACAGGTGCACCTCCACTCATCCACTGCAGCTCTTCAGGCTTTTTGTGCTGGACTCTCATGATTTTCCTTCCAGTCCAGCACTAAAATTGTTGTCGCCTGCCAAATTCTGAATGGAGACTATACTATAATCCTAGGTGTGAAGGGCACTTTGCGTCAATCTAAGCTTTAGGTATCTTGTAATTTAGTGCTTTCTTACTGTGTCGGTGTATATTGGATACCTAGAGGAATATGCTACTGGCTTATAGAGCTAATGTGAATATGGCAAAGTTGTTTTGCTGCAGGGACACACTGAGGGGGCACCATTCTGGAAGGGTCTTGACTAATTTACAATAATGTAAGAAAGTCACTTTTGTATCATACAGTAACTATTGCTTTGTCTGGTTGATGAGGAGATTTTGTCCAGTTTTACACATCTGACTTGTTAAGGGTTGCCATGCCCAGACTGGCCGCTAGTCTCTTGACCCCAAGTTCGACGGCCTCATAATATGAGAAGCTGTTTGTGGGGTTCAGGTCAGGCCTTGCGACTGTAGAGTATTCAGGCCATGAAAGAGATGTGTGAAACATTCCTTTTTATACATGACACATATGCTGCCAGGTAAGGTTATTTTCTTTTCTTCAGAAAGTCTGTTTATGTATAGTTAGCATTCTCCTAACATAGAAATAGCTGCCATTATGTTAGATGCAAATTCTTGTGGAGAAGACATTGACTAAGGCTACTTTCTTATTACGCTTTACCATGTGTCCAGTAGTCCCATCGGGACATGCGTCTAAAAACTGGCTTTGTGGTGCAGATGGAGTTGTCTTGCACCATTTTCGGGATTATACATTTTCTGCGGGCGGACACCCGAATGTGTAACTGCGTTCAGGTGTCCGCCTGCAGAACTGGAAAATGGTGCAAGACCGAGCACACGTTGACTGTGTCTGCACCGTTAAAGTTAATGACCCCATCAGTGCATACATCCGAAGCCTGTTTTTGGACGTTAGCCCTGACTGGACTACTGAACGCATGCAAAAGTGCATTATGAAAGCACCCTAAGGCTGAAAACATTTCTGTTGACTGAAAATCTGGTGGTCTTCTGTGTACAGGCTAGGTGTGGTGCCATATTTTACCAGGTAGCAGTGTACAAAGAGCCAACTTGGACTTTGCACTATCATATATTCTCCACCACTTGGCCTTGACGATGCCTAATAGACAATATTTGTAGGATTGTGGCTTCTTGTCCTTTCAGACAAACAAGTATCTTTTGACTCAAGTTCTTAATGACAAGTAGCATATGCCCCCTGCTCCCACCTCGTGGATCGAGCTCTTCAATTTGAGAACGCCAACACGTGTTCACAAAAGTGTTGGCTCTTTGATGTAATTGCCATCTGTCATGTATGAAGGTCTTGTACAAGTTTATAATTTCCTAAAAGGCAGGCATGGCTTTTTGTGATTGACCTTGAACATGCAGATTAACCCCTGATGGTTAGCACTTTGTCTCTTGGTATTATTTATCAGTTTTAATTGGAGCTTTGATAGGGTCTCCCACCTCGGACATTTTATTGCTGCTCTGTGGAATATATACATAACCTTAACGAAAGGATTTTTTTTTATGTTGGACAATATATCAAAGTCTATTAAACAACCTATTCGTAAAAAGCCGCTCTGGTTGTGACAAGTGACACTGAATGCATTTACTAAAGCAGTGGCCATTGCATGCTGGTGTGGGTATTCTAGCAAGTCTGTAGGTGCAATTAGGCTGTGTATCTGATGACGTCTTTATATGGATTCTGCCTGGAAAAAGCATGCCATAGATGAATATATTGACAAGCAATGTCTAACTTACATTTCTGACACATGATACATGCACAATATGCTTGCTCACTGTGGGGTAGGTGCTCAGAAGAAAAAAAAAATAGCAATTTATAAAAGATAATGTTCAGCACACAGAGGAATGTCCAGATAGTACAGGAGTGATTTATAGCTCGGGTGTGTATTGACGCTTTGGTTGACCTATTTTTCATCAGGAAAGTCTCCTCAGATATACAACATTTCGGCCTATGACTCTTCATCAAGTAGTTTTGAAAGTTAGAAAGACCTGCACTTTAGAAGGTATGAGGTCATTAGCCTGCATGTTAGGAGAAGATGGCAGCGGAGGGGACCTAGTCATATTTTTGTGCACGTTATGTCTTCTGTCACTTTAGGAAACCTTAGAGTACCGTCACACCTGGCGACGGCACTGCCGATTTCTTAGGCGACGTAGAGACGTGGCCTATCTGCGCCGATATCGCCCCTGCATTGCCTAATGTAAAGGGGCGATGTCGGCGCTATATATCGCCTCTGAGTGGTCGCCTGGTTTTACATCAGTGCTCTGAAACCAGGCGAGCACTCGGGCGATGTGTAGACATCTCCCCATGTTACTGGGTGGACGGCGATCTGACAGGCGATGGGAGCCATAGACTCCCATGTTACAGCATTGCCGCTGGGATTTTTAGACACCCCAGCGGCGATGCCGCCTGTCAAATCGCCGGTGCGTCGGCGGAGGTGTCTCCGCATGTAAACATGTGACGCTGGCGGGGCGCCAAGAAGGTGCGCGCTCCCGCCCGTCGCCAACGACATCTCCGGCGACGTCACCTGGTGTGACGGGCCCCTTACAGTGTTTAAAAGTGACAATTCTTCAGTCTGCTTTCTTTAAAAAGTCGCACGCTCTCCATACTTGACATACATCAGAGGTGTGGAGTCGGAGTTGGCGTCGGTACAAACTCAGACTCCTAAAATATAGAATAAATTAAAATGCAATGCAGAATGTTCTGAATATTATGTTCTATCTAAATATCTTGATTATTGTATCATAATAATGATTAAAAGCCTTATGTCACTATTGCACTACAGTACATTTATCACTTAAAGGGACACTGTCAGGTCACTTTTCAGTATGATACTAATATTACCCTTGAATAGTGCCTGGGCAAAGCTTTTAAAAACATGTACAATCATTATTCTAACATTTGTAGTTTCCATATTATCAGCATTGTCAGACCCTGCAGAGAGCATCTGCATTCGTCCTGTCCCATTATAAGCAGAGACGATTGGTCCTATGCTGTATAAACTGTCATGTATTTATGCACTCTCTGAGCAGTTCTCTACTCCCTTCCACCCTTTGCTAAGGCTGCCTTCACACTTGCGTTTGTGTCTGCATGCGTATAGCATGCAGACGCAAACGCAGTGCAACGCAGCACATACTTATGTGAACGCAGCGGAGAATCTCCGAATGCGTTCACATTAGTATGGTGCCCAGGCAGCCAATCAGCTGTCTCTGGGAGCGGCTGGGAGGAGGAGATCAGTGGTGGAGATCCCCTCATCCTGGCCACAGCTGATCTCCCGCCGGTGTCAGCGCGGGAGATTTGAAGATACAGCTGATCTGACAGCTGTTAAAATCTCCCGCGCCGGCACTGGGGGAAGGGTCGTGTTTGTAGGAGACTGGGAGGAAACGACCAGTTTTGATTTACATGCACAAACACATCCCCTAGACTTTCTCCTTCAGCTGCAAATATATGATATCTAGGTAACTGCAAAATGTTGACCGCAAGTATATTGCAAATTGTTAACATTTTGCAGCCTAGATACACATATGACTTATAGCAAAAGCCCGGACAACCTCTTTAAAGTCTTTCCGGCCTTTCAAAATGTTTTCTCTGAAACTGCGCAGGAGTCAAAGACTACATCGCTGCAATAATGCTGCCAAACTCGGATTTATGCAGCCTGTTCTTGAAGTCCTTCACATGTGTCCACACAGAAGTTGGTAGTATGTTATCTCCTAATTGGTCAATCCTTATCAAATATTCAAATATCTGAATTCCTTTCTTAATAAGCTGCATGGAGCGTGGGCGCCATCTAGTGTATAACAGACAACATAACATTTCAAATTAGAATGTATAAAAAGAGAAAAGTTGTGATATTTAACTCTATAAATTCCATCCTCAACACATGGTGCAATGTGATGCTGAGAACCGTGACTTTTATGCCGCTATAAATGATCCAGCCAGTGAACAAACCAGTGTTTGGCTAGTTTGTCGACTGAATGTTAACATGTTTACAGGGACCAATAACCAGGAACCTGTGTTGTCATGATCAGTCATGTACTGTTAGGGTTCATTTACACAAACCATTCAATTAGGGACACATTTTAGTTTCAGAGAAGTCAGGACCCACAGTGAGTACGGTAATCATACAATAATATAGGACCTAGCAAATAAGGAATAAATCTTCTGGCTAATTTACAAAGCTCAATATGTAATCAATGGGTTCTGTTTATGCGTATCCATAGACTGCCAGCCATTAGCAACACATCCGCTGATCAGTATGTCTGGGAAGACCCCCTCCCAAAGTGAGAGAAGGTTTCTAGCACTTAAATCCCATTCACAATGCCCTATGGTAGAATCTCACATAGGAATCAGCAGGATTTACCTTTCAAAGCAATTGCTATGGGAATGTAGGTAATATAAAAGTTGTATGAAATGTTAAATTGATGTCTTAGCCACATTTTTCTTACCTGCAAATGAGCTGTTCAGATCTATGGTCAGGACACTGACCTGCATGAGAATCTGCCACCAGAGCTTATTATAAATGAAAATGTTATCAGTGTGAGACATGTAATGACTGACAGTCTGCAGTAAGATCAGACCTAACACAGTGCAGCAGGAGTGAACTTTGTCTCATTATACACATTTGGAGCAGCTTTTGTCATTTCATAGTGCTGGCAGCTCATCTGCAGAGCAGTACCTGATAGTTAGGCTTCGGTTTCACTGGTGTTTTCAATGGACAAGTGCAATCTGATGAAACATCGGATGGCAACCTGCACTGTTGTTAAACAATAAAACAGTGTCTTTCTGCAATTTTTTTATTCTTAGCAAAAATTGTGCCTAGGAAAAAATTGCAGCATCCTGTGTTCGGCACTGAGTCTCAAATCAAGTGTATGGGGGCGTGTGAAATATCGCACTACATTCAGATGTTATCCGATGGCAGTGCGATATACGCTGAGGCCAGGAATGCAAGAGATGGGGAGATTACCGTATATACTCGTGTATAAGCCGAGTTTTTCAGCACAAAAAATGTGCTGAAAAGTCCCCCCTCGGCTTATACACGAGTATATACGGTAATCATAAAAAAAAAAATATATACCCGTCTGTATACAGCCCCCCCCCCCCCCCCGTGGTATACCGGGCCCCCCCTGTGGCAACCTGTAAAGGAAGCGATGATTATACTTATCGGGTCGCTGTCGCCGACGCCGCCGCTCTGTCACCGTCCGTCACCGCGCTCCTCCTGGTCTTCATGCTTCCTTCACCGTCGCACAGGAAATGACGTCATTTTCTGTGCGCCTGTGAAGGAAGCATGAAGACGGGAAGGAGCGCGGTGACGGATGGTGACAGAGCGGCGGCGTCGGCGACAGCGACCCGATAAGTATAATCATCGCTTCCTTTACAGGTTGCCACAGGGGGGGCCCGGTATACCAGGGGGGAGGGCTGTATACAGCCGGGTACCGCTGTATACAGCGGGAGCTGCTGTATACAGCGGGGGCTGCTGTATACCCCTCTGGGGCTGCTAAATACCCCTCTGGGGCTGCTGTATACCCTCTGGGGCTGCTGTATACCCCTCTGGGGCTGCTGTATACCCCTCTGGGGCTGCTGTATACAGCTCTGGGGCTGCTGTATACCCCTCTGGGGCTGCTGTATACCCCTCTGGGGCTGCTGTATACAGCTCTGGGGCTGCTGTATACCCCTCTGGGGCTGCTGTATACCCCTCTGGGGCTGCTGTATACCCCTCTGGGGCTGCTGTATACCGCACTGGGGCTGCTGTATATAGGGGCTGCAATACCACTTGGGCTGCAATACCACTGGGGCTGCTGTATATAGGGGCTGCTGTATACACCACAGGGGCTGCAATACCACTGGGGCTGCTGTATACACCACTGGGGCTGCAATACCACTGGGGCTGCTGTATACAGGGGCTGCAATACCACTGGGGCTGCAATACCACTGGAGCTGCTGTATATAGGGGCTGCTGTATACACCACTGGGGCTGCAATACCACTGGGGCTGCTGTATACAGGGGCTGCAATACCACTGGGGCTGCTGTATATAGGGGCTGCTGTATACACCACTGGGGCTGCAATACCACTGGGGCTGCTGTATATAGGGGCTGCAATACCACTGGGGCTGCAATACCACTGGGGCTGCTGTATATAGGGGCTGCAATACCACTGGGGCTGCAATACCACTGGGGCTGCTGTATATAGGGGCTGCAATACCACTGGGGCTGCTGTATATAGGGGCTGCTGTATACACCACTGGGGCTGCTGTATATAGGGGCTGCAATACCACTGGGGCTGCTGTATATACCACTGGGGGCTGCTGTATATCATACTGCTGGGGCCTGTATACCACTGCTGGGGGCTGTATACCTGTGCTGGGGTCCACCCTCGGCTTATACGCGAGTCAATAGATTTTCCCAGGTTTTGGGGGCAAAAGTAGGGGGGTCGGCTTATACACGGGTCGGCTTATACACGAGTATATACGGTAATCTCCCTCTCCTCTGTACTTGTGATCTCCGGATCGGATCACAGGAGCATGACACTCAGCTCATACTCGCAGCAGAGCAGGGGCCAAGTGTCATATCGCATCCGATCCATCACACTGTTGGAACCCCGGCCTAAGCAACACAGTACCTTGTCTCATTGCAAACACATGCAGTGATGTCAGCTCTGCTGTACCGACACACTGGCTGCCTGTGAGATGGAAGTTGAAGCACTATTATGCAGCGCTTTACAGAGATTACCTCTCTCGCCACAATCTAAATTCCCTATCCATATATCTTTGGAGTGTGGGAGCAAATCCAGGCAAATGGGAGAATTTACAAACTCCTTGGAGATGATATCCTTGGTGAGATCTGAACCCAGGACCCCCGATCTACAAAGCAACAGTGCTGACCACTGAGCCACTGTGGTGTATTTTAGTACTAAAGAGGTGAACATTCTGTAATTACTGTGTTGGCTTTGACTTCTTTGCAGAGTTGTGTGTGATTATGAGAGTAGACTGTCTGTCATTACATGTCTCCCACTGGTAAATCACCATCATTTAAACAAGCTCTGGATTTTCGGGGAGATCAGTGTCCGGCTCATAGATTTTAACAAACCATGTGCATAAAAGGAAAATATCGATTTCTGTGGAATAAATAATATCAGGTATCATTTTATCCAACTCTCTATGATTTATATGCCCATGTAGACTGCTTAGGAGCACAGATCCTACTGATACATTGCACTTGCCATCTTAAAGGGAACCTGTCACCTCGAATTAACCCCTTGACCTATCTCTAGCTGTCCCTACACCTTCTTAGGTGCTCCCTAACCATCCCTCTCTGCTGTAAATGTGCCCTGTAAAGATGAAGAAAAATGACTTTGAACTTACTGGAGGTCGCTCAGTCAGGCGACTGGAAAGGTGGCTCCAGGCTCCATTGTCCCCTCCTCACTGCTTCACCGCATGCCCTGCTGGGCGGCATAATTTTTACTTCATCTTCTCCTGTATTTGCAATCTCCGGCACACTTTTCCTCCTATGATACCCGGCTTCAATATGCGCATGCGCGGAGTCGGCCGATCACGTGAACCGGCCCATAATGCACCAGGGCCGATCACGTGATCGGGCCCATAATGTATCGGGCCGCATGTGACATACTGGCTGGTGCATCATAGGAGGAAAAGGGCGGGAGATTCCAAATACAGGAAGAGATGAAGAAACACTTATGCCGCCCAGCAGGGCGTGCGGGGAAGCAGCGAGGAGTGGACAATGGAGCCTGGAGCTGCCTTTCCAGTTGCCTGACTGAGCGACATCCAGTAAGTTCAAAGTCATTTTTCTTCATCTTTACAGGGCGGATTTACAACAGAGAGGGATGGTTAGGGAGCACCTAGAAAGGTGTAGGGACAGCTAGAGATAGGTCAGGGGGTCAATTCCAGATGACAGGTTCCCTTTAAAAGGAATCTAATGAAACTGGTTGCATAAAGGAACTTGGGAGAGAAAAAGTATACTGTATATATTAATTATTTTTTATACATATGAGTAAGTTCCATATAGTTGGTTCAACTTACTACAATGGTTCTAGTTAACCTTTTTACGACTGACGTATATACACCATGTCCCTCCAATTGTTGGGAGCTGAGCCTGCATCTTTCCCTGCTCTTCATGGCTGATTTAATTAGTCATCAAGTGACTCTAACTTGCTGGTGGATTTTGGATCCATTTGCAGCTGTTAACCACTTAGATGCCTTTGTTAATAACTGACAGCAGGATTTAACATGCACTTACAGGAAAAGTGTCAGTAATTGTGGGGCGCCGATGGGTTGTCATGACAACCGGAGTCAGCTGATTACATCTGTCTGTCATCATGATCCTCCTATGAACACGTGCTGTGAGACGGCATTCATAGGAGATGGTGATTTTTGCGATACAGAGCAGGGCTGATACTGATGAACTGCTCTGTATAGTGATCAGACAATCGCAGCTTCAAGCCCCCCAAAAGGAACTACTAAATCCAGTAAAAAAAATAAATAAATAGTTCAAATCACCCCCTTTAACAATGAAAAAATGCAAATTTGGTATTGCCAGATTCAGTCTGACTTATTAAAATATATATAAAAAAATCAAAACGGCAGAATACAATTTTTTTTTTTTTTTTTTTGCTCGCCACAACATTATAATAAAAGGCAAACAAAATATTGTATCTACCCCAAAATGGTGTCTGCAAAAATGTCATCTCAGGACGCAAAAAATAAGCCATCGCACAGCCCCAGATCTTGAAAATGGAAACATTACTGGTCACTTTTTATTTTATTGTTTTTGGGGTTTTTTTTCATACTGCCAAGTTAGTTTCCCCCATATAGTGAACATGACAAATAAATGTAGAAACCCACAGTTGTAGAATTGTATTTTTTTTTTTTCTATTTTACTACACTTGGGAGTTTATTTTCCCGTTTTCCAGTACATTATATGGTAAAATAAATTATGTCATTCAGTAGTGCAACTTGTCCCGCAAAATTTTTGTGGGATTGGACTTAAGGTACTGTCACACGCAGCAATATTGCTAGCAATTTCACTGACAATTTGCTGGTTGCAGGGAAATCATGGACACATTGTTCCATTTTGTTGCCGTGTACAAATGGAACAATGAGTCCATGATTTCACTGCAACCAGCAAATTGTCAGTGAAATTGCCTAGCAATATTGCCGCGTGTGACGGTACCTTTAAGCTTTCTTAAAGGGATGCTGTCACCCCCAAAACGCATGTAAACCTATTAAAACCTGTCCCTAGAGCATATTAACACTATCCCTACACTCTTTTTACCTCCTAAAAGCATTAAGTGACATTGAATAAAAACGTTTTATAAGTACCTGATTAGTGCTGATAATGAGTGACTATGCTATTCATAGTCACTCATCAAGACTGCCCCTCTGCTTCATAGCACGCCTGAATAGGCGTGATCTACATCCAGGATTCAAATTCGTGCCTCCCCGCTGTGCCCTGTGTCGTAGGAGGCTGCAGTGTGGCTGGTGACGCGATCCGCGTCATTCCCGGCGCCTGGTGACGTATTTAGACCGGCGCCGCGCTGTTAGCTTCAAAATGCGCACTGCGCATGCCCAATGCGCATGCGCAGTGCGCATTTTGAAGCTAACAGCGTGGCGCCGGTCTAAATACGTCACCAGGCGCCGGGAATGACGCGGATCGCGTCACCAGCCACACTGCAGCCTCCTACGACACAGGGCACAGCGGGGAGGCACGAATTTGAATCCTGGATGTAGATCACGCCTATTCAGGCGTGCTATGAAGCAGAGGGGCAGTCTTGATGAGTGACTATGAATAGCATAGTCACTCATTATCAGCACTAATCAGGTACTTATAAAACGTTTTTATTCAATGTCACTTAATGCTTTTAGGAGGTAAAAAGAGTGTAGGGATAGTGTTAATATGCTCTAGGGACAGGTTTTAATAGGTTTACATGCGTTTTGGGGGTGACAGGATCCCTTTAAAGAAGATGGTGTGTGCACATAGCCTTAGAACCACAGCACCCTGACCCTCTCTGCAAAGACCTTCATAATACAGTAGTGCTGATGTCTACCCCAACAGCTTTTCAGTGCTCTGCACCCCAGTTTCATTCTTTGTGTTTTTGTTCCCATGGTCCCTCTACTAGTCAATTGTGTTGATATTTCTAAACATAAATAAATTAAAAGTTATCAATTGCAATAAAAATGTACGAAGACTACAAGTCAAGTAGAAAATCACCTATGTTTCTGATAATTTTACTTCATCACTATAATGTGTTTGTCTGGGACTGCACAATTGACAGATCTACGGTATTCAAGTTTTCATATAAAGGAAAACTGTCAGGTCAAAAATCCATATGACACTAATATCATTTCTAATTCCTCATTCTAAACTTTCTATTGATGTATTTCTTTTATTTATATTCCCATCCTATCTTCTGTAAACCTCAAATAAAGAGATTCCTTCTATCTGTCACTCACAGTGAATGATCCACTTAGTTCTCTGCTGTCCTCTCCCCATGCATGAATATGCATGCCACATACTCTCATCACTACACAGGACATCAGTGGGGGGAGGAGCGGTGTTCTCCTCTCTGCTGTCTGTGTTTGCAGCATTACAAGAGGTCAAATACAACACAGAAACTGTCACAGCAGGGATACCTGCTTAGAGACACAAATGGAGTCTAGATAAGGCAGATCTGTAATGACTTTCTCCCTCCCATGTCCTCAACAGAACAGGAGCTACAGAAACCTGACACTGCACTGTTAGCAAAGGGTGGAAGGGAGTAGAGAACTGCTCAGAGAGTGCATAAATACATGACAGTTTATACAGCATAGGACCAATCGTCTCTGCTTATAATGGGACAGGACGAATGCAGATGCTCTCTGCAGGGTCTGACAATGCTGATAACATGGAAACTACAAACTATAGAATAATGATTTTACATGTTTTTAAAAGCTCTGCCCAGGCCCTATTCAAGGGTAATATTAGTGTCCTACTGAAAATCACCTGACAGTGTCCCTTGAAAAAGACAATTCTGTATATTCCCCGAAGTTTATATTGGTGAGATGATCTAAGCACAAGCTCCTGCTACCTGACCCTATTTTTTGAGCCCTTCTTCCCTGGACCAGTGAGGGGCGTGATGCTTTAAATGTCACTGTAATCCACTAAGTGTCCAGTCTGTTGAGCACACATCTTCTGCACACACAGCAGTTGCCTAATATCTACTACTTACCTTTTTTTTTTTCGTTTTTAGACTTTGGTGTGGGAGTTATATCTTTTTCAAGGCCATTAAACTTGTGTACCTCATTTTCCAGACAAAATGAACTAGAAAATGACATGTAAGGCTGGTTTCACACTGGCATCTGTGTCTGCATGCGTATGGCACGCAAACGCAGCTATACTAATGTGAACGCAGCGGAGAATCTCCGCATGCGTTCACATTAGTATGCAGCCTGACCAGCCAATCAGCTGTCTCGGGGGCGGCTGGGAGGCGGAGATCAGCGGTGGAGATCGCCTCCTCTCGACACAGCGGATCTCCCGTCGTTGTCAGTGCGGGAGATTTGAAGAAACAGCTGATCTGACAGCTGTTTTAATCTTCCACGCTGACACCATATAGGTGATATCGGTGCAGGAGATAAGAAACAGCTGATCGCTGCTTCTCCCGCGCCAGCATCACCTATTCGGTGATCAGCGGCTGCCACCGGGAGAGATTTCAATATGATCCGCAGCATTCTCCTGCGCTGTCATGCGGAGGACACTGCGGATCCATTGACTTCAATGCGTGGTTTGTGCGCTTGTAGGAGCTTGCAGATAAAACAAGCGCCCGCGAACGCACAAAAAAATGCAACAAGCTGCGTTCAGAGAGAGCTCGGAGGGCACACAAATTATGCGCATCCAAAAGCAACCGAATGCAGCCAAACGCCGCCACATGCGTTCCCATGTTCCCTAAGGGTATGGACACACATCAGAGTATAAAAACTGTCCGATTCTCGGATCCGAGAGTCGGACAAGTGTCATCTGACTTTTGGTCAGTGTGGCTTGCGAGTGCTGTCCGAGTGCAATCCATTTTTTTCCTCAGCAGCTATTTACTGTATAATCATTTACAGGAATATTTTGTACAATTGTCTGAGCTACAGAATGGTAATGTATCAGTTAAAACTCGCATCAGACTCTGATGGTGCGAGTGCGGTCCGAGTGCAATCCGTGTTTTTTGTTGGACCCATAGACTTGCATTGGTGAGTCTCGTCCGTGACTTGCATAGAATCGCAACATGTTGCGATTGACTCGGAATCCGAGAATCGGATGCAGAAAAAGCGTACGAGACTCGGAAATGTGCTCTCGGACATTAGTTAACATTGGTCTGAGAGCAATGCGATTTTTCCGCACAGTAAACTCGGACGACTGTACTGATGTGTGTCCGAGCTCTAAGAGCAGATGTCTTCCTGCATACCCCTCATCCATACACCTATCTTCTATGAATTCTTCCTTTCTCCCAAGTCTGAGAATTCTAAAAAAGCAATGTGCACTAGGGTGTCCGACATTAAAATAATCCCTCCAGGGTGTCAGGTAGTTGGGAACAATTATTAAAGCGAACCTGTCACCCCCCGTGGACATCAAAAGCTATAATAGCCACCTTCTGCAGCACTAAGGCTGCATTCAGGGAAGGTGGCTATATGCTTTTGATGCCCTATATTCAGTCAAATATGAAGTTATATAAAGCCTTACACTTAAGACCGGGAGGCGGGGTTTCGCGCTCCTCCGACCCGCCTCCTCTTGTCAATCATTCAGGTCGCCTGCTGCTGCCTCCCCTCACAGTCGTTCATGAACGCGCGGCTCCGTTCTCCTCTATGGAGCCGCGCATGCGCTGTGCACCGGGTGTCCAGGAAGTCGTCGGGCTGCGGGCGCAGCCCGACGACTTCCTGGACACCCGGTGCACAGCGCATGCGCGGCTCCATAGAGGAGAACGGAGCCGCGCGTTCATGAACGACTGTGAGGGGAGGCAGCAGCAGGCGACCTGAATGATTGACAAGAGGAGGCGGGTCGGAGGAGCGCGAAACCCCGCCTCCCGGTCTTAAGTGTAAGGCTTTATATAACTTCATATTTGACTGAATATAGGGCATCAAAAGCATATAGCCACCTTCCCTGAATGCAGCCTTAGTGCTGCAGAAGGTGGCTATTATAGCTTTTGATGTCCACGGGGGGTGACAGGTTCGCTTTAAAGACTTTATTGTAACTTTGGCATATAAAGATTGTAGAGGAGTAAAGGGTTCATAATAGGGAAGGTGGGGACTCCTAAGTGGTCACTCAGTACAAGCTTCTTGCTGAATGTGTGTAATGTGGAGAACCATGCAAACGTGGGTTTCTATTTCTGGTGCCCATGCTGAGCCGTGTACATGATGGGATTTGAAGTATCCTCCTTGTAGTTTGCTATCTCTTTAGTATACTGCAACTAGATTACTGCCCATAGTCCTCCTGCGATATTCCCTGAGCTACATGTTGGAATTTTTACTGATCAGCTGTATTGTTAGGAGCTGTGATTATTAGTCCATGCCTGCTTCTGCATGTAGTAGTAATTTTGGATCATCAACATACTGACATTTAGGAGGAATACAATTAGTAGGTCTGGGCTTACACTACATAAAAACTAGTATAAATTTCTGCAAGTTAGCTATAATAGAAAGCCATCAGGGTACTCCGTCTATTCAACCTTGTTTTATGCTTGCTGACTGGGCCAAGTGCTCTTGCTCAACCCTGTCCTCAGAAAGCCTACAATGGCTCACAAGCAATAGTACTACACTATGTATTGTGTCTCCTCACAAGACGATTAATGGTATGGCTGGCTGATGGATGCTGTGAGATGTTCTTACCAGGGCTGTGGAGGAGTCGGTAACACAAACCACCGACTCTCCACTCCTCAATTTCTCTGACCACGACTCTGACTCCCTCGTGCATGGCTCATATTTAAATGATTAATTTATTTATTGTAGTACTGTGTGAACACATATTAATAATTATGATACTATAATCAAAATATTTAGATAGGACATAATAATAATATTCAGCACATTCTGCATTAAACTACTGTACCCAATTTATTCTATATTTTAGGAGTCTGTCCATTTTTTTACAGACTCCACCAAAATGGACACTGACTCTGACTCCGCAGTCCTGGTTCTTACCTCTGTATCCCCAGAATAGGGAACAGACAGGACCTGCACAGATTCAGCTTCTGTGAAATCCAATGTAAAATCACAGCGTCCGCATAACTCAAGACTCGTTTTTTGGGGGCCGGACACAGTAAAATGCTTCTTGATGGTGAAATACTGCGACTATCTAAAGCCACTGATGTCATTGCTGCTGGTCAGTAACTGATGCCAAGAAACTGATTCACTAGCCAAGAAAATGTGGTCTTAAAGCGAACCTGTCACCCCCCCGGGCATCAAAAGCTCTAATAGCCACCTTCTGCAGCACTAAGGCTGCATTCAGGGAAGGTGGCTATAGCCTTTTGATGCCCTTTGTAGTCTGAAATATGAAGTTAGGTAAATGCTTACTCTTAGAAAGAACAGAGACCGGGAGGCGGGGTTTCACGCTGCTCCGGCCCGCCCCCTCTTGTCAGTCATGGTGCTCGGCTGCTGCTGCCTCCCATGACTGTGTAAAATGAACGCGCGTCTCCGTTCTCATGCACGGAGCCGCGCATGCGCTGTGTGCCCGGTGTCGATGACTTCCTGGACACCGGGCACACAGCGCATGCGCGGCTCCGTGCATGAGAACGGAGACGCGCGTTCATTTTACACAGTCATGGGAGGCAGCAGCAGCCGAGCACCATGACTGACAAGAGGGGGCGGGCCGGAGCAGCGTGAAACCCCGACTCCCGGTCTCTGTTCTTTCTAAGAGTAAGCATTTACCTAACTTCATATTTCAGACTACAAAGGGCATCAAAAGGCTATAGTCACCTTCCCTGAATGCAGCCTTAGTGCTGCAGAAGGTGGCTATTAGAGCTTTTGATGCCCGGGGGGGTGACAGGTTCGCTTTAAGGCCACGTCACACGTAACAATATCGCTGCCGATATCGTTCAAAAGTCACGTGTTCTGTGACGCTTGAACGATGTCGAAACGACATCGTTGCATGTGACACTACAAACGATGAACGATCAGTCGGCTGATCGTTCGTTTGATTTGAGGTCCTGTCCTCAAATCAATCGTTGGTCGCCCGGTGGACACGCAACATCTCTGCGTGTGACACAGGGAGACGACCGATAAGCCAGCTCCCAGTGCCTCTAAGCAAGCGCTGGTATCCAAGGTAAACTGCGGGTAACTAGGCAGCGCGCGGGTAACTAGGGACCCTAGTTACACACTGTGTACCTTGGATACCAGCCGTTGAGCGGAGAAGGCTGGTCACCAAGGTATACATCGGATATCTAGGCAGCGTGCGCTGCCTAGATACCTGCAGTTTACCTTGGAGACCAGCCTGCTCCTGCTTACTGCAGCCTGGCAGCGGGAGCAAGACATCGTGGAAACGATATTTATATCATTTCCACGATGTCTCTGGTCCATTGATCGCTGGTGTGTCTGCCTGTGTGACAGCTCACCAGCGATCTGAACGATCTTGTTAGCGATCGCGCATGCATGTGATCGCTAACAATATCGTTCAGTAAATTGATACGTGTGACGGCTCCATTAGACTCACAACAACACAATACAAAATGGCTGCTAGGAACCACTACCCTCCAACTGTCAAATGATGACACCTCAAATTTGAACCAACTTAAATTAAACAGACAAGTGTGAGCGGCATTCAAATACTGGCCAGCAGCGCAGCAAGACACTAAGGGTGCTTTCACATCAGCGTTTTTCGTAATTCGCGGCAGATGCGGTGAAAAAACCGCATCTGCCGCGTTTGCTGCATAACCGTTCCACTTGCGGCGCGGTTGCGGTTTTTTTCTATGCAAAGTATAGGCGTACTTGCGGCAGGTGCGGCAAGTGCGGTTTTGCACTTGCGGCAGGTGCGGCCACGAAAAAAAACGCGGCTTACTGCGTTTTTTTTCGCGGCCGCACCTGCCGCAAGTGCAAAACCGCACTTGCCGCACCTGCCGCAAGTACGCCTATACTTTGCATAGAAAAAACCGCAACCGCGCCGCAAGTGGAACGGTTATGCGGCAAACGCGGCAGATGCGTTTTTTTCACCGCATCTGCCGTGAATTACGAAAAACGCTGATGTGAAAGGGCCCTAACACGTGCAGCAAATAACAAACAATGGCAAACTATTTCTTACTATATACAAATTGAACAACTAAAAAGAATTATATCCGGAGGAACATCACACCATTGAGCAATGAAAGAAGGTGACGGCCTGGTCTAATGAATCATGCACGCAATCAGTACTAGTAGCGTTTTGGACACAGCGTATTTCCGCTGCTTTGAACAATACAAGTACAGTGGATGAGATTTCTAGAAATCCCATGCTCCCCGTGCTTCATTTGTACACAAGCATTATTTCAGCTGCGGTGTGGGTTGATGCATGTTAATTTATTGCTGCGGAGTCGGATGTGATTTTGGCAGGTGACTGCAGGGAAAAGCTGCCCTGCCCCAAACGCACCTTGCGGTCACCTGTGGCTTCCCTCAGGGCGGGACACTCTGCGTCCAAAACGCAGGTTGTCCGCACATACCCTTATTGTTCATCTACTTAAACTATCGCACTATAAGGAGAGGGGGTGCAGGCAAGCTGGTTGTAGTGCAGTGTTCTGCACAGTAAAGACACCCTTCATGGCACGGTATTCCTCTGACTGAGATCTTGTTGCAGGACAATGTGCTCTGGGGCATTTCATAAATTGAGGAACATGACATTTGACTTGGTGTCTAACAAAGCCAAAATTGCAGTGTTCGTGGAGTTTGTGGACTGACTTGTGCCATCATGAGCCTCCTAGCATGGTGTGTAGAGCCTGCTAAGGATGTAAGTTTTGATGGTTGTGACAATAAATGCCTTGTTCGCAGCTCCTAACCAGTCCGTTTCAAGGCTCTGTGTACATGCTATTCTGGCTGGGAGAATAATACTGCTCCAATGAACCCAATTTAATTAAAAATTTCAGACTAATTCAACTACGGTACTTTAATCTCACTGCACCGTGAGCAGATATCCCGAGCTATATAGTCCTTTACCTTTTCAGTATTACGGTAAGTTTATTGCTCCTGCAAATCTACTACATAGTGTAGGAATATCAGTGGAATGCTAAACCAGCGACAATACACCATTAGGACATAGAAATATATGCCCACAGGGGTAGCGGTGACATTGTGTAGGACGGCTCTTGTTATATGACACTACTATGTAAACATGTATTCTCTGCGGATATATACAGACAGCTCAGGTGATGGCCATAAATAGTGACTATACAACTTGTCATGGGGAAGTTTGTCAACTTTATTTTGTGGTATCATAGAATATATATTATGTGAATATGCATGGATTTCCTCTAGGGGGTGTTCACTTTTTAGATGCTTTTTGCACAGCTACCACAATGTTCTTTTCTGAGGTTTTTATGTGCGCTGGTCCCAGTACAGAAAGTATTTAAGATTTGATTTTTTAGTAAGCTTTTAATAATACATTTTATTTATATAGTGCCAACATATTCCACAGCACTTTACAATTGGGAAGGGGGGCAGTGTACAGACAATAATGACAATACAAAATAATTACATAGTTTACCAGTTAGAAGAGGGGTGAGGACCCTGCTCAAAAGCTAACAATCTACAGTTTTAATTCTCACCATGGCGCATTGAGTTGCAAATAATTCAAATCTGTGTTTAAAGGGAATTTGTCGGCAGGTCTTTGCTACCTCATCTGACAGCAACATAATGAAAAGCAAAAAAACCCTAAATCCAACTATGTATCACTGAGGGTGCTGGCACATGCGGCATGTTTGCCGCGTATTTTTACGCGAGTGCTCTTTCAGTTTTTGTAGCCAAAACCAGGCGTGAAACAATCAGAGGAAAAGTATATTAGAAACAAGTGCTCCACTTCTGTTATTTGCTTGTGTTGTGCATGTGGGTGTATTTGCATGGCTGCATGCATGAGCGTTGTGCGAGTGTGCTGCAAGTCAGTGTGTGGTGTGAGTCAATGTGCTGCTGTCCATGGTCCTGAACAGCAGCGGTATTATACCTTAACTGTTGTCCTCGGTGCTGAAGTTTTCTTGGCATGCTGAGAAATCCCACCGAGCAAACTTCAGCACTGCGGACAGCAATTACCGGCAAATGAGAACACTGTTGCTTTCACAGCAACGGTGTTTTAAAGTCCATGTTTTCCATTGTGTTGAAGTTTTATCCGCTGGAGAAATCCAGCCAATAAAACTTTAGCACCATGGAAAGCCCAAACTTTAAAACATCGCTGCTGTGAAAGCAGCGGTGTTCGCATTTACCGGTAATTGCTGTCCACGGTGCTGAAGTTTGCTTGGCAGAATTTCTCAGCATGCTGAGAAATCCTGCCGAGAAAACGTCAGCACCGAGGACAGCAGTTACAGTATAATACCGCTGCTGTTCAGGACCATGGACAGCAGATACCGGCAAATTCAAACCACGCTGCTGAGACAGCAGCGGTGTTTTAACCAATCGGCTTTCAGCGTTGCTGTCACAGCAGTGAAAGCCTTCTGGTTGCTGTGCCGGCAACCCTGCCAATTCAAGCACCACTACTGAGACAGCAGCGGTGTTTGTCAACATTGAAAGTATGCACACGCATGCGACTATTGCATAATGTGCCGTATGGGTGCGAGATTTTCTTGCACCCAAATACTTTCAATGGGCACTCCCGTGAAAAAAATCGAGTTCACTCGCAGCATGCTGCTATTAAACTTGCATTTCACTCTCTATGCGAGTTCAGTGCGTTCAAAGCGCACTAATATGACCAGTAGCATTTCCTTAAACTGGTCCAAGTGCAGTGCGAGTTTTTGTCGCATTGCGCTTGTGCGAGTCTTGCGCTCGTGTACCTCCACCCTAAGGTAAACAATTGCCCAGACCCTGATAAATGAAGCAGAGTTGCTTTTTGTTTTTTAACCCTGTAGCATGCTGTCCTCAGCTTATATCAGGGATCTCAAACACCAGGCCAAAAGGGGTCATAACAGGTCATGTTTTCAGGATTTACTTAAGGTACCTTCACATGCGGCAATATTGCTAGGAATTTCACTGGCAATTTGCTGGTTGCAGTGAAATCATGGATACATTGTTCTATTTTGTTGGTGTGTACAAATAGAACAATGTATCCATGATTTCACTGCAACCAGCAAATTGCCAGTGAAATTGGTAGCAATATTGCCGCATGTGAAGGTACCTTAAGTATTACACAGGTGATGATTGAATCACGTGCAGGGGTGATAGTTCCAACTACAGCTGTGAAGTTTGGAGCCGGTATAAAATGGACTGACTTCGACTCCTAAAATATATAATATATTGGGTACAGTAGTTCAATGCAGTATGTACTGAATTTTATTATGAATTATTATTATTATTCTAACTAGCATTATGGTATCATAATAATGATTAAAACCTTCATGTTCACATTATACTCCAATAAATTTATCACTTAAAAATAAGCCATGTGTGAGGGAGTCTGAGTCAGTGAAATTGAGGAGTCTGTTTTGATTGTTTGGCTTCCTGACTCCACAGCCCTGGTTTCAACCCCTGTGCACTAAGTAAACCCTGAAAACATGCACTGTTGGCGGCCCTTGAGGCCTGGAGTTTGAGATCACTGGCATAGTAAACTTGCTGACAGATTCTCTTAACGTCATTGCCATCCTACCCTATAGATGCATTTATTTTAAATCTCTACATGCTGCTTTAAAGCTCCTGCAATTCAGCAGGAACTGTTCTGCTGCCCAGCTGTCAGTGGTGTCTAGTAACCACAAAGTCTTTTCTATTCCAACTCTTTTGGTGCTCAATGAGTTGTATTTAGTCAACCGTGTCAGAGGCAATGTCACTGCCACCACTGGACCTGGTGATCATATTGCATGGTGTAGCTTCTGGGCCTTAGGAGCTTTGCCATTGAGTGTAGTAGCACTGAAGCTAGCCAGTATCTAGAGCTAAGGCCAGATTTGCACACCTTTTATATATACGAACCAGCCACGGGTCTCCTGACTCAAACTGTACGCCTCATAACTAGACCATGAGCGGACCCATGGAACCTCTAGTTCTGGGGTTCAGCTGGACTTTTTCAAAAAGTTTTGTTTGGACTCAAACGTGACCCGAACCTCATTGGAATTCACTTAATGGGCAGTTCTGCTCTTGGCCAACATACACCCAGCCATAAACAGGACCTTCAGGGAGAAGTTACATTTTTTTTGTACACTACTTCCGATAACTCTGGGCTGAGCACAGAGTGTACCCATGCACAGGGATGCTCGCTCCAGTGATTTGCATATGTAAAGCACCCGAACGCTGAATTTTTGTCTGTTTGTTACGAGCACAGTCTGGGTCGCTCATTCCTACTCATAAGCATATGAGGCTGTCATGTCCCAGTCAGGAGATCCATGGCTGGGCCTATTACTCCTGTACATACTTAGGCTGGATTCACAGTCCAATAGTCCTCCAGCTATCCTGGTCAGCTGCAGCCGCTGACAGGCCAGGACCGCGGCGCCCGCGGTCCTCACCTATCAGCAGTGGGAACTGCGTGTGCTGCACACAGGATCGGAGGGCATAATAGCCCCCCAGTCCTGTGTGCTGATCTGGTCCGCGGCTGTCTGCCTCAAGCGGACAGCCACGGATCGGATCACACACGCAGTATGAAGCCGGCCTAAGAGAATTTCACCTCTTGCAAAACTAGGTGAACAACCTTTCCCTAAACTAAGGGTGCTGTTACACGTCACAACATTGCAGGCAATTTGCTGGTTGCAGTGAAATCATGGACACATTGTTCCATTTTGTTGCTTTGTACAAAGGTAACAATGTGTCCATGATTTCACTGCAAGCATCAAATTGTCAGTGAAATTGCATGCAATGTTGTGACGTGTAACGGTACCCTTAGTTTCATACTTCATGAATGATTTCAGAAAAGGATTCCACTTCTGTTGTGTGCTGCCACTTATTTACCTCATTAGGAGCTCCTTACACTGAAGTCCTTCTTGTACAAAGCGAATAATATTTAAGGGGTAGATCCACCTACTTATATACTGTCCTATTATAATTATAGGTCCATCAATATCACATCAGTGGGGTCTGACACCCAGCATTCCCCACCGATCGGCTGTCTCTGCTCCAGCAGTAGCCAGAATTTAGTTGTCAAACTTAATAGGACGAATCCACCAACTGTGCAGTGACCACTGCCGGGTACCGGGGAGCCACTCTTGGGGGTTTTTTCTTTGTTTTTTTTTTTTTATTCATTCACTTCCATTTTTTTTTTTCCAACAAATCATTGTTTTGTAATTTTTTTATTTCCTTCAGCATTGTTGTAATGCTTTTAATTATATGTCTTCTGACCCCTGTCTCATACCCACCTGCTGCCATATTCATCCAGTGATTGGTGACATGCCAACAACTCAGTTTTTCATGAAGTCAAAAGAGCCTTGTTCTGGTTCTCATAGATGTATTAATTAGGCTCTTCTAATGTAGCTTAGACTTCCATCCACTTAGGGGTTACAGGCAGAATCTGGAGCTGCTTTCCAGAGCGGCGGCGTTAAACAATGAAACCACTGGAGGATGACTATAAGAACATACTTACTTGACACAATTCTTTGATTGTTCACACCTAGCAGCTTTCAGTGTTTTTGGTTGGTTCATAGCAATCCCTATGTATATCCTTCAGACACGTCCATATACCAGACATTTGGGCAGTAACGGTAGTATCGTTTCTACATGTGGGACGACTGCTCATCAGATTGATGTTGCCCGAACCACGACAGCATAAATTAGGCACTGGCTCCATTATTGCAGCCAGTTGTGTTATACACAGAAATGCTGCAGTGTTTCAGAGTGAACCTACATTGAAACACTCTTAACTGATACCATCCAGCTGACGGACTGCTGTCTTCATGTGTGATCATGGTTCGAGCAGGTTTCCTATAAGGATCTCTCTAGTTTTGTGCCAACCTCCATAACTTTCATGGTGAATTGCTTCTGTGTAGTCAGTGTTTCTAGGAACAGTTATACCTTGGCAGTTTTATAACTTTTTCTCTTTTTCAGATTCTCATAAACACAAGAAAGACAAGGAGCATCGTCACAAAGAACACAAGAAGGACAAAGACCGTGAAAAGTCCAAGCACAATAACAGGTTGGTGGATGATTTCTCGAATTCTACTTGGAGCTTAGTTTCTTTCATCGCATACCTGCTATCTGCCATTCTGTCTTGGCAACCTGAGCTTTTCATTTCAACCGCTAATATGGAGACCACGCACAAACTTGTAGGTTAACTCTTTGGATACTTGGTATGCATTAGGCCACATTATATTATAGCTTCATTCTGGAAGCCATAACTTGGTCAACAGTCGTATGAGGACTTGTGTTTTCAGATTTTGTCTCCTTGTTGAATGCCACAGCTTTGAGGCACATAACTCTCAGGAGTGGGGCAGAGGGTCATGGGGTAAAAAAAGTGTTTTTAACTTTGCACTTGTTGCGGTGTGGTGGTGGATATAAATAGTGTATAATGTAAAAATCTGCCTTCCCTGAATACAGAATTAAGAATCCTGTTGGTCAGTATCACAGCTTACATGACAGTAACTTGTCTGCGTTCCTGGCTGTTAATGCAGAGTGATTGCTTCATAATATAGCAAGAACCCACAGAATGTGTCTGTGCTATCTGTAAGACATTTTCTGTCATATTGTGGAGAAACTTTTATTCCTGTTAATGTTGTGGTGTTACAAGGTTCCAGGTGTTATTCACTACTGGACATCACTTGCTTAATAATTTCAGAGCCCCATAAAACATAAAAGCCATGTCTACTCTCAACCAACAGCGAGGCCATTCCAGCCATGTCCCTGTTGTGTTATGTAACCCACTGGACAGGTCACCAATCATTTACCGCTCATCAATATTCTCAAATAATCGTCATAATCTGCAGTATGCAAATATTTATTGGTGCCTTTTTGATCTCAGTGAACACAAAGATCCTTCTGAGAGGAAACACAAGGACAAACACAAAGATGGAGAAAAACACAGAGAGAAGGATGTAGAAAAACACCGGGAGAAGGATGCTGAGAGGCATAAGGAGAAGGATGCTGAGAAGCATAAGGAGAGGATGCTGAGAGGCATAAGGAGAGGGATGCTGAGAAGCATAAGGAGAGGGAGAATGCTGAGAAGCATAAGGAGAAGGAATGCTGAGAAGCATAAGGAGAAGGATGCTGAGAGACCTAAGGAGAAGGATGCTGAGAGACCTAAGGAGAAGATGCTGAAGACCTAGGAGAAGGTGTGAGAGCATAAGGAGAAGGATGCTGAGAGGCATAAGGAGAAGGATGCCGAGAGGCAAAGGAGGAAAGATGGCGAGAAGCACAAGGAGAAAGATGCCGAGAAGCACCGGGAGAAGGAAGGTGAGAAGCATGGGGAAAAGCATCGAGAGAAGGATGGTGAAAAGCACAAAGATGGCGAGAAGCACCGAGATAAAGATGGAGAGAGGCGTAAAGATGGAGAAAAACATAAAGAGAAACATCGGGAGAAGGATAAAGAGAAGCGGAAGGGGGAGAAGGTGAGTGAATGTCAGTAGTAATATGAAGGACTGGGGCTCCATTATTATGGACCACCAAATTCAGGAGGTTTTCTCAAACGTACTGTTAATAACATTTTTCTTTATTTTCTGCTTTGGCTATAACTTGTCTTGCAGCTAAAATCAACCGGTGATGGTGCCAAAATTAAAAAGGAAAATGGCTTCTCCAGGTAAGGTGACTCCTGCATGTGTGATGTTGAGAACTCCGCATGACTACATGATAGTTTTATAGTTAAAAAAGATTAAAATGTTTGACCAATCTGTGAGCAGCATATATCAGTCATTACCTGTATGAACTCAACCAGCTATGTGTGACTCTGAAATACTGCAAAACAGTTTTAGATTGTGTGCCCTCGCGGACAGGGTCCTCTCTCCTTCTGTACCTGTGTGCCTCATATTGTCCATGTTCATTGTACTTGTCTATGTATACCCTTTCCACATGTAAAGCGCCGTGGAATGAATGGCGCTATAATAAGAAAAACTAATAATACTGTAATAGACTTTTTCATGTAAGCAAAATCAAACCAGGGCTTAGGACGGGGAAGCTACAATGTTTCAGAGTCCAACACACCTGGCTGAGTTCATTCAGCCAACACCTGATGCATAGTGCTGATTGGGCAGCGTGTATCAGATGGTAGGTTCCCTTCTACTCCTCTCCTCATACAATAACGAACAGTCACATAAAGGTGGAAAATATTTTAACAGATAGTAAAGCCATTTTATCTTTTATAATTGCCTTATTTTAATCTGCTGCTTTTTTTTTTTCTACCAGTCCTCCCCATATTAAGGATGAGCCAGACGATGACGGCTACACTTTGTCTCCTAAGGAGCAGAACAAGGCACTGAAGAGATCCAGGGATGACGAAGAGTATGTGGGGAGAAGGGAGCGCACTCAAACCTTTTCTGTAGTGTAGGTGTACACATTCTCAACCAAGTATTCATTCTCTAAACCACTAATCTCCCTTTGCAGCTCTGACTACAAGCCCAAAAAAATAAAAACAGAAGATGTTAAAAAAGCCAAAAAACGAAAACCTGAGGAAGTGCAGGTAAGACGTGTAAATATTAATAGAGTATTCTGTTTTTCACTTAAAAGGATTATGTTATGTTAGGACTTTGATATAAAATAAAGAACTGGCCATTAAGCCACATTTCTTGTTGCCATCCCTGTGGTCCCCATTCTTACTGCAGCGATCATATGCCATACATTATCCACAAACCAAAAAGTGGGGTGCTGAGAGATATACAAAACTCATAAACTAGGACAAGGTGCTGTGGCTGTATTATACAGTGACATCACCGTCTTAACAGCCGCTCCGATCGATGTTGTAGCACCCTTAAATTCAGATGCCATTAGCATTTAATCCAGACAATCCTGCCCAGCCAACTGTAGATATGCAGTCCAAAAACAAAAATCTTGAATAAAAAAAAAATGCCTTTTTGAAGGGGAGGGTAAACCATTTTTAAGACAAAAATGAGAATTCTCAAGGGGTTAGGTATAAGATTTTTTATGTTCATTACTTGCTTTTAGGATATCAAACCTAAGAAAACAAAAGGCAAGGACAAAATCCACGATGCAGATGGCAAAAAGAAAAGGGTGAAGAAGGAGGAAGAGGAAAAATGGAAATGGTAATGATGGAGGGGTGTTCTGCATTCTGGCTGGGTCTCATGTTCTTTGCTGGGATTGTAAATTTTGTGTATCATTTTTGTTTTGTTTCTTTTTGGTCTTAGGTGGGAAGAAGAGCGTCATGCCGATGGTGTCAAATGGAAGTTCCTGGAACACAAAGGCCCTGTATTTGCACCGCCTTATGAGCCTCTTCCAGAAAATGTGAAATTTTATTATGATGGTAATGATATTTCATTAATACATAAAACTTTTTCTAGATTACACATACTAGTCCTTTCCAAAGTGCAGGGTTTTTGTAGAACTTCTGCTAATGCTTGTTATATAAAATAATGGCTATAAATATATGTCACGTACCCACTTCTCAGTACGTGACTTGGGGTTGCACCTGCAAGGGTTTATCTGTCCTCTCACTCAATCCCAGCACTCGACCTCTGTCCTATTCTGAAAGGGAGCATCAATCACACCCCGACTCACACCGTGCACCCCGCTTCACACACGCTGCCACCACTTACCAACATACAGGGTGATAAGTCCCTGAAATAATACTGTCAGCCAATCAACAGGATCACACACTTCTTAGGGCTATGAATCCTTTTAGAACATACAAGGTTTCAGCTTATTAAAGTTTTAAGCTTTAATATAAAAAGTACAGTGCTTACAGAAAAAGATATACCGTATATACTCGTGTATAAGCCGAGTTTTTCAGCACAAAAATTGTGCTGAAAAGTGCCCCCCTCGGCTTATACACGAGTCAGTACACAGCAGCCCGCCCCCCTGTTCTATATACAGGCCCCCCTGTGGTATAATACAGCAGCCCCCCCGTGCTATATACAGGTAATGACGTCATTACCGGCGCGCGGTCACGTGGATGGACGCCGGGTAGAAGCAGGAAGGAGAGCGGGGGATGCGCGCGGGTCACAGGAGGGTAAGTATGAAAGCTCTTCTTTTACAGGTGTGCGGCGGCAGCAACGGGGGGGGGGCTGTATATAGCACGGGGGGGCTGCTGTATTATACCACAGGGGGCCTGTATATAGAACAGGGGGAGGACTGCTGTATACTACCACAGGGGCCTGTATATACCACAGGGGGGAGGGCTGCTGTATACTACCACAGGGGGCCTGTATATACCACAGGGGGGAGGGCTGCTGTATACTACCACAGGGGGGGCCTGTATATACCACAGGGGGGGGACTGCTGTATACTACCACAGGGGGGGGGACTGCTGTATACTACCACAGGGGGGGGGGACTGCTGTATACTACCACAGGGGGAGACTGCTGTATACTACCACAGGGGGAGACTACTGTATACTACCACAGGGGGAGACTGCTGTATACTACCACAGGGGGAGACTACTGTATACTACCACAGGGGGAGACTGCTGTATACTACCACAGGGGGAGACTGCTGTATACTACCACAGGGGGAGACTGCTGTATACTACCACAGGGGGAGACTACTGTATACTACCACAGGGGGGGACTGCTGTATACTACCACAGGGGGAACTGCTGTATACTACCACAGGGGGAGACTGCTGTATACTACACACAGGGGAGACTACTGTATACTACCACAGGGGGAGACTGCGTATACTGACCACAGGGGAGACTGCTGTATACTACCACTGCGGGAGCTGCTGTATACTACCAATGGGGTGGCCTGTATACCTGTGCTGGGGTCCACCCTCGGCTTATACACGAGTCAATAGGTTTTCCCAGGTTTTGGGGGCAAAAGTAGGGGGGTCGGCTTATACACGGGTCGGCTTATACACGAGTTTATACGGTAAATATAGAAATAATAAAATGACATACACGTATGCAAACAATGAAATAAAAAATGAGAAACTTACAGAAACCTAAACTTTGCTTCTGTTGCCCGATGGGGAGAGCGGAGATTTGGAAAGAGGTTCACAGCAGCTTTCACTGACCCATCACTGTGACACGGCCCTGTAGCTGTGTGAGCCCAGATATAGACTCAGACTGGGGGTCAGATTCTAGACCGGCCTTCTAGTGTAACATTCTAATTCTGGGTCTATGATTGGACGCTCACTCACTTAGCCATTCATATATTATGTTTTAAAAAATGTTCTTTGTCTTCTCATTTCCCTCCAATTCTGTGGGTCTGTTTGAAGCTAACTATCTGAGATGGTTTCTCTCTTATCTATGATCTTCTCTTTGAAGCTCTCTATGTGTGTGAATTTTGTCACTCTCTGCTTTTCCATCATGGGGAGACTGGAGTCAGTGTGACTGCTAGGTTTGTGTGTGCTTATATATATCAGGTTGTGACCTCTTGTGGACTGACCCGGGATTTAACCCCTTAACTATTCTAGTGTCCAGTCCCTGCGATACATATTTACTACACTATATATGTATTTTATAGCTATGAAACACTTTAATTAATTTACTTATATATGGCATGCACTGTCTGAGTTTCTGACTATTAATATTGGATACCAGAAACCAACTTTGTCAACACATTCTTCCCTATTGGGTTAGCTTACCCTCTTACTTTGTGACATACATTTTCATCACAAGTCAAGCTCAAGATGTATACATCAGGTTCAGTTGTTTAGCTTGCTATATACCAGTGATGGCGAACTTATGGCATGCGTGCCAAGGCACACAGAGCCCTCTCTGTTGGCATGCGGCTTCGCCTCTGCACTGCAGTTTTGAACTTCTGGCGCTATGGCGGCAGCAGTTCAAAGATATTTCTTAATCGCTTCATTGGGGGACACAGGAAGACCTTGGGTGTATGCTTGCTGCCACCAGGAGGCTGACCCTATGCAAAACAACAGAAAAGCAACTCCTCCCCAGCAGTATACACCCACCTACTGGCACAAACTCAATTCAGTTTTAGCTTAGTGTCATAGGAGGCAGACACGGGTCTCTCTGAGCCCATATCTACCAGAATTTTTTATTTTTTAAGATTAGTTAGATTTTTCTTTTTTCTTCAACTCTTCAATGAAGATTCATCAGGGAATACGGAGCGGTTGAGCCAATCTGTCACCCCGCATAGAGATTGAGGGTCCAGTGTATGCTGGTTGCACTGTTAATTCTCCCTCTCTGGGCCAGGGCCTTCCATCTCTTCCTACAAGTGGATCCTGGGAAATCCTGAAGCCGGATGCTGGTGACTGCCCTGGCCCATTCGCTCCCCTACTCGCTCGCCCACCAGAGCCAGTCGGTAGGGTCATCAGACGATCTAATCCCTGGAGAGAAGTTTCGCGTCTGGAGCTCAGCACCTCACAGGACGAGGTAGGCACCTGGCGGCAGCAAGCAGACTCCGGGTCCGTGACCCAGATAATGCCCTCCATCCGCCCCATCCTCTCCTTACCAGCTCCCCTCCTGGTAGCTCCTCAGCTTCCCCCTCTGGTCCTTCAATTGGGGGACTGCTCTGGAGCAGCAGTCGACATGAGACCCAGGCTGGATGCACGCTTGCTACATGCAGCCTGAATGGCCAGGAGTCTCAAATAATCATGGCCGCAACAGGGGTTGCCTGCTTAACATCAGGCACAGGAGGTGGGGGCCACAGGGGCATTTCATTACTCATTAAGGGGCTCCTGGTCCTGTTTCAGGACCTGTAAGCCCCTCCAATTCTGCACGACCGACACATTTTCTTTTTACAGGCAGAGAGAGGACCCGCACTGCAGCCACTCTGCCCAGCACACACGGCCGGCACACTCACTTTCAGTGAGCTGGGGACACTGCTGCCGCGCCAAGCAGAGAGGGGCTGCTCACAGCATCTGCCCTCTGCCTGGCACAACTCCGGATCTGAGGCTCCGCGGGCCTCCTGATCCGGGCCGCTGCCATAAATTTAGCCCAGGCCTTATTGCGGCCTCCATGGCGCTTCCGCCCGCCCATGGACCGCTCCTGGACCAATCACGAGCGTCTGCGGGCGGGCTTCTCGGATTGGCACTGTCCCCGGGCTCCGCCTCCACTCCAGCAAGTCAGAAGAAGGGGCCGACTGTCACCACGAGCTAACCACGCCCCCAGCTATCTTGAGCGGCGGTTTCCCTTTAGCTCAAGCCTGGCTCCTACCCTTGACCAATGGGGTTCGAGCGCTGGCTCTCTGTGCGCCGATTTAGGCCCCGCCGGTCTCCGCCCACCACCTCCCTGCAGAAGCCTGCGCTTTCACCAGCCCAGGCAGCACAGGATCCATTACAGAGACAGCACAGGACGCTGCAACAGCCTCTGTATCCACTGCAAGGGGAACGCCAGAAGCCTGGGCCATGCTAAGCAAACCTTCCCCAGGCCCCCAGCTGCTGGCACTCGCCACTAGTCCAAGTAGATGCCTCACGGAAGGAGCTCCCGGCCAGCCACCACACAGTACTACGCCTGCTCAGGGTGCGATAAGAAGCTACCCACGGCTCAGAATTCGCCACTGTACCTCGCTGGTAGCCCACAGACCATGCAGGCAGCTCAGGAGCCTACCACTGACCCGTCCTTGGTCTCTGCCCCACCTGACGTGGCCCTTTCCTTATTGCAATCTACCTCTAATCTGCTTAAAGTCTCAGAAACCCTGATGGCAGCTCTACAACAACTGCCCACACAGATTGCCTCCGCGATTAAGCCTACCGGTACACTTGAGTCCTATTCAGTAAGGCCAATCCTCTCCCAGACCGCCCTCGGAACCAGAGAGATTAGATCGTTCTCAGAAGAAACGGGTTCACCTCTCCTCCTTGTCCCAGTCCCCCTCCCCCATGGACTTCCACTCGAGATCCCCTTCTCCAGCAAGGTCAGCACTATCGGATTCCGATTCATGCTCGGATGCTGATCCGGATCTAGACTCGGATCAGATCGCAGGAATCGGGGACACAGTTGACACCCTGATTCTAGCAGTCAATGAGACGATTAAGGTCGATTCGGACGACAAGCCGCTTACACGAAAGGTGTCTGTCAAGCGCTTTAAACCAGCTCCTAGAGTCTTCTCTTGCCTAGAAGATTTTGACGACATCTATACGAAAGAATGGCTACACCCGAAGAAGTGTTTTCAATCCAGAAAGCGTCTGGAAGCTCTCTATCCCTTCTCTAAGGAGGTTCGCCAGATATGGACCGCCTCACCAACAGTGGACCCCCCAGTTTCACGTCCATTCTACCCGTAGCAGACGGTGCTTCCCTCAAGTAAGGCCCAGAAAGAGACACAGAGGCTATGGCAAAATCGGCCTACGAAGCCTCCGGCGCATCCCTTTACCCTTCTTTTGCAGGGTCTCCCTAGCTGTGTCCTCCTGGGCCAAGAATCTCCAAAGGGGTATTCTGTCCCACCCACCTCCTACGGAACTATCGGCCTTGGCGGATCAGATCACTCAAGCAGGGAAATACCACCGCTTGCCTCCATGCTGCCTCTTGCGGGGCACAGGCTTCTGGCAACATATTCTCCATTCGCAGAACCCTACGGCGGAAGGCATGGAATGCAGACTCTGCATCTAAAAAATTTTTTACCAATCTCTCCTTCGAGGGTTCTCGCCTATTCAGCGACAAGCAGGATAAGACTACATCAGACGCCACAGGCGGGAAAAGTACTTTCCTTCCACAGGCAAAGCTTAGGTGCTCAGCCCCTAAAAAGTGAAATTTCCAATTTTCTGGTCGTCATAATGGGAGACCCAGACAATGGGGTTTAGGGCTCTGCCCTCCGGAGGTCACACTAGGTACTACAAGTTTGTAGACACCGCCTCCTCCGCTTATAAACCCCCACCGTAGGAGACATCCTCAGTTTTAAACTTAGTGTGCTCGGAGGATCACGCTTTGCTTGCACTTCACTGCATTCTCACAGCTTACGTGATGGCGTATGAAGACAAGGTAAAATGGTCCCGCTCGGGATCTTCGACAGCCTCCCCGCTCACCCTCTGCGGAACACGCTGGTGGAGGTACCGGAGGGTTTTTTAGCCTGGACACTTCAGTGTTCTCCCGGTACGCTGTCGCGCTCCTTCCTTTCCATCCCTCCATGGAGGCTCTGGTAAGGGGGAGCCTGGAGCCTTGCACAGCTCCGCTCCGTCCGAGGCCTCCCTAAATGGTGCTTACAGACCGGACGGAGCCAGCCCAGTCCGAGGCCTCCCTAAATGGTGCTTACACTCCGGACTGGTGCTGTACCCCCGTCCGAGGCCTCCCTAAAGGTGCTTACAGACCGGACCGGCACTGAGGCACCTGGTGTGTCTCCTGTGTGCCTGGGGGTAGTGTCTGTCACTTGGTGTCATGACACTCAGACCGCGCGGTTACCCTCGGGTCCGCGGTTCTGGCGGTGACCCTGTGCTGGGGTCTCCCTGGCTGACCGCCCTGTGTTTCACAGGGGCTGAGGCTGTAGACTGCGGGTGTTTTGTGTGTACATGCAGTCTGAGTGTGTGTATGGTGATATGTCACACTTCTTTTTTCCCGCGCTGCGGGCTCCGGCACCTCCATTACTGAGGCAGCCTGGAGGAGGAGGAGGCAGCCCTTGTGGTGACATCACGCTGGGCGTGTTGTGTGTTCTTCCCGCGTGTTCCAGGCTCCGCCCACATCTTCACTGTCGGCGGCCATCTTCTCCCTCACTTCCCGGCTGGGATCTGACGGCAGCGCGTGCCTGCACTTACAGGGGAGACAGGAACTCGCGGAGGTCACACACACACACCGCTTCCTCCTACCGCTTTACTGCGGTCGGTAAGCCACCGGGATTCCCGGTTTGTTTGTGAACTTTGGCTTATATTCCCCTCACTGTGGAGATGTCCTCAGTTGGGAAGCATGCTGCTAAGGCAGCGGTGGTCACCATTGCCTGTACTACATGCAACGGGACACTGGTGGAGGGGTCCTGCAATAACTGCGCACGCCCAGAGGCCCGGTCTGCTACTACTGAGTCTGCAAATCCGGGATTATACCCTGAGGTTCAGGTGATCCCAGGGCCATGGGAAACGCAGAATAAGATCAATGAATCTCTGCTGTCCCAGATGTCCTCCATGTCGCAAACCCTGGAGGCACTGCATAGGAGACTGGAGAACCCAGCTACTCCTCCTAGTTACCCCCGGGTGTCTCTTACTTCTGCTGTAAGACCCCCTAAGCGAGCCCGTGAGGCTTCTCCTGAGCTCCAGACTCTCTCTGAGGAGGAGCGTTCCTCTGATGGTGAGGAAGATGATGGGGGTTCTACTCTCGGGTCTATGTCTGAACCTCCAGATGGGGTGGAGGATCTGGTGTCCTCCATCAATGAGACATTGCGTCTTGTCACTCCTCCTGAGGAGGTGACTGTACACCCCAAGGAGGTCTATCAATGGCTGCGGCCAGAGGCTAGACCAAGTGGCTCCTTCATGGACCACACTAATTTTGGAAGGGTGATTAAAGCTCCCAGGTTACATCCTGGGCGGCGTTATGTCCGTAAAACTAAGGACAATCGCTTTCCCTTTCCCCAGGAGGCGCTCCAGGAATGGTCGCAGTCTCCCAAAGTGGATGCTTCCATGACTAGGATTGCTGCGCGCTCCTTGTTTTCTGCCTCTGATAGCTCCTCGTTGAAGGATGCTACTGATAGACAGGTCGAGCAACTCGCCAAGTCTTCCTATGAGGCTGTGGGGGCTTCGTTTGCTCCTAATTTTGCCGCGGTCTGGACCCTACAAGCGATTACTATCTGTTTGGATGGTATCACTGATCTAGCTAGGTCCAGTCCAGAGGTCCTGGCGCTCACTGAGAGAGCAAGGGCCTATGCGGACTATGCCAGGACGGCATCTTTGGAAACTGCCGCTCGCTCAGCTGTGGCCTCGGCCAATGCAATTGCGATCCGCAGGCTGTTGTGGCTGCGTCTTTGGGACTCAGATGCCACATCTAAGAAGATTTTACAAAATCTTCCGTTCGCTGGTGACAGGCTTTTTGGCACCGAACTGGACAAATTGATAAAGGATTCTGCTGAGTCTAAGATCCCGCAGAATAAGCCTAAGCCACGGTACACCGTGAAAAGGAACCCAAAACAGTGGTCCTTTCGCTCCGGTTCACAGTCATCAACGACGTCCACTCGCTCAGACCGAGGGGGCAAGCCTGCTACTCAGTGGCGTTCCAAGAGTCGTCAAAAGAAGCCGGCGGGGGCAGCGGCTGCCACCCCCAAGCCCGCCTCGACATGACTCGCTCTCTCATCCTGCCTCCCCACAGGTGGGGGGCCGCCTGTCTCGCTTTCAGGACAAGTGGCTTCTTCACATTCGAGATCAGTGGGTTCGAGACGTAGTCTCCAGAGGTTACAGGATAGAGCTGACGTCACAACCAATACCCCGATTCCATCGGTCGGTTCCATCTCCAGAAAAGGCTCAGGCTTTTCACCTGGTGTTGGAGGGGCTCCGCAGAGACGGAGTGGTGGTCCCGGTGCCCACGGAAGAGAGGTTCAGGGGTTTTTACTCCAACCTCTTTATTGTCCCAAAGAAGGACGGCTCTTTTCGCCCGGTTTTGGACCTCAAGTTGTTCAACCGTCACGTGTTGGTTCGGAAGTTCCGCATGGAATCCCTGCGCTCAGTGATCGCGGCTGTGTCACAGGGAGACTTCCTAGCGTCCATCGATATCAGGGACGCTTACCTTCACGTTCCCATTGCACCAGCTCATCAGCGCTGGTTGAGATTCGCAGTGGGGGAAGAGCACTTCCAATTTGTGGCACTGCCATTCGGGCTAGCCTCGGCTCCACGGGTGTTCACAAAGGTGATGGCCTCCATGATGGCTCTCCTGCATGCGCAGGGACACGCCGTCATACCCTATTTGGACGACCTGTTGGTCAGGGCGCCATCGGAAGACCTTTGTCGGGTGAGCCTGGAGGTGACCATGAAGTCTCTGGAACGGTTCGGGTGGCTTATCAACATTCAAAAGTCGACCCTGGTTCCGACCCAGTCATTGACATATCTGGGCATGGACTTCCACACGGACTCGGCCCTGGTGTCCCTACCTCAAGCCAAACAGCTTGCGATCCAATCAGGAGTGCAGAATGTCCTCCTGTCGCCACAGTCATCCCTACGGGTATTGATGAGACTGGTGGGTCGCATGGTAGCGGCGATAGAGGCGGTGCCGTTCGCACAGTTTCGACTCCGTCCTCTCCAGCTGGAGATTCTTCGCAGATGGGACAAGAGGACGATCTCGCTGAATCGGCTGGTGACGCTGTCACAACCAACCAGGGACTCTCTACAGTGGTGGCTCCAGCCACATCACCTGTCACGGGGCCGGTCCTTCCTAAAACCGTCATGGTTAGTGGTGACCACCGACGCCAGTCTGAAGGGCTGGGGTGCGGTGTTCTTGCACCACAGGGCTCAAGGCCTCTGGACTCAGTCGGAGTCGGCGTTGCAGATCAACGTGCTGGAGATCAAGGCGGTCTATCTGGCGCTACTGGCGTTTCAGAAATTCCTGTCAGGACAACCCATTCGGGTACAGTCCGACAATGCGACGGCCGTCGCCTACATAAATCATCAGGGAGGGACCAGAAGTGCTCAGGCCCTCGCCGAAGTCCACCGCATTCTACTCTGGGTGGAGGAAAACGGCTGCCTGATCTCCGCAGTTCACATCCCAGGGGTCGAGAACTGGGAGGCCGACTATCTGAGCCGACAGGGGATGGACGCCGGAGAGTGGTCCCTACATCCAGACGTCTTCCGGGACATCTGCAGCAGATGGGGCACTCCGGACGTGGATCTGATGGCCTCACGACTAAATCATCAGGTGCCCCAATACATGGCGAGATCTTGGGATCCTCAGTCTCTGGGGGCGGATGCCCTGATCCTGAGTTGGTCCAGCTTCCATCTACCGTATGTGTTCCCACCTCTGGCTCTGATTCCCAGGGTCCTGTGGAAGATCAGGACAGAATGCAGAGTGGCCATTCTAGTGGCTCCAGATTGGCCCAGGAGGTCTTGGTACCCGGACCTGTGGCAACTGTCAGGCGGACACCGGTGGGCTCTTCCAGAACGCGCAGATCTACTCGCGCAAGGCCCGTTCTTCCACCTCAATTCCAGGGCCCTCAGATTGACTGCATGGCTCTTGAGGCCTGGCTGCTAACATCCAGAGGTTTCTCCCCTACAGTGGTTGCCACTATGAATCGGGCGAGGAAACCTGTTTCCAGGAAGATATACCACAGAACGTGGAAAATCTTTTTTACCTGGTGTGCCTCTGGTGGCCGCTCACCGTGGCCTTTGTCTATCCCGACATTGTTGGCCTTCCTACAGTCGGGGTTGGAGTTGGGATTATCCCTTGGCTCTCTGAAAGGTCAAGTATCAGCACTTTCAGTGCTGTTTGACAGGCGCTTGGCGCTCCTCCCGAAGGTACGTCAATTTCTGCAGGGGGTGTCTCGGGTGGTTCCGCCTTACAGACGACCTCTGGACCCTTGGGACCTCAACATGGTCCTGGCGACATTGCAGAAACCGCCGTTTGAGCCACTGAGAGAAGTCTCTCTCTCTCGTCTGTCCCAGAAGGTGGTCTTTCTGGTGGCGATTACGTCTCTGAGACGGGTCTCAGAATTGGCTGCACTGTCGTGCAAGTCTCCTTTTCTGGTGGTTCACCAAGACAAGGTGGTGTTGCGCCCACGGCCCGAATTTCTGCCAAAGGTGGTTTCAACTTTTCACCTAAACCAGGAGATTGTTCTCCCATCATTTTGCCCCGCTCCCGTTCATCAGGTTGAGCGCGACCTCCATACTTTGGATCTCGTGAGAGCTGTACGCATTTATGTGTCCAGGACCGCCTCCTTTAGGAGTTCGGATTCCTTATTTGTCCTCACGATGGGTCGCTGTAAGGGGTCCGCGGCTTCGAAGTCGACCTTGGCCAGATGGATCAAGGCTCCCATTCAGGAGGCGTACCGATCTTCTGGTTTGCCTCTCCCGGTGGGTTTGAAGGCACACTCTACGAGAGCTGTAGGTGCCTCCTGGGCCTTGCGACATCGAGCTTCTGCTCTACAGGTGTGTCAGGCGGCCACTTGGTCCAGCCTGCACACTTTCTCTAAGCACTATATGGTGCATGCCCATGCCTCTGCGGATGCGAGTTTGGGCAGGCGGGTTCTCCAGGCGGCGGTTGCCCACCTTTAGAGGGAACCATGTGTTATCCGTCTTGTTGAGGAACTCTTCCCGCCCTGGGGTATTGCTTTAGGACATCCCCATTGTCTGGGTCTCCCATTATGACGACCAGAAAAAAGAGAATTTTGTTTACGTACCGTAAATTCTTTTTTCTTTAGTCATCAATGGGAGACCCAGCACCCACCCAGTTGTTCCGTTGCATATTTTGCACTTGTTCTGTTCTCTGTTGAGACAGTGTTTGCCGGGTTGTTGAACCGTCTGTGCACGGCATTCTTCCCGATGTTTCGGGTGTGGTTTAATTTCTCCTCGCAGCTTATGGACTAAACTGAGGATGTCTCCTACGGTGGGGGTTTATAAGCGGAGGAGGCGGTGTCTACAAACTTGTAGTACCTAGTGTGACCTCCGGAGGGCAGAGCCCTAAACCCCATTGTCTGGGTCTCCCATTGATGACTAAAGAAAAAAGAATTTACGGTACGTAAACAAAATTCTCTTTTTCGTTCCTTTTGGTCCTCGGCTCCCAAACCCGCCAATCGACGTGACCGCTCCCCCGTCTGTCAGGATAGAAAGAGGCTCTCCTACAAGCCCGCCCCATCCTGGCGTCCACACACCCGATCCAACCCCATTCTAGGGGGCCGTCTCAGGGCTTTCAGTTCAGTTTGGCTATCCGTAATCGATGATGTCTGGGTCCGAGACGTCGTCTCGGTTGGGTACACGATCGATATTGCTTCCTTTCCCCAAAACCATTTTTCTATCCCAGCCACCGAAAGACCCAGAGCTCATTCCCAGCTTCCACCAAGCCGTTTCTTCCCTCAAAGAGGCAGGCATTATCATTCCTGTTTCAAAGCACCAACACTTTACGGGATTTTACTCTAATCTCTGTGGTACCAAAAAAGGGAGGTTCCATTTGTCCCATTTTGGACCTGAAGCTTTTCAACACCAAGCTCCGATTGAGACACTTCAGGATGGAGTCCCTTCGTTCAGTAATGGCGTCTATGGAGCCAGAAGAATTCATGGTCTCCTTAGACATTGAAGACGCCTACCTACACGTCCCTATCCTTGCATCTCACCAACGCTTCCTGCGCTTCGCCGTGGGGTCCCAACATTACCAGTTTGCCACTCTGCTATTCGGCCTTGCCACAGCTCCCCGGATCTTTACGAAAATCGGGGCAACGGTGGTAGCCATCCTTCGGTCCAAGGGAATTTTAACAATATCCTACTTAGACGACATCCTGATAAAAAGGTCCCCTCTTGCTCAGGGTGTCTCAAGAGCCAGCAAATATCTCTGGATTCCCTCCATTGCCTGGGCTGGATTATCAATGTAAAGAAGTCATGCCTTGTCCCAACTCAGTGGATCACCTTTCTGGGCATGATATTTGACACATCCCAGTCTTGCATTTTCCTCCCCCCGGACAAGCGGACCGCCCTGCTGTCTGGGATTCACCGTCTCAGGCAGCCCTCTCCTCCATCACTCCTTGAGGGTTTTGGTCAGAATGGTGGCCTCCATCAAAGCTGTCCCATTCGCCCAATTTCATACCAGGCCCCTCCAGCACCTTCTGCTAGCGAGATGGGATCGCTCCATCAGCAATCTCGATTGCCCAGTTCACCTCTCCAGATCAGCGAGAAAACACTCCTCTGGTGGATAGATTCCCCCCTTTTCTCGCGGCAGATCGTTTCTCCCAGTCAGGTGGATGATCATTTCCACCGACGCCAGTCTCTTTCTAGTTGGGGTGTGACCTTCCTCGGCCACACAGCCCAGGGCACGTGGAACTCCCAGGAATTCTCCCTGCCCATAAACTTCCTAGAACTCAGGGCGATCCTCCAAGCCCGCCATGTCCGAATTCAGACGGACAACGCGACGGCGGTGGCGTACATAAATCACCAGGGAGGGACTCTGAGCCGCTCAGCCATGGCGGAAGTGACCCAGATCCTGCAATGGGCCGAGCTGCACATTCCATCAATTTCAGCACTCCACATTCCCGGAGTGGACAACTGGGTGGCCGACTATCTCCGTTGCGGGGGGTTGAACCAAGAGGAGTGGTCCCTGAACTCAGAGGTATTCCGCCAGATTTGCCTCAGATGGGGGTTCCCAGACATAGACCTGATGGCCTCCAGGGACAATTACAAGCCCCGCCCCTTCGTCGCCAGGCCCAGGGACCCCCAGGCCCTCGACACGGAAGCTCTCGCAATTCCATGGGCCCAGTTCTCCCTCCTTTATCTCTTTCCACCCATCCTTCTCATTCCCAGGATTCTCAAGAAAATCTGTGCATAAGGAGTAACCGTAATCCTCGTGGCTCCAGATTGGCCCAGACGGTTCTGGTACGCAGAGGTAGTCGACCTCCTTGCAGACTTTCCATGGCCACTCCCCAATCTCCCGGACCTCTTGACTCGGGGTCCTTTTCAACACCCGAATTCTCAGTCACTGAGTTTAACTGCGTGACTATTGAAGCCTCGGTACTGAGATCATTGGGACTGTCTGAACAAGTCATCCAGGCTATGTTGAAAGCCAGGAAACCATCCTCATCAAATGCTTATCGCTGCACGTGGAAAGCTTTCTTCCGATGGTGCGAGGAACGCAATTGTTCTTCAATAGTTTGTTCTCTTCCATCCCTCCTAGGCCTTGATACAGGTCTATCCCTAAGCTCCCTGAAAGGCCAAGTGTCCGCCTTTTCGGTGCTTTTCCAGAGGCCGCTCGCCTCACGTCCACAGGTCGAGACGTTCCTCCAAGGAGTGGCTCATGTCGCCCCCTCAGTGGCATCTGAATTTGGTACTAGATGTACTTCAAGGTCATCCCTTCGAGCCCCTACAAGAAGTCAGTTTACCTCTCCTAACTTGGAAGGTCGCCTTCCTAGTGGCGATCACCTCCATTCGGAGGGTGTCTGAACTTGCGGCTCTCTCATGCCGTTCTCCTTTCTTGATCTTCCATCAGGACAAAGTAGTCCTTCGTCCAATGGAAAAGTTCCTACCAAAGATAGTCTCTTCTTTCCGCATCAATGAGGAAATTCTCCTACCCTCCCTTTGCCCAGCCCCATCTCATTCACGAGGGAAGAGATTTTACGCAATTTGGATTTGGTGAGGGCTCTCATTACCTACCTTTCGCGAACAGCTTCCTTTCAATGAGTGGACTCTTTGTGGTCCTTCACGGTCCTCGCAAAGGATTGGCAGCCTCTAATTGCCCAATGGATTCGCTCCGCTATCTCGGAGGCATACCGCATTAAACAGGTTCCTTGTCCATCCAGAATAAGGGTACACTCCAGAAGAGCACTGGGAGCTTCCTGGGCAGTCAGACATCAAGCTTCGGCAGATCAGCTTTGTAAAGCGGCCACCTGGTCGTCCGTTCACACATTTGTTAAATTTTACATCTGCAGATGTCGTTCTGGGGCGCAAGACGCCTGAACAATTATTCTGTTATTGTACCCACCCGACGGGACTGCTATTGTACGTCCCAAGGTCTTCCTGTGTCCCCCAATGAAGCGATTAAGAAAAGGGGATTTTTGGTACTCGCCGTAAAATCCTTTTCTTGGAGCTTCAATTGGGGGACACAGCTCCCTCCCTTTGTATATAGTTGAGCAAATTGGTGAGTTTATGGATGCTCCTATTGCTATTCTCACTAACTGAATTGAGTTTGTGCCAGTAGGTGGGTGTATACTGCTGGGGTGGAGTTGCTTTTCTGTTGTTTTGCATAGTGTCAGCCTCCTGGTGGCAGCAAGCATACACCCAAGGTCTTCCTGTGTCCCCCCAATTGAAACTCCAAGAAAAGGATTTTACGGTGTGTACCAAAAATCCCCTTATTGGATCGGAGGAGGCATTTCTCATCCCTCTGATACTGTCCTCTAGCCGTGCCTGCTCAACGTCATGTGACACGCTCAGCATCATGTGACCCCCCCCCGATCATGTGAATCCAGCTTGTGTGTGGATTTTCATTAGAGCAGCAGTTCACAGCTTCTAAAAGAGCACATGATGGACAGCTAAAACAGCATTGCTGCATAGTGCCTGAGACGTGCACACTAAGGTAGTGGAATATGTTGTAAGATTCCTAATCCTGCAACACCTGGAGGATAATTAAAGGTAACATTAGGCAACCTCCCGTTTTCCTGGAATGAGATTACAAACTGCAGATAACCAATAGAAGCATGTACAGATACTAAGTCATGAATTAAATTTCTTCTCCTAATGAGAATTGTGAAGGCAGCTTTTCACTATAATATAGGCTAATATTACTGAGCAGCAGTATTGGAGATCTGTATTGGGGGATCACTCAAACACTGGTGTGAGTTCAGGGATCTCGATCTCTTACAGCAAGTTGGTGAGATCAGACACCAGGATGACGCTTGTGCCTTTTCTTATAGCAGGCTAAATATAGTCTTTTAGCCCATGTGTCATATCTAACTTTATACCAGTTTTCAGCTTTTAATGCAGATCTACATAAAAATTTAGTTCCATATGTGAATGTAATACTCTTGAGTGTGTGTTTATATAAAACTAGCTGGGTGCCGATGCACATGCATCGGGATTCTAGAAGAGCGGTCTCTGACTCGCAATGGCCGCTTCGCGGCCAATGCTTCGCGCTGCTAAGGCGACTCGCCATGCCCGCTGCGCGGGCATAGCGAGTCGCCTTAGAACTGCTCGCAATGGCCGCTGCGCGGCCAATGCTTCGGGCGTATCCACATGACCACGCTGACTCGCAGCGCGAGCGGTCTCAGAAGGGCAAAAAACCATTCGCAATTATATAATAGATGATCATTTTGTTTTGTAATTTAAAACTGTGATTTACAAAAACCTTATATGTTTGACATTAGGCAAACCTGTAAAGCTCAGTCCCAAAGCCGAGGAAGTAGCCACTTTCTTTGCAAAAATGTTGGACCATGAATACACTACAAAGGACATCTTCAGGAAAAACTTCTTTAAGGACTGGAAAAAGGTATTTTAACAAAGCGGTGTTATTTTTATGTTTTATAATTTGTTCCAGCCTTTAATTTTCACAAACCAAACTTTCTTAGGAAATGACTGCTGAAGAGCGAAATCACCTAACCAACCTGAGCAAGTGTGACTTCAATGAGATGAGCCAGTACTTCAAGCCAGTCTGAGGCCAGGAAGCAAATGACCAAGGAGGAGAAGCTGGTATTGTGACTGACTGCCCACATTTAGGGTCCCGCCCTCTGTAAACATTGCATCTGGTATTCTATCATACATACCCTATATTATATGGATGTTGGCAAGATCCTATCCCAATATGTAGTAGGTATAATAATAGTATTAGCAGTTACCTCCAATTAGAAATGTAGTATAGGTCTCCTGATTAGCTATGTCACTTTCCTCATGTGCAGGGCATTGCAGTAGCTTAGGTATCCATGGTTACCACCACGAACAACTAACTGTCACTATGTGAGTGGTCGTAAAGATATCTAATCTGCTGCAATGCCCTGCACATGAGGCACATGACATTGCTAAACAGGAAAACTATACTACATTTTTAAATGGAGGTAATAGCTAATATTATTATTACACCTACTACATATTGAGATAGGATTTTGTAGATGGGAATACCCCTTCAAGGACTTCACTTGAACCACCCAAAGACCCTTCACCAAGAAGTTGCAGAAGATAAGACTATATATAATATTTTTTCTTTAATTCAGAAAATCAAGGAGGAAAATGAACGGTTGGTTCAGGAATATGGATTTTGTGTTATGGATAACCATAAAGAAAGGATTGCTAACTTCAGGATAGAACCCCCTGGTTTATTTCGAGGAAGAGGAAACCATCCGAAAATGGGCAAGCTTAAGAGGAGAATCGTTCCAGAAAACATCATCATTAACTGCAGCAGGTAAGTAATGAGAAGCGGAGCAGTATAGGGATCAATACAGAAGTGCTAAAGAAACAAGCATTTAGATCCAGTTATGCTCAGATGATTGGGAAAACGGAATATATAATGTTAGAGGCGAGATGATCAACAACTAAGCACATACTGTTCATCTTGGTTGTTGTGATATGTATGTATAGAATAGATTTTAATTTACAGAAAGGTTTTTTTTTGTTTTTTTTTTTTCATTTATTGTATTTTAGAGATTCCAAGACTCCCCCTCCTCCTTCTGGTCACAAGTGGAAAGAAGTTCGACATGACAATAAGGTTACCTGGTTAGTGTCCTGGACTGAAAACATTCAGGGATCCATCAAATATATAATGCTAAACCCCAGTTCTCGCATTAAGGTAATTGTGGTTTTCATACATCTTTGGGGCTCTTTGGCTAATTAACTTCATGATCACTTCTGCCTATTAGTGGACCCTTGTTAACCTTTTGTGCTACTTTTGCCTGTCTGTGGGCACCTGATTTAAGATTCTTTACTTCTACTGTCCTTTAATACAGTGTTTCTCAACTCCAGTCTTCAGGACCACCAACAGATCTTGTTTTCAGGATTTCCTTAGTATTGCACAGGTGATAGTTTAATCACCTGAACTGGGGATAATTCAAACCCCTGTGCAATACTAAGGAAATCCTGAAAACCTGACATGTTGGTGGATCCTGAGGACTGGAGTTGAGAAACACTGCTTTAATAGGAGGTTGGAGTATAGCTTCCTCCTGATTTAGCTAATGTTTGTCTTTGCCTTACTAACCTAATGTTCCTTACCTATCAGGGAGAGAAAGACTGGCAGAAGTATGAGACGGCCCGTAGGCTCAAGAAGTGTGTTGAAAAGATTCGTAACACGTACCGAGAAGACTGGAAGTCCAAGGAGATGAAGGCTAGGCAGAGATCTGTTGCACTGTACTTTATAGACAAGGTGAGAGTAGTGCTGAGATACCCCATGCATCTGGCGATAGGGGTCCAGCTTGTTTCACTCGTCTTACCTAGAAGTCGGTTTGCCAACATAGATAAAAGGAATCCTACATGTTACTGGAGCTTTTGAGCTGTGGACATTGCTAGTGTTTTTTTTTTTGTTTTTTTTTAAGTCCTGCATTAACATGCAGTTTTTGGTATTTCCAGCTGGCATTGAGAGCTGGTAATGAAAAGGAAGAGGGGGAAACTGCTGACACTGTAGGTTGCTGCTCTTTACGAGTAGAGCACATAAAGCTGTACCCAGAATTGGAGGGGCAGGAGTATGTGGTGGAGTTTGATTTCCCCGGTAAAGATTCCATCCGTTACTACAATAAGGTGCCTGTGGAAAAGAGGGTACGTTGTGGTTTAATGTATTTGTTTGCACTGTGCAGTCTCTAATTTTCCATGTCTGGAGCACGTTGCTGTTGATTGATATTTGTGTATCTATTCTGCATCAGGTCTTCAAGAATCTGCAGCTTTTATGGAAAACAAGCAACCAGAAGATGACTTGTTCGACCGGCTCAATGTAAGTGTTCAGTCTGCCAAACCTTCAAAGCCTAGGATGAATTGTGTAAGGCCCCTTTCACATCAGCGGTTTTCGCTGATTGCGGCAGATCCGGCAGATTTATAAATAGTGCCATCTAGAGGACACTGACTACAGTACAGGCAGGCCCAGTTATCTCCTGATTGTCCAGGTTGTTAAAGAGAAAAATAAAAAAAATCTTTCTATGCTCATGCGTAGTACCTGACATGGCCGCTATCTTTGTACACCTGGTAATGCACAGTAGTGGACTGGTTTAGCTGAGGCCATATTGCTACCCCCGGTTATTACTTTAGGAAGAGATATGGCCATGGATTTTATAAGAATTGTAGCGGAGGTCTGGGAGTGAGACCCACAGGTGGGAGATGGAAGGGGGCTGGGCCAAGACACCCTTGCATAGGCTACACAACAGCACCCACCAACTAACACTGTCAAGCACACCATACATTCAGTAGGCGTGATAGCTTTCATTGGTGGGTGTCAACAGCTTCTTTGGTGGACGTGGTGACATTTCCTCCCGTCCACAAGAATCCTGCAAGGACGGCCTTTGACCACCCCTCAACTTTGCTCCCATTACGTGACGCCCAAGTCATGTCCGACCTAGGAGTACATACAGTCTAGCATTTACCATCAATCCTAGCTAATGTGCCCGCCATATTACTACACCAGTTAATACGCAGTAGCGCTCAAGATGTAACGGCCACCATATTAGTACAGCAAAACATTCCCAACATTGCTCCATTTGCCAGATTTGAGGTCACACACAATACGAACATTTGTTATATTTTCCATTTTTATGCCTACTATGTTGTTTGCATTTTAGACAATTCAACTACTATTGCACAGTTTTACATGCACCTGTTTTTTCTTTGTTTTTTGTTTTCTTTTTTTTGCATTTAGTAACCTAAACCATCAAGGGGAACCTGTCATCTCGTTTTACCCCCAAACCGATCAATGCCTGTCCCTATACATTCCTACTACAGCCCTAACCATCCCTTTCTTGCCTAAAACTGTGTAAAAAGTGAGATTGCTACTTGCATCTCCGTATACTAATTAGTCTTCTTGACTACAGTATGTAATCACACTGGGTGTTCTCCACAGCTCCATTCCTGCCCCCTCGCTGTTGGTATCATGCCCGGTGGGCATGATCATTCATTCTGAAGCGTGGTCCCGATTCAAAGTTCAAGACTCCTCCTTCCGGGTATGACACGCTATCGGCAGTGCTACATTTCCGGTATGGTGCATTATGGGGGGATTATCGGGTGTACGGGCCGGCTTTGGAGTGCACACTTCACATGCTCCAGATGTACAACCAATACACCCCCACATTGCGCAGGAACTGAAATGACACACAGTCAGGGCATGATACTGCAGAGATGGGGAGCCGTGGAGAACGCCCAGTGTGACTACATACAGTAGTCAAGAAGACTAATTACCATACAGATATATAATTAACAAACTCACTTTTCACAACCATTATAGTACAGTTTTAGCTCAGACAGGGATGGTTAGAGATGTAGTAGGAAGGTGCAGGGACAGTTAGTGGTAGCTTAGGGGGCAAAAACAAGCTGACAGGTTCCCTTTAACAATATAGTTGAACTAATATATAATCTCACACGTGTAGAATCTCCCAGTGCAATAGAATCAAGCCCCCGTCCATTTTCATTATGCATCTGCTATTTAAGTTTATTTAAGAATGGTGTTCTTCAAAATATTTAACTTTTTTTTTTTTTTTCTCCCACACCTTCCCCTCTCACTAGACAAGTATTTTAAATAAGCATCTCCAAGATCTCATGGATGGACTGACAGCCAAAGTGTTCAGAACATACAACGCCTCCATCACTCTGCAGCAGCAACTGAGTGAACTCACCACCTGTAAGGGCAATATATAGTTTGGGAGGATGGGTTTTCATCATATATTAGAAGTAAAGTCACTTGGCCTAAAAGAGGTGATAAACCAGCAGATACTGTAGTTGCCCTAATGCAGACTGGCATCTACTGTATGAAGAGGTTAATCATAACTAAAGTTCAGATGGGTGAGACCTCATTAGGAAGGACCAGTTGGATGCAGCATATTTTATGCATTCTGTCTGTCTAAATCTTCTGACTCAATGTGCCTAGTGTTATTTTTTTTTTCTCCTGCTCTTAGACTAAACTGACTGTTATCTTGGTCTCCCATTGCAATCAGGCTGTAGCCTCTGTTTTTCTCTGATAGAAATGTCTACACCTGGACTTGAGTTTTAAAGATGAACTCTTGGGAGATGAAAAGAAATGTTTGTATGGTCCTTGCACTCTACTATAATGCTGAGTGCTTAATATACATGGTGGGCCATTTTTCTCTATCGCCTCATTGGGGACACAGACCATGGGTGTATGCTTGCACACGGAGGCACACTAAGTTAATAAAAAAAAAAATTAGTCCTCTCCGTAGTAACCTCGGCCTAGGACAGCCAGCAGTTTAAGTTAGTGTACAGAGTAGACATAGTCTGAGTTCAGAGCCGATCTGATATTTTTTATTCTTTATTTTTTACAAGGACAGGGCGACAGGACCCCCTGCTCGCCCTCATACAGCATCTGTGAAGTACTTCGAGTGTCTCCTTTTAGTGCCCACAGCGACTGCCGGACCTGCTCTGTGGACACCCTTGGGTGCGCCAGATGCCTAGCTGGTGGGACCAGCTGTCTGTGCCCAGACCTCACCTCAGCATCCCTGCTTACAGGGTGTACTGAGAGCAGATTGGGATGATGGTGCCTTCCCTCATAGCTTCTCCCCTCACAGGGAAAGAAGACAGCCGGATCACTGGGCCTCCTCCCTCCAGAGGCTGTGTCTGCAGGGACGAACATCTGTGTGCCAGGAGACATGCAGCAACCAGCAGGTGGCAGGGTGGAGATTTCTATTGTGGCCCGGGACTCCCTCTGCGGCAGCTTTCCCGGCCGGGACGCACACCTGCGGTGAGTATCCATGGCGTGCATCCGCAGTGGGTTCTCCACTAGCGGCGCGCCGTGACCGTGATGCTCCCGGCTGGCGGCCCGCAAATCGAGCCCCCGGCTTTGCGGCCTAGTACCGCCCAGCTCTGCCCCTAGCACGAGCCCAGCCGGCCCACATCTTGGGGCTCTGCGAGTGAGATCTCCTGCGCACGCTTTCTTCTAGCAAGGCTGTTAACCATATACGCCCTGGCTCCAGCAGCAGGCTATTCACAGGATCCAGCAACAGCAGGCTATTACCCCGGACTGTTAACCCTATACTCCCCTGGTTCCAGCAGCTGGCTATTTACCATTCCGGCTCCATCATAACTAAAAGAGGATTTTCGTGTTTTCCCTTTCCTCTCCTGCAACAAACCTGCAGTAACCAAAGTTCTGATGATGAATTTATTTTAACCCTACATGGGACCTGTCCACTGTCTAGTGCACAGCATCTCCAGACCGTCACGTATTAAAGCCTTTTACCTACTAATATGGCCACGGGTTCTGTTCACTGTCTAGTGCACAGCCTCTCCAGACGTCAAGTATTATGCCCTTTGCTTACAAATATGATCACGAGTCCTGTCTACTGCACAACGTCGCCAGAAGTCACATATTATGTCCTTTGCTTACACATATGACCACAAGACCTGTGCACACTACTGCACAGCGTTTCCAGACATCACGTATTATGAATTTTGCCTGCAAATATGACCACGGGTCCTGTCTATTGCACAACATACAGTCTCCCCAGACATTACGTTTTCATGCCCTTTGCCTGCAGCTATAACCGCAATACCTGTTCACTACCTAGTGCACAGCATCTTGCCTGCATCAACGGGCCTGGGGACTTGTCCACTAACCAGTGCACATCATCTCCAGTCGTTACGTCTTATGCCTTTGCCCGCGGACCTTACTCAAGGTGATGGAATGGTATGCTGGTATAATCTAGTGTCACTGAAGGTGCCAGGTTCGGGATGGATTGTCATTATTGCCTGCAAGTTTACTTTAATATCAGCTGCTTTATCTGTGTCCAAAGCTGTCATGCATCCTCCACCTGTCTGATTCGGTGGGACTTTTTGGAATCTACTCCGCTGTCTAGTGTTTATACCTGTCCGCATTAATACCGGCCGGCAGGTTTAGTTTATGGGCTCCACCAATTTACAAAATCTGCAGGTTCTGCACCACAGCAACATGTCAGCCTACAGAATCTGCCCATCTGCAATGAATTCTTACTGCATTGATAATGGCCGGCTACTCCAGCGGCCTCTGGGATCTGGTCCACATTTCAGTGGACCGATGTATCCTATGCCACATCTTGTCTGCAGTGGTTTCAGGGTTCCATCCGGTATGGCTTTCGAACTCAGCAGTTGGAGACTCTTTTGTCTGTCTCTGGGCCGGTCCCACCTCAGTATCGATGTGTTCACTGCGGTGTGGAATCTGCTCGCTGTCCAGCTGGTCAGACCTCTAGCTACTATATCACATAGATATATACACATACAGTTGTGGCCAAAAGTATTGACACCCCTGCAATTCTGTCAGATAATACTCAGTTTCTTCCTGAAAATGATTGCAATCACAAATTCTTTGGTATTATTATCTTCATTTAATATGTCTTCAATGGAAAAACACAAAAAGAATTGTCCTAAAGCCAAATTGGATATAATTCCACACCAAACTTAAAAAAGGGGATGGACAAAAGTATTGGCACTGTTAGAAAAATCATGTGATGCTTCTCTAATTTGTGTAATTAACAGCACCTGTAACTTACCTGTAGCACCTAACAGGGGTTGGTAATAACTAAATCACACTTGCAGCCAGTTGACATGGATTAAAGTTGACTCAACCTCTGTCCTGTGTCCTTGTGTGTACCACATTGAGCATGAAGAAAAGAAAGAAGACCAAAGAACTGTCTGAGGACTTGAAAAACCAAATTGTGAGGAAGCATGAGCAATCTCAAGGCTACAAGTCCATCTCCAATGACCTGAATGTTCCTGTGTCCACCGTGCGCAGTGTCATCAAGAAGTTTAAAGCCCATGGCACTGTGGCTAACCTCCCTAGATGTGGACGGAAAAGAAAAATTGACGAGAGATTTCAACGCAAGATTGTGCGGGATGGTGGATAAAGAACCTCAACTAACATCCAAACAACAGCAGAGCGCCTTTTGTGTGATTCTTATACGCTTTTTGCATTGGTTTTTTAACATCCAAACAAGTTCAAGCTGCCCTGCAGTCCGAGGGTACAACAATGTCAACCCGTACTATCAGTCAGCGTCTGAATGCAAAGAGACTGTATGGTAGGATACCCAGGAAGACCCCACTTCTTACCCCGAGATGTAAAAAAGCCAGGCTGGAGTTTGCCAAAACTTACCTGAGAAAGCCTAAAATGTTTTGGAAGAATGTTCTCTTGTCAGATGAGACAAAAGTAGAGCTTTTTGGGCAAAGGCATCAACATAGAGTTTACAGGAGAAAAAAGGAGGGATTGAAAGAAAAGAACACGGTCCCTACAGTCAAACATGGTGGAGGTTCCCTGATGTTTTGGGGTTACTTTGCTGCCTCTGGTGCTGGACTGCTTGACCGTGTACATGGCGTTATGAAGTCTGAAGACTACTAACAAATTTTGCAGCATAATGTAGGGCCCAGTGTGAGAAAGCTGGGTCTCCCTCAGAGGTCATGGATCTTCCAGCAGGACAATGACCCAAAACACACTTCAAAAAGCACTAGAAAATGGTTTGAGAGAAAGCACTGGAGACTTCTAAGGTGGCCAGCAATGAGTCCAGACCTGAATCCCATAGAACACCTGTGGAGAGATCTAAAAATGGCAGTTTGGAGAAGGCACCCTTCAAACATCAGGGACCTGGAGCAGTTTGCCAAAGAAGAATGGTCTAAAATTCCAGCAGAGCATTGTAAGAAACTCATTGATGGTTACTGGAAGCGGTTGATCGCAGTTACTTTGGCTAAAGGTTGTGCAACCAAGTATTAGGCTGAGGGTGCTAATACTTTTGTCGGGCCCATTTTTGGAGTTTGGTGTGAAATGATCAATGTTTTGCTTTTTGCTTCATTCTTTTTTGTGTTTTTTCATTGAAGACAAATTAAATAAAGATGATAATACCAAAGAATTTGTGATTGCAATCATTTTCAGGAAGAAACTGAGTATTATCTGACAGAATTGCAGGGGTGTCAATACTTTTGGCCACAACTGTAGATATGTGGAGTGGCGCAGACTTTTTTCCCACTTTGGCAGGTCGAACTCCTTGCTTGAAAACAATACGTTGTATTTGCTACCTGTTATTTAATTAAACGTAAGTGGACAGCCCCATTATGGGTTAGTCTCGGCTACACTTGTATCACAGGATAGTCTGCAGTCTCTGCATCAGTATCCATGCCTGCCTGTCGCTTTAACTTTCTCTTTGACAGAGGATGATCAAGTAGTCCCATATACTCCTCCGGAGGTCAGTCCAACTACAGCCAGTCACGGAGCCCCTTCACTCATGCTCTCTGGTGAGCTACAACAGAGATACATTCGCAGCTCCATCGAGGTCTCTGATGCCCACACATGAGGTAATCAAAATTGGTTGAGTTTTCTCTCCCAGCCTTGCTGGATCCGGGCCCTCTACGAAACAGTTTGGTAAGTCAAGTTTTTTTTTTTTTTCTCTTCATCTCGCAAGAAAGACAGAATGCCCTGATTGCCATCCAGCAGGGCAGCTGCACGACACCCGAGATCAAACGGTACATTAGATCTTAACCTGGAATAGCAGGGGCAGTTACTCTTTGCACCATACGAGTAATCACTAAGGTTGTCAGGATCTCTATCCTTGCCTTTTCTCTCTTTCAGATCTCGGCGCACGTCATTTACTTCATGGGTTTCAATCAAGTATTCGGCGCAAGCCCCAATTCATCGGAACTAACAGTCCTCTCCATCTGTCAAGTATAGTCTCCTCCTTCAAAAAGTTTTGGGTTGCTATCCAAACGGCTTACATCGTCATGGATCATTGTCTTAGGGCCGCTATCAACACACAAGGTCTCCTTGCAGGGCCTATACTTTCGTTCATAGTATTCGCTTATGATACTTGGCCGTTCTGCCAGGCAAGTCAGTGGACTTGGTTGTCTGCCCTGCATCTGGACCCTTAAGCGGAAAGAGTTTTTCACAAAGTTCTCGCAGGCTCAGTTCCCCAACTCTCCAGGGAACCATGGAGCCCTGGCCTCTTCGGCCCTTTTTTCCTTCTTCGGGTATAGTCTTTACCCCTCTGTTTAAAGGGACCCACAACCGCTCTCTGTCAATCCATGGCAGGACTCTGCCTCGTGGGTTTGGCAATGTTCGCAGGTACACCCTATATATCAGGTTCCCTGAAGTAGCGTGGATCACCCGGACCCACCTGGTCTAACTACAGATGCGCGTCCATATTGGCCTTAGGTGGCTGCCCTCTCAATCAGGGGGACCTAAGGAATTCTTCGGGTTCCCTTGGTCATTGTTTTCAGAACTCTGAAGCGTTCAAGGCTAATCACGATTTTTCCATTTTAGGTTGGGTATATTCCCTACTGTCCCAGTCTCGAGACAGCCTTCAGCACCTCAATTTCCTCTCCAGGTCCAAGTCTCTGTATAGACCTGCTAGTTATAACAGATCATAGAACCTTGGTGGTTTCCATATGAGGCTGTGTCTGCAGATTAGGTTTCTCTGCCTGGAATTCACGTCCTGTTCGCGGATCTATTTTCGATGACGAGAAGTTTCCTGGTCACTTTCTTTACATCCACACTTGAGCGGACAAGTTTCCATCTCGGGGGAATTGATCTCCCAGGCTCATGTGCCAAGAGCAGAAGGGTTGCAAATTTGCAACTTCCTTTGAGTATACTCTGTGTCTTTGACACTGCATTGTTACACCCCGGGTTTTCACCTCTCTTGGTCAGCTCTTGACACCTTTTTTCCTGGTTGTCTCGAGCTTCGATCTTGATAGTACTTTTTGTGGACAGTGGCCTCCTCTCCTGAGAGTCCGACCTCTGTTTTCCTTCCTCTTATAGTACTGTTTTTCCCCACCCTCATGGACTGCTTTAGGTTGTCCCATTGTCTGTGTTCCCCAATGATGGCTCAGAGAAAGAGAGTACACAAAAATCCTCTTACATGAATGCACCTAAATAAAATGGGAATGGTTGGTGATATCAACTTTCTGTTTAGTATATGGGAGGGGGAAAACTTTTCCAGATGGGTGGTGACCATGGCGGCCATTTTGAAGGCGGCAATTTAGGATCCAACTTTATTTTTTTCAATGACAATAGGGTCATGTGACATCAAACCTATTGAAAATGTCATAAGAAAAGCAATGGTGTGCTTGGTTTTAATGTAACTTTATTCTTTCATGAGTTATTTACAAGTTTATGACCACTTACAAAATGTGTTCAAAGTGCTGCCATTATATGCCAAGATAATGGGGCCATTCTTCATTGGAAACCTCAATGTCACTGGGTATCTGAATTTTGTAGCAATTTCAGATATCCAGTGGCGTTGAGTTTTCCATTGATGAAGAATGGCCCCACTATCTTTATACCCCATATACCAACACCATACCATCAATTTTTGTGTTCCAACAGTCTTGGAGGGATCTATCCACTGTGGGTTAGTGTCAGACCAATAGCCGTGGTTTTGTTTAACTTCACCATTCACAAAAAAGTGTGCCTCATCACTCATCTGAAGGCAATAGTCTATGCTGTGAAGATACGAGATGTGAAGCATCTGAAACAATGGATACTGGAAGCCTGTGCTAGCATTTCTTCTGTGGTGTTGTTGTTAGTGGGAGAAGAGAGTTGTATTGACAATCCAATACAATGGGCAGCACTTTGAACACATTTTATAAGTGGTCATAAATCTGTAAATAACTCATGAAAGAATAAGGTTACTTTAAAAGCAAGCGCACCATTGCTTTTCTTATGAAATTCTCAATACGTTTGATGTGTCACGTGACCCTCTTCCCATGGAAAAAGATAAAGTTGGATTCAAAATGGCTGCCATGGTCAGCACCTATTTGGAAAAGTTTTCCTCCTCCCATATACTAATGTGCCACAAACAGGAAGTAGATCTCACCAACCATTATCATTTTTTTAGGTGCATCCATATAAATGGCCCACCCTGTACATGTATAATGTTTAGAATACTTGTAAATCACTTAATTCACGAGCTGCTCCTCACCCGTCTCTCTTCCCATATGGGATGATATGCCATGCCTGATTGTGCAGCCCCCACAGTAAACATCAGTGAGTCCGATAAGTTATTTCCTCATTCAATCATGTGGGCGTGATGTCACCGAAGGTCCTGCTGTGACAGCCAGTCTCTTACAACTGCTTCCCCTGCAGTCTGATGAGAGGAGATATGATCACGCCCCGTGTTGTCTGCACAATTGCAGATGTCAGAGACTGACTCACGGCTGGACCCTCTGTGACTTCGCACCCACGTGACTGAATGATTGTGTCTGTTATCGGACATGCTGAAGCTTACTGTGGAGGAATGGGGAGCTGCACAACTAAGTGTGATGTCCCATACAGGAGGGGTGACGAGCAGCTAGTCAGTAAGTGATTTCCAAGTATTATAAACATTATACAAGCTTAGTAAGCAGCTCAGCATGATAACGTCGAAGTGCAGGGACCATACAAAAATGTATCTCTCCTGATTTCCCCTTTAAAGAGGGCTCATTACTTGTATGTTTTTGTTTTTTTTTTTCTTCTCCCCCTCTAGTGCCCTGTCCATTTGTGAGATATGGCCTAGTTTGCCATCGTCAACTTTACCATGCTCTTGAGGAAAACGCCCTATAACAAGACTTGATTTACATAAAATAGTGTGATGGGGGGGGGGGGAGTTAAATATCTTTAAAAAAATAAAAAGCTTAAAAATCCCAGATTCAGAAAGCGGCTGTATTTAAACCATAGAAAATAATTTCATGTTAATGGCTTTTGACCATGCAGGTATTATAATATACCCATTACTGTACTTCTTGACCTGTGTAACTGTTTTCTTTTTTTTGTAGCTGATGATAATGTTCCTGCCAAAATCTTGTCTTACAATCGTGCAAACAGAGCTGTGGCGATCTTGTGTAACCATCAGCGCGCTGCTCCGAAGACCTTTGAAAAATCAATGCTGACTTTACAGTCCAAGGTATTCTGTTGTGAACAGTCGCCTAGATGCTTCACGCTTATACATTGTGGCTAGGAAACTGCATTTTTTCTTTTTCGTTTTCAGATTGATGCCAAAAAAGATCAGCTATTAGATGCACGCCGCGAGTTTAAAAGTGCTAAAGCAGATGCCAAGGTCAGGCGTGATGAAAAGACCAAAAAGTACGTATTTTTGTAAATGCTTTTAAAAACTTAATGTTAAATGGTATGAGCAATGAATTGTATCTTTTTTAATTTTCAGTTCCTTACAGTTAAGATTTTTATAAATAAGTAGATTTTTAATCACAAGTGCAATCTCTTCCTGTCCAACTGATAGATGCTCAGCTCATTACATAACAGCCTTTGCGCCTTGTGTTTGCAATAATGGCAATGGCTTTTTCTCCTTCGCCTCATTGGGGGACACAGGACCATGGGTGTTATGCTGCTGTCCACCTGGAGTCGACACTAGGCAAGATCTGCAAAAGATTAACAGTGGCTCCTCCTCCGCAGTATACACTCCTGGAGCAGATACTGCCTCACCAGTTTTTGCTTAGTGTCGTTAGGAGGCACCCACAATTATTTTCTTTATTCATTTTTTATTTTTACTATACTTCATTTTTTTTCTTCAGAAGAGGATTCAAAAGTGGGTCCCTGGTGAGACCCTCAGCATGTTCCTTCCTCTGCTCCCCACTGTTGGGGCGCTGGGTCAAAGTCTAGACATCCTTTCACATGCCACCCTCCTTCCTCGGCAACCCACTGTTGGGGTGCTGGGTTGAAGTCGAGGCATCCCCAGCATACCATCCTCCTTCATCTCCCCACTGATGGGGATTTGGGTAGAAGTCGAGGCTCTACAGCATCTCCATATCAAGCAGGAACTTCCTGGAGTGACATCCCCCCTCCCGAATCACCCCACTGGGGAATTAGGCTGAGGCACTACAGGTATAATCTGCATCCGCAGCACAAGGCAACTATACACTGCTGCAGGGCACCAGGAGAATCATCTCATTCTGAACTCTCCTGATGGGACTGGTATGTGTGGGGAGAGATAGTACTGACTCCAGCCCCCGGTGTCTGGCGAGTTCCGACTCCTTTCCGGTCCCAGACCGGACTTCCGTGCCGGCCCGCCACCCTTCCTGGGTCCCGCAAGTATGCGAGGCCCCGGCTTTGAGCCTAGCGCTAAGCCGCCTACTATTCTCGGCCCCCGGCCCGCCCTACGGATGACACAGCCAGCGTCATAGCAGGGGGCGAACTGGAGCTGTATGGTGTTTCTCGCCCCCTCCCTCTTCCCTCTCAGCGGCGGCCATTACGCTGAAGATCTGGCTGGCTGTCTCAGGGGGCACATGACCGCTGGGGAGCACTACAAGGTGGTGGTAAGAGACTTTGTCACTGCTGTGTCTTCTCCCCCTGTTTTCTCTGCGCAGGCATTCTTTAAGCACAGGAGATTCCATCACTATGTCTGGCTCAAGGAGTAATAGATCCAAAAAGGCATTTAACTCTTACTATGCCACCTGCACGGCTTGCAGGGCTCCTCTGCCTAGTGAATGTACGTCTCCACACTGCCAGGATTGCATCCAGGATAATGTGCCAGAACCCCCCATAGACCTGGCAACGACCAGTGCACCTTATACTGCGCTGGAATGAGGCATTGTTATGTCCCAATCTATGTCTCACTCTATAGAAAAGTTTTTCTTGAGATTACTCCAGGCTCTGCAGAGTCACTCCTCTCCCTGCACCACTGCCCACCCTTTACAACCCACTCGGGGTAAAACCTCGGTCCACGGATGGTCCACTAACCCAGTCCTATCTACCTCCACTTCAGGATGCAAAAGGGCTCAAAGTTCACCCTCTCCAGCGTCCTCTCGTAGTTCGAGGGCATCCCCAACCCGGGAAACCCAATATGACTCCCAAGATTTTGAAAGCCCTTACGATCCCAGCTCAGATCTTGATCTAGACTCATCCTTAGACCTGGACCCACCAGTTACTGTGGCTCTAGTTGAAGACTTAATTACCTCTATAAATCAGGTATTGGATGTATCAGACCCACCTACAGATATGCTGGAACATAGGTCTCTTTTAAAAGAGCCAAGAAGCCGCATAAATATTTTGCGAATCAACCTGAATTCCAGGAGATCCTCCAAAAGCATCGCTCGCACCCTGAGAAAAGATTTGGCAACCGTAAAACGCTTGAAGCACGTTACCCCTTTTTACCGGCGGAAACCCAGGACTCGGCGGATACACCTTAAGTAGACCCCCTAGTGTCTCGTCTGGCTGCACAGACGCTTCTTTCTTTACCAGATAGCTCCTCAATTAAAGACGCAACGAACAGCCTGGTGGAACAAATGGCTCGTTCAGTTTTTGCAGCTTCCGGGTCCTCCTTGGCTCCAGCGTTTGCCTCAGTCTGGGCAGCCAAGGCCATCGTGACCTGGGCTGGTAACCTACACACCACCTTACAGTCTACAGACGCTGACCCCGTGCTGTCAGATCAAGCAGCACAAATATCGGTTACCGCAGATTATTTACTACACGCAGCTCTGGACTTTGCAAATTGCGCAGCAGTAGCCGCATCAAATGCCATTACAATTAGACGTGCCCTCTGGTTACGTGTGTGGAAGGCAGATACAGCCTCTAAGAAGTCTCTCACAAGCCTTCCATACCTTAGTGGCCGTTTATTTGAAGAAAAATTAGATCAATTAATTTCGGATGCTACAGGAGGTAAAAGCACCAAAATGGCCCTTCCATCGCCGACAACAAACACGGTTCCGATCCTTTCAGAAATCGTTTGGCTGGTCGGCCTCAAGACCAGCGCAGACTGGCAGCCGCTCACCACGCATAGAGCGATCACAGACGACCCAAAAGCCAAACCCAAACTGGCAGTCCCAATCTCGCCAGTCCAAGCCTAAGAGATCAAGATCCCATAGGTTCTCCGCTCTGACTCTTTCCCCAGAAGACACGCCACAAGTAGGCGGCTGACTTTTATACTATTGTCAAGTCTGGCTACCCATTCTAGACAATTGGGTCAGAGAACTGGTGTCTTCCGGTTACAAAGTTCATGTCCCGACCGCCCAATCGTTTTTTTTCTATCGGTCCCCCCAAAACCACCATCCAAGGCCCGCACCTTCTTCCAGATAGTAGACTAACTTTTGCAAAGAAGTAGTCATTGTGCCGGTCCCACAGGCCGAGCGCTTCCACGGGTTCTACTCGAACCTGTTCATGGTCCCCAAAAAGGGAGGTACGGTAAGACCTATTTTGGATCTGAAACAATTAAACCAGTTTGTTCACGTACGACATTTCCGCATGGAGTCACTTTGCTCCTTAACATCATCCATGGAAGGGGGTGAATTTCTCGCCTCCATAGATATACAGGATGCGTACCTGCACATACCAATCTCGTCAGCTCATCAAAAGTTTCTCCGTTTTGCAATCGGCCAGGACTATTACCAGTTTGTGGCTCTCTTGTTTGGACCGGCCACAGCTCCCAGAGTGTTCACCAAGGTCATGGCCGCTGTCATGACCATTCTCCACTCAAGAGGAGTAGTCATCCTTCCATACTTGGACAACTTGCTCATCAAGGCTCCCACTTTCAAGGATTACGAACACAGCGTCTTCATTACAGTGGACACACTGCGTCACTAGGGCTGGTTGGTCAGCCTCCGAAAGTCTTCACCAGTCCCAAGAAAGAGCACAGGCTCTCCGTCAAGGAGTCTACACCCTCCTTCACCCGTCTCGTTCCTTCAGGTTTGCCATGAGAATTCTAGGCAGGATGGTCGCAGCAATAGTAGCCGTCCCCTTTGCACAGCTTCACCTCAGGCCTCTCCAGCTGGCCATATTTGCGTCCTGGGACAAGAGTTCCTTCTCCCTGGACAGGAAGTTCCGACTGTCAACGACAACCAAACGCTCTCTCCACTGGTGGCTCAGACCGGTCTCCCTCACGCAAGGGAATTCTTCCTTCCAGTTCATTGGTAAGTCCTAACCACCGACGCACTCCTGACTGGATGAGGCGCAGTGTACCGACGCCACAGGGCAAACGGTCCCCATCGGAATCGACCATGCACATCAACCTCCTAGAGATTCAGGCCATCTTCCTGGCTCTGAAAGCCTTCCATCGCTTCCTGGCAGGATACCACGTCAAGATACAGTTGGACAATGCCACGGCTATGGCATATGTCAATCGCCAAGGAGGAACCCGCAGTGTCCAGGCGATGCTGGAAGTAAAACGCCAGAATCAACAGGATCGGTACTATCAAGCTGTACACATCCCGGGAGTGGACAATTGGGAAGCGGACTTCCTCAGTTGCCAAGGCATAGACTCAGGAGCAGGGGCGTAACTACAATAGGTGCAAGGGTTGTGATCGCACCCAGGCCCTGCAGCCTAGGGGGGGCCCAAAAGTCCCCTTTGGCCTATAGAAAAAGACTAATACTATTAAAGATTTGCAATAATTGGGAGCCTCATTGGAGCTTCCGCACCGGGGCCCATGGGCCTGAAGTTACGCCACTGCTCAGGAGAGTGGTCTCTACATCTCGATGTCTTTCAACAAATTTGCCATCGATGGGGAACCCCGGATGTGGACCTAATGACATCACACTTCACTGCCAAGGTCCCCAACTTCATGTTTAGGTCACACGACCCACAGTCTCTGGGAGCAGGCGCCCTAGTTCAGGATTGGACCTAATTCCATCTCCCTTAAGGTACCTTCACACAGTGACATATCGCCGGCGATGTTGCCGGGGATCGCGGCAGCGCGCATCCCTGACAACATCGCCGGTGAGCTGTCAGACGGAGCAACTTACCAGCGATGTTGCCGTGGCTATCGCTTGCTGGGTTGCCCAGCAACCCAGCGAGCGATAACTCGCAATGTTGTACATAGGCAGAATCGCCCGCAACATTGCTGGTTGCCGCGTTACACAGGGCGATCAGGCAGGATCGCCTGAGCAACATCGCCAGGTTTCCCAACATTGTTGGGAAACCTGGCGATGTGACTCAGGCGATTCATCGCCTGATTATCGCCCTGTCACACGCGGCAATTCGCCGGCGATGTCGCCGCAATTTGGCCACGCCCCTCGGTTGCCGGCAACATCGCCGGCGATATGTCCCTGTGTGACGGGCCCTTTACATATTTTCCCCTCTCCCACTAATCCCCAGAGTGGTACGGAAGATCAAACAGGAGAGCATTCCAGTCCTCATAGCCCCAGACTGGCCCAGAAGAGCATGGTATGCCGACCTCGTCCAGCTAGCGGTAGACGTTCTTTGGCGCCTCCCAGATTGTCCAGACCTTCTCTCTCAGAGCCTGTTTTACAATCGCAATTCAGGGGCACTGAATTTGATGGCGTGGCCCTTGAGACCTGGGTTTTGTCCCAAGCGGGATTCTCACAGGATGTGATTAGAACCATGATCAGAGCGCGGAAGCCTGCTTCTGCTCGTATTTATTATCGCATTTGGAAGGCCTTTTTCGCCTGGTGCTCCTCCTGAGATCACTCTCCATTGGCCTATTCCTTACCAAAGGTCCTCGGCTTTCTTCAGTCAGCTCTGGAGACTGGACTGTCTCTCAAGTTCTCTTAAAGGCCAAGTCTCCGCTCTTTCAGTTCTCTTTCAATGACGACTTGCGACTAAGCCGCAGGTGAAGACCTTTCTTCAGGGAGTCTGCCGACTTAGCTTCCCCGTATAAAAGACCATTGGACACACAGGATCTCAACTTAGTACTAACTGCGTTGCAAGAACCACCTTTTGAGCCCCTTAGGGAAATCCCCCTCTGCGTTCTAACCCAGAAGGTGGTTTTTCTGGTGGCAATCACCTCTCCGCCGAGTGTCAGAACTAGCAGCACTCTCCTGCAGACCGCCTTTCCTGGTGTTTCACCAGGATAAGGTTGTACTCCGTCCTGTTCCGTCTTTTCTCCCGAAGGTGGTGTCCTCTTTTCACCTTAATGATGAGATTTCTTAGCCATCCCTTTGCCCAACACCGGTTCATTTGGGTCGAGAAGGCTCTGCATACGCTGGACCTTGTCAGGGCACTTTGCATATATGTGTCCAGGACTGCGCCTTTTCGCAAGTCTGACTCCCTCTTCCTTCTTCTAGAAGGCAGCCGCAAGGGCACGCCAGCTTCAAAGGCTACTCTGGCTGGATGGATCAGATCCACTATTCAGGATGCCTACAGGATCAAAAATTTGCCAATTCTGGCTGGTATCACAGCGCACTCTACTCGTGCGGTGAGGGCTTCCTGCGCCATTTGGCACCCGGGATCAGCACAACAAGTGTGTAAGGCGGCCACCTGGTGTAGCCTACACACGTTTTCTAAACTCTACAGTGTTCATACCCAGTCCTCGGCAGATGCAAGCCTGGGTAGACACATCCTCCAGGCGGCAGTAGTCTACCTGTAGGGGCCTGTTTTTCTATTACTTCGTTACATTGTTCTTTCCCACCCAGGGACTGCTTTGGGACGTCCCACATTCCTGTGTCCCCCAATGAGGCGAAGGAGAAAAGGAGATTTTTGTGTACTCGCCGTCAAATCCTTTTCTCTTAGCCTCTAATTGGGGGACACAGCACCCACCCTGTTGCACGATCTCGGGCCTTTTCTGGTTTGTCAAGTTGCTCTTGAGTTCTTCCATAGTTGCCTTCTTACAGGCTTTGTTAACTTTAATTGCTTCTCCTACTGTTTTACACACAAAACTGGTGAGGCAGTGCCTGCTCCAGGGGTGTATGCTGTGGAGGAGGAGCCACTGTTAATCTTTTGCAGAGCTTGCTTAGTGTCGCCTCCTAGTGGCCAGCAGCATAACACCCACAGTCCTGTGTCCCCCAATTAGAGGCTAAGAGAAAATGATTTTACGGTGAGTACACAAAAATCTCCTTTTTGCCTCTACAAATTACTGCACGCATCTTAAAGGGAACCAACCACCCCCAATGACCCCCCCGGACTATTAATATCAGTCCCTACACACAGCACATACATGTGCTGCAATGATTTTTGCTAAAAAAACTGTTTTTTAAAACTAAAGATAATGATTTTTAAAGTTTAAACCGAATGGACGGATGGGCGGTACTTATCTGTGGCAAAAGCCGAGATATGATGCCAATCATCCTCCCGTCTCCCCTCGCAGCAGTTATGGACAGCCCTTTGTGCAGCGTCACTGCCTGGTGCACGGGATCTCATGCCCGTGCACACGTCATCATCTACAGCCGGGAAGCGCGCGCGCGCTCTGTCTTCCATAGCCGAGCGCAGGAAGTCAAAGCGCGCGCTCGCTTCCCGGCTGTAGATGATGACGTGTGCACGGTCATGAGATCCCGTGCACCAGGCAGTGACGCTGCACAAAGGGCTGTCCATAACTGCTGCGAGGGGAGACGGGAGGATGATTGGCATCATATCTCGGCTTTTGCCACAGATAAGTACCGCCCATCCGTCCATTCGGTTTAAACTTTAAAAATCATTATCTTTAGTTTTAAAAAACAGTTTTTTTAGCAAAAATCATTGCAGCACATGTATGTGCTGTGTGTAGGGACTGATATTAATAGTCCGGGGGGGTCATTGGGGGTGGTTGGTTCCCTTTAATGAATTTGGTGCATCTTCTTCAAGAACTCAAGACATGCAAAATGCAATCATGATAAATATGAACTAACTTGTTTTGCCAGGTTCTCTTAATCATCAATAGTGGACGACACATCATAAAAATAACCATTAGTCCGGAGTCACACTGCCATGTATGACTATCATGCGGATGGTATCTCACTACCCGAGCTGGCTGTCGGCTATCCTAACCTGAGATTGACAGCTGCATAGAAATACATGAAGAGGTCATGCTCAGATCAGGAGAGGCGCAGCGGGTCCAGGCAGAGTGATTGCATCCTTGTGAGAGTCATAAAGTAGTGTGACATCAGCCTTATTGGAGAAAGTGTCCTGTTACTAGAGCCTCGTGTTTGTAGGTGTATAACTGCAAAATATTTCAAACATTTTACACTTTTAAGACAATATTTGTTTTTCATCTAAACAGGCTTGTTGAAAGCAAGAAAAAAGCGGTAGAAAGGATAGAAGAGCAGCTGATGAAGTTGGAGGTTCAAGCCACAGACAGAGAAGAGAACAAGCAGATCGCTCTGGGAACCTCCAAACTCAATTACTTGGACCCTAGAATCTCTGTAGCCTGGTAGGAATCTTGTTTTTTGATATTCTTGATATATTCTATATTTGTGACTTTCCCACGTTTTTGTTAGGGTTGAAAAAAATTGTGAACCACTTTAAGTTTTACCCATTAATTTAAAAAACTTGGATACGGCCATCAGTTGCCAAATGTGAGAGCTCCCATTGCTTAATGCTGCTTCACTGATGACCGATGTCCGCTCGTGACATTTTACCAACCTTCATTCTAACCCTCTGGTAATGATTTCTGACTTTATTCCCATCAGGTGTAAGAAGTATGGAGTTCCAATTGAAAAAATCTACAACAAAACTCAGAGAGAGAAGTTTGCATGGGCTATCGACATGGCGGAGGAGGACTTTGAATTTTAATGCGAGAGACAATGTTTGTTTTATAACTTTGTTTTTAATTATTTTATTTTAAGCCTGGATGTCACCTCAGAAAGGGATTTTTATTTCTTTTTGATTTTTAGAGAGAGCTGTGAGCCTTACCTTTTATCAACTTTTATTTTAAGATGGGAAGGGGATATGCAGCAGATTAAGGGGGAAAAAAGACATGTAAAAACCCCACAAGGCTAAAGCCTGCTTGATAAACATTGGATACTATCCCCATGCTGCCTTCAGTATTGTCCCATGGACAAGGAGTATATACATATGTACAAAATGGGATATCTGAAATTGTGATGTTTTGTTTTGCTTTTAGATTTTTCAAGATGGGAGGTTTTCACCAGGCATAAAAAAATCCGCTTTTCAAAAAAGTCTGTATTATAGATTAAGAAAATATCCTGTGTGTTTTTACAGTTAAGAATTTTTTTTCAATAACTTCTATTTTAATAGAAAATATAAACTTGCCCTTCCCTTTCATCTGAACATATCCCCTTGCCCTGGTTACACTGAAGAGAGGGGCCTGTAATGTGGCAGCTCAGGGGGTCCGTGTGACTCCTGTTATTTCCCAGAAAACGTGAAACTATATTCAAGCCAACCCCTGTTCTTGGTTTGGAGACTTGCATAAAATGTGATTGTTGGATATCTGAAAGGGGATTTTTTTTTTTTTTCTGGATTTTATTAATATTTTTTTCATAAATGTGAATTTTATTTTTTCTTTGCCCAATTTTATCTATTTTACCATTATTTCAAGTATTTAATCCTTTCTATCTTTAAAAAAAAAAATTAAACTGTTGTACTATTGTTCCTAGGACATCTGAATTCATTTCAGCAAATTTTACCACAGATTTTTATTTAATGTGAAGAGTAAATTTCTAGAAGTGCAATGGAGACCAAACTTGTAGCCTTTTCTAAACGATAATAAAAAACCATTACTGTCAGATTGAACGCGGTGCCACAGGTATGTGGCGATCCCTCTTTGCTCTATGGGGCATCCGCGTTTTATCTATTGAATGTCATTTGGGAGCCTGATTGAGTGGTCGAGATGTTGATGGCAAGACTTTATTTACTGTTTAAGATCATTGATTGCGTGGAAGAAATTGTGTGTCAGAAACATTTTACTTGAATGCAATTACACTATGGACGTCCTCATGTTTAGAACATCAGTTGCAAATGATTGGTGAGTTTTTGTGCAGACTGCTTGAAAACAATAATGCCCTGTAAACAAATTTGTGAGTTTGTTTTGCCTAGAATGCTTTTTAATTATTTTTTTTTTCTAAATATAAAAGCAAGTGTTCAGAATAGTCCTTTTCTCTTGGACATTTACCCTTCTATCTTCTATTTTTATCATGAATTGCCATTAACTTGAGTGTAGGTTATTTAAAATAAAACCCTACAACTTGGATTTTGCCTGTGTGTTTCATTTTAACAGTCCAGCTTGGTATTTCGTTCCATAAGGTAGAACTAATGATGAGAAAACAATTAAAATGCTTGTTACTCGAATCGAGCAGGTCGGACGCTGTGACTGGGTCGACTCGAGGAACGATTATAATGGAAGTCAATAAGTCATTGGGTAGTCTGGCACTCGGCTAGGGGCCTTTCACACTTGCGTTTTTTCTCCTGATTTGGAAGATCAGGCAAAACCCGATTCTTACAGTATTTTGCACATTCACTTTAATTTTGTCAGGTAGAATCTTGTTGCTTCATGTTTTGTCCTGAAATCATTAAAGAGAATGGGCAAAAAAAATGAATCCTGTAAGAATCAGGTGTTTTCCTGATCTTCCAAATCAGGAAAAAAACGCAAGTGTGAAAGGCCCCACACATAACCAGCCAAAGGCCGAGCTCAGACTGCTGTATAACGACTATCGTATTGTAAAACACTGAGTGACTGGCGGACCTGACCTGAGCATGACAGCTTCATGAATTACTTTTGCACTTGCCAAGCATGGGTCAGGGGAGCCTCCAGCCACTCTGTACGTAACAATTAGTGATGAGCGAGCATGCTCGCTGCTATTCGGTGCTCGGTAAGCACAGAGTAGCTCCAAGGTGCTCGGACTCATCACTAATCATTATCGATGTAACACAAGTATACAGCCCCCTTCAGTGCACAATGTGAGCTGGCACCTCACAGAGAGCAGATTGGTTGTTAGGGTCCCTCTGGTGGGCACAGCAAGGTGTTGCATGCTGCATATACTGTGACGATTTGAAAAAGCCCACCGTCCCGCCCTTTCCCAGAAACACTCGGTTTATAGCCGAATGTCTGTGGGCGGAGCCTATCACTCATTGACTTGCATTGGCTTCGGTGCTTGGTCGAGCACCTGAGCATTTTAATGCTCGCTCATCACTAGTAACAATGTGATCATCATTCCTCTGACCCCGACCTAAAACTGCACTTACGGGGGAGTTAGGCTGGGTCACACACACAGATATCTGGGCAGATATTGTTCACAGATCTCTGGTTGCAGTGAAATCATGGACACATGGTTCCATTTTGTGGCTGTGTACAAATGATACAATGTGTCCATGATTTCACTGCAACCAGAGATCTGTGAACAATATCTGCCCAGATATCTGTGTGTGTGACCCCAGCCTAAGGATGATATTTCTTCTTTTTCCGGTTTTTTTTTTTTACACACCACATCCAGACATATTGCTTTTTGCCCCCCCCCCCCCCCCCCCAATCTCCCCTCCCCATGAGATCCATTCAGAGACTGTGTAACCATCTCTCACTCTCACTCTCCCACCATTCACTGAAAGGAGCCGGCTCTTTGTATTGGATAATTCAGGAATGATGCATCCGAGCACCCATGATACTTGACTGAGTGCCAAGCTTACCCGAGCACCCTGATGCTCGATCGAGTATTGATCAGTGGTGAGGACACCCGTCATCAGGTAGGACCATAAAATAGCAGCGGTTACACACAGGGCTGTGGAGTCAGTCTGTGCCCATTTTATCAGTCGGTATAAAATGGACCAACATCACAAAGCACTCTCAGTGAGACCAGTCAAGGAAAACACTGCGGGCAGCTGGCTAAAGCGCTCAAATACAGTGAAATCCATGATGCATTGCCCCCTGGAAACTTGAATATGCAAATGGAGTCCATGAAGCCTCGATTAAGAGTCTCAAACACGGGACTAGCCAGATATCCCTCCAGGGAAGGACCTAGCCCTGGGGTGGATAAAGAGCCACTTAATATGGTGGTTATGGTGGTCTCCGCAAGGATTCCACCCCAGGGCTAGGTCCTTCCCTGGAGGGATATCTGGCTAGTCCCGTGTTTGAGACTCTTAATCGAGGCTCCACGGACTCCATTTGGTATAAAATGGACCAACTCCTAAAATATATAATTGAGTACAGTAGTTCAATGCAGCTTCTGTTGAATATTATGAATTATGTTCTATCTAGCTAGATTATTGTATCGTAGTAATGATTAAAAACCTGATGTTACAATTGTACTACAGTAAATGTATCACTTAAACATGAGCCATGTATAAGTGATTCGGAATCGTGGAGTCTGAGCCGTATTCCGGGAAATTGAGAAGTCGGAGGTTTGGCTTACTGACTTCACTGACGTTGTTACGCAGCTGCCGTCAGGACAGTAGAGAAGGTGCCACAGTCAGAACTCCTTTCAAGTGATCAGGGTTACTTTTAGTAAAAGAAGGTGCACATGAAAATACGTACATAGAGCTAATTTTTTCTCCTTCGCCTCATTGGGGGACACAGGACCTTGGGTGTTATGCTGCTGTCCTCTAGGAGGTGACAGTAAGATCTGAAAGAGATACAGTGGCTCCTCTGCAGTATACACCCCTGAGGATGGCCTCAGCTACTCAGTTTTTGCTTTGTGTCTTTAGGAGGCAGACATCCTTTCTTATTATTCTTTCATGTTATTTTATTTATTTTTTTTTTTACGGGCATTTTTTCCCTTTTCGTTCCTTCTAGAGGATCAAGAAAAAAAATGGAAATAACCATCATCCTCCCCAGACCCAAAGTTGGGACTCTGGGTTACGGTAATGACATCATGCCTTCACATCCTCCCATCAGGAGACGCAGAAGGATACCCTCCCCTTCACACCATGCACCAGTGGTTCGGGTTGAGGCTCCTTAAAGGTACTATAATTCCCTCATACAGGGCCCCTCATTGCCGCTATTATGTACAGCATGGTACCTGCTACTCTTGCTGTACCCGGGCACCCAGCTGCCGCTATTATATGCAGCCTGGCACCTGCCACATTTGCTACCCCGGGGCCCTCCACAGTTGGGCAAGGATCCCTAAGCTGCAGCTCTATAGGTGTAATTGGCCGATTCCGGACCTCCGCGCTGGCCCCCTGCTATTTTCGGGCCGCAAGTTAATCCAGGCCCTGACTTTGGCCTGGAGATACTTTGTCACGCCCACCTCCTCCCCCAACCTGCCCTCCAGATGACGCTTCTCGCGCCGGAGCATGCCCCTGCCACATCATCGAGGGGGGGAGGGGCGGCTTCCTTAGGCGCCTCTCGCTCAACGCAAGATCCCTCTGCGTGCCTTTTTTTTCCTGGTCTGTCCGCCCCTCGGCGACTGCCATTACAGCGCTGCCACAGCACAATTCCAGACGGGCCTCCTATTGCTGGGGTATGCAGGACTACAGGTCTGTTCGGTTTCTTTGGCAGGCACACGGTGGTAAGGACTCAGCAGTGCTTTCTGCTGCAGCCGCTCCCACACCTCTCTCTTCCCTCTGCATTTTCTACACCGGAAAGAGCAGTATAATACAGTGCATACAAAATCTCTACCATCAACCATGTCAGGTTCAAGGAACAAAAAGTCCGGTAAGGCTTTTACCTTCTATACTCCTGCATTGCAGCAGGGCTTCTTACTAGTGATGTACTACCCACACGCCAGGATATTTGACTACACGGCCCAGAGCCCACCACAGACCCCGTACTTCTAGTACCTTGAATGCCCTGATGGCAGTTCTCCTGACCCAATCCATGTCAGTCGATGAGAAACTTTCCTCCACACTGATCCAGGCTTCGCAGAGTCACCCCATCACCCTGCACCTCAGGCCAGTCCATACTGCAAGGACAACAACACGGACCGTGACGGTAACCCACCTAGATGCACACATCCAGACCCCCTGCCATCCTATCTGAGCTGAGCAGAAGAGACACCAAAGGACCCTTCTCAGCGTCCTCCACAGCTCTCGTGCTTCTCCATTAGAGACAGCCACAAGCTCCCCACTTCCGATAGGTTTTATGACCCGGACTTGGATACACAGAGAGACCCCTCGAAGCGCAGGCCATGGTCAAAGACCTCTTCATGGTTGTTAACCAAACACTAGACGTGGCTGATCCTGCTTCTGACACCCAGATCATACAGTCTCCTTCAAGAGAGAGAAAGGCCACACAGATACTTTGTGGACCACCCTGAATTTCGGGAGGTTCTTCAGAAACCCAGATCTCGCCCTGATAAGAGATTCAGAAACTGCAAAGCGATGGAAGCTCGCTACCCCTTCTTGCCGGCATTGACACGGGACTGGTCAGATTCCCTGCAGGTGGATCCTCCTGTGTCATGTCTAGCTGCAAGGAACCTCCTCTCCATCCCTGAAAGCTCCTCCATTAAGGATGCAACGGATCATCAGGTGGAGCAAATGGCAGGTCATTCTTTGAGGCGACAGGTTCATCACTATCTCCCTGCTTCGACTCAGTATGGTAGCAAAAGAAATTATTACTTGGGCAGGTAATCTGCATACCCCTCTGCGCAACCGAGACCCTGACCCAGAACTAATGGATCTGGTGGCACAAATTTCAGTGGCAGGGGGCCAATTGTATGGCTGTGGAGGCCTCAAATGCCATTACCATCAGGCGAGCACTCTGGCTCCGGGAGTGGAGGGCAGATTCCGCCTCTAAAAGGCCCACACCTTTTACCAGGCCGTAGAATCACTACTACAAGCAGGATGTGACGAAATGGACTCCTTCAATGTAGAACATATGATGATTTCTTATGTAACCCAGACAGTATTGTATTTGTTGCAAACTTGTAATGGCCAAGGAGAATTTCCTACAGTATTTATAGATTACTGTGGTTTTAGTTAGCATGGTAATGTAATTATCTAACTTGTTTGTCATAGAAGGCCAGAGAACTTAATTATGCTAATCGTGCATTGTATATTACCCTGTGAATGTTGACTTTATGTAAATTGCCCCAGCCACTATTGTTTTAATGTCATGGTTTGCAGACTGAATGTCTCCTACTAACATTCCATTGTAAGGGCTATATCAATCAGTATTTGGCTCTCCATATGTCAGGATTGCAATACTACTAAAAATATGTTAAATGAGGCTTGAGGTCCAGCCAATGAAAAGACAGTGTTACTGCACCAATTGAGACGTCCCCAGTATCATGCAATGGGGGTTGAAGGTATATAAGGAGATGTGTTTCATTAACCAGGGTTAGTTAGATTCTGTCTAGTGACCTCAGTCTAGGGATTTCAGTCCCCCGGCTAGAGGTACACTGGATTGGATACAGGCAGCTAATCTAGGATCTTCGGGTCCGGTTGGCGAGCCGTAACCCCAGGCCTAGGCATTTCTGTGCCGACCAAGGGAATCAGAACCCAGACTATAGAACCACAAGGACTTCAGCATCGGATTATCGGATTCGGCTGTGATAAAGACTGCATAAGGATAAGGAAGCGATCCAGGTTGGGACGATACAGTCACCTGGCTACAGACTTTGCTGTGCTATATTCTAATCCCTGGTGAGCCAGCGGAAGGGTGAGACTCTGTTGCCTGTTACATAGTTAAACACAACTATGTAACAGGTTATGTGTTATATGCTGTTCACTGTTTGGGGATCCAATAAAGCCTTAATATTGTGGTTCCTTCACCCTGTGTTGTCTGAGTAGTGTTCCGCCCACGGTTAAGGAGCTCGAGCGTTCAGTTGGGGATGAGCCCTGGTCCACGTTGTCTTTGTAAAGGCGGCTGGGCCTGCAGACAAGAGCACCTACTGACCCCCGGTCTCCACACAGGAGTCGTTATCCCGGTTCCTCAGAACGAGCGTTTTCAAGGGTTCTAGTCAAACCTTTTTGTTGTTCCCAAAAAGGGAGGCTCAGTCCGACCTATCATGGACCTAAAACAATTGAACAAGTTTGTTCGGGTTTGTCATTTCCATATGGAGTCTCTCCGATCCATCATTTCATCCATGGAAGAAGGTGAATTCCTTGCCTCGATAGATATTCAAGATGCGTACCTGCACATCCCGATATCTTGAGCAATCAAAAATTCCTACGCTTTGTTATCAACGAGGAACATTTTCAGTTCGTGGCACTACCCTTCGAACTCTCCACAGCCCCCAGCGTATTCACCAAGGTCATGGCAGCAGTCATGACTATACTCCATTCAAGAGGAGTAGTCGTACCTGGACGATCTACTCATCAACGCGCCTTCTTACAGGGACTGCGAACAAAAGTGTTCACATTACAGTGGACACCCTGCTCTGCTAGGTTGGTTGGTCAACCTGCCAAAATCCTCCCCAGTCCTGAGCCAAACGCTGACTTTCCTAGGAATGCTCTTCAACAGCGGGTTGGTATTCTCCCTCAGGACAGGTCCCGTGCCCTAAGACAGGGAGCCCGGACTCTCCACTGTCCATCCCCTCACTCCCTCCAATTTGCTATGAGAGTGCTAGGACGCATGGTGGCGGCGATGGAAGCGGTTCCATTCGCTCAATTACACCTCAGACCACTCCAACTGGCTTCCCTCACAGCCTGGGACAGGAGTCCCTTCTCCCTGGACAGGACATTCTACCTGACAGAGGCCGCCAAATGCTCCCTGCACTGGTGGCTGCACCCATCCTCCCTCTCACAGGGGAGATCCTTCCTCCCTGCCCACTGGAAAGTACTCGCCACCGACGCAAGCCTGCTAGGCTGGAGAGCGGTGTACCGTCACCACACGGCTCAGGGAAAGATGGTCTCCATCAGAGTCCTCCCTTTCCACCAATCTCCTGGGAATCCACGCCATCTTTCTGGCTCTGCAATCCTTCCATCGCAGATCGTCGTATCAGGATACAGTCAGACTATGTCACAGCAGTGGCATATGTTAATCATCAGGGAGGGACCCGAAGCAAAAAATTAATGCGCGAGGTGGAACCATCCTCCGTCGGGCAGAATCAAATGATCGGTTCTGTCGGCAGCCCACATTCCAGGGGTCGACAATTGGGCGGCGACTTCTTCAGCCGCCAGGGCATCGCGTCCGAGGAGTGGGCCCTACACCCAGAGGTGTTTCAACAGATATGCTATCAGTGGGGGATGTAGATCATATGGCGTCACAACTCAACACCAAGGTGCTAAAATGCATGGCCCGTCTCACGACCCACAATCCCTGGGGCAGTTGCACTAGTCCAATCTGGAAGCAATTTTGTCTCACTTGCATCTTTCCCCCTCTGCCTCTCATACCCAGAGTGGTGCGCAAGTTAAATCAGAGGGAGTTCCAGTCATTCTCGTTGCCCCAGACTGGCCCAGATGAATGGTATGCATATCTCGTCCAGCTCGCTGACGACGTCCCCTGGCGCCTTCCAGACTTCCTCTCTCAGGGCCCAATCTACCATCAGAATTCGACGGCCCTGAATTTGACGGCGTGGCCCTTGAGACCTGGGTTCTAGCTCAGGCCGGTTATTCTCCGGAGGTGATAAACACAATGATCAGGTCAAGAAAACCTGTTTCATCTCAGATTTATTACTACACATGGAAGGCTTTCTGGGCCTGGTGCAAGTCTCGGAATAAGCCACCTCTGCTTTTTTCTTTGCCAACCATTTTTGAGATCCTTCAAGCCGGCCTGGACGCCGGGCTCTCTCTAGGTTCCATCAAAGTGCAGAGACTTGTCCTATCTGTGCTGTTCCAGCGCCGCCTCGCAACTAAGCCTCAAGTCAGGACCTTTATCCAGGGGGTCTCGAGCCTGGTGCCACCTTGCAAAAGGCCTTTAGAAGCATGGGACCTCAACATGGTCTTGGAAGCGCTACAGCAGCCCCCCCTTGAGCCTCTCAAGGAGATATATCTCTGTCTTCTTTCCCAGAAGGTTGCTTTCCTGGTGGCAATTACCTCCATCCGTCGGATCTCTGAGCTTGCAGCGCTCTCCTGAAAAGGCACCCTTCCTGTTTTTTCACCAGGATAAGGTGGTACTGAGGCCGGTGCACTCCTTCCTTCCAAAGGTGATTTAATCTTTTCACCCGAACAAAGAGATTTCCTTACCATTCTTTTGTCCTGGCACCGGTGCATCGTGTCAAAAAGGCTTGCACACGCTGGATCTTGTTCAAACCCTTCAAGTGTACGTATCCAGAACGGCACCCTTCAGGAGCTCTGACTCGCTGTTCATCCTCCCAGAAGGCCGAAAAAAGAGCATGCCAGCGTCCAAGGCCACTCTAGCTAGATGGATCAGAACCACCATTCAGGAAGCATATCAGTTGAGAAACTTGCTAATTCCATCAGGCATAAGGGCGCACTCTACTCGTGTCAAACGTCAGATTGAATAGATCGATGTTACTGATGGCCTCCCCGAGGGACAATCAAAGTGCCCCCTCCATCATCTGGCCCCCCTGGGACTGGTACCGGTACGGTGATGGCAGTACCAACACCGCCGATCATCACTTCTCTCCCTGAGAGAGAGGATCCTGTGTCCTCCGGTGCTCCCCCTGGCCCCCCAGATCCCTCCAGCCCCCATTCTAACCTGAATAAAATGGGAGGGATCCCCCGCAGCCCCCTCCTTCTCTTCACAAAATGGCCCTGCACATGCACAGTGTGCCAGGTAAAATCTGCCCTCTGCACTAGCAACTAAACAAAAAAAATCTGATAGGTCTTAAGATTCAAATGAAGCAACCAATCACACAGTTCAAGTCCCCATTTATTAGTAAATATGCAGCAATTGCGTCTGCCTCTCTCCTTTGTAGTTGTTTTTGGAGGAAAGAGAGAGACAGGCTACTTGCTGCCATCTGTGAAGATAGAATACATTTTGAGACTTATTCTTTATCAATTTATTTAGCTAGGGTTAGCTTTCAAAACCAGGGTTAGGGGAAAAAAAATCATCCCCTCCGTCATTCCCCCTACATCACTCCCCTAACCAATTCATTTTTTTTTACTTTATTCTTTATCAATCCTTTACTTAGCTAGGGTTAGGGCTAGGGTTAGGGTAAAAAAAAAAGCATCCCCTCCTCCGTCATACCCCCTTCATCACTCCCCTAATCAAATATTTTTGTTCCCAAAATAAAAAAAAAATGTCCCGCAGAATGTTTACTGCTGAGCAAGCATACGCATTGCTCGCAAATAGCAAATAGCCGTTTATCCAAACAGAACTTTTGACTACATGTGGGGTATCGACCCGCTCACAAGAATGTGGGTTTCCACTTTATGATGTTACCTTTTGTAAAAGTGAAAAAAGTGGTGCTAAAGCATCACTTTTGTGAAAAAAAGAAAATGTTCAGTATGATGACCTATTGTTATCAAATTTTGTGAAGTACCTGTGGGTTCAAAATGCTCACTATACCCCTTGTGAGACAGTGCGGGGGATCATATGCGAAGGGGCGCTATGTCTCCCCCAGAATGCGCACTGTCGCATATTGAACCCGGTATAGGGTGTAAGAAAGGGGACAGTCCACTCCCTTCACTCCTGGGTCTTGCATGTTTCCCCGGAAGGAGACAAGGGGTTAAAAGCCAGGTTAGGAGACAGGGCGGGGTTCCCTGTGAACAGTTTTGGCCTGAAGCTGAAGCAACAGCATCTATCGACCGGACAGGTCAAGAGCTCCAGGGGCCTGGTGTAATAACATGGTCTAGCCCGGGAGGGCTGGGAGCTCGGTGCGACCTCGGCCGGAGAGCTCACAATCAGAAGGGACCGGGTTACTATCTGTGAACTATATCCATTGTACCCGGCTGCGACCCGGATTCCGGCATCTTGTGCCACTGCTGTGTTTCCAGCAATAAATCCGGGTATGTATGAACTACCATCGGGCTCAACGTTTTTCCTGTCTTGCAATCCTGGCGCTGCCCCACATATTGTGAAGAATGCGGTCAACCTGAACTACGAACTGCATGTCCATACTTAATCCGGCCAAGTTACAGTTCAGGTCCGCCGCCAGTATGGAAGAAATCTGGTGCTTACCCAGCAGCGGCAACAAGAACAGCAACAGCGACACGAGGAGCAGCAGCTCCGACAGCAGGAGCAGCAGCAGTTGCGGCAACAGTAGCAGTCTTCAACAACAGCAGAAAACGAATGAACTGCTCCTGCAGCAAATTATGACCCTACGAGACCCGCCAGCAGCGCCACCCCCGGAACGACGTGAGCCCGGGACCGGGTCCGATAGGCACTGAGGAAGCGGAGTCCGGAGGATGACGTTGTAGCCTTCCTCACAGTCTACGAGCGCAGAGCGAGAGGGCCTCCCTGCCACTCAGTGGGCTGAAGTGGTGGAGCCATTCCTGATGGGCGACGCCCAGAAGGCCTACATGGACCTCAGTTGGGAGGATGCACAGGACTAGCGGGAGACTCAAAGGTGAGATCCTTGCTAGACTGGGGGTCAATACTTATGTACGAGCCCAACGGGTGTTTTCCTGGTCCTATGTGGAGTCCAAGCCGGCTCGCTCCCAGGCGTATGACTTATTGCAGTTTGTAAAACGGTGGCTCCAGCCTGAGAGCTTCACTCCGGGACAGATGGTGGAAAGGGTGGTGGTCGACCGCTGGTACAGACTCTGCCGGTCGCGATACAGCGTTGGGTGGGGCAAGGGGACCCGGGTACCTTGGACTAGGTGGTTAGCTGATAGAGCGATATACAGCCACCCAGAAGTTCATACGGGACTGTGCCCCACTGCGGCTGTAACGCCAGCCTCCGGAGTCGGGCAAAGGTGTACGTCCATCCACTGGGGACCCTCCTAAACACGTACCCGCTGAGGGAGTACCCGGAATGAGGCTGGCAGGAGACCAGGCTCCCCTAGAAGGAGCTTCTGGACCGGCAGTGCCACTGTACGTGGCGCTGGCGGTGCAAAGGACGGGACATGTGGCTGCCTATTGCCCAATAACTATGGAACCCATGGACTGCAAGTTCACACGCCGGGTCTCTATGTATGCCAGCCCCGTGCTTACCGCAGATGCAGTGGTTCCCCCAATGGAACCACATCTGTGCCCGGTGCTCATTAATGGACATAGAGCAGAAGCTCTCTTGGACTCTGGCAGTTTGGTGACGCTGGTTTTGCGTCCTTAATTCACGAGTTGCAACCCACTGGGGACTGATCAGGTCTGTGTATACACGGGACCTTCGCGAGTATCCGACCACAGAGGTAACTCTGTCCACTCCGTATGGAGAGGTGGCCCATGTGGTCGGAGTGGTAAAGTCTCTACCCTACGGGACTGTGCTGGGAAGAGACTTACCATTGTTTTGGTCCTTATGGGGGAGGAGGAGTAACCCTCCCCTGATACCAAGGAATCAGGGTGCTTAACCCGACGACCCTGAGACCGGGATACCTGCCGTAGGGGTCGCCAACATAGGGCTAAAGTGTCACCCCGATAGGTTCCCCCTAGAGGTATTGGCAGGAGAGGTTGAGGAGACCTCACCGATTCCAGAGCTGGAAGTATCCCGAGGAGTGTTTGGGACAGCCCAGCTACAGGATCCCACACTGACTCGGGCCCGAGAAAGGGTAACAGAAGTAAACAGAATAGCTCAGCAATCCGGGGGCAGAGAATCTGTTTCCACGCATGGTGGTCAACCAGGAGTTACTATATAGGGTGGACAAAATTCGGGATGAAGTCGTGGATCAACTGGTAGTACCGCGACACACCGCCGGGCGGTCCTAGAGATGGCCCACTCCCACCTGCTAGGGGGCCACCTTGGGGCTAAAAAACGTAAGAGCGCATCTTGCGGAGGTTATTCTGGCCAGGCGTGTATGCGGATGTCCAGAGGTACTGTGACTCCTGCCCGGAATGTCAGCTGACCACATCCATTGCCACCTTCCTACTCCATTGGTACCTTCTACCGGTTATAGAGGAACCTTTTGAACGAATTGCAATGGATCTGGTGGGGCCTATAGTTAAGTCAGCACGGGGCCACCAACACATACTCGTGATCGTCGACTATGCCACCCGGTACCCGGAGGCGATTCCATTATGCCACACCTCGGCAAAACTCGTTGCCCGGGAACTGTTAGCCGTGTTCTGTCGCCTAGGACTACCTAAGGAGATCCTCATGGATCAGGAGACTCCTTTTATGTCCAAAGTGACCCGGGAACTGTGTAAACTGCTCAACATAAAACAGCTGCGCACCTCAGTGTATTATCCCCAGACCGACGGGTTAGTAGAACAGTTTAACAAAAGCCTGAAGTCCATGCTCAAAAAGGTGGTAGCCAAGGATGGAAAGGATTGGGACATGTTACTGCCCTATTTAATGTTTGCAGTCGTCTACGGGATTTTCTCCTTTGAACTGTTGTACGGCCGGCATCCTAGAGGGCTGTTGGATGTCGCCAAAGAGATGTGGGAACAGGAACCCACTCCCTATAGGAGCGTAATTGATCACGTGGCTAAAATACAGGACCAGATTACGGCGGTCCGGCCTATTGTAAAAGAGCACCTAATAGATGCCCAAGGATCTCAAAGCCAAGGTATAATAATAGGGCCACAGTTAGGACCTTTAAGGTGGGGGACTGTGTATTGGTATTAGTGCCCACTACGGAAAGCAAATTATTGGCCAAATGGCAAGGGCCATATGAAATCCGGGAAAAAGTAGGAGAAGTTAATTAAAGGGTATACCAACTCTGTAAGAGGAAACCTGTGCAGCTATACCATGTCAATTTACTCAAAGCGTGGAAAGACCGGGAGTGCCTGATCACGGAGGTTCCCCGGCTGGGTTGACCGGAGACCCTCCACCTTCGGCCAGGAGGGAGACCGAAGGGGTAACGATAAGGACACCCTCACTAAGGCCCAGCGACGGGAGGCTCGAAAGCTGGTGCAGCAGAATCCAGATGTATTCTCTGACCTGCCCGGCCGCACTTCCGTCATTCATAATGACATTGTCACTAAGCCCCGGGTGAAGGTGCAAGTGAAACCGTACCAGGTACCCGAGGCCCGACGGCAAGCCATCGCGGCCGAAGTGAAACACATGCTCGAGTTAGGAGTCATAGAGGAATCCCGGAGCGAATGGAGTAGTCCCATTGTGCTGATTCGAAGCCAGACGGATCGCTGCGGTTCTGCAACGACTTCCGGAAGTTGAATGAATTTATCGAAGTTCGATCTTTATCCAATGCCCCAAGTGGACGAGCTAATTGAAAGACTGGGGCAGGCCCAGTACTTCACGACGCTCAATCTGACCAAGGGATACTGGCAGGTGCCGCTAGCAGAGTCAGCCAAGGAGAAGACCGCCTTTGTTACCCCGGAGGGCCTCTATCACTATGTTGTGTTGCCTTTTTGGGTTGCATGGGGCCCCAGCTACATTCCAGGGCTCATGGACATAGTGTTGGAGCCTCATCGGAAGTACTCGTCCGCTTACTTAGATGACATCATCATCTTTAGTAAGGATTGGCAAACCCACTTATCCCAGGTACAGGCAGTGGTGGATTCCCTCAGGGCAGCCGGCCTGACAGCGAATCCAAAAAAATGTGCCATGGGGCTCGAGGAGGCCCGGTACCTGGGGTATGTGATTGGGCGAGGGGTTATCAAACCCCAAATAAACAAAATCGAGGACCATTCAAAGTTGGCCCCGACCGCTGTCTACCAAACAGGTGAGTGCGTTCCTCGGCGTAGTTGGATACTACAGACGCTTCATACCCAACTTTGCTGGATGAACGGCGGCCCTGTCCGACCTGTTAAAAGGGAAGAAATCTGCTTTGGTGCGTTGGAATCCCCAAGCAGAGACAGCCTTTCAGTCCATGAAGTTGGCCTTGTGCGGACAGCCCGTCCTCATCAGTCCTAACTTCAAACCACCTTCATTGTGCAAATAGACGCCTCGGAAGTGGGGCTGGGGCTGTGCATCGCAAGAAGTGGACGGAGAAGAACATCCGGTCACTTACTTAAGCTGGGAAATTGTCCCCGGCGGAAAAGATTTATAGCGTAGTGGAGAAGGAGTGCTTGGCTGTTGGAGTCCCTACGCTATTATTTGCTCGGGCGACAGTTCCGGTTGGTTACGGATCACGCTCCCCTGGTCTGGATGCGAAACGCCAAGGAACGAATGCTCGGGTCACCCGGTGGTTCCCGTCCCTCCAAAACTTCAGTTTTTCAGTGGAGCACCGGGCTGGCAAGTTGCAGGGCAATGCGGATGCCCTGTCCCGGGCACCCTGTTTGGTGGCTGGGGTTCAACCCCACAAGTTTGAACCAAGGGGGGTGTGTGAGACAGTTCGGGGATCATATGCGAGGGGCGCTATGTCTCTCCCAGAATGCGCACTGTCACATATTGAACCCGGTATAGGGTGTAGGAAAGAGGGACTGTCCACTCCCTCCACTCCGGGTCTTGCAGGTTTCCCCGGAAGGAGACAAGGGGTTAAAAGCCTGGTTAGGAGACAGGGCGGGGTACCCTGTGAACAGTTTTGGCCTAAAGCTGAAGCAACAGCATCTATCGACCGGACAGGTCAAGAGCTCCAGGGGCCATGTGTGGTAATAACACAGCCTAGCCCGGGAGGGCTGGGAGCTCGGTGCGACTTCGGCCGGAGAGCTCACAACCAGAAGGACCGGGTTACTATCTGTGAACTGTATCCATTGTACCCGGATGTGACCCGGATTCGGCATCTTGATGCCACCGCTGTGTTTCCAGCAATAAATCCGGGTACTGTATGAACTACCACCGGGCTCAACGTTTTTCCTGTCTTGCAATCCTTGAGGGGTCTAGTTTCCAAAATGGGGTCACTTGTGGGGGCTTTCTTCTGTTTAGGTACCCCAGGGGTCCAAGAAGTGAAAGATGGTATCTGTCATCTATTTCAAGCCAAATTTACTTTCTAAAATTCAAATAGCGCTCCGTCATTCTGAGTCCTGCCGTTTGGGCAAACAGCAGTTTCTGACCACATGTGGGGTATCGTTGCATTCAGGAGAAACATGGTAACACATTTTGGCATCCAATTTGTCCTGCTGTCCCTTGTAAAGTGAATAAATTGAGGCTAAAGCAACATTTTTAGGTAAAATATAAATTATTTATTTTTTCATTCCACTTTGCATTCATTCCTGCAAAGCACCTGAAGAGTTAATCATTTTTTTAATGTGGTTTTGAGTAGCTTGAGGGGTGCAGTTTTTGGAATGGTGCCACTTTTGGGTGTTTTCTATCATGTACACCCCTCAAAGGACTTCAAATGTGATGTGGTCACTAAAAAAAATGGTTTTGTAAATTTTGCTTGAAAAATGAGAAATTGCTGATGAACTTTGAACCCTTAACTCCCTAACCAAATTTTTTTTCCTAAAATTGTGCTGATGTAAAGTAGACGTGTGGGAAATGTTATTTTTAACTATTTTGTGTCACATAACCTCCTGGTTTAACAGAATAAATATTCAAAATAAGAAAATTGCAAAATTTTCGCCAAATTTTTTATTTTTTCACACATAAACTCAATAATGATCGACCTAAATTTACTACTAACATGAAGCCCAATATGTCACGAAAAAACTGTCTCCGAATCACTAGGATCCGTTGAAGCATTCCAGAGTTATTACCTCAGAAAGGGACACTGGTCAGAATTACAAAAAACGGTCTGGTCATTAAGGTGGAAAATGGCTCCATCACTAAGGTGTTAAAAGTTCTTAAAAAGTTTTTTTTTTTCTGTTGCTTCATTGGGGGGGGGAGGTTGAAAAACAGGGTGTATGTAGCTGCCAACAGAAGGTTAACACTAATACTCAAAACTGAGAAGAAAATTTTACCAACTGTACACTATATCTAACACCCTGTTGAAATGGCCATGATCTGTAAGCACCAACTATGGTCATCTAACCCCTTAGATGCTACTCAATAGTGACAACTGCATCTAGATGGTTAACAGAATGTAGGGGTTCCCTCTTTAACCCTATCGGCACTTTTCTGATGATGAGATCATGATTACGTACGTGGTCCTGATTGCTATGGCAATCCAAGGCCAAGTAATGGGCTAGCTATAGTAGCCTATGAAAATAGTTGTCATATTTTGGTGGTAAAAATAATATAAATTAAGCTTACTGGTAGTTATGTTTCCAGGAGTCAATCATAACTGCACCATAGGAGTTACCCCATATCCTCTGTAGGGATAGGAAACACAAGAGGTTAAATGCCCTCCACCCCTCAATCTCCTCCAATTGCCACACCAGCTGAACTCAACACAATTTTATTTGGCACTGCTCATACATATGTTATTTTGACGTACGTAATAGATATAGGGTTGCTGTCATGGTCGAACTCCTGGAAGTATAATTACCGATAGGTCTAATTCCGCCCATAGGAACAGGAAACCTACAGAAAAAAGGAGCAGCCCCCTAGCCTTCTCAGTTGGTTTCCTGTCCTCATGGCAACCTGTAGCTAAATAGGTTACATGGGTGCATTGCAGCTCTCTGTGCGGTGTCCTTGAGAACAGCAGAGTCTGGATCGCCAGAAGTGGTTCGTGGGGAGCCCTGCCTGACAGACTCCCCCCTCGTCTGGCAGTGGATGGCGTCAGGCCAGGGCCTGGGAGAGGCTGCCCTGGCTCATGTGGAACGCTGTGCGGATCAGCCGGCACTCCTCCTGGGGTGCAGGGTGCGGGCATCAACGCCCTGCGCCATCGTCGGGCTGTACTTCCGGGTTTTGGCCCCCGCGCATGCACAGTGGCCATTTAGAATTCTGAAACAGAATTGCTGAGGATTCACTTCCAGGGTCCGGGGAGGTGTGGTCCAGCGTGGAAAGGTGGATGGGCAGGCTGTCAGTATTCAATCCAGTGGCATTCTGCTGTTGATATGCCCATAAGATATCCTCTCCAGGAGAATCAGAGGTGCACCCACAGGTGGTAGAAGTACAGTTCCACAGCAAGTCCAAGAGCAGCATTGGGCGCTCTAGAGAGGTTGACTCCACTAATAAGAGTGAACGGAGCAAGAAATCTGAGCCGTCTACAACTCGTGCTGTGCTCTAGAACCGATACCACATTGACAAGCTTCACTGGGTGAGTGTTACATAACCCTGCCTACTAAGCTGATTACCCCTTCTTTCTGTGTACCCCCTATAGGCTAAGAAAGCAAAAATGTCTAAACACAAAGAATGTGCCTGACACCTATGCTAAGAGATTGTTTCAGCAGTGTATGAGCCATACTTTAGAAGAAAAATCTTCTGTCCACTGATATTTGGACAATGATACGGGAAGAGCTCCAATCTCTAAAAAGCTCAGACAAGGCTAATGTGCATAAGACCAAGGCTAGGAGTATTACCCCTATCTCCAGCTTCTCTTCCGATAGTTACCAGATGATTTACGGTTCTTCTCATTTCATCATCATCATCATCATCATCATCTGATGAAGAGGGAAGATCCTGTTTCCCATAGAAAGCATTATAACCTTGTAAAATCAGTCAGAAATAACCATGGGACCAAGCGGGAGATCATGTTTGGGGGGCTCTCAGAGAGGAAGAGGCGATCATTTCCAGTTATCACGTCAGTGAAAGTTCTGGTCAGGAAAGAATGGGACAAACAAGATCGACAAGGGTTACTCTCCTCATCTTCCAAGAGAAAGCATCCCTTTGACAATGAAGATTTAGTAACCTGGTCTAAAGTTTCCAAGGTAGATGCGGCAGTAGCTTCGACTTCTAAGCGTTCTGCCTTACTCGTAGAAGACTCTTGGGTTCTGTCTGACCCACTAGACAGTAAGGCACAAATGGTGCTCAAGTGATCATGGGAATCCTCTACTGGGTCCTTTAAACTGGCTATAACTGGCACATGTACAGCAAGGTCATTGTTGGTCTGGGTTGATCAGTTGGAAGAGCAGATCAAAAAAGGAGTTTCTAGAGAAAAACTGTTATCCTCAATCCCATTAATCAGGGGAGCTATAACGTATCTAGCAGATGACTCTGCAAACTCTCTACGCCTGGCAGCTAGAACAGCTGGTCTCACAAACTCTGCTGATGGTTGGAAGGGGGACGCACAAACGAAATCTAAGTTTTGCGCAATTCCGTGCCAGGGTGTGAACCTGTTTGACAAGGTGCTTGATGAGATCCTCACTAAGGCCGGAGAGAGAAAGAAGGGGTTTCCTAACCAATTTGTTCCGTCCTACAGGAGGGCCTTCAAGAGGCGGCCATTCGGTAAAAAGAAGCCCTATAGACACAGAGATTGCTGGGAGATTAAGGAGTCAAAACAGAAAGGTGCCCTTTTTAGTGGATCCTCTTCCAAGAGCGGCAACAAATTCCGTTGACCCTCACCCTCTTATAGGTGGCAGATTAAAATTCTTTTGCACAAATGGAGGAAGATTACATTCAATCCCTGATCCTGAGTCTAATATCATCTGGGTTGAAAATAGAGTTTCATCAGATCCCCCCCGGACTCCCTTATAGTGACTTCCCTTAAGGCCCCGGTACATATAGCGACGCTCCAGCGATAACGACAACGATATGACCTGGTAGGGATCGCTGGTGCGACGCTACATGGTCGCTGGTGAGATGTCAAACAGTCAGATCTCAGCAGCGCAGCAACGATATGGCGGTCGTTGGGAACATGTCACTCTCGGACGTAGTATTGAGATCGTTGGTCGTTGTCCCTGTCAAGTACAGCGATGCACGCTGCCCAGCGGGAGTGCGATGACCAAGGAAAGGTCCAGAACGATTTGTAATGATCAGCGATCTCACAGCAGGGGCCTGGTCGCTGCTACGTGTCACACATAGCGAGATCGCTAGCGATGTCGCTGTTACGTCCCCAAAACCTGTGTGAAGTACCGCCTAAATCTCTTTCACAACTGTGGACTCTTGAGTTGGAGGTCCTGAGCCTGTTATCTAATCATGTCCTAGTGCAAGTCCTGGGGACCAGGAGGGAAGGGGATTTTATTCCCCTTTGTTCCTGGTCTCCCACCAGATGGTTCTTATAGAACCATTATTAATTTGAAGAGATTGAATACTTTCATTCGATTTTACACCTGCAAGATGGAGTCTATATAATCGGTAATTGAACTTTTATTTCCCAGATGCTTCATGACTGTCCCGGACCTGAAGGATGCCTACTACCATCTGGCCATAAATGTTGAGTTCCAACAGTACCTGACAGTTGTGGTCATCATAGGAGGTAATGTCTGAAATTTCCAATTCACAGCAATGACATCTGGTCTTTCCATGGTTCCTCGTATCTTCAAAAAATTGATATTGGAGGGATGACTTATTTGCGTCTGCAAGACACACTTAATATTCCATACTTGGATGATTTCTTGATACTAGGAAATTCTGCCTCACAATGTAGGCTCTGGGCTGGATAATCAACCTGGACAAATCTATACTGGTTCTGGCAACTCTTCAGTCCTTCCTAGGTCTACACCTAGATTCAGTAAGTCAAAGGTGTCTCCTCCTGGGGAAAATAATATTAATTATAATGGACAAGGTTAGGACGGCAATCAATAAGTCTCATATGTCCCTGATAGATGCTATGTCCGTTCTAGGGTCCCTTACGTCCTGTATTCCAGCTGTTCAATAGGCTCAATTAAATACTAGGTGTCTGGAGCAAGAAATCCTCTGTGCAGAAAACCGGCTGCACGGTCACCTCAATGGCAAAATGACTCTGTCTTTGGAGTAATAAACTCCCTCTTCTGGTGGTTAGACCAGGGTCATCTTTCTAGGTGAAGTTCCATGGGTATGACCTGGCCCAAGGTGGTTTTCCATTGAAGAAACTGATGACTCCTCAAACTTAAGAGAGTTAAAGGCAATCAGTCATGCGATACATCACTTTTTCCCATAGCTACGAGGGTCTCATGTGAGAATTCTATTAGACAACACCACATCAGTTGCATATATAAATCGGCAAGGTGTAGCTCGGTCAAAGACTCATGTCTACCGCGGTGGAGATCCTTGAACTGGCCGAAACCCATCTCCTGTCCCTCTCAGCCCTTCAAATCAGGGAGAAGACAATATCAAAGCAGACTTCCTCAGTCATCATACTTTGCATCAAGGAAATTGGGTTCTCAGTCACCAAATCTTCAATAAGATTGTTGACTTATGGGGGCTTCCGGAGATAGACATGTTCGCTACCAGAGTCAACAGACAAGTCCAGAGGTTCACCTTCCTGAACATGGCAGACCAACTGGAAATGTCGACTCCCTCCAGTCCCATTGGAAGTTCAGTCTAGCCTATGTTTTTCTACCAATGATTGTACTTCCATTAGTCATCAGGAAGATCAGGGAGGAAGGAGCGAGGGTGATCCTCATCACTCCTTTCTGGCCCAAGAGACCTTTGTTTTCATGGATCAGAGCCATGTCCATATCCAACCCTTGGATCCTCCCATCAGATCCAGGCCTGCTCTCTCTGGGTCCATTCCATCATCCTCAAGTGAGGGGTCTCCACTTAATAGCATGGAACTTGAGAGCCAGCTGTTGAAGTTGAGGGTTTCTCTGACAACCTGATAAACACTCTTCTCAAAAGTAGAAATAAGTCCACCACCAAGATATACAGTAGGGTGTGAGAAAATTCCTGGAGTTCCATACCGCGCCCTTCTCTAATGAAGTTCCAATTTCTGCAATCCTTAAGTTTCTGCAATGGTCTCTGGAGCTGGGCTTTTCGGTTAGCACATTAAAGGTTCAGATATCAGCTTTGGGTGCCCTATATGGTTATAATATTGCCAGTGATATATGATTTTATGTTTTATAGCTTGTGAGCGTAGCGACTCTGTACACATTGCTGATCTACATCCCTGAGACCTGAACTTTGTCCTTGATGCCCTGACAGGCCCTCCATTTGAACCTTTAGAGTCTGATTCTTTAAAATGGCCATCATTAATAACTACTTGATTAGTCGCTTTAACATCAGCTAGAAGAGTTAGGGCCTGTATGTCACTATCAGTAGATCCTCCTTGTCATTTGGTTTTTCCTGATAAGATAGTGTTGAAAACAGGCCCTTCCTACCTCCCTAAAGTAGTTGCAAGCTTTCGGGACACTATGGCCCCTTACTCGGGCCAATAATGACACAAATTCTAAAGACACATACATATATACATAAGCAAATGAAACAAAAAAAAAACAACAGTCTTAGATGTTATAGTAAACTAGCTGTGAGCCCGATGCAAATGCATCGGGATTCTAGAACGTGCATTAATTTGATTATAGTAGTTATAGCTGTTAGCCTGATGCAAATGCATCGGGTATCTAAAATATGTTTATTGTTTTTTTAAAGATTTTTAAATAATAATCGCATCATCAATAGCAATAATATAAGCCATAGCATTATTATTAGCAGTAATAGCAGTATTAATAGCATTATTAGCAGTATTATGAGCATTAATAACAGTATTAATAGCATTAATAGCATTATTATTAGCATTAATAGCATTATTAATAGCATTATTAGCATTAATAATAGCATTAATAACATTATTAATAGCATTAATAGCATTATTTTTAGCATTAATAGCATTAATAATAGCATTATTAGCATTAATAATAGCATTAATAACATTATTAATAGCATTAATAGCATTATTATTAGCATTAATAGCATTATTAATAGCATTAATAGGATAAATATTAGCATTAATAGCATTAATAGCCTAATTAATAGCATTAATAGCATTATTAATAGCATTAATAGCATTATTATTAGCATTAATAGCATTAATAATGGCATTATTAGCATTAATAATAGCATTAATAACATTATTAATAGCATTAATAGCATTATTATTAGCATTAATAGCATTAATAATGCCATTAATAGGATAAATATTAGCATTAATAGCATTAATAGCATAATTAATAGCATTAATAGCATTAATAGCATTATTATTAGCATTAATAGCATTATTAATAGCATTATTAGCATTAATAATAGCATTAATAACATTATTAATAGCATTAATAGCATTATTATTAGCATTAATAGCATTAATAATAGCATTATTAGCATTAATAATAGCATTAATAACATTATTAATAGCATTAATAGCATTATTATTAGCATTAATAGCATTAATAGGATAAATATAGCATAATAGCATTATTAAAAGTATAATAGCATTAATAGGATAAATATTAGCATTAATAGCAGAATTAATAGCATTAATAGATTATTATAGCATTAATAGCATATTAATTAGCATTAATAGCATTAATAATAGCATTAATAGCATTAATAATAGCATTAAAACATTAATTAATAGCATTAATAGCATTATATTAGCATTAATAACATTAATTAATAGCATTAATTAGCATTATTTTTAGCATTAATAGCATTATATAATAGCATTAATAGCATTAATTAATAGCATTAATACATTATTTTTAGCATTAATATATTATTATTAGCATTATATTATTTTTAATTATTATTTTATTATTAATTTTTTTAATTATTATTTTTATTTAATTATTTATTATATTTTAATTATTTTTTTTTATTTATTAAATTTTATTATATTAAGCTGAGAACAGCCAGTTCTCTTTCAGGTCCGCTGAAAGGGCTAATATAATTAGCATATATTTAATTTTTTAGTATTATTTTTATTGAATTATTTATTATTTTTAATTTATTTTTTTATTATTTTTTAATTATTTTTTTAATTATTTTTGTTATTATTAAATTTATTATTTAGGCTGAGACCCAGTTCTTTTTCAGGTCTGCTAAAAGGGCTGATATAATTAGCATATATTTAATTTTTTTATTATTATTTTTATTGAATTATTTATTATTTTTAATTTATTTTTTTATTATTTTTAAATTATTTTTAAATTATTTTTTTTATTATTTAATTTATTTATTTTTTTAAGTGAGAGTGAGACAGTTCTCATTCAGGTCCGCATTTTTTTTTTTTTTTTATTATTATTTTTATTTAATTATTTAATATTTTTTAATTATTTTTTTATTATTTTTAAATTATTTTTAAATTATTTTTTTTATTATTTAATTTATTTATTTTTTTAAGTTAGAGTGAGACACAGTTCTCATTCAGGTCCGCATTTTTTTTTTTTTTTATTATTATTTTTATTTAATTATTTAATATTTTTTAATTATTTTTTTATTATTTTTAAATTATTTTTAAATTATTTTTTATATTATTTAATTTATTTATTTTTTTAAGTGAGAGTGAGACAGAGTTCTCATTCAGGTCCGCATTTTTTTTTTTTTTTATTATTATTTTTATTTAATTATTTAATATTTTTTAATTATTTTTTAATTATTTTTAAATTATTTTTAAATTATTTTTTATATTATTTAATTTATTTATTTTTTTAAGTGAGAGTGAGACAGAGTTCTCATTCAGGTCCGCATATATTTTTTAATTATTTTTTTATTATTTTTAAATTATTTTTAAATTATTTTTTATATTATTTAATTTATTTATTTTTTTAAGTGAGAGTGAGACAGAGTTCTCATTCAGGTCCGCATTTTTTTTTTTTTTTTATTATTATTTTTATTTAATTATTTAATATTTTTTAATTATTTTTTTATTATTTTTAAATTATTTTTAAATTATTTTTTTTATTATTTAATTTATTTATTTTTTTAAGTTAGAGTGAGACACAGTTCTCATTCAGGTCCGCCTTTTTTTTCCCCATTGACATACATTACCGGTGTGTCGGCGAATTTATGGCCGCCCACCTGGTTCTATTTGTCGGCCCTAAAATCGCGGACACACCGCTAATGCATCTCTATGGGCAGTCAGCCCGATTTCGGATTGAACGCCGACCAATCAGAATTCGAGTTGACTGCCCATAGACATGCATTAGCGGTGTGTCCGCGATTTTAGGGCCGACAAATAGAACCAGGTGGGCGGCCATAAAATCGCCGACACACCGGTAATGTATGTCAATGGGGAAAAAAAAGGCGGACCTGAATGAGAACTGCGTCTCAGTCTGACTTAAAAAAAAGAATAAATTTAATAATAAAATAAATAATTAAAAAAATATTTAAAAATAATAAAAAAATGAGGGGCTCTTCTGATTGGCTGAGGGCAGTATACAGCGACCAATCAGAAGAGGCCTCAGATCTCATTGAGGTAGAATGGCGGATTTTTCGTCCATTCTATCTTAATGAGAAGGAAGAGGACGTCGGAGCTGGAAGTTGGCGAAAAGAAGACAGAAGATCCCCGGGGCCGGACGAAGAGGCGGAGATGGCGGAAAGAAGAGAGAAGACCCCCGGGGCCGGAGGAAGAGGACGCCTGGCCGGACGGAGGAGTTGATGATCGGACGGACGATCAGATGACTTGAAGGCATGTAAGTGATCGACGGGGGCGTTAGGTTAGGGGACAGCGGGGGCTTCGGGTGTAGGGCCTTAGGTGACAGCGGCGTTAGGTTAGGGTACGGCGGGGGCTTAGGGGATAGGCGGCGGGGCTTAGGGGGTATCGGCGGGGGCCTAGGATGCTACGGGGCTTAGGGGGTAGGGGCTTAGGGGCTGCAGCGGGGCTTAGGGGGTAGGGCCTTAGGGGCGGCGGTGGCTTAGGGGGTAAACGGCGGGGGCTTAGGATGCAGCGGGTCGGGGGTTAGGTGGTCGCGGCTTAGGGGATAGGGGCTTAGGGGCGGCGGTGGCTTAGGGGGTAGACGGCGGGGCTTAGGGGGTATCGGCGGGGGCTTAGGATGCTGCGGGTCGGGGGTTAGGTGGTCGGGGCTGCTGCGGGGCTTAGGGGGTAGGGGCTTAGGGGCGGCGGTGGCTTAGGGGGTAGACGGCGGGGCTTAGGGGGTATCGGCGGGGGGTTAGGATGCTGCGGGTCGGGGGGTATCGGCGAGGGGTTAGGATGCTGCGGGTCGGGGGTTAGGTGGTCGGGGCTTAGCGGGTGACGACTTAGGGGTAGGGGCGGCGCAGGTGTTCGGGGCTTAGCGGGGTGGCGACTTAGGGGTAGGGGCGGCGCACTGAGGGCGGCGGTGGGTTAGGGGGTAGACGGCGGGGCTTAGGGAGTATCGGCGGGGGGTTAGGATGCTGCGGGTCGGGGGTTAGGTGGTCGGGGCTTAGTGGGTGGCGACTTAGGGGTAGGGGCGGTGCACTGAGGGCGGCGGTGGCTTAGGGGGTAGACGGCGGGGCTTAGGGGGTATCGGCGGGGGGTTAGGATGCTGCGGGTCGGGGGTTAGGTGGTCGGGGCTTAGCGGATGGCGACTTAGGGGTAGGGGCGGCGCAGGTGGTCGGGGCTTAGCGGGTGGCGACTTAGGGGTAGGGGCGGCGCACTGAGGGCGGAGAGGCTTAGGGGGTATCGGCGGGGGGTTAGGATGCTGCGGGTCGGGGGTTAGGTGGTCGGGGCTTAGCGGGTGGCGACTTAGGGGTAGGGGCGGCGCACTGAGGGGGTGGCTAAGAGCATGGGGCTGTAGTGTACACCGCTATGGTATACTACAGTCCCATGGCCATACGCCTGTCAGGTGTAAAGCGTATGGCCATGGGACTGTAGTATACCATAGCGGTGTAGACTACAGCGCCATGCTCTTAGCCAGCCCCTGTGGCTTTGTTAGCGATGAGGGCGGCGGTGGGTTAGGGGGTAGACGGCGGGGCTTAGGGGGTATCGGCGGGGGGTTAGGATGCTGCGGGTCGGGGGTTAGGTGGTCGGGGCTTAGCGGGTGGCGACTTAGGGGTAGGGGCGGCGCAGGTGGTCGGGGCTTAGCGGGTGGCGACTTAGGGGTAGGGGCGGCGCACTGAGGGCGGCGAGGCTTAGGGGGTATCGGCGGGGGGTTAGGATGCTGCGGGTCGGGGGTTAGGTGGTCGGGGCTTAGCGGGTGTCGACTTAGGGTAGGGGCGGCGCACTGAGGGGGTGGCTAAGAGCATGGGGCTGTAGTGTACACCGCTATGGTATACTACAGTCCCATGGCCATACGCCTGTCAGGTGTAAAGCGTATGGCCATGGGACTGTAGTATACCATAGCGGTGTACACTACAGCGCCATGCTCTTAGCCAGCCCCTGTGGCTTTGTTAGCGAAGCGACTCGCAATGCCCGCTTCGCGGGCATTGCTTCGCAAGACTGCAACGACTCGCAATGCCCGCTTTGCGGGCATTGCTTCGGGAGTCGCCGTGGCCGCTACGCGGCCACGGACAGAGTCCAGGAGAAAGAAACAGCTCGCTAACCAAGCCACCGGAAGTAGCGCCGCTCCGACGGAAGTCGCTACGGCAATTATATAATAGATGTGACAGGTGATGTAAAATAGAATCAGGCTAGGGAGGACGAGATGGGCTGGGGAATTGAAACTAAAAGTCTAAAATAAGCGGTACAAATTGTATAATGATGATATGGTGGTGGTCTGGGAAGAATTGAAAATACACCAGCCCATCTCTTCCTCCCTAGCCTGATTCTGTTTTACGTCACCTGTCACATTTATTATAACATCTAAGACTGTTGTTTTTTGTTTCATTTGCTTATGTACATATGTATATGTCTTCAGAATTTGTGTCATTATGGCCTGAGGAAGGGGCCACAGTGTCTCGAAAGCTTGCTATGTTTACCATCTTTTCAGTTAGCCATTAAAAGGTATCAACCACTGAGGACTCTCAGATTCTAATATTTTTCTATCTATTGGCTAACACGGTACAAACATTTTTTACCTTATTAAAGCAGTTGCTAAATTTCACAGTAGTCAGGAAATTTTTCTCCCCTCCTTTTTTGCTAATCCTTCTACCCCAGCGGAGGAGACATTCCACACTTTAGATGTGAGGAGAACTGTCCTACACTATATAGACAGAAAACAGTCCTGGAGGCAAAGTAGGGCTCTGTTTGTGTCTTTTTAGGGCCACAGGAAGGGGTTTGGAGTCACAAAGAGCACTTTATCATGATGGATCAGAGATGCAATCTGTCTGGCCTACTCAGTAAAAGGTGAAAATCCCCCTGACAGAGTGAGGGCCCATTCAACAAGGGCTATGGCATCCTCCTGGGCTGAGAAGACGGACATCTCTATTGATCTGATATGTAAGGCAGCAACATGGTTTTTACCACTTACCTTTTACAACCACTATAGACTTGATTTATCATCATACTCTCACTTGGATTTCGGGAAATCTGTCCTCAATATGGTAATTTTTTCCCCCAGGTGATGATTTCTCTGAACGTCTCAAGTGGGTGCTGTTGTGGCGAGAAGAAAAGACTAAATTACTTACCGGTAATTGTGCTTTATGGAGTCTACGACAGCACCCGCTCACTTCTTTCCCTTGGTATGAACGTAGTTTAAAAAACAAAATAGATGGTTTATAGGTGTATATGATTCACTCCTGGTGGTTGTTGTATATATGTACGTTAATTATTATTATGGAGATTGTCTTAATCTTTGCGGTTCCTCTCATGCTCAGTAATCCATCTCAGGAGGTGAGGGGGGCCGCCCTTTTTTATCTGTAGGTTTCCTGTCCCTGTGGGTGGAACCCCTCTCTCAAGTGGGTGCTGTGTTAGACTCCATAAAACACAATTACTGGTAAGTAATTTAGTCTTTTCCAGGTTGTGCCTCATGACGGCACCATAGGAGTACACCCAATAAACCCTAACCTAGGGCAGGAGGACTGCTTGCAGAACCTTTCTACCAAATGCTGTCCTCGAATTTGAGAGGACATCTAGCTTATAATGCTTACAGAAAGTGTTGTGACCTGCTCAGGTAGCTGTTCAAATTTGTTCAATAGAAGCTCCAATTTTGACTGCCCATAAAGTGGAGATTGCTCTTGTTGAATGGGCTCTAATCAGCTCAGGGGGGCTCTACCGTCTGAGGAGGTAGGCTAGGTTATTCCACCAAGCTATTGTTTACTTGGATGCATAGCTGCCTTTATTTTTGCCCCAAAACTGTACAAATAGTTTTAATCCAGTCTCCAAGGTATGCCAGCACAGCATGCCGAAGATCAAAGGAATTCAGCTCTAATTCTTTTGTATTTCTTGGATCTCAACAAAATAAATGAAGGCAGGACAGTTTTTTTTATTCAGATTTGCCATAAAGACAACTTTTGGAGAGAAGACCAGTGTTAATCGGAGGACTATTCGGTAGTGTCCAATCTTTCTAAGTAGGGATCGTTAACTGATAGCACCTAGATCTGCCCTATTCTTTTCACTGTGGTTATAGCTGCAAGGAAGGCCGTCTTGAATGACAGTTCTCTGATTCTAATTTCTTCAACTAGTCCATTGGAAGGATTCCAGAGGGCTTTCAAAATGAAGTCCTATGGTGGAGTTAGATTCTTTGATATGGGTCTCAGCCTTTGAATAGCCTTAGTGAACCTGACCACCCAAGGATGAGAAGTCAGGGGAGGGTTGAAGAAATACCAAGAGCTGCAACCTGCATCTTCAGTGTACTTGGCCTAAGCCCTTTATTAAACCTTGTTTGTAGAAAATCAAGGATCCTTGGGATCTTCGATTGTTAATTATCATGTCTCTTCCTTGTGATAAGTACAGAAAATGTTCCACACTTTACTGTACATGGACTGTGTTACTGGATTTCTGCTTGATTGCATATTCTGGATAACTTGCTTTGATAACCACCTGAGCTCTCAGGATCCATGCGGACGGGTGACGCTGACGCAGGTTCTGGTGGGACAAAGGACCCTGGCTGAGGAGATTCTTTTCAAAGGAAGAATGACCTGCTCTTCCACGGATAGCTTCCTCAGTAACGTGAACCAGCTTCTTTTTGACCAGAATGGAATGATCATGATAACTATCCCCTCATTTTCCTGTATTATCCTCAGGACTACAGGAATTAAAGGAATTGCTGGGAAGGCATAAGACAGACTGCTTCTCCTGGTTTGTGAAAGGGCGTCCACTACCACAGGATTCTTTCCTGGATCAAGTGAGAAGATCCTTCCTGTTTTTGCGTTCTTTATAGATGCAGAGAGATGCAATTGTGGACATCTACATCAACGTGTGGCGCCCCTGTGACTAGGCGCCACAGGATAGTATTGCACCTTAATAATAATGTGATAACCCTGTAAAGTTGCCAGTTCAAGGTTCACCTTATGGAGTCTTTTTTTACACTCACCTAGGACCACACCACTAAGAATAGGGGGGCCCGTAATTAAGTAGGTCCCAAGTAGGGGGGTGGAGCCTAGGATAGAGTAGTGGGAGGGAAAGTTTCAGTTTAGACAGTTAGTGCTGGGAAGGCAGTCAGCCAGGACAAGCCTGACAGCAACGCTTCTGTGAGGAACCCCAACCTTCAAGGGGGGAACCAGGACAGAGGGCAACGGGCCAGGACTGGTTGGAGCCGGCTGGTCACGTTGGGGAAGCGTCGGCAGTGCAGGCAGCCGTAGCAGTCAGACGTTTATCTCTGGCTGCAGACCGACGAGCTGCAGGCTCAACACTAAAAGGGGTAGCTGACAACACCACAAGGTACCTCGCCCCTCAGGACCAAACACTAGATCCAAGATCACAGCAGCAATGGCCCGAGTACCGGTGGCGGGAGTATCAGGTCTCCCCTTAGAACCAGTAAAGGACACCCGTGCCCCACCGTGGGAGATCAAGGGACTGGCCGGAGAGCTCTGCGAGGGTGGTAGAAGTGAAGAGAATAAGTTAAGCCCAGAAATCCATAGAAGGAAGAACATCTAGAGATTCCATAACGGGAAACCTGGAACTGGTGACAGACCCCCGGTAAACCAGACTGTACCATATACCATCACCATCTGCCGGCACCCATTAAAGTGGAGTTAAAGTTGAATTGGACTCGGTTACCCTTATTGCGGTGCCCGGAGGGCTCAGCACCAGCAGCAGCTCAGCAGAGGGGTAAGAACTGCAACACCAACCACCTACAACTACTCCCCTCATCCACCATCCACATTCTCATCATACACTGCTGCCCTGAGGTAATAGTTCCACCTGTAGGGAGCTGCTCCACACTCTGCTGCACCCACCATTACCTCAGTGGCCGGCTTGCAGCACCTGTACCATGTGGCACCCTGGTTGGGCACCACAGGAACTCTTAGGACACAAATGGAATGTACACAGCAAGCAGTTACTTTTACACCCCTTTCACCCCAGGCCTCTAGGGGGAGCTCCACTGGTTGCCTTAAGCCAGTTCCCCCTATAAATAGGGGTCCTGGAGGGAGAAACAGTGGAGTGTGCAGTCACTTTAGAACTGTGAACAGCTAGGAGAGCTGGTACAGGAGCCACACTAGACCCATACCAGCACACCCGGAAAGTGGGAGACCCTTGCAACAGGGGTCATAGGAACAGGAGGCAAAGACCTTACAGGGACAGATGAGTTACTCCAACTCACCCTAACAATCCGGTCACTGGGTCCAAGCTGCAGGAGCCATAGCGCAGGCTGCAGAGAAACCAGCACCTCAAAGAAGGGAGTTTAGCTCCCCTGAACACCTGAAGCACCACCAAATGAGAGCCCGTAGCGGACGCACATTAAATAATCCTTTATAGTGCCCTCAGTGCAGCCAACTCAGGTGAATCAAGACACACCAGAACGTGTAACCCCGGTTTGGTGGTATTTCACATCCACCAGACCCTGTAGAACTGTGTACTAAGGAAGCCCATACCACTGCTTGCTGTGGAATCTCCAGGAGTGTCTACTTCATCACCCGGTTGAGTGTACCTGTTGTCACCAGTAAAAGGTACAGAAAAAGACTCTATGTGTTCGTGTATTTTTCCTGGATTGGTACTTAAACAACTGAGCTGCTGTATTCCATCCGGCGTAGCTCCTGGTCCCGGGGATTCCTGCTCATCCTGTGGGGAGCATCCCATCTAGCTGCCGCACATCCCCCGGAGGCCCACGCAGCGCCGGTGTCATCACCGGATACCCACAGGTGGCGTCACGACAATCAAGAAACATCCCCATCCTTTCATTTCTTTTCGTTTGACCACCGGGCCCCACAGCCTCAGGTGCGGAACCGTGACGAGGGAATCATTTCATGAGACCTGAGAACCCGGCAACGGTGAGTCAACCATATTACCGGGAACTACAGGTGGTGTCACGATCCCCTGTAAATACTCCCTTCTCCCCCACCAACATCTACTCAAATGATAACCAGGGCATGGAACCGAGATCCCGACCATCCGTGATCTCCTATCCATAAAGCCATCAGTCCTGGTGCCCGATTACCCCTAGCCCTGGTCACATCATGTTGTCACGGGTGGCACGGATGACAGGGTAGAGGCCACGCGCAGACGGTCCCAGCATTTGGCCAATCAGCCATAAGGTTTGAGGACGGTCCGTCTTTCAGGGGCATTTACCTTCTGTGTAGATAAAGAGAAGGTATGATAAGATCTCCCTATCATGGGAGGACGGCTGGGAAGGTCTTGTGCTCGGTCTGGTTTCTACACCAGTATTCTGGGTCTCTAGGACCCAGCAGGTTCTTCCCTCTTTTATAAGGAGTTTCATTGCCCTCCCTCGGTGCAGGTGATATTTCCTTGTGGACTCATTATCCTTGCTCCAAGCAGAAGCTGAGGTTGTGGAGGTTGCTGTGCTCTGCTGCAAGATAAGTGTTTTCTTTCCCCATTGTCTGTTTTCCTTGTGTTGTCTTTAGTTGTTAGTGGAGGGGTCTAGTGAACCTCCCCATCTGATCCTTAGATAAGGTAGTGCTAGGATCAGAGAGGGACGAGGTTCGTGGTCGGCGACAGTTGAGGAAACTGTATAGGGACGTCAGGGCAGACAGGGTCAGCCCCAGGAAGACTAGGGGTCACCCTCTCCCTCTTGTGCCCATAGCTTTAGGGACTCCTTATCCCCCCCCGTCGTTGTCCTACGCTGGGTGTCTCTCCCGCTCCCAGCGTGACATTTGTTCTAGCGACTACGAACAGGACAGAACCAGCCTGGAGGAAGCAGGTAAAGTGCGTCCAAAAGACTTTATTATTGACTGTTTGTGTAGCCACGATTACATCACCTCAGGAATTACAACTGCGCCATAGCAAAGGAAAAGTGCGGAAAGATAAGCGCCACCCCTTCGTTCTGCTGAGGAGTGAAGAGAATAGTGGCGGGCTCACGAATGTAAACAGACTATGTGCTGGCCCAGGGGCGTGCCTCAGCCCCTCAGCATACATGGGCCATCAAAGAGGCACCAAAGTGTCTTCCCGCTCCCCTTGCTATCAAACAGCCAAGGGGGCGGGTCGAGCACCGTACCGGAGGATCCAGTGAGCATAAAGTCCGGAAGAGAGGTGACCGCTGAACCGGAAAGCCTGATCCGGTTCTCCAAAGAGCCCGACCTGACTGGGGAGAAGGACCGAGAGGAAGGAACAGCCGGCAGCGCAGAGATGTCCGGGCTCCGCGAGCTATGGTGGGCCGATCGCCTGGAACAACAACAAAACCGGGTTGGTATGGAGATGACGCGATCTGAATACCAGTCTCCAGCCCCGATTCCGCACTCCTGGCAACCTGTCGGGAGGCCACAGTTCCAGGATGACCGAAGGGACAACATCATAACCTACGAACGCTATGCAGGACCCCGGGGGTGGTATATGATCCGGGTTAGCAGAGGCAAAGAGTGATGAAATGAACCGGGTATCGTATATCAATGTAAATAGTTGAGTTTAATGCCTTTTCTTTTGCAGCACTATTACAGTGTATATTGTCTTATTGTGTGCTAGTATATGAAACGGGTATAGAGCAGGTAAAATCCGGTACACAATAGTAAAGAGGGTGGAAAGGGCGTAAGGAGCTGTGCAGAAGTTACCTCAGGGGAAATGGTGTATCAGTGTCCGCGCTGCTGAAATCCCAAGAAAACGATCCGGAAACCATATGTAGGTTGCATCAATCATCCATTTATTCCTTTTCCTACGCGTTTCAACACTGTCCTAGTGTCTTCCTCAGGGATATCACTCTTGGGATTTCAGCAGCGCGGACACTGATACACCATTTCCCCTGAGGTAACTTCTGGATGATTCCCACGTGCATGTGGAAGGTGGAAGTCCTGCAGCAGCTGCATTTAATGCCAAATGCTTTTACACCAGTTGTGGGTCTCACAACTGTGCTAGGTGAGTGAATTCATACCCACCGCATACATTAGTGTCACTAGTGATAGGGCACTATTGCGCCTCTTGTTCCCCCCCCTATTTTTTTACTTTAAGGAGCTGTGCAGGGAGAGTAAAATCTTTGCCAATTCGGTGACCCCAGGGCCAGGAGGCCTACAGTACTTATAGCCAAAAGAGACCCCTGCAGTACCAAAGACTCCTACGCCGTAGCACCAATGGTTAATGTGTGTGTGTATTGTGACTTTAACAGCCTACAGAGACTTGGAACCCGGTCCCCGTTGGACCGAGGTGGACTAGAATGATAATGAGTGTTAATGCAACGTTATAAGAGATGAACCTCTCGCAAGGGAAGATTATGAGCAAGCGTACAAGTTACTGTTAGATATGTTTGAAGTTAACCCGTTTGACTGCAAATAATAAAAATGTCAACTAATACCCGGTTTGGTTTAACATCCGCGGATGGGTGTGTTTCACCAAGGGGGTGTGTGGCGCCCCTGTGACTAGGCGCCACAGGGTAGTATTGCACCTTAATAATAATAAAAGTTGCCAGTTCAAGGTTCACCTTCTGGAGTCTATTTTTACACCCACCTAGGACCGAACCACTTAGAATAGGGGATCCGGTAATTTAGTAGGTCCCAAGTAGGGGGGGGTGGAGTCTAGGATAGAGTAGTGGAAGAAAGTTTCAGTTTAGACAGTTAGTTCTGGGAAGGCAGTCAGCCACGACGAGCCTGACTGCAACGCTGCTGTGAGGAGCCCCAACCTTCAAGGGGGGAACCAGGACAGAGGGCAACAGGCCAGGACTGGTTGGAGCCGGCTGGTCACGTTGGGGAAGCGTCGGCAGTGCAGGTAGCCGTAGCAGCCAGACGATTATCTCTGGCTGCAGACCGACGAGCTGCAGGCCCATCACTAAAAGGGGTAGCTGACAACACCACAAGGTACCTCGCCCCTCAGGACCAAACACTAGATCCAAGATCACAGGAGCAACGGCCCGAGTACCGGTGGCAGGAGTGTCAGGTCTCCCCTTAGAACAGGTAAAGGACACCCGTGCCCCACCGTGGGAGATCAAGGGACTGGTGGTAAGCTCTGCGAGGGTGGTAGAAGTGAAGAGAATAAGTTAAACCCAGAAAGCCATAGAAGGAAGAACATCTAGAGACTCCATAACGGTGCTTGGGAAAGAAAGGTGTACAACAGTCCGCGCTGCCAGGATTACTCACTTCAAAAAATACACGAGTGGGTGATGTTTAACCAGATCCTTCTTTATTCTGATTTACCTGTCACCACAGCATTTTTCATACTGCATTCTTCAATATCCTGCATCCAGCTGTTTTTTTTTGGCTGTCACACACAGGAGTCAGACGTGTCAGTCATCCAGATAGCATGAATGCGGAGATGCTCAGCTGATAAATAGCTGTCTTTCTCCACACAGCAGCACAGACTGGAAGCTGGACAGTCTGTCATTTCCTGGTTCCTAGCAGGAGGCATCATGGGATTGCATCATGTGACAGTCACTCTTCAGGTGAACTTCATGAATCTGAGGTGGATCCGGATCAGGGTGAATCCTTTGACTCCACTTCCTCTGATACTCTTGCTATGATGGACGACCTGGTGTCGGCCGTTAATCAGGCTCTGTCGGTGGCAGATCCCACTCCGGTGTCCTCCTTGGATCATGTGATCTCATTCAAGAGGCCTAAGAGACCTCAGAAGGTTTTTTTCTGATTATTCAGAGATCCAGGAAGTCTTACAGAAACACTAGGCTCATCCGGATAAGAGGTTCGGTAATCATAAGGCGATTGCTGCCCGTTACCCCTTTTTGCCAACTGTGGCAAAGGTGTGGTCGGATTCTCCGACCGTGGACCCTCCGGTGTCCCATTTGGCTTCTAAGACTTTGCTTTCTCTTCCTGATGGTGCTTCCATTAAGGATACTACCGATCGTCAGCTGGAACAGCTGGCTAAGCCAGTGTTCGAAGCTTCAGGGGCATCTTTGTCCCCTTCCTTCGCCTCTATGTGGGTGGCGAAGGCTATTATGACTTGGGCCGGGGGATTTGCACTCTACCTTGCATCATCAAGAGGCAGATCCGGAATCATTAGATTTAGCAGCTCAGATCTCTGTGGCTGGAGAGTTTCTGGTTCACTCCTCCCTTGATGCAGCTAATTGTACTGCGGTGGCAGCGCCAATTCTATCGCCATACGCCGGGCCCTCTGGCTTCGGGAGTGGAAGGCGGATTCGGCATCCAAAAAGTCCCTCACTGGCATGCTATATGTAGGTGATCGTTTATTCGGGAAAAGCTAGATAAGATGATCTCAGATGCCACGGGAGGTAAAGGCACCTCGCTTCCTCAACAGAAACCTAAACGTAGGTTCGCCAAGGGTCAGCAGGCGAGATTCCGGTCCTTTCGGAACTCGTCTGGGTGGTCGGTTTCCCGTCCATCTCACCAGAATCGAACGCCGCACACGGACAGGGGTTTCCAAACTTCCAATAAATCAGGTTCTACCTGCCAGTCCCAGAATAAACAGCCCAAATCCAAGGAATCCGGGTCTCCGAGCTTCTCCTCCTCATGACTCGGCACCCCCGGACGACACCTCCCAACTGGGCGGCCGACTTTCCCGCTTTCGGCATGTGTCACGCTGGGAGCGGGAGAGACACCCAGCGTAGGACAACGACGGGGGGGGATAAGGAGTCCCTAAAGCTATGGGCACAAGAGGGAGAGGGTGACCCCTAGTCTTCCTGGAGCTGACCCTATCTGCCCTGACGTCCCTATACAGTTTCCTCAACTGTCGCCGACCACGAACCTCGTCCCTCTCTGATCCTAGCACTACCTTATCTAAGGATCAGATGGGGAGGTTCACTAGACCCCTCCACTAACAACTAAAGACAACACAAGGAAAACAGACAATGGGGAAAGAAAACACTTATCTTGCAGCAGAGCACAGCAACCTCCACAAACTCAGCTTCTGCTTGGAGCAAGGATAATGAGTCCACAAGGAAATATCACCTGCACTGAGGGAGGGCAATGAAACTCCTTATAAAGAAGGGAAGAACCTGCTGGGTCCTAGAGACCCAGAATACTGGTGTAGAAACCAGACCGAGCACAAGACCTTCCCAGCCGTCCTCCCATGATAAAGAGAAGGTATGATAAGATCTCCCTATCTACACAGAAGGTAAATGCCCCTGAAAGACGGACCGTCCTCAAACCTTATGGCTGATTGGCCAAACGCTGGGACCGTCTGCGCGTGGCCTCTACCCTGTCACCCGTGCCACCCGTGACAGCATGCTTGGCTCGCTGCTACAGACGATCAGTGGGTTCTGGAATTGGTGTCTTCCGGATACAACATAGAGTTTCATACCTCCCAGGAGATTTGTCTTCTCCCACCCCTCAAGATTGCCGGAAAAGGCACACGCTTTTTTCCAAGCAGTCGACTCTCTGCGGCGGGCAGGAGTCATTGTACCAGTGCCTCTGGCCGAGCGGTTTCAGGGGTTCTATTCAAATCTATTCATCGTACCCAAAAAGGACGGCTCCTTCCGTCCCATTTTGGATTTGAAACGTCTAAACAGATTCGTGCAAATCTGACACTTCCGCATGGAATCTCTCCGATCCGTCATTGCGTCCATGCAGAAGGGGGAGTTTCTAGCCTCTATAAATATCAGGAACGCTTATCTACATATACCGATATCCGGTCCCCATCAGAGGTTTCTGCAGTTCGCGGTGGGCAAGGATCATTATCAGTTTGTGGCTCTCCCCTTCGGGTTGGCAACTGCGCCGCGTGTGTTTACCAAGGTCATGGCCGTGGTCATAACCGTTCTTCATCGTCGGGGAGTGGCAATTCTCCCTTATCTGGACGACCTTTTGGTCAAGGGTCGGTCATTCAGGGACTGCGAGGACAGTGTTCGTATCACAATGGACACGCTCTCACGGATGGGTTGGATTCTCAATCTGCCGAAGTCCTCCCCAGTTCCGAGCTGCAAACTCACGTTTCTGGGGATGGTCCTGGACACATCCCAGGGACTGGTACTTCTTCCCCAAGACAAGGTTCAGTCTCTGCGTTGTGCAGTCTGCCACTTCTGAGCCCTCATCCGCATTCTCTTCGATTTGCAATGCGAGTGTTGGGGAAGATGGTGGCGGCAATGGAGGCAGTGCCATTTGCTCAATTGCATCTCCGCCCCTTACAACTGGATCTGTTATCGGCCTGGAATCGCAGCCCGTTCACCCTTCACTGGTCATTTCGTCCATCAGTGGCAATGAGACGGTCTCTTCTTGGTGGTTGGTCTCGTCGTCTCTCTCTCGGGGGAGATCCTTCCTGCCGGTGCGGTGGAATGTTCTGACCACCGATGCCAGTCTCCTCGGCTGGAGGGGCGATGTTCCGGAGCCACATGGCTCAGGGTTGGTGGACCCCAGAGGAGTCCTCTCTGCCCATAAATCTTTTGGAGATTCGGACCATTTATTGGCATTGAAGAGTTTCCATCATCTCCTGATGGGTTGCCATATTCATATTCAATCGGACAACGCCACGGCAGTGGCTTATGTCAACCATCAGGGTGGGATGCGCAGCAGAGCAGCAATGCGAGAGGTAGAACCAATTCTCCATTGGGCCGAATCTTGGGAGCTGTACTGTCGGCAGTGCACATCCCGGGGGTCGAGAACTGGGTGGCGGATTATCTCAGCCGTCTGGGGATTGCATCGGGGGAATGGGCTCTTCACCTAGATGTCTTCGCTCAGATATGCAGACGCTTTGGGACACCAGATGTTGGATCTCATGGCGTCACAGATGAATTCCCAGGTCCCTGACTTCTTTGCTCGATCCCGCGATCCCAGGGCTCTGGGAGCAGATGCCCTGGTTCAGGACTGGATGCAGTTTCATCTCCCGTACATCTATCCACCTCTGGCTCTCCTTCCCAGAGTGGTCTAGAAAATCAGAACGGAGAGAGTGGCGGTGATATTAATCGCCCCGAACTGGCCCAGGAGGTCGTGGTACACCGATCTCATTCAACTCGCCGAAGATGCTCCGATTTGGCATCAGAATTCCGAGGCTCTGCGTTTGATGGTGTGGCCCTTGAGACCAGAATTCTAACTCAGGTGGGGTTCTTGGAAGGCATTGCGCACACTATGGCGTGTGCGAGAAAACCTTTTCCGCCCGGATATATCACAGGACTTGGGAGGTGTTTTTTTGCCTGGTGTGAGTCAGTGTAGGTTTCCCCCTTGCGTTTCTCGCTCCCGGCGTTCTGGGGTTTCTCCAATCTGGGTTGGACAAAGGTCTTTCCTTGAGTTCCCTTAAGGGACAAGTCTCAGCGTTATCGGTACTTTTTCAGCACCGATTGGCCTCGAAACCTTAGGTCCGCACCTTTTTACAGGGTGTTCTGTATAGTCCCACCGTATAGAGGTTTGGAGGCCTGGGATTTGAACCTGGCTCAGGAGAGTCCCCAGAAGCCTCCTTTTAAGCCCCTCAGGGAGGTTTCGTTGCGCCTTCTTTCTCAGAAGGTGGTGTTCCTGGGGGCGTTTCACTTCCATTCGGAAGTGTCCGAGCTGGCGGCGCTTTCTTGTAAGGCGCCGTTTATCTCTTTTCACCAGGATAAGGTGGTTCTGCGGCCGCTACCATCCTTCATTCCTAAGGTGGTGTCCACTTTTCATTTGAACGAGGACATTATTCTTCCATCTTTCTGTCCGGCCCCTGTGCATTGTTTTGAAAAGGCTTTGCACACTTTAGACCTGGTCCTTGCTCTCCGGCTTTACGTGTCTCAGACAGCGCCTTTCAGGAAGTCGGACACACTGTTCATTCTTCCTGAGGGCCATCGTAAGGGGATGGCTGAGTCAAAAGCCACGCTTGCCAGGTGGATGAAGCTTACCATTCAGGAAGCATACTCTTTACCAACTTGCTCATTCCTTCCGGTTTGCGTGCTCACTCCACTCGCGCGGTGGTGCCTCCTGGGCTATTCGGCACCAGATTACGGCTGAGCAGGTATGCAAATCGGCCACTTGGTCTAGTCTACACACCTTTACAAAACATTATGGGTACATACTCAGGCTTCAGCAGATGCGAGTCTGGGTAGACACATCCTGCAGGCAGCGGCTGCTAGCCTGTAGACTGTGTTTTCAGTTTGGATGTTTTTTTGTTTCCACCCAGGCACTGCTTTAAGACGTCCCATCGTCCTGTGTCCCCCAATGAGGCGAAGGAGAAAAGGAGAATTTTGTGTACTCACCGTAAATTCCTTTTCTCTTAGCCTCTAATTGGGGGACACAGCACCCTCCCTGGACCTGTTGGCCTTTTTTGAGTTGGTGTTTTTTATTCTTGAGTTCCTGGTTGCCTTATCGGCATATGTAGTTTTTTCCTCCTACTGCTTTTGCACAAAACTGTTGGACTGTGCCAGTCAGGGGGTTATATACTGCTGGGAGGAGCCACTGTGCTTCTTCTTTAATTGCTTAGTGTTGCCTCCTAGTGGCAGAATGCTATAACCCATCGTCCTGTGTCCCCCAATTAGAGGCTAAGAGAAAAGGAATTTATGGTGAGTACACAAAATTCTCCTTTTACCTCATGAAAAATAAAAGCATCTCAGTGGGCAATTGGCCCTGTCAGACATGTTTCGGTAAAAACTTTCATGATGACAAACAAATACAAATGACACAGATTATATACATTTGATGACTGCACATGTAAGTTCCATAATTAGTTACAGCTGTAATCAATTAAAATGATTCGTATATAAAAAAACCTCAGAGCAAGGAAAACAGAGACACAGAAGTCAGAATACAACAAACAAAGAAAACCTTATATGCATAACCTAAAATTAGGTGGACATGAGAACATAAGCTACGATACATCTAATATACATCTAATATAGAATTCATGCAAATGAACAATGTTCAATATAAACATATAACCCTGTTATCAGGGGATGAGAAATGTTCATAATCATGCACCATATAGTTAATGCATATTGTGAGACAGTGACCGGGATGATCTGTGACGGCCGGTATGTGTCTCCCAGGTTATGCTCCCTCCACGTATAGGAAGCACTCCACTCCGGGTTCATAGAGACTTCCCTGGAGGTAAGCAGAGGGTTAAAAGCTAGGCAGGAACACAGGGTGTGGTTCTCTGAGTGGAGCTTCAGTCTGAAGGAAGACTGAAGAGACTAGTGAGCGGCCAGGAGAGGCAGAGGCTGTGTGCTGACATAACACAGCCTAGCCCGGAGGGCTTGAGCTCAGTGAGACCTGGACTGGAGAGAACCCGTGATAAAGGACTGTGTGCCAATCTTATGGTTATAGGAAGTGTGCCCGTTTGCATCCCAGAACCTGGAGGTTTGTGTATACTATGGACATATGCATAATAAACCGTGTGCTGTGAACTTCTGTGCCTGGCTCCTTGCCTCTGCCGTGCAATCCGACGTCGCTACCTCACATATGGTGGAGAATGCGGGCAGCAGCCCAGTGAGGTGTAGCAACCTGGCATACCCAGTGGCACATGTCCGTGATCCAACCAGCTAGGCTCCGGTATATTCCTGCTGCAACCATGGAGGACATTCTAAAGCAGTTGGCCCTTGCTAATGCCCAGCAACAGCAGGCTAATGTGCAGCAACAGCAGGCTAATGTGCAGCAGCAACAGACCAATGCACATCTGCTCCAGTCGTTGGACCGTCAGCAGCAACAGCAGCAGCAGCTGCAGCATCAGGCCCAACAGGAGACCAATCAGCTCCTGATGCGACAATTGGACCTCCTGACCGCGGAGCTCTGAGACCGGCCAGCGGCTTCATCCCGGGACCAGGCGAGGAGTACAGCGTCAAGACAGCGGTTAAGCGAGCGTTGCAAAAGATGACCCCGGGGGATGATGTGGAAGCTTTCCTGTCTGTGTTTGAGCGGGTGGCCGAAAGGGAGAGACTGCCGACCGACCAGTGGGCCGAAGTATTGCCGCCCTATCTGATTGGGGAGTCCCAATAAGCGTATCTGGACCTCTGTACTGAGGACGCTCTGGATTATGGAGCCCTGAAAGGTGAAATCCTTGCTCGGTTGGGGGTGAACACATATGTACGAGCTCAGCGGGTAAACCAGTGGTTTTTTGAGGAAGCCAAGCCTGTACGCTCCCAGGCTTACGATTTATTGCATTTAGTAAAAAAATGGTTGCAGCCTGAGACCCTCAGTCCTGCGCAAATGGTGGAGAGGGTAGTCGTCGACCGCTTTGTGCGCACTCTTCCCGTCCCTATACAAAGGTGGGTGGGACATGGTGACCCGAGTACCCTGGATCAATTAGTGTGCCTGGTGGAGCGACATGTGGCTACGCAGGACTTGATACGGGACACTGGGACTTTGCGTGCCACTCGGCGGCCGGCCTCCTCCAAACCCCCTGCTAAAGATCCCTCGCCGGAACCTGTGCAGGAGACCACCCCTGTTCCACAGGAGTCCTCTCCCGCCACTCCAGGGGTCCGAAAAGGCCTGTACCCTAGAAGACAACCTTTTAGGGGTGCTTTTTTCCCTATTAGATGTTGGCGCTGCCAGCGGATTGGACATTTGGGAGCCCAATGTCCCCTCACCACGGAGCCCATGGACTGCGGGTATCTTCGGCGGGGGTCAATGTATGCTCAGACGGTGTGTACAGCTGGCCTTATTTCTCCAGGGACTGATCTGCATTTATGTCAAGTACAGGTGAACGGATGCCAAGTGACCGGCTTGTTGGATTCAGGGAGCTTAGTAACCCTCGTGCGGACAGCCCTGATCACTGGGATGAAGGACACCCGGCGTACCGTGGGGGTGGTGTGCATACATGGGGACCTCCAGGACTATCCTACGGGGGTAGTCAACATCACGGCTCCGTGTGGACAGATACAGCATGAAGTGGGACTGATGAATAACCTTCCCTATGATGTAATCTTGGGGAGGGATCTGCCTTTTTTCTGGGCTCTATACAAAGGACCCTCCAAGACCCCTCAGGTCAAGGATGGTCTAGGGCCTGAGCCCGATGATCCCGAGTCCAGGACACCTGCAGTAGGGGTCACCACGGCAGGGACAGAGTGTGACCCCGATAGGTCATCCTTAGAGGTGTTGGCAGGTGAGCTCGGAACAGACGAGCCAATCCCGGAGTTGGAGGCGTCTCCAGGTACTTTCGGGACGGCCCAACTCCAGGATCCTACATTAGTACACGCCCGGAGTCGGGTGATCGAAATTGATGGGGTGGCACAGGTGCCAGGTGCCCAGGTAAGGTACCCCCATTTCGCCCTCAAACAGGATTTACTCTACCAAGTGGATAATATACGGGGAGATGTTGTGGAGCAATTGTTGGTGCCCCAGCCGTATCGCCGGCGGGTCCTCGACTTGGCTCATAAACATCTCATGAGTGGCCACCTAGGGGCTAAGAAAACGCAGGAGCGGCTGTTGCAACGGTTTTATTGGCCCGGGGTCCTCGGGAAGGTGAAAAAGTACTGCGAGACTTGCCCAGAGTGCCAACTCACCGCGCCCCTGGCTCTCTTTCGCAGTCCTTTGGTCCCCTTGCCCATTATAGAAGTCCCTTTTGAGCGGATAGCCATGGATTTGGTGGGACCTCTCTTAAAATCTGCCCGAGGACATCAACACATTCTAGTGATAGTCGATTACGCCACCCGTTACCCTGAGGCGATACCCCTCAGACACCCTACCGCTAAAATTATTGCGCGGGAGTTGTTTGCCGTGTTCTGTTGGGTGGGGTTGCCCAAGGAGATCCTTATGGAGCAGGGGACCCCATTCATGTCCAAAATCACTAAGGAGCTGTGCAGACTGCTCCAGATTAAGCAGCTGCGTACGTCGGTCTACCATCCTCAAACGGACGGGTTGGTGGAACGGTTCAATAAAACCTTAAAATCCATGTTAAAAAGGGTAGTCTCCAAAGATGGGAAAGACTGGGATATGTTGCTCCCTTATCTCATGTTTGCAGTCCGGGAGGTACCCCAATCGTCCACGGGGTTTTCGCCATTCGAACTGTTGTACGGGCGACATCCTCGGGGATTGTTGGACCTGGCCAAGGAAACATGGGAGCAGGAACCAACCCCCCATAAAAGTGTGATTGAACACATTTTGGGGATGCAGAATCGCATAGCCGCAGTCATGCCAATAGTGAAAGAGCATTTGCAGGACGCGCAGGCAGCTCAAAGTGCCAGGTACAATAGACAATGCTTAGGGAAAAAAGGTGTGCTGTAGTCCGCGCTGCCAGGATCACTCACTCCAATAAATACGAGTAGAAAATCTTCATCAAAACCTCCTTTATTCTCCTACGCGTTTCAGTGCCCTCCTGGCACCTTCATCAGGGATCAGGGTGCCAGGAGGGCACTGAAACGCGTAGGAGAATAAAGGAGGTTTTGATGAAGATTTTCTACTCGTATTTATTGGAGTGAGTGATCCTGGCAGCGCGGACTACAGCACACCTTTTTTCCCTAAGCATTGTTACAACCTACACGTGAGTGTGGCCGGTGGGAGTCCAGCAGCAGCCATCAGGACATTACCAATAAGCCTTCAAACCAGTTGTGGGTCTCACAAGTGGACCAGGTGAGCAGATTTAATTACTCACCATTACACCCATCAGTGTCTAGTGATAAGGGCACTATTGCGCCTCTTGTCCCCCCCCATTTCTCTTGTTTTAAGGTACAATAGACAGGTACGGTCCTTTAACCCAGGGGATCGGGTATTGGTGTTTTTCCCCACAGCAGAAAGCAAGTTTCTAGCGAAGTGGCAGGGGCCGTATGAAATTCGGGAAAAGGTCGGGGTTGTCAACTATAAAGTATTACAGCCGGGAAGGAGGAAACTAGAGCAGATATACCATATCAACCTGTTGAAACCATGGAAGGAACGGGAAGGCCTGATGGCTGACCTTTTTTCGTCTCCCTCCTCTTCCGGGCACTCATCCCCGGGTCCAGCGACCCCCGGGGAGAACGAGCCAGAAGTAAGGATAGGAGACGGCCTCACCAAGCAACAGAGATGAGAGGCCAGACGGTTGGTTCAGCAGAACCCAGAGGTGTTCTCAGACTTGCCCGGTAGGACAAACCTTATACAGCATGATATTGTCACCGAGCCTCGCATGAAGGTACGCCTGAAGCCTTACAGGGTGCCGGAGGCTCGGAGACAAGCCATCTCGGAGGAGGTGAAAAAGATGCTCCACTTAGGGGTGATTGAAAAGTCTAAGAGTGAATGGGCCAGTCCCATTGTACTGATACCCAAGCCGGATGGCTCCTTCGATTCTGTAATGACTTTAGGAAGCTCAATGAGATATCCAAATTCGATCTTTATCCCATGCCCCGGGTGGATGAGCTGATCGACAGGCTGGGACAGGCACGGTATTTCACTACGCTCGATCTGACCAAGGGGTACTGGCAGGTGCCACTGACGGAGTCAGCCAAGGAAAAGACCGCTTTTGCTACGCCTGAGGGGCTATTTCACTACGTCGTCTTGCCATTTGGTCTACATGGCGACCCGGCCACGTTCCAGAGGTTGATGGACCTGGTGCTGGAACCCCATCAGGCGTATGCATCTGCGTACCTCGATGTCATCATTATCTATAGCAACGAGTGGCAAACCCACCTGGTTCAGGTACAGGCCGTGGTGGATGCGCTTCGTACAGCCGGGTTGACGGCCAATCCCAAGAAGTGTGCTTTGGGGCTCATAGAGGCCCGATACTTGGGGTATGTGATAGGCCAAGGAGTGATTAAGCCCCAAATCAACAAAGTTGAGGCAATCCAGAAGTGGCCTCGACCCCTGACCACGAAGCAGGTCCGGGCTTTCCTAGGTATCGTGGGATACTACAGACGGTTTGTCCCGAATTTCGCTGGATTGTCGGCCCCCTTGACGTACCTTCTCAAGGGTAAGAAGTCCGTCATGGTGCGCTGGACACCGCAGGCCGAGGACTCCTTCCAAGCACTAAATGGAGTCCTGTGTGGACAGCCCATTCTCGTCAACCCCGATTTTCGGAAGGAGTTTATTGTGCAAACGGATGCTTCGGAGGTCGGGCTGGGGGCGGTGCTGTCCCAGGTGGTCCAGGGGGTGGAACACCCCGTCACCTACTTGAGTAGGAAATTCACCCCTCCCGAGCGGAACTATAGCGTTGTGGAGAAGGAGTGCTTGGCCATCAAGTGGGCCTTGGAGTCCCTGCGCTATTACTTGTTGGGATGGCAGTTTCGGCTCGTGACGGACCACTCCCCGCTGGTCTGGATGAGGTCTGCCAAGGAGCGGAATGCCCTGGTCACCCGGTGGTTCCTTTCCCTGCAGAACTTTAGGTTTACGGTGGAACACCGGGCCGGGAGGTTGCAGGGCAACGCTGATGCCTTGTCTCGTGGCCCATGTTTGGTGGCTGGAGTTCAACCCCGTATGCTTGAACTGAGGGGGGGGTATGTGAGACAGTGACCAGGATGATCTGTGACGGCCGGTATGTGTCTCCCAGGTTATGCTCCCTCCACGTATAGGAAGCACTCCACTCCGGGTTCATAGAGACTTCCCCGGAGGTAAGCAGAGGGTTAAAAGCTAGGCGGGAACACAGGGTGTGGTTCTCTGAGTGGAGCTTCAGTCTGAAGGAAGACTGAAGAGACTAGTGAGCAGCCAGGAGAGGCAGAGGCTGTGTGCTGACATAACACAGCCTAGCCTGGAGGTCTTGAGCTCGGTGAGACCTGGACTGGAGAGAATCCCTGATAAAGGACTGTGTGCCAATCTTATGGCTATAGGAAGTGTGCCCGGTTGCATCCCAGAACCCGGAGGTTTGTGTATACTATGGACATATGCATAATAAACCGTGTGCTGTGAACTTCTGTGCCTGGCTCCTTGCCTCTGCCGTGCAATCCGACGTCGCTACCTCACAATATGTATCACTACCAAAGTTATATGCTAATCTAAAGGATGGGAAACAGGGTGGTAGACAAAAGAAGTGTGCATATAATAGGAATATTGCATCCAAAATAATACCCATGGCAGGTATAACAAGATTTTAATAGAAGTACATAAGGTTACTCCTAAAATTCAAACCTGTCCGGTGTCTGGTGTTCAAACAAAGGATTCAGAAACTTTCTCTGTTCAATAGGTCACGAATCCGATTTCTCCCACGTGTGGATGTATGTACATATTCCAAGTCTTTGACTACTAGGTTATGTGTCCAGCCTTCAAGGAAGTGTTTGAGAGGCCGGAGATCGATCGCTTACTTGACAAAGTGAAAGGATCTGCACCCGTGATATGTTCAGAGATCCGTTTCTTCAATGGCCTCCTAGGCACAGCCAATATAGTCTAGATTACACTCAGTACATGTTACCATATATACAACATAAGTAGTGGCACAACTAATGTAACTTTTGACCCTATATGTTTTACCAGTCTTTCTGTCACTGAAAGAATCGTACTTCAGTAAGAATGTACACACATTACACCTTCATTGCCCACACTTAAAATTGCCAGTATATTGTAACGCAGTGGTTCTTGATTTGCACTTGTCAGATTGGAACATACGTCATTGATCTTCTTATGCATTCTAGACATTTCAGGGATGTACATGCGGGGAATTTGGAATCCCTGAAAATAATGGGTATAGAGAGAGTTTAAAAGAGAAAAGCCGGCACCTGGAACCAGTATTTTTCAGACTTATATTTAGCAAATTCATAAGAAATATAAAAAAGCATCCTAAGGTAGTGTGCCCCGTCAGACGCGTTTCAGTTAAAAACTTTCTTTAGTGACAGACATGTATGAAAAAAACACACAATATATACACAAATTGACCAACACTTTAGAAAAATGCTAATTGATTGCACATGATAATAATTGAAGAGACGATGCAATCTATATAGTCCTGTAGTAACAACCTTCAGGAGATTTATGCAAAATGAAGAATGTTGGATGACATTAACATTTAAAAATACAAAGCAGGAAAAGAAATCCACTAAGTGATAATCGGCTGGAAATGATGTTTTTTTATATATTCTTTGGATATTATCTTAGTGTCAACAATGTGACTATATAAATCGATATTTCTGCAAATATACACACTTGTGGATTTAAAATCTCAATAAAGCTGCCTTCAGACTTGCAGATGCATCTGCAGCGTTTTGCAGATGCATCTGCAAGCATCTGCATGCAGACCGCGGCCCCTATGTTTATAATGGAGCGCACGGCGGTCTGCAGATGCTTGCAGACCGCCGTGCGCTCTCATTGCCCGCCATTAGTGATCTGTGCGCAGGCGGATGCCTGCGTATAGATCACACACTCTCGCCCGCACCAGGGACGCGACATGCTGCGTCCCGGGAGCGGACGCGGGACACCGGAAGGAGCAGATATGGTCCGCATCCGCACCCGAACGCAGCAAACGCTGCCAAACGCAGGCACTAAGCGTTCCTATGTTAAACATAGACAAAGAATGGATAAGAGAGCTGAATGCACAGAAAAGCATGAGAAGGACAGACTCATCAAAGTTCAATAATAAATAATGACCATATAAACATAGAGAAAATCTAAGAAAAATACATAAGGTCAGTCCTATAATTTAGTCCCTTAGGGAATCTGCTATTTAAACACAGAATCCAGAAACTTTCTCTATTTAGCATGAATGTAAAAATCATGATCCTAATGAAAATAACTTGCTATGTAATACTTTACAACTAGTGAAGCTCAGCCGCATCATCAGCCTTTACAGTACTTAGTGGCGCAAGAGCAGATGCTAATATATATGACCTAGATTTTGGGTGAGGTATTATTCCAGTACCGAGTCTGGAACATTTTTAATGGGACCTTTTACTTTGACAAGGTCACAATACTATTGGTTAGCTGCACGGTAGAACCACTGTTAATGCCGTAGTGGCAGACTATAAATACCAGACAAGGCTTTCATCAGCACTTTGTGGAATTGAATGACTTTATTACTGCATTGAATTGAGTAAATCCAGATGCAGCCATAAGAGGGAGGCAATAGCTCAGCAATTCATTCAGTTCTGCAGCACAGCTGATATGATGCAAGCTGAACTGTTGTATGAGGTAGAACTCACCCCAAGGATCTAAAGACTTGTGGATGTCATTTTCTTTTTGTGGTCAACAGCTATATTATCTACAGTACTGTACAAACGTTTTAGGCAAGTGTGGGAAAAATGCTGCAAAGAATGCCTTAAAGTGAACCTGTCATGTGAAAAAAAGCTAATAACTTTCATATATGGTGTTCATCTGAAGGTTAATAGCCTTCTGACTGTGTCACCCCAGAGTCATATTGCCACAGTGTCACCATTGTTAGGTGTCACAAGAGAGCAGTAAGGGGTATTCCACTCAGGCAACACTCGAACAACACCAACACCTCCCAGACAGAAGAGGGAGACCAAACCCGGCTTCAGGGTGAGCTCCCCTATATATTCTGGTCTAGGAAGGAGCAAGTTAGTTCAGCTCCTGGGAGGGCTGTGAACAGTTCAGTTCCTGTGAGGACTGTGAAGAGGACAGGTTCTGTGCAGCCTGAGAACCAGACCTGAGTGTAAACAAGCTGTGTCAGGCTCATCCCAAGGTCCGCCGCTGAACACCAGGCCTAAGGCTAGGGTCTGAGAAATAGAGGAGAAAAAGAAACCTACAGCACCTTGTGCTTCCCCTCCACGAGAGGAACAACGCAAGAACGGACACCAGAGTCAGAGACTGTGCAGGTTCACACACACCGACAGTCAACACCGGAGAGTGGGGGACTCCAGATTCTCTAGCTACACGGTACCAGGGACACAGCAACGTATAGAATCCAGTAACACTGAATTCCCAGGGTGGAGTAGAGAAGTGAAGGACTCGAGTGCCTGTTATACTGGTAGACGCAGCCTAGCTTAAGCAACTGCAGGGGCCGCAACACAAGGACAGTGAGGAGGCCAATACGACCCAGCCGGGTGAGAATTATCTCAAACTGCTCTCCAGACTCCGTGGACAGTTTATAACATCTGCCTTAACTCCAGTAAAGAGACTGAGAAAACACATATCAGTGAGTCTGCCTGTTGATTGCGCCTGTTGCCCTGTGCTCTATAATGGAACCTTATACCTGCAGAGCTGCCGACTACCAGCACCGTGGAGAGCTGCAGCAAAGTGAGTGACTTTGTGAATCACGATCCCTCACAAAGCCCCATCCAATACCACCACTCCTGCCCTGGGGACCCTCAGCCCTACCCGAGGAGGGCTTGCCATCCACGCTTCCCTAAGTCATTGTCCCCAGCAGGAATACGGCAGCGGTGGTTCTATTAACAACATACCCCGGGTGGCATCACGACAAATCCCTTACAAATAACCCCTTTTTGGACTGATCCTAGGCCACGGGACCAGGTCATGACAACCGTGATACCCCAGAGAGACAGCACCGGCCCAGTTCCCAAGTACCCCATAGCCTGGGGGCGCATCATGAGCCTGCCCAGCACCTATATTTAGAGCCCCACTTCCAGGAAGAAACTATTCCTTTTGGAAGTGTTTGCTTTCCTGTCATCGAGGTGGCACTGACCAGTCATTGTATAATGTGAAAATCAGGGATCGGGAATGAGGGAAATACGCTCACCTTAGCCTCCCAAGATCCGATGCAGGTGCATGTGCAGTGGCAGATATCCACCTGTTCAATAAGGTCAACGCAATTTTTCTGGCAAAAGGTTTTAACACATATTTTAAAGGGGTTGTCCGGACTTATGTTTTATTTCATATTTATATCTAGGCTGCAAAATGTTGACAATCTGCAATATACATGTTGTCAACATTTTGCAGGGTTTCCTAGATATAACACATTTACTGCTGGCAGAGAATGTCCAGGGGTGTGATTGTGCATGCTGGTCGTTTACACCTACTCTAGCACAATCACACCCCCTCCCCTATTCCTAGTATGGCCAGCCACCCCCAGGCCATACATGCCCGCCCCTGCCCACTAAACACTATGGAATGAAACCACCCCCAGGGCTCCTACTGGCCGCCCCAGCCCCTAACATCACCACCCACCCTCTGCAAAACAGCGGTCCCCAGTGCACTGATACAAGGTGCCGAAACCGCTGCTGTGAAAGCGATTCCGGCACACTGTGTCAGTGCAGCAGGGACCCGCTGCATATGTGTGCTGCTCACCCTCCGTCTTGTGCAGCCGGTGGTCCTCCGCCTGGTCCCGGTCATGTGCAGCCGGGTCCACACTCTGCAGCCGTACTGTGCTGTGTGGACGGTGCCCGTCGCCTGCTTTCTCCAGACCTCCAGTACCATAGAGCTGGTGGAGCGGTATAGAGAGGACCGCTCCACAGCCTCTGCTCTATGGTACTGGAGGTCTGGAGAAAGCAGGCGACGGCACCGCTCCACACAGCACAGATACGGCTGCAGAGTGTGGACCCCGCTGCACATGACCGGACAGGGCGAGGACCACGGGGGTGTGATTGTGCTAGAGTAGGTGTAAACGACCAGCATGCACAATCACACCCCCTGGACATTCTCTGCCAGCAGTAAATGTGTTATATCTAGGAAACCCTGCAAAATGTTGACAACATGTATATTGCAGATTGTCAACATTTTGCAGCCTAGATATAAATATGAAATAAAACATAAGCCCGGACAACCCCTTTAAGTCAATTTTGGCTGCAGATTACGAATATGAACTCCGTTTTTGGCTATCACATCAGGATTTCGAGATATTTTCAATTTTTTATGAAAATTACTCCTATCAAATGTTTTTTGATAAAAACATGATTTTCAGGACTACATTTTGTATATTTTTAATCAAGGAATAACAAAGATTACAAAGTCTATGTACAGCAAATCAAATATACTTACAGAATTAAACTACAAAATATAAAAACACATATATATGGCACACAGATGAATGGCAAATGGCAGTTATTTGAACTTTCTTTTCTTGGCTGATCTGTGATGTACAGCTTCTGGGTTGTCTCTCATCAAGCTCCAGCAATAGTCAGCCATCATATGTGGGTCCCACCAGCCTTGATACCGTTCTTCCATTGTTTTAATGTCCTGATGAAAACGCTCCCCTTGTTCCTCGCTCACATCCCCAAGGTTCTCTGGAAAAAAGTCCAAATGGCTGTGTAAATAGTGAATCTTGATACTCACTCTACATCCAAGATTTCGCAGACTCATTAGTAGCTCTTCGGGTCATTCCATGTCAAGTGAACCAATGATTATTACCTCTATATTTTTAATTCTTTAGAGATTTTGTTATTTGATAATAGCATGTCAGACAATGCAAAATGTGAAGAGAAAAATTTTTTAAAAAATTTATTTTTTTTTAAAAATGATTTTCAAAGTTCGGAAAAAGTGCGAATTTCGCTGTTGCCTGCCTTTACGTTTCTCCTCATAACTAAGGCTAGGAATAAAATAGAGAGACAAAATAAACACCATTCTACTCAGAACTATACAGGCTTTCACCAGATATGTCACAAGAGGATCTTTGTTAATATTTTACCCATGTGATCGCAAGCGCAAAATTTTAAAATGCATTTCCGAAAAATCGGCGCGCTTTAAATATTTCAAAAACTGCCCATGTGTTTGCTATGCTCTTAGCCACATCTGTACCAAATTTCAAGTTGGGATCGCGATGGGATCATATTTTAAAATATTTTAATATTAATAGCGTCAATGGGTCATTCCATATCAAGTGATCTAAATATGAATATTTTTTTTTACCTGACGTCTTTAGATTTTTTTTATTTTTTTTCCTTTATGAAGTACTACTTTAGTTAATTACAAATTAAAAGTTTAGAATTTTTTTCTTCATCAGTTAATTTTTTACAGATTTTTAAAGTTTAAAAAAAGGGTGAATTTTGGCCTGGTATGACTTTACATTTATTTATCTTGGGCTAGAAATAAGATAGAGAAACAAAATAAACACCATTCTACTCAGAACTGTACAGTCTTTCACTAGATATGTCACAAAAGTATATTTGTTAATTTTAATTTTTTACCCATGCGAACGCAAACGCAACATTTTGAAACGCATTTCCGAAAAAAAACGTTTTAATAAAAATTTTCCAAAACTGCCCATGTGTCTTTTATGCTCTTAGCCACATCTGTACCAAATGTCAAGTTGGGATCGTGATGGGATCATATTTTAAAATATTTAACTATTATAGTGTCAATTAAAAAATCTTGAATTCAGATCTGTTCAACCTGTGGTCTAAAAGCGTGGGGTCTATACTTATCAAATCCATTATTTTTAGACATTACTGTATTATTTTGATATGTTACAGCTTAGAAGCAGGAGAGAACATATAGGAAAAAGCTTTGTTAGGGCTCAACCTGAGAAAGCACAGGGATAGACAGTGAATGCAGAGCAGATGATAGGCCAGCAGCTCTGTCAATCATGTTAAGTGTCTACCCACTGCATTCAGGAAGTAAGACAGCTCGTTCAGACCTTTCATGTCCTGACATGTCTGGACATCTTCACTCCTGAACAAACAATAGTCTGTACAAAGCCATCAAGGCTGTGTACTAAAATATGGGTGAGTAAATATATTAATAGTTTAATGCTTTTATTATTAAGGGCCAATACACACAGTGCTATTCTTAGGGATCATCATTCAGAAAAACAGCCCCATTGATTTCTATGGGGTTCACCACATGCAGTGTTTTTGGAAACACTCAAAAGTGAGTAAATCACTGCTTGAACTACTTTTTAATCGCTGCAATAAACGCAGCATTTATCATTCATATAAAAAAAGCTGCCATTTTTTTCACTAGCGATTAAAAAAACTAACGCATATGTGGTAAAAACTTGGTAGAAAAACAAGCTGCCAAAACTGCAGCGTGTATCTGCAGACAGAAAAAACTGTGCGCGCTAGCCCTAAAACTCACTTTATAGTAATACAGTTCTATCTCAAGTGTACTGTAAATCTTTATTTTTATTACCTATCTTCCTTACTTAATATTAACTGTATTTTTCCCACACAGCAATGGCTGCTACTTCTCAAGAAACAGCATTTTATCATAGACACTGTTGCAATCCTTTTGAAAAAATATGAATATGATTGGCACTGGTGGCTGGCTACTGTACTCTCCAAAGATTGTGAAAATGAAGAAGTAGAATTGACTTTATTGCATCCTTCTGGTCCAGCGCCATCCTTTGTGTATCCAAGAAAGCCAGACATTTTAAAAGTGCACAAAAATCAGATATTAACTCAGGCCGGACATACTCTTTGACACACAAGGAAATGGCGATTGCTAGTAAGCGTTTATGGACAAGATTACATTTCACCCACTAGAAGGGACAAATTGATAAAATGCCACTTTAAAAACATACTATTAATTGTTTGATTAGTTCATAATTTATAGAACGATGATTTAACTACTGTACTATTCTTATTAAACACTTCATAAATCACATGTTTAGTGATAGAATAGAAAACAAATTTATATGTATAAATAGGGGTTAACATTTTTGGTTCTTTTAATCTTGTTTAATCAAACTTGAGGATATGATCACCTTTCTTCTTTTGGTTTGTTCAATACATTCAAGTTGAAAATGCTGAGCGTTGTGTTCTGATGATTAAGATGTATTTATCCTGGCACTTATGGGATTTGTTTTTTGTGTTTCTTTTTTGTTGCATATAAATGTTTTATTCAATAAGTTGTGATAACTCATACAACCATAAAATAAAAAATATATAAATTTGACAGGTCCCAAGTTGAATCTCTGCACAAATATAACCAAGAACACAATCAGTCATTTTTTCACAATTGCCCGTCAATAGTTTGAATTTGATATAAAGAAACATAGTCTTGTAACATCTCAAATGAAAGCTGTTACCATTCTGAGTAAAATGATGCCTCTCCCACTTCATTATCTTATTTCTAGCCTGAGATAAAAAAAAATGTAAAGTCATACCAGGCCAAAATTCACCCTTTTTTTAAACTTTAAAAATCTGTAAAAAATTTACTGATGAAGAAAAAAATTCTAAACTTTTAATTTGTAATTAACTAAAGTTGTACTTCATAAAGAAAAAGAATAAAAAAAATCTAAAGACGTCAGGTAAAAAAAAAACTGAATTAGTCCTTACCGGTAATTCCTTTTCTTGGAGCCTTCCACGACAGCATTGGAGGATGTCGTCCACGCCCTATTGGGGGACAGGAACACAGAGAGGTTAAAAGCCCCTCCCCTTCCTCAGTACTCCAGTGTTTACCAAGATCACCCTTAGCCATGGATTATCTGATACAAACCGGAACCAAACACCAACAAGGGGGGGAACTGATGCTGTCGTGGAAGGCTCCAAGAAAAGGAATTACCGGTAAGGACTAATTCAGTTTTCTCCATTCGCCTTCCACGACAGCATTGGAGGAATACCACCGATACTCCTCAGGGTGGGACTATTGCCTGTAGGACTCTCCTACAAAAGGACAGATCCCGACTGAAGGACAGATCTAACCTATAGAGGCGAGAAAAAGTGAGGAGAGGCTACCACGTAGCTGCTCTGCAAATCAGCTCCGATGAAGCTCCAGCCTGCTCCGTCCAGGAAGAAGCAGCAGCCCGAGTTGAAGGAGCCTTCAACCCCACCGGAGGAGCAAGGACCAGAGCAACGTAGACCTCCCAGATCACCTTCGTGATCCAGGAAGTGATGGTAGCCTGGGAAGTCTTCCCTGTATTATTCCCAAAAGCCGAACAAACAGGTTCTGATCTAACCTCCAGGAAGCAGACTCTCGGAGATAGAGGAGGACAGTCCGACGAACATCCAAGGAGTGAAACACGGCCTCAGCCGCATTAGCGGGAGATTGACAAATTGAAGGCAGAACCACATTCTGGGACCGATGGAAAGCCGACAACTTACAGAAGAAAAGATGAATGCAACCGAAGCGTAATGCGAACAACGGACACCACGAGGCACGGAGCCCGGACAGAGAGTGCCTGCAGTACTCCAACTCTGGGAGCAGAAGTGATGGCCACCAAAAACGCCACCTTGTGAGAGAGAGACGTAAGGGATGCAGCAGACAAGGGTGCAAAGGGACTTCGAGCAAGCCCTTGGAGAACAAGCATCAAATCCCAGGGAGGGACAGAAGGCCGAATCCGGGACGCCACCCCCAAGCAGAAGTAAAAAACTGCTTGAGCCATGGATGGGAAGCAAGATCCTGGGCAAAAACCGCCCCAAGTGCCGACCTCTGGACTTAAAGAGTGCTCGGCCGAAGCCCCAAATCCAAGCCATGCTGCAAAAATCCAAGAGTTGGGCCACATTAGGATGATGCATGGTCGGGATGGAAGGAGCACACCAGGACAGAAACCGATTCCAGCCCTCCCGTAAATAGCGTTTGTCACAGGCTTCCTGCTCTGCTGAAGCGTGCGGATCACTGCCTGGGAGAGACCTTGGTCCTCAGGATCCCGGCCGCAACAGCCAGGCCGCCCGGATGAGCCACTGAGGGCCCGGGTGAAACAGAGGACCCTGGGACAGTAGGTTGAGACTGGGCTAACATAATCGGTCCCTCCAGGCCCAGGTCTCGGATGGCGTCGTACCACGCCAGTTTGGGCCCCAGGGGAGCCACCAGGATAGTGTCACCCCCTCCACCCGAATCCGTTGCAACGTCTTGGGAAGTGGCGGGATTGGAGGAAATGCATACACCAACCGGAAGTCCCAGGGATGGGCAAAAGCGTCCAGCCCCCGAGGATGGTCCAACCTCGTCAGGGAGAAAAAAAGGTTGGCACCTTTGTATTCGAGCCCGAAGCGAACAGGTCGATCGAAAGGACACCCCACCTGTCCGTAAGAGAGCAAAATACTTCCGGATGGAAGCACCATTCTCCTGGGTGGACCTCCGTGCGGCTCAAGAATCTGCCTGTACATTGGCCATTCCCTTCAGATGTACTGCCGAGGAGGAGAGAAGATGGCGTACTGCCCACAAAAAGAACAGTCTTGCCAGCCCCTGCAAGTGTAAGCCAATAGTACCGCCTTGGTACCTCAAGAAAGCAACCGTAGTCACGTTGTCTGACAGGACCTTGACATGATGACCCGGAGAACGTGAGCTGCAGCAAGAAGCGCTTCCTCCACTGCCAGAAGTTTGAAGACTGGCGACTGACCGAGCGACTCCAAATCCCCTGGAACGGTGGGCGAACTACCATCGTGCCCCAACCGGAACCGCTGGCATCAGTGGGAACGGAGGTCACAGGAAGGTGTCTGGGATTCATCCCCAGGAAAGCGAGGATACCACCCGCCCCGGGGTCCGGACCCGCGAGTTTAAGGAATCCTGACGTCTGTCCCAGGAACTCAGTATGTGTTCCTGGAGCAGTCGGGAAGGAGCCTGAGCCCATGTTACTGACTGAATGCAGGCCGTCATGGCCCCTAACAGGGACATTGCTTCCCGCAAGGAGGGCGACCCCCTTGCCCGGAAGTGGGTCAGATGCACGCGGCGCAAAAGCTTATATGCAGCAGGAAGGAACGAGGTCTGTCTGGAGGAGGCCAGCAAGACTCCCAAAAATTGACGTCGGGTTGCAGGCACCCGTTCCGATTTAACGAAGATTGGGACCCATCCCAGGGACTGAAGAATCTCCAATGTGTTGGAGACCTTTGTGCGCAGAAGCCCTGCCGAAGGAGCCACCACCAACATGTCGTCTAAATAGGGAAGCATACATATCCCCTGGGTCTGGATGAATGTGATCGCTTCCCCCATGAGTTTGGTAACCTCTGGGGCCGACGAAATCCCAAAGGGCAGCACATTAAGCTGAGAATGGACCGTCCCGCCTGCCCCGGAGATCGTGAATCGCAGAAAGCGCTTGTGGGACGGGTGAATGGGGACATGAGAATACGCGTTCTGGAGGTCCACAACAACCTGGAGTAGTGCCCCTGGCTCTCCTCACCAGGAGGAACCGGGGACCCCACACCCGAATCCAACAGGTGTCGCAGACCCGACAAGAAAAACCGTGCGAGAGTCTCCCTGAGGAAGGGAGAGGACTCGAAGACACGGAGTGGCTGGCTCTCGAATTCCAAGCGTAGACCCTCCCAAATGGTTGAGAGGATCCAAGGGCACAAGGAGATTGCTTGCCACTGTGGCAGAAACCGCAGGAGCCGCCCCGCAATGGGGAAGGCGGCCTTGTTTAGGGGCGGCTGGTGATGCCGCTGCTGGGGGAGCAAGATATTACGGGTCTTGTCCCCGTTTTGGAATGCCCAGCGACCAGACTTACCCTTCCCTTTAGACTGGGAGGGAAGGCTGCGCTCAGGCCAAAAGGACTGCCTTCGAAAGGGCTCCTGCTCCGGGAGACACCTTTTCCGGTCTGACACCTTTTTCATGATGTCATCCAATGCCCTTTGCAAGGGGAGGCCACACAGCTGGAGCTTAGACGTGACCTCCCCCTTCCACCTTGTAAGCCACACTGCCCTGCGAGCTGTGTTAGCCAACACTGCGGACCTGGCGCCAACGCGGAACGACTCAGCAGAGGCATCGGCCAGGAAGCCCGTAGCACGTCTCAGAAGTGGAATGGAGTCCAAAGCTCCTCCCTGGGAGTACCCTGCACCCAGCTGGGTGAGCCACTTAAAGAGAGACCTGCTCACATGTAGAGGAAATGTACACCTTTAAAGACATAGCTGCCGCCTCCCAGGATTGTTTGAGGACACCCTCCATTTTACGAACGAGGGGTCCTTCAACCGGGAGGAATCTTCAAAAAGGCAACGCGGTCTTATATGCTAAGCTTCCCAAATGGAATACTGCCATAGACCTTCATGTTAGAAGTCCCATTGACTTTATAGAGACTTCCATAGAGATTCCCATTGGGTCTCTCATGAGGTCTCCCATCCAGCCCGTGACTGAGGCTCCTGCTGCTTAGCTTCAACAGTGTGTCAAGGGCATGCACAATGGGTTTACAATAGCAGCTGATTGCTACCCTGGCCACCTGGATGTCCACCTTCGGGACCTCCCAGACAAAGTCATCACCCTCCAATCCAGTCGGATGGGGTGAGCCGCTTAGCCTTCAGGCCTCTGAACATTTAGTCCTGTACAGAAGAAGGGGATTCCACCACCTCTACTCCCATGGTACAATGGACAGTGTCCACCAATGCACCCATGGACTCCGTGGAAAAATAGTAGTGTCCAGATTCTCGTATCTGGACAGAGGCAACAGCGGCAATATCCTCGCCGTCCTCTAACGCTGAGCTCTGGCCAGCCTCCATGAGATCCACAGAGTCACAATCCTGGAGCTTCCTCTCTTACGGAGGGGAAGGCCCGGAAGCTGCAGCAAAACCCCGCAGTGCCGAGATAGAAGCCTGCACCTCTTCCCTAATGGATTGGAGCTCCTCAAGCAAGGATGGGGAGTCCATCCTGACAACCCTGTCAGTCATGGCCGACACCTTGTTGTAGGAAGAGGGAAATTTTGTGCAGCAGTTGCTCCTGCAGCAGCTCCCTTTCACAGACGGCCCTCGTCTCCCTATAGACAAAAAGGGAAGAGAAGGGGGTCCCAGTGTGAGTGCAGGGCTTAAATAACTCTACCCCTTGTGACCACCCCCAGAAACACTTACATGAGCTGGGGGAACGCTGGGCTCTGCAGAAGCAGAGGTGGAAGCCTATCACCCTCCATGTTTCAGGGATCAGCCTTACCTGGGTGTAGCTTCCGGCGGGTACTTATCCAGAAGTACCGTGCCCCCAACGAGGAACACCTGTTCCCTCCCTCCTCCTGGTCACCGGCCGCGGGCAGTAGCGCGCGAAAGTCCTGCTGGGTTCCCTGGAGCCGCGCCCAGCCTGCCACAGCCCTTACAGGAGCCGCCGCCCGAAACCGGAAGTGCCATCCCGGAACCGGAAGTGCCACACCCGAAACCGGAAGTGCCTCCACGGCACCTCTGATGCATGCCCCAGGGACCGCAGCTGGAGGAGGGAGTCGCCGGAGAGCTGAACAGGCCTCCGGCGTTGCAATACACGGCCTGCTTTGCCCCGTAGGACGCAGGAAGGCCGGATGGTCCCACCACGGGAGCCCCGAGAAGGAGGAGGAGGCCGCCCCCGACGTCCATCCCTGGCCCGGCTGTAAGTACACCCCAATGCTGCCTCTGCCGGCCTGACAGCACTGGAACCTCTCCATGCCCCAAGGGGGACAGGAAGACACTGGAGTACTGAGGAAGGGGAGGGGCTTTTAACCTCTCTGTGTTCCTGTCCCCCAATAGGGCGTGGACGACATCCTCCAATGCTGTCGTGGAAGGCGAATGGAGAAAATATTCATATTTAGATCACTTGATATGGAATGACCCATTGACGCTATTAATATTAAAATATTTTAAAATATGATCCCATCGCGATCCCAACTTGAAATTTGGTACAGATGTGGCTAAGAGCATAGCAGACACATGGGCAGTTTTTGAAATATTTAAAGCGCGCCGATTTTTCGGAAATGCGTTTCAAAGTTTTGCGCTTGCGATCACATGGGTAAAATATTAACAAAGATCCTCTTGTGACATATTTGGTGAAAGCCTGCACAGTTCTGAGTAGATTGGTGTTTATTTTGTTTCTCTATCTTATTTCTAGCCCGAGATATGATAGAAAATGTAAAGCCATACCAGGCCAAAATTCACACTTTTTTAAAACTTTAAAAATCTGTAAAAAATTAACTGATAAAGAAAAAAATTCAAAACTTTTTTTTTGGAATTAACTAAAGTTGTTCTTCATATAGAAAGAAAATTAAAAAAATCTGAGGACGTCAGGGAAAAAAAATATTCATTTTTGGATCACTTGACATGGAATGACCCCTTCCACAATCTCTTCATACTTGTCTGCTTTCTTATTTCCTAGAAAATTCTGCACCACATTACAAAATGCATTCCAAGCTCTTTCTTCTGTCTCATTCATTGATGTGATAAAATGTGGGTCTCTCATAAGTGTTCTTATTTGAGGTCCATTAAATATTCCAGCCTTTTCTTCTCTTCACTAAGACCAGGAAAAGTTGAACATATATAGTTAAAGCATTCTCCACTGTGATTGAGAGCTTTGACGAACTGCTTCATTAATCCAAGTTTTATGTGCAAGAGAGGAAAGACTATGTTCTTCCTATCCACTAGAGCAGGGGTGGGGAACTCCAGTCCTCGAGGGCCGCAAACAGTGCATGTTTTCAGGATTTCCTTAGTATTGCACAGGTGATAACATAATCACTTGCACTGGTGATGATTCCAGACTCTGCGCAATACTAAGGAAATCCTGAAAACATGCACTGTTTGCGGCCCTCGAGGACTGGAGTTCCCCACCCCTGCTCTAGAGGATCATGGATGACATTCTTATCGCCAGATGCCTCTGTCGCTGAGGTCATTCAGTTTTCACCCATTGCTCTGCTGTAGCTCTACTGTCCCAGTAGCACAGAAAACAAGGGTGTTTTGTGTACCCTCCTTGCAGACCCAAAAGAAAGTTAACCATTTTCAAATCAACACAAATGAACATTATATTGTAACCTCTCTAGAACAATCTTGATATTTTTATCTTCTTCTTTAAGTTTTACAGAATTACCTATTGGTACAGAGCCATAGTTATTTCCATTGTGTAACAGAACACATTTTAAACTTCTTTTGCAACTATCAATAAAAAGCCTCCGATCCCTTGAATCATATGCTGGAAGTCCCATAAAGAGAAGTAGCCCTTCAACATCAGTACAATAGACAAGCTGGCCATCTGAATGGAAGTATTTACGCAGTTCTGCTTCCCTGTTACGATAAAATGAGACACTTGTACCGGGTTTCAACATTCGATTCGATTCGAGAGAAATACAAGATAAAAGTTGTTAGCTACCTCAGTTGTTCTTTGAATTTCTGTTACCCCCCCACAAACACACACCTTAGGTATTGATTCACAAACAAAAAACAGAAAAACAGCAGGATAAAAAAAATAAATATCAAAATTCATTGATAATTTCAATAAATAAAACAGTACCTGCACACGACTGTTGTGTACATTGAAAACTGTTTACTTTCTCATCATGACAAATGGGAATTATGCATGTTCAAAGAAAACAAAGATATTCTCACATTTATTGGGAGACTAAATGAAAACTAAATTTACCTTAGTGAACCGTATAAAGCGGCACTTTTCATACAATACTTATACTTTACATGGAATTCATGAAAATGGGCTATATATCTATAGCGCAAAAACGTGATGTGATGGAGAAATTAAAAGATCAGATTTGAATTCAGCACCCTCAAATTAGTCTAAAACTGTTCTTAAAGGGAACCTAACCCCACAAACTGACCCCCCCGCATCTTTAGACCTGTCCCTGCTACCCCTCTTATAATTTCTAGCCAGCCCTTTTGCAGAAAAAATCGATTTTGTAAAGTAGAGAAAGTTTATATTCACCTCCGTCATGTGTGGGTTCTCTGTTTCTGAATTAGTCTCAAAGGCCTGCCAGTCTGCTGCTCCCTTGTAATTATGCACGCCCCTCTATGCTTAGTAAGAGCCATGAAAGGGGCGGGGCTAAATCGTGTCATGCTGTTAGCCCCGCCCCCTTTCATGATGCGGCCAGGCTCTTAGTAAGCATAGAGGGGCATGCATAATTACAAGGCAGCAGCAGACAGGCCTGCCTTTGAGACTAATTCAGAAACAGAGAGCCCACACTGGACGGAGGTGAATATAAACTTTTCTCTACTTTACAAAATCGATTTTTTCTGCAAAAGGGATGGCTAGAAATAATAAGAGGGGGTGCAGGGACAGGTCTAAAGATGTGGGGGGGTCAGTTTGAGGGGTTAGGTTCCCTTTAAAGTCCATGCCAGAAAATGTTTTTTTTTAGACCAGTATAATTAGTGCTCCAGAATAGAAAAGGCAGCACCCGCTCTAGTATCAACGATAATTTTCTTTATATCGGTTAATCACATAGACAGATTAAAATTGCATCTCGTCAGGCATAATGTGCAGTGCATTGTGATACTGGAGTGGGTGCTGCCTTTTCTATTCTGGAGCACTAATTATTGTATAATGTGCCCCAGTTGTAGCTGAGCTCCCCACACTGACTGGCGGCTTGCTCAAATGCTCTAATGTTGTCTGTTGGCAGCTCCATTTGCAATTGCCATTCAATATCATCTTAGTTGTACTCAGAAGAAGACAAGTCCGGAGAAGATGCAAGCCATGGTAACACATTTAAGCCATTCAGAATGTTTAATGAGGCCGATTGTTCCCTGTTATTCGCCCTCACGCAGTGTCCACAGATGATGGAATGACCACAAACACTGATCTCGAGGATAACAGTTGCTGATTGTTTACCGTGTTTCCCCGAAAATAAGACAGTGTCTTATATTAATTTTTGCTCCTAAAGATGCGCCATGTCTTATTTTCGGGGGGTGTCTTACTTTTATCATCCCCTTGCGGCCCCAATAAAGTAACCCCATCATCCCCCAATATGGTATCATGGACACACACACACACAGGGGCACACACGCGGACACACAAACACAGGGGCACACAAACACACACAGGGGCACACACGGAGACACACAAACAGGGGCACACACACACAGGGGCACACACACAGGAGCACACACACAGGGGCACACACAGGGACACACAAACACAGGGGCACGCACACAGGAGCACACACACAGACAGGGACACTTTTCACCGGTCCCTGCTGCATTCCGGCACCGCTCTCAGCTGCCCGCTGCTGTCTGGTGCTCACCGCTGCAAGGAGGACAGCACCACGGTGCTGCTGGCCCAGCCATTCACAGGCCAGGAGCCAACTGGGCAGCCAATCACAGGCCAGAAGCCGACGTCATGCAGCAAATGGCCTGTGATTGGCCGCTAGGCAGTTCATGGCTTGTGATTGGCCAGGACAGTGGTGGGGGCTTGAAAAATAGAGCGGTGCCGGTCTACATGCATCTGCGACACCGCTCACAGCGACGGGCACCGGGACACGAGCGGGGGGCGGGCTGGAAGCGGGGGCAAGCTGGAGGAGTCACAGCTGCATGCTGTGGTAAAATATTGTAAAAGAGAGACATGCCTGATTTTCGGGGGGTGCCTTATATTTACAGGCACATTAACCCCCCTGGCATGCCTTACTTTCGGGGGGGCGCCCTATTTTCGGGGAAACACGGTAGATGTAGTATTTGTATTCTATTTGAGGAAGGTTCAAAGTCTTTGGTGGCTAAAAGCGGAAGGTTAGATATAACAAGAGGGTTGTCCAGACCAGGGAAGCCTGGGTTAATCTCACAGCTAGGCACGGCACATGCAAAAGTACTTGAAGCAAATTAAGGAAGGTTGCGATGGAACGGGAGACCCTCAATTTTTTTCTACTGCGTGCAGTAGGTTCTTCGGTATGTTCAGCATGCTCTACTGTCTTGAGAAGGACATGTAAATCCGGACAGCGAGGATCCAGGGTAGAAAGCCTTTAGCACCTTGGCTGTGGAAATCAGGGAAGGATGAACTTCCAGACCTTGGGCCTGGAAGTGGGGAGGAGAAAACGTACATGTGCTCTGCTGCTAGTGGGCATCTTGTCCAGACTGGGGAAATTCCAGCTTCGACTCTAGACAGAAGCAGGAAGCAGCTACACCTATAAGTCAATAAGACAAGACCCAATTTACACCTCAGATCCTGACAAAGCAAAGTGATATAAACCATACATTTTCACCAGCAGATGGTGCTGGAACAAAACAAATGAGAAATACCTGAGAAATGAATGAGAAATACATGAAGTATAAAGAGATTTAAATTAAAGTCTAAAACTAGAAATCAAAAGTCTAAAACTAGATAGTTAGATGGCTAAGGAGTGAACTGTAGTGTGTAGGGCTACTCACGGTCCAGGGGTACTTAAACAGACAGAGACAATCTGGACCGGGTCACTACAAATACTTACAGTAGCACAAGCAAAATGCAGACAGGCATTGTCTTGTTGTAAAACAGCTCATGGGACACTTTGGAGAAATGACAGTAACACTTGTTCTATGCACAAATCAATGTAACACCAAGCTGTTAGTGTACCTGGAAGGAAGACTAGAGGGGTTGGCTACATTTTTCCACACAATAATCCCTGGAACTGGACTGGTATGAATGACGTTCATTCGTGATCTAAAATGTGAGAGAATGCGCTGAAATGAAGGTCTATCCTCTTCAGCGATGAGTCCTGAGTGCTTTTGTCTTGGGTACAATGATAGCTGGAGATTGATCTGGAGATTAACCCCACATGGGTAACACAAGAAGAGACATTCACAAGGGTACATAAAAGTGCCTTAGGGGTCATATTTCAAAACAAAACCAGGCTGCATGTTGCTTGTGTTTCAATGAGCAGGCTGTATGGCCTAAAGGTGCTAACATAGCCTTCAGCATCTCCAGACCTGTCTTCCATCGAGCACATCTAGGATGTTATTTTTTGGCAATTGCAAAGGGAGCTGCCATCAGCAGATTTTGATTTGCCAGGACTCGACACCATGTGACTCATGGTGAGTCATATGGGGCACGGGTCTTGTAAGTACCGTAGCTGACTGCCCACAGGTCCTGCCAGTGTTCGGAAAGGTGACATCACCAGAGCTCACCGTAGAATCACCAGGTAGGGTAAGAAAGGATGTGTGTGTCTTTGTCTGTGTGTCTGTCAGTCTCTGTCCCCCAAAAACGGAGCAAAAATGCTGCACAAACAGATGATGTGTTTGTGATGCTTTTCTGCATAAAGAGGATCCGTTTTTGGTGCAGAAACTACACGAAAAACTGATCAAAAAAAACGAGCACAAACGCTCTGTCTGAATTCAGTCTAAGAGAAGTTCCTTCTGTCTATGAGCTCACCCTATGGATTTTTTCACAGGGTATAGAAAAAATATGTTGTGGATTTTGCCACCATTTAAAATATTCTGTGAATTTGACTCTATGCATTGGTAAGGGTAAAATCCAAAGTGAAATTCCATAGAAAACATGCTGCAGATTTAAAGCGTAACTATTGTTATTTTTTTCTTCAATAAATTAATAGTACAGATGAAAACAAGCATCTTTGTAATATATCTTATAAGAGAAATCTGCTTTTTTCTCTTCTTGGATTGATCTCTCACTCTTAGTTCATGGGTTAAAATGAATAAATCTGCATTCAACACAGACAAATCTTCCAAATACTTAAGTGCTTTTAAATTTTTATCATATAGTTAAGAGAGAGGGAACAGGAGTTGTGCAGCTCACCATGTAATCATCCAGGACTCCCAGGCAGCCGGTATAGTAATTGGTATCCTCCAGTAACAGTGCAATACAAAGGAAAACCAGTGCCACCATTCAGATGCTGTATAAAAGGTCTTTATTCAAAAATCTTCACATAAAATCATCCTGTGGACACCACACAGGGGGACTGCCATTTTATATGAAGATTTTTGAACAAAAACCTTTTATACAGCATCTGAACAGTGGCACCGGATTTCCTTTCTACTTTCAATTTTTATGCAAGCTCTCAAGAAAATACAGTAACAGTTCTCCATAAAACCTAATGAGCACCAAATGTCATCTGCAATCTCAGCAATGAGAACATTTAAATTCACTAAGGACAGTTTTTACCCATAAACAGGAAATTTTGAGAATTTTAAGAATGAAAGATCAGTCGAAGAGGGTAGAAAAGTAGATTTATTTCATAAGATACATATGTATATGTATATGATATTGTATATTACAAAGTTGCTTATTTCTGTATGTACTGTGATGATGTTACTCCTTAATTTCTGTTTAAAACATCTGTAGGATTTCCAGATATAATAGTTTACAAGCCACAGAAAATCTGAAGTTCAGTGTTTCTTTGTTGAGAATCCCCAGATTCTATCCTAGTTTGCTTATGTGCCTTCTTCAAAATTAAAGGGTATATCTGGAACTTTTTTTTAAAATAAAATGTGCCAAAGAACTAAAGGCAGGTAGTTACTAAGAGCTGACCGTTCCTACCGGCGATTCAGTGGCTTCTGCTGACATCACGTCAACAGAATGGCGGCTTCCTTTCTCCTCTTCTCTGTTGACGGGGCATGACTGTTGACGTCATGCTGACAGTCGACTCCCTGATACCTATCTGCAGGAGACCAGCTATCATTCAGCATAACACCAGCAGTAACACCCCATCAACAACAGAGCAGCCTGGAAGAAGAAGAGCTGTTACGTTGACATGAAACAGTTGAATCACCAGCAGGAGCAGTCCATGACTGCTTTGTGACTGCAACGGGTAGAACAGGCAGGTAGTTTACTCTGTCATCAACTACCAGATTGTTAGTTTTATGGGCACACACACAAAAAAAAGTCCTGGACAACACCTTTAACTAATCAACAGCACAATTTTTTCTTCATCCAATAGGGGAGAGCACACTGCATAGTATTTCAATAGTACCTGTAGAAGTGAACTCCACTTAGTAACCACTGCAAGCACATTAAATTGTATTACTGTATATATCCCAATGACCATGTGAAGAGAGAAGTGGGATGAGAACTTTGCCAGGAGAACAGATCTCTAATCTTATATAATATTTTGGGCATAATTAAAAGGGACTCAATGACAAATTAAATTTCTGATCTAAACCACCCTTATTAGCCCTGTAACATCATCCATCACCAGCAAAGTTACAAGATAAAAAGCCTAATTCTGTGATTTAAATATACAAATAGTATAAAGAGAAAGACCCGAAAAGCATGAATGGTCAATGCAATATAAATTGTTGACCTTTATATACAACACACACACATATATATATATATATATACACCGTGTGCAGAATTATTAGGCAAGTTGTATTGTAGAGGTTTATTTTTATTATTGATCAATAACTATGTTCTCAATCAACCCAAAAGATTCAAATATCAAAGCTTAATATTTTTGGAAGTTGGAGTGGTTTTTTTAGATTTGGCTATCTTAGGAGAATATCTGTTTGTGCAGGTAACTATTACTGTGCAGAATTATTAGGCAACTTAATAAAAACCAAATATATTCCCATCTCACTTGTTTATTTCCACCAGTTAAACTAATATAACTGCACAAAATTTAGAAAAAAAACATTTCTGACATGCAAACACAAAACCCAAAAAAATGAGTGACCAATATAGCCACCTTTCTTTATGATGACACTCAACAGCCTTCCATCCATAGATTCTGTCAGTTGCTTGATCTGTTTACGGTCAACATTGCGTGCAGCAGCCACCACAGCCTCCCAGACACTGTTCCGAGAGGTGTACTGTTTTCCCTCCCTGTGGATCTAACATTTTATGAGGGACCACAGGTTCTCTATGGGGTTCAGATCAGGTGAACAAGGGGGCCATGTCATTATTTTTTCTTCTTTTAGACCTTTACTGGCCAGCCACGCTGTGGAGTAGTTGGATGCAGGTAATGGAGCATTGTCCTGCATGAAAATCATGTTTTTCTTGAACGATACCAATTTCTTCCTGTACCACTGCTTGAAGAAGTTGTCTTTTAGAAACTGGCAGTAGGTCCGGGAGTAGAGGTTCACTCCATCCTCAACCCGAAAAGATCCCACAAGTTCATCTTTGATGATACGAGCCCATATTAGTACCCCACCTCCACCTTGCTGGCATATGAGTCGGAGTGGAGCCCTCTGCCCTTTACTGATCCAGCCTCTGGCCCTTCCATCTGGCCCTTCAAGAGTCACTCTCATTTCATCAGTCCATAAAACCTTTGAAAAATCAGTCTTAAGATATTTCTTGGCCCAGTCTTGACGTTTTATCTTATGTTTCTTGTTCAAGGGTAGTCCTTTTTCAGTCTTCCTTACTTGGCCATGTCCCTAAGTATAGCACACCTTGTGCGTTTTGATACTCCAGTAACGTTGCTGCTCTGAAATATGGAAAAACTTGTGGCAAATGGCATCTTGGCAGCTTCACGCTTGATTTTTCTCAATTCATGGCCAGTTATTTTGTGCTTTTTTTGCCCAACATGCTTCCTATGACCCTGTTGGCTATTTGCCATGAAACGCTTGATTGTTCGGTGATCACGCTTCAAATGTTTGGCAATTTCAAGACTGCTGTATCCCTCTGCAAGACATCTCACAATTTTTAACTTTTCAGAGCCCGTCACATCTCTTTTTCTGACCCAAATGTTTTTGCCTAAGGAAAGACATTTGCCTAATAATTATGCACACCTTATATAGGGTGTTGATGTCATTACACCACACCCCTCCTCATTACAGAGATGCACATCACCTGATTTACTTAATTGGTAGTTGGCTCTCAAGCCTATACAGTTTGGAGTAGGACATCATGTATAAAAAGTATTATGTGATAAATACTCATTTGCCTAATAATTCTGCACACAGTATATATATATATATATATATATATATATATACATATATAGAAAAACTTTGAGCAGCACCAAAAACTGGGTGCAAATCTGTCAAGCAATCCAATCCTTGCTAAATATATCACACAAAACGGCAGCAGCACTCCAAATCAGATGATCAAATGCCTTTAATCCGGCCTACAGGGCGACCTGCGACGTTTCAGCCACCAAGTGGCTTTTGTCTGGCTAGACAAAAGCCACTTGGTGGCTGAAACGTCGCAGGTCGCCCTGTAGGCCGGATTAAAGGCATTTGATCATCTGATTTGGAGTGCTGCTGTCGTCTTGTGTGATATATATATATATATATACTAGAAAAAAACCTTGCAGCTCTCAGCTACTACCAATGATGTACATATGCTGACAAGCTGTATATATATATGAGAAAAAATTAAAAACTTACGTTTTTTTCAAAAAACTCAATTCTTATTATTTTTTTTAAATCTGAAGTTCTTAGTACACACATTGGCCAATGTCTGCTTGCTCATCGACTGCGACAAAGTGACTTCAGGTCTGATGAGTCCTATCGCTGACACCCAAGTCCTCCTTGTCCACCCTACCCCACTACTAAGTGGGCGGACACCATGTAGACCCTAGATCACCTGCAGGCAATAAGGTTGCACATTGCAGTAATGGAGCCAGCCACTCCACACGATACAAAAGAGAAAAAAAACTGCACAGCACTCACAGACAATGTGAACTGGTGCCAGCAGGGATGCAGGGTCAATATACTAGAATATATACTCTTTTGTATCTTGTTGAGTGGCTGGCTCCATTACTGCAATGTGCACCTTTATTGCCTGCAGGTGATCTAGGGTCTAGATGGTGTCCCCCACTTAGTAGTGGGGTAGGGTGAACAAGGAGGACTTGGGTGTCAGCCATAGGACTCATCGGACCTGAAGTCAGTTTGTCGCAGTCGATGAGCAAGCAGACATTGGCTAATGTGTGTACTAAGAACTTCAGATTTAAAAAAATAATAAGAATTGAGTTTTTGAAAAAAACGTAAGTTTTTAATTTTTTCTCATATATATATATAGCTCGTCAGCATATGTACATCATTGGTAGTAGCTGAGTGCTGCAAGGTTTTTTTCTAGTATATTGACCCAGCATCCCTGCTGGCACCAGTTCACATTGTCTGTGAGTGCTGTGCAGTTTTTTTTCTCTTTTTTTCTCTTATATATATATATATATATATATATATATATATATATATATATACTTCGCTGCATTTGGGCTAACCCAGTGAGATATTTACAGCCTCTCTTTAAAATCCCACTTCAGACCTTTACATTGAAAACTGACAAGGGCACAGTATAGTTACATGAAACAGCATCTCCCTACATTCTTTGCTGTCAAAACCGCAGAATAACAAAACCAAGCCAATACCTTGAAAGGTGCTGCTGCTGCTGCGGAGGAAATCACATGCTGTAAGACGTTTCCTGTACTTTGTATCATGTCGATCCATCTTCGCCCTTGCCAGCCATATACCTTAACTTATTAAATTAAAAAGAAACACTATTTTACCATTGTCCCAAAAGACTTCATACAGATGGGAAACATGGAGTCAGATAATAAAATGGTGCAATGTTTTAGAGTTTGTATGTCAGAGACATCTATTTACTGGAGAAAAGATTGGCCATTTATTGATGACTAGAGATAAGTGGACCTGTGGAAGTTCGAGTTCTGGGGTTTCATCCAGACTTAAAGCTCTGTTCTGGTTCCAAAACTGACCTGAACCTCATTGTAAACCTCTAATTGGGTAGTTCAGCTCTCTGCCCACATACAGAAGCAAAACACTTCCGGGGGAGGGAGAGCGGGGATTTGTCATTCTCATTTTTTGGTACACCCTACATCCGATAACTCTGATTTTACCCCCAGTAACGAGCTATTCACACACTGTAAGCGGCTTGTTCTAGGCCAAACACCAAGTGCACCCGTGCAGAGTGATGCTTGCTCCAGTGATTTGCGTATGCAACGCACCCGAACTTCGAACCCCAATATGAAGATTTTTTAAAACTCTGTTTAGTATGAACTCCAAACTTTTAAGTCACTTCACTCATCCCTATTGATAACAATTCCAGCATCTTATTTTCACAGATTAAAAAAATTGTCTTTCGCTTTTTCTTAACCCCATGTCATTTAAATATTCAGCAGGGTATATGTTGTATTGTGCTTGCTCGTGACTTTGAATAGTAGCATCAATGAACTTCCGTGCATGAACTTCCTGCCATACTTTCCTCTACATATTTAAAAACACATAACAGGTGCAAAGTACAGTGAGAATGTTGCCTGGCTCTTCACAAATTCTAGACAGTCATGGAAATAGCCACATGCAGGAAAGGCCAACTCTATAAAGTATATGCAGCCAAAAGGATTAGATGAATGGGGTTCACTAGACCCTCATGGTCCTGAAATCTTAAAGCTCCAGAGGTTGGACTCACATCTATAAAACATTTTTGGCTAACAGTTGTATGTGAGATTTTGTGAACTCTTCAGAACTTTGGGGTTCTGAACTGGCACAAATCCTAAGTCATATTAAAAGACTTGTTAAAGAGTCGATTATGACGTCAAGGATTGCTACCCTTATTGGGTGGCATTAAGGTACCTTTACACGCCACCACTGTGCCTAGCAACAGGTATCCACCGCACGTGCATGCGCACGTTTTTGACAGTGGATACCGATCGCCGATGCTGCATATACACGCCGCCATTGTGATGTCAACTGAATGTATCTTTGTTCCGACAGATCCTGTGGCTAACTTCCTGTTGAATACCTTCGCTGCTTCACACGCCGCTACCACAAAGGAACATGGGCGTACATCTTTCGCGACGCAAGTACATAGGCGTGACAGAGTTGTGTATTCCGTGACGCTAATACGCTGATTGGACAACGCAATAGCGTCATGATTGGGCACCCTGCACAGGAAGGCTGGCTAATACATGACGCCATTCCAATTGTGTAGTGTGAATGGTCAGCTCTTTAAATATGGCGCCCTGTGAAGGGACAGCCAATCGTAACACAGTAGCCCCCACCAATGATCGCTGATGGGGCGCGGTATCCATGAGGCTGTGGCACGCCCCTGGGAATTCACTAGGCGATGGTGATTCAATCCCTGTGCCCCGTTTAGACGCCACTACCATGGCAATTGTGCCTTTGTGTTGTCTTGGGTTTTTGAACACGGCTCAGAAACAGGTATCCGAGTCAACTGCAGGAATCCCGATCACTTTCCCAATTTACACGCCGCCATTTCGTAGCAATTTCAAGGCAACAGGCACAAAAATCACCATTGCCAGGCATTTGCTACCACACAGTGGCGGTGTGTAAAGGTACCCTTAAAGTACCTTTAAATGCCACCACTGTGCCTAGCAACAGGTATCAACCGCACGTGGACGCGCGCGTTTTTGTCGGTTGATGACGATCGTCGATGCCGCATGTACACACCACCATTGCGTTGCCAACTGAAGGTATTTTTGTTCCACGGAAGTTCCGACAGATCCTGCGGTTACCGTATTTTCCGGTGTATAAGACGACTTTTTAACCCCTCAAAATCTACTCTGAAGTTGGGGGTCGTCTTATACATCGGGTACATAAGTGCATACACTACATAGTAGCCTGATAGAAGGTCTTTAACAGTTGTTGTGCTTCTGCGCATAGTGTTAACTGCTAAGAACACTAAGCGCTGCTGTTATTGTGGCCCCTGACAACCCGATGTGTACATTAACAACAGACATCCTCCTCCACACCGCTCCTGCAGCCACACACTGCCTGGAAGGACGCATCACCGGCATAAACATGAGGTGCGGGGAGCAGGGGGACACAAATCACCCGCAGGCATCGGAGACAAAGCGGCGGCAGAGATATTTATGAGGCACCTCCCCCCAGTAGCCCAATCACAAGGGTGCTCTCCCCCTTAATACCTTGCTATCTGCCTCTATTCAAAGCTCCCGGAGAAGTTAGGACAGCACACAGGAAACCGCTGCAGACTGCGTTTCCTGTGCACTGTCAAAAGCTGTCTCCGGGAGCTTTGAATAGAGGCAGTTGGGAAGCCTCACTGTACTCACCGATGGCCGCAGGTCAGGTAGGGAAGAAAGTGAAAGTGCCTTTTTGTTCTATGCTTCTCAGATGTGCCAGATGGGTGAAAAAGGCATGGTTTCTGGGCACAGCTCTGCTGGTGGGATACAAGGGCGGGCCAGGGGGATGCACTTCTACTATGATAGACAGTAAGGGATGGCAGGGACACCAATCCAATTTGTATGCAATAAACAACCAACCAATCACTGGTGAGGTACATCTGTACCTGTTTATACAATATACAGTACAAATGTCCAACAATCAAACCCCCATCATGGCTGCACCAGCAAGAAGAAAGAAATATGAAGCCAGTTTCAAACTTAAAGTTGTAAACTTTGCCACGGAACATAATAACTGCGCTGCTGCAAGACAATATGGAGTAACAGAAAAGATGGTTCGGGACTGGAAAGCAAATGAAAAAGCATTAAAGAGTATGCCAAGGGGTAAGTGTGCATTAAGAGGAAGCACCCCACATTGGCCAGAACTTGAAAAACATGTAGCCGATATGGTGACTGAGCATCGCCACAACGGTTATGTAGTGACACGAAACAACATACGTTTGTTTGCACTTCAGTGGGCTAAATCTAACCCAGAGCACAGCAGCAGATTTAAGGCCACTGTATCCTGGTGTAGCAGATTTATGGCAAGGCATAATATGGTACTGAGGCAAAAGACAAAAATTGCCCAAAAGTTGCCTGCTGATCTTGATAGCAAAGTAACAAGTTTCCATCGATACATAATACAACAGCGCACCAAACATGGCTATCCGTTAAGTAGCATTGGAAATATGGATGAGACTCCAATGAATTTTGATATGGTTGGAAATAAAACTGTCCACCAAAGAGGTGAAAAAACTATTTTAGTGAAAACAACAGGACACGAGAAGTCCAGTTTTACAGTGGTATTAGGATGCACAGCTGATGGCGCCAAACTGAGGCCAATGATTATTTTTAAACGAAAAACAATGCCGAAACTCAAGTTCCCAGCTGGTTGTTTTGTACATGTGAATGAAAAAGGCTGGATGGATGAAGAAGGGGTAAAGCTGTGGCTTGATAATGTATGGAGCAGGCGACCAGGTGGACTTATTCAAAAACCTAGTCTACTGGTGTGGGATATGTTCAGGGCTCATTTAACTCCCAGCACCAAGCAAAGGCTTGCAAGACTAAACACACACATGGCAGTTATTCCTGCAGGATTGACGTCATTGGTACAGCCACTGGATGTGTGCCTAAACAAGCCATTTAAAGATCGCATTCGAGAACAGTGGAATGAATGGATGGTTAGTGGCGAAAAGTCATTCACAAAAGGAGGAAACATGCGTGCTCCACAGTTGGATGTTTTGTGCAGTTTTGTCATAAAAGCCTGGAATGATATTGATGCAGAAACAGTAATCAAGTCTTTCAAGAAGTGTGGCATATCAAATTCATTAGATGGTATGGAGGACGACTACTTGTGGCAAGAAGAAGATGAAGCCGAAGCTGAGACCACAGCATCTGATACGGAATTTGATCCATATGATGACTGCCTTACCAATGTATCACAAGATTTCATTGATGTACTTATGATATCAGATGACGAACAGGAGGATTTTGAAGGCTTTTAAAGGGAAACTGCCATGCAATGAAAATCTGTAAAAATGCTGTAGCCTGCAGTTATGATGGGCGTTGCTAACTCGCCGGGGACTTGACTGGCACTTGTTCTTTCTCTATTGTTTGTTTCTTCCTCCTACCTTCTTTTCAGCTTTATTTAAAGCTAATACGGAAACATTTAATCCACTTGCACTGTTTTATATTTACATGTTTGATGACAAACAACCTTATTTTCATAAGTGACAGCTTTCATGCTAAGTACCTGTACGTCATAAGCATATGAATTAAAATTACCATGTTGAAATCCATTCTGATGTTTTTTTACGTTTTACCATAGTGGCTTGGAAGAGGGGTAGTCTTATACGGCGAGTATATCCCAAACTCCATATTTTAAGTGGAAAAGTTGGGGGTCGTCTTATACACCCAGTCGTCTTATACGCCGGAAAATACGGTAACTTCCTGTAGAATACCTTCGCTGCTTCACACACCGCTACCACAAAGGAATATTGGCGTATATCTTTCGTGCTGCAAGTACATAGGCGTGCCAGAGTTGTGTATTCCGTGACGCTAATACGCTGATTGGAAAACGCAATAGCATCATGATTGGCCAGCCTGCGAAGGAAGGCTGGCTAATACATTACGCCATTCCAATTGTGTAGTGTGAATGGACAGCTCTTTAAATATGGCGCCCTGTGAAGGGATAGTCAATGGTTACACAGTAGCGCCCACCAATGATCGCTGATGGGGCGTGGTATCCATGACGCTGTGGCACGCCCCTGTGAAATCACTAGGCGACGCAACATCCATGCCTGTGCCCCGTTTAGATGCCACCACCATGGCAATTGTGCCTTTGTGTTGCCTTCGGTTTTTGAGCATGGCTCTGAAACAGGTATCTGAGTCAACTGCAGGACACCGGGAGGAATTTCCCTATTTACACGCCGCCAATTCATAGCAATTTCATGGCAACAGGCACATATATCCCCAATGCCAGGCAGTTGCTACCTTGCAGTGGTGGCGTGTAAAGGGGCCCTTAGGGGTATCGGTCCAAAAACCAACAAGAGGTACCTTAAGAAGTGCAACTATGTACAAGGAAATCATCCTGGCCACCACATAGTCCTGTGGCCCAACTGTCAATAGTTACTCAGAAACCTAACCGGTTAATCTATTATCTAACCTTATATACATTTTCTATATACCACATTACTCTAACTGACTATAGCTGGGCCAGCTAAACTATCTATTAACAATAAATACTAACAGGCACAACAGTGCAACATTTGAAAGGGTTCAGCAGTTCAGTTTTTACTCAAGGTCATTACTCACTCTGCCAAGCCTGCGTGGGCGGGCCTGGCACCCCACATTCACGGTACAATGCATTGTGCTTACTGAGTGGTCGTCATTGCACCCATGGCAGGGGGTTAGTTCCCCGTGCTCTTCCATCAGACGCAAAATTCTGCGCCCACAGCCTGGCCAGTGTCTGCAGGTATTGGGAGGCTCTTCCACCAAGGGAGATTTGGTAGGCATTCCTTGAAGGGCCGTTGCCCGACTGTGGCCCTCATGGTCAGTACGCATCGCTGTAGCCAGAGTTGCAGAGGCCGACTCTCACGGCCGACGGAACCTTGATAAAATTGAGGGCGTACCATCCCCATTGTCCGAAGTGTTGCGTGTAGTCCACTAGGTCACTCGGGTAGAAGCCTCTTCCCGTCGCAACCCCCCCCCCCCCGAGGAAGGTGACTCTCAACATCCCGCCAATATACAAACATCTCATTGTATAGCCGGGGCTCCTTGATGAAACCAAAGCTCTTGTAGATATTGATGGCAACTACCGAGCCCCATCTCCTCACCTGGGGTTCCCTTTCAGCCACCTTCCTCGCCTCTTGCTTCTGCCTGTGTGTGCTATGCTGCATGGCATGGTGACAGGCCTGGTGCACCTTCTACTCAACCTCCTCTGCAGCCTGTTGCGCAGCTCGCCACTCCTGGAAGATTTCTTCCAAAACTTCCTCTGGCTCTGCTCCCTCCATATCGGCTGGGCGGGATCTCAGGGACTTGGCCACGACTCTCAAGGAATCCTATCAAATTCCCTGCCTGTCAGGCCCAGCGAAAATAGATGCTACTCGCTCTGGTCTCCCCGATTTCTGCCCGCGATGGTCATTAACCCAGAGTTGTATGAGGACTCTGGTATCTGGGCCTTCTGCTGCGGCTGGGATGTCACTGGCGGCCGGCCCAGACCCGGGGCCTTGTGGTCAACAAAAAGGGGATAAAGATCAAAGTTCTCGTGATGCTACACGCAGATTCTGGTGATTAAGCACCAGCGCCGCTTCAGACCTCCGGAGGGTGATGGTACAGCAACCTGAGATGGTACAGCTCCCTGCAGGTGGAGTTGGCCCTCCGGGGCAGGAATGCACCCGCAGTGATCGAAGTGCTGATGATGGAAATAAACTAATTGCAATGCAGCAGAGAAACAATCACATGGAGTCTCTGTCACTCTACCCGGGTACTTTACTGGAACAATGCTGGTGGTGATACAGTTCACAGTGGACAACAGTCTTTAGGTAAAGGTAGCCGGCCGGATAGTCACAGTGGGCTGCAGAGTCCCTCGGAGTCTCCCGTGGTATGCCTTCCTTGCTCTAACCCGTGTCCTGCTGCTGCCTGTCCTGGAACAGCCCACTTAGTACCAGGCCCAATTGGGGTGCTTTCTGAGCATACCGGCTTCCCAGCCCAAAAGAAGGAGGGCTCAACCCTGGTGGGTTATGTTGCGCCCAGGCTTTGGGGTACTCGGGTGTCAGGCTGCAAGGGTTAATGCTCCTGTTGTCACGGGGAGTGATGGCCGCGCCTGACCCCGTGTTCTGGCCCTATCTTCCAAAAAAGGGGTAATATGTACAGGGGATTATATACAGTGTTGTCGTGACGCCACCTGTAGTTTCTGTTGAGGTGTCACCAGCGCCGCCACAGTCCGCTGGAGGTAGTTGGTAATGCAGTTAGTGTGGTAAAATCCTCCACAGGTAGGACTGGACCTCCGGGGCAGCGTTCCTGTATAAAGGCAAGTTCATGCAAAAGAAGATGCAACAGAAACCAATTCACTTTTCTCCGGGTACTTTACTGTCATATTCAATGGTCGCATACAAAATCACAGTTCAGCATGTCTGATGGTATAAGGACAGGTAGCTTAACGGGTGGCTGCAGGCAGATCCTAGGTGGTATGGTGGAACCCTCAGTGTGTGCTTTCGTGCTCTGACCCCGTATGTTCCTTCCTGCTTCCCAGTTGTGGTGCGAAGCCTGGTGACTTGAAGCCAACCTGACCTCCTTCCTTCTCTCACCCTCACGGCCGTCGGGTAACCCTCTGCTGGCTGGCCGCTTGTTCCCTTGGCAGTGCCTGGTACCCTCTCTTTGTCCGTTCTAGTGCCCGGGAGAATTAAAGTATCACGGGACTCCGGATTCTCTGTGGTCCAAAAGTATCCCGCAGGTGCGGGCTCCAGTGCCCAGTAAGCTGTCTGGGATAAACTTCCTCAAGTTCCTCACTCCCTTCAGGCTGTCTGCTCCTGGAGAAGCTTTCTTTCTTAAACCCTATCTTCTTCCTCCATCTCTCCCTGGTTCCTCAGCCGAGAGACCCTAAGCGCACTCACTTAGAGGCAAAGGAAAAGAACGAAAAGCTCTCCTTGTTCCCCTAGAGGTGATTGTATTCCCTCCCGGGTAACCTCCAACCGTGCAATCTAGTGTGGGAGTGCTGGTTATGGGTCCCACCCACCATCTTAGAGTCCACCTGCAGCTAGAGTATCTGCACCTCTTTTACGGGTGCAGTACCCCTCTGTGATGCCTGCTTGGCGGGGCGCCACAGTTATCCTGGCGTGACTGGTTTCCTTCTAACAGGGTGTCGGGGCCAGTAGATGGACCCGCGACATTCGGTGTTAACGACTCAGGGGCTGAACTCCCTGTGCCGTGTCTTCGGAACCTGCACTCCGGTAATTGGATTAGGGTTCCCTCCCGAAGTATGTGCGCTCCGATCTGGGGGGTACCCTCCTTCAGTCTGGGCTGCCTGTTCTCTCTCTTCAGGCCCCACTCTTGGAGCTCCCTTCTCTCTCAGGGCTTCCGTGCTCCTTCGTCCCTCAAAGTAAACTAGAATACCCCGTTTTGCTACCTCCCTCCTCCCCTAACTTCCCCCCCTAGGGACTAGTCTTCAACCATTTTTCTAGGTGGGTGTGTGGGAGTTTTGGGATGGGATCCTCTTACAAACCCTGCATTCCCACTGTGACAGGGGTAACCGCCCACTCATTTATGGGTTCAGTACCCCAATTGTGACGCCTGACCAGTCAGGCGCCACAATGGCTCTAAGAGGGCCGGTAGGGTGTGCCTTGGCGATCCTCCCACTCTATCCACCCCATACCAGTAAGGCACTTCCCATGGACGGCGGGATACCACTGGTGGGGCATTATAGGGTTCCACCAAGTCCATGGTCACTGCGGGGCCAGTCACCATACCTCCTCCCATGGAGTCTCCTGGATGCTGAGTGGTTACTCCGGGGTCAGGCATGGACATCGTTGCCAGGGCTTTTCCCATTTCTTCGTATACTGGGCAGCCTGTAGCCAGAGGAGCCGCTGTTCCAGCTTGTCCATCCCCAAGGGTTAGAGGAAGGGGCCTAGGCAAGCCCCGAGGCATCCAGAGGCTACCGGTTGCTACAGCTACTCTCTCTTCAGCCGGTACTCATCTGCCTTCCGGATCTGCCATTGCTCGCTTTGTACTTCCCGGGGTCGCTCCCAGCCATCCACCTCCTCGTTCCTCTCCTGCACGTGTGGCCCTGTTTACAATCCCCACCCTTGGGTAGGCGGTTCTCGTTCTTAGTAGCAGCTCGCACTGCAGGAGGCGGAACGGTCTGGCTGATGGGCCCATCACCTTGCTTAACAGTCAGTGGAGAGAGTGGATACAATTTTTGGCTCTTCCCACGGTGGGAGGATGTGACACTCCTCCTGGACAGCACATGGTGCTAAGGTATGGCGGCCACCAATAAAAAGTTTCTTTAAGCACAGTTTTTTGTCGCACTGGACCCGTTTTGATGGGGTTTTACAATCCTGTTAGTAATGCCAAATGCAACGGTCTATTCATTAGTCACAGTGGCAGCCCCAGAATCCATGGCACTGACCGAGCATGAAAAGGGATATTTCGCAGGGGAAATAAAGTCTTTCGTGACGCCATCCGTGGTTTTTGATCTGAATGACTAGTGCTGCTTGTAGTGACCCTGGAGAATAGGTGTTTTTGCAGCTAGGTGTATCACTCCCCATGGATGGAGTGGTCCCCAGGGTTTGGTATGAAGTTAATGTGGATGATGGTGGTAGTTGTTGGTGCAGGGAGGTGCAGAAGGAGTGGACAGACACAGAGGTTGCAGTTCTTACCAGTCTCTTTACTGTAGCATAGTTCAGTGCCAACTCAGCCAGGGTACTGTGCTCTCCCAGATTGCAGGCTGGCCAGCCCTCAGATAGCCAAGATTCACTCCACTGAGACATCATTCATAAGCCTTTCTTTCCTGCTCTTTCCTCTCTGCACTGTTCTTCTATCTCCCTTCTCCTGCACCTTCATGCTACCATCCCAAGGCAGGCGACTGTGGGCGTCTTGATCTAAGTTTCACACCAGATTGGGGTCGGCCCCTCATGCAGTCTTCCTCTGATCATAAAGTTTCACACCAGATTGGGGTCTGTCTCCTCATGCGCTACTTCCTGTCCGTATGACCTGGGTGTGTGATTGGGGTTCTGTTTGGGTTCCCTCTTACCTAGCCAATGGTCCTTACCCATTGGGTGGTGCTGGAGTCCACTTGTGGCCATTTTCCAGAGCATGGCACTACACCTGTGGTACGGGCAACCCCTTTCAGAAGAAGCCAAGACGGAGAATTTTTGGGGTCAATTTTATCCTGTTGCCCTTGTAAACACTAAGACCATTGGGTCTTTTTTTTTTTTTTTATCTGTAAAATAATCTTTAATTCTGAGATGACACAAATCACAGGTTACACAGAATGAAGACAGGTTGGTGCCGGTACGTGGCGCGCTCCGTACCATGAAGACGGTGGATCCTCAGCGAGGGGAGAGAAGACAAGTCCGGGGCCAATTCTCTGTACAAAAATAATCTGCATTTACTACATGACACAGGACGAAACGCAAGAGACCTTCACTGTTCGTCCTGGAACGTGTCCCTCCCCCCCCCCACCACCATCACGGCTACAGAGAGTCATGAAAAAATAACATTTTCCTTTTTTGGCTTTGTGTTCTTTTCCACATTTACATTAAAGTCTGTGTTCAGAGAAGTCGTGTAAACGTTGTGGTTAATATCGCCGCCATGTGTACGATGTGTTGTCCCTGAGTGATGCAAACGTCTGCCTCCTGCAGCCAGACCTATAGTCAGTGAAAGAAAGAAATCCCCCCCAACAAATGTGCTGCACCAAGAAGGGTCCCAGCACCAGGAACGTGAAGACAAAATCCAATGGAAAAAAACAAAGATTCGTGAAAAGTGGCGTCAGGAACCACTTAAGGCACAAAGGCGGTCGATCCTTCACCAGGAGCCACGAGTCCAAGTGCTGCGCTCAGTGATGGCCCATGATGGAGCCATGGGTGCACGTGCCGCGCTCAGCGATGGTCCATGATAGAACCACAGGGTGCACGTGCCGCGCTCAGCGATGGCCCATGATGGAGCCATGGGTGCACGTGCCGCGCTCAGCGATGGCCCATGATGGAGCCATGGGTGCACGTGCCGCGCTCAGTGATGGCCCATGATGGAGCCATGGGTGCACGTGCCGCGCTCAGCGATGGACCATGATGGAGCCACGGGTGCATGTGTCATGCTCAGCGATGGCCCATGGTGGAACCACGGGTGCATGTGACATGCTCAGCGATGGCCCATGGTGGAACCACGGGTGCATGTGACATGCTCAGCGATGGCCCATGGTGGAGCCACGGGTGCATGTGACATGCTCAGCGATGGCCCATGGTGGAACCACGGGTGCATGTGACATGCTCAGCGATGGCCCATGGTGGAACCACGGGTGTATGTGACATGCTCAGCAATGGCCCATGGTGGAACCACGGGTGCACGTGCCGCACTTAGCAATGGTCCATGATGGGGGCGCAGCATACAAGGTCCTCAATCCTCAGCAATGAACACGGCTCCCAGCGGAGGGATGAGCGACACAGTAACCAATGTCAGTTCAGTGCCCAACAATGGACGAGAACTGAAAATAGCCTGTATGTCTTTTTTTCCAATGCAATTTTAGTGTACACGGACGGCAGTATGTGATTTTACTTCTGTACCAAGATTTGTAATAAAACTTTGGATTTTTACTGCAAGCCTTCTTGCTGGCCATTATGTGAATTTTATAGAGTGGTGTATGTGAGTTTTTATAGAGTATGTGGCACCCTGGCACCCTGATGGGCACCACAGAACTCTTGGTACGCAAATGGAGTGGAAGCAGCAAGCATCACTCACAAACAAACAAAACACCCAACAACACCTTAGAACACCTTGTTTCACCCCAGGCCTCTATGGGGAGCTCCACTGTTCACTTTGAGCCAGTTCCCCCTATAAATAGGGTCCTGGAGAGAGAAACAGCAGAGTGTGCAGACACTAGGAGAACTGCAGGAAGGTGCAGTACTGGTTCTGGAACTATACAGGCCCAAACCAGTCTACCTAGTACGTGAGAGACCCTTGCAATTGGGGTCAGAGGAAAGGAGAAGAGCACCTCTCGGGAACAGTAGAGTTATCTTAACTCTCCCTAACAATCCGGTTACTGGAACCGAGCTGTGGGAACCACCGTTCAGACCACAGAGAAACCAGCATTGCAACCAGGGAGTTTAGCCCCCTGTACACCTGAATGCACCCACGGATGAGAGCCCAGGGAATAGGCTTGGCCCAGCTGACCCCTTTAACAGTGCCCTCAGTGCAGTTAACCCAGGTGAATCACGTTCCACCGAACGTAACACCCGGTCCGGCAGGATTCCATATCCACCCGACCCAACCAGAGTATTAGAGAAATGAAGCCTACACACTGCTTGCTGTGGAAACTCCAGGAGCGACAACCTCATCACCCGGTCCGAGTGTACCTGTGACCACCAGTAAAGGTACCTAAAAGACTTTGATGTGTCTGCGCATTATTCCTGGTCCTGACACGCAGTACTACAGAGCTGCCATACACCATCAAGTGCAGCTCCAGGCCCCAGGGATTCCCGCTAATCCTGTGGGGAGCGTCCTATCTTGCTGCCATACACCCCCCGGAGACCAAGCAGCGCCGGTGAGATCACCGGAACACCCGCAGGTGGCGTCATGACAAGAATACTAAGCCCCTTACTGTTCAGCCATCCCCTATTGATCTGGACCGCCGAACCCCACAGCCTCGGGCGCGGAACCGTGGCAAGGAGCAGCAACAGCCCGAGACGTGCACACCCCGGCTACGGTGAGTCAAGTACATCAGGTTGGCATCAGCGATCATACACCTGATCGGCAATCCGGGCTCCTGGTCGGCAATCAGAGCGCCTGGTCAGTGATCAGGGCGCCTGATCGGCGCTTGGCAGCAGAACTAGGGGGAAGGCGGTGGAAAAGGATGGATAGGAATTTTTTTTTTTTCTGCATTTTCACCAGGGCATAGCAAAGGTAGGATGCAGGACAGCAGCAGCGACGAAGGACAACAGCAGTAGCATTGAAAGTGGTGTCACAAGCAGAAATTGTTCGTGGCACCACAAATCATAGCGAGATCATGTGATTGAACCGATTCAAATGGAACTTAAGGTTACAGTTTACGCAGTCCTTTAATGGGTAGTTGGCCGGGTAGTCGCTGGGGAGGATAAAGTCTCTTTGAGGCTCCCGTAGTGTACCTTCTGGTGTCTTTCCTTGTCCCTTGTGTTCCTGCGCCTCCTCAGTATCCTTGCGCTGCCCTTCACAGCCCACTTGTCTACCAGGCCCATAGGGTGCTATGAGGTACCCTTCTTCTCATCTAAGGGGCTCATCCCGGTTTGGTGCTCCTGGTGGGGCTGCACGTCCTGGACGGGTGTCGGGGCTGATATTTCAGCCCTCAACTGGCTGGTGTTGACAGCTCAGGGGTGAACTCGCCTGTACCGTTACTCGGAGCCGGCACTCCGTTAGTGGACCGGGATTCCCCCAGACCCGTTCGGTGGTCTGACACTGGGTTCCCCCTTTCTTTCCAGGGTCGCCTTTTTCTCTCAGGCACCCTCCCTGGGAGACTTCTCTTAAGCTCCCTCCTTGCTTCGCTTCTCAGTACGGACTACCTCCAACTGTGTGACTTCCCACCTCTCCCAACTCCGCCGACTGGGACTGGGTCTCTGTCCTAAGGATTTAACCCATCATCCCTGGCTCTAGAGTGTGTGGGTGCTGGGATTGGAGCCTCATGTCAACTTTACACTCCCCTGCAACAGGAATACTGCACACTTTATTGTGGGTGCTGTACCCATACTGTAGCGCACAGGGGTGCATCAAGCCCCCCTGCCGCCTGAGCCACACAGTGTGGAGTAGGGGGGGGGGTTGGAGGGGGTGGTTAGGTGCTGTGCAGCGGTGGGAGAGGCTGTGTCTTGCCGCAGCCGGCGGTGCCCGTCGGACAGGAAGACGCTCTATGGATATGGCGCCACCCCCTTCTGCACAGCCGCTTCCCCTGCCTGCTTGCCGCCTTAGTTAAAGGGCTCACACTGTCCAATGGACGGTGCGGCCCTGGTGGCGCACTGACCAGTGGGGCGCCACACATGATGCATTGCACACAGGGTGCAGGAACCACTCTCCTTAATGGGATAAGGCTGAAAAGAGTGGTCACAGCCTGGTCACATGCCCCTCTGATTGCTGATTGGAGCAATCGTGTCACAAGCACGATCACTCTAATCAGGGCTGGAGGGGGTGACGCTGAGGTCACCAAGCTCCAGCTTGTGATCGATGCAGTTGTAGCACTGATAATAGCTGGATCGCAATGTTTCAAGCAATTTCACTGCTTGACACATTAGAACCGCTTTGATTAGCTGTTCAGAAGTGAGCAGCCAATCACAGCGATAGCAGTTGCAGGGTGGCACTGCCACCCCCCATGGCAACGAGATCCAATGCCCTGCTAACAGAATCAGTAGGAACCTTTGTGCAATCGCTGCTGCTGCAGCCTGATGCCGTGTTAAGCCATGATGTACCCATACATCTAAGGTCGGTAAACACCACTGAATTTACATGTAAGGGTATGTCTCAGGCTGTGAAGGGATTAATAAAGGAAGAGAAAACATATTTATTGGGAATGGAGTGAGAAGGGGAGAGAAAATATTTCACTACTATTCCATCCCACAGAGCCGAGCTGGCTAAGTATGGAAGAATTAATAAACCAGATTAATTTAAGTCCAAATCAAATTATACAATTCAGCCAAGTGAAACATTCTCTCAAATCAACTAATAGATGTTAGTCAGGAATATCACAAAATAGCTTCGACCGCCTAGTATAGACATCTGAAAGCTTGTCTCAATTCTGCATAAGGAGATGAGAGAAGATATATTGGACATCCGCACAGAAAAATGTTTCAAGAATTGGAAGAAACAATTTAATAACCAAGTCCTGGGAACTAAAATAAGAGAAGGTGTATGTATATGTAACAATATTTTGAATGAAATATGGAGGGGAACCCACTTCAAAACAATGCATTGAGCCATATCCGCATTTAACCTCCCTAAAAAAGGCCACAAACCCGGACAGGATAACACAATTTCTTAAATTGTAACACGCCCACCACTGATCTCTATAACAGTTTGTGCACATGCCCCCATTTGGTAAAATTTTGGGAAATAGTCTCCATATGCATCAAAGATATATTGGGTTTGGAATTGGACCTCTCTCCTACCCTATTTCTATTTCATTTCTGGACAAAAAGAAAAAATAACTCTTCTGTCCACCGCATATACTATAGTAATATTATTTGCTAAAAGACTGACAAAAACTGAGTCAGAGTGAACTAGTGTGAACAGGCCTATATAGCATGTTCACTTAAAGAGCCAATTATTATTATTATTTATTTATATAACGCCATTAAATTCCATGGCGCTTTACATGCTAAAAGGGAAGACAAGAACAAGTACAATAAATGTGGACAATTTGGTCTTACAGATACAAGAGGGGAGAAGATTGTATGAAAACATGTATGAAACAAAAGAAAACAAAAAAAGTATGTGTGTATTATGTCCAAACACCTTTCAATAAACAAATAAAAACTAGTGTTGTTAAAAACATAGGGTAATAGGTACATACCTTTTTTTGCAAAAAAAGTACTTATGCCTTCCCACCAACGACAAGGTGACCCATCCCAAGATGGACCCTACACTAACTATATTATGACCTGCTGTTGTGCCTACTGATCTCAAACAGCAGGATGCTGTATGTGACCCGTGGATTGGATGCATTTTAACAGCACCTGCTTTAATTTAATTTGCCCTGCTGGTAAACTGTTCAGAAGTATAGTGCTGTCGCCAGAACCACTAAGATTGTGCCTCTGTGCAGTGGCGTAACTAGAGTCTGGTGGGCCCTGAAATTTAGACCTGGGCCCCCCTCTGCGCATGTGTTGGTCAAATGTATGGGCCCCATGCAAGGTTCTAAATCCTTTAGGGTACCTTTACACGTGGGAACTTTTCTAGGAATTTCACTGGCAACTTACTGGTTGCAGTGACATCATGGACACATTGTTCTATCTTGTTGATGTGTACAAATGGAAAAATGTCTCCATGATTTCACTGCAACCAGTAAGTTGCCAGTGAAATTCCTAGAAAAGTTGCCGCGTGTAAAGGTACCTTTAGAGACTCACAAATTGACCCCTCTCCACCTTCATTATGTATTAATGTCTCTCATCCTGCTACAGTTGTGGCCAAAAGTATTGACACCCCTGCAATTCTGTCAGATAATACTCAGTTTCTTCCTGAAAATGATTGCAATCACAAATTCTTTGGTATTATTATCTTCATTTAATTTGTCTTCAATGAAAAAACACAAAAGAGAATGAAGCAAAAAGCAAAACATTGATCATTTCACACAAAACTCCAAAAATGGGCCAGACAAAAGTATTGGCACCCTCTGCCTAATACTTGGTTGCACAACCTTTAGCCAAAATAACTGCAATCAACCGCTTCCGGTAACCATCAATGAGTTTCTTATAATGCTCTGCTGGAATTTTAGACCATTCCTCTTTGGCAAACTGCTCCAGGTCCCTGATATTTGAAGGGTGCCTTCTCCAAACTGCCATTTTTAGATCTCTCCACAGGTGTTCTATGGGATTCAGGTCTGGACTCATTGCTGACCACCTTAGAAGTCTCCAGTGCTTTCTCTCAAACCATTTTCTAGTGCTTTTGTGTGTTTTGGGTCATCCTCCTGCTGGAAGACCCACGACCTCTGAGGGAGACCCAGCTTTCTCACACTGGGCCCTACATTATGCTGCATTATGGAGCCATAACTGCTTTTAGAATGCATACAAAACTTAATTTATTTTATAGATCAATGAGACATTCAATAATCACACAAGTGTGTGGGAAAACAGCTGACAAGGTGTAAAAGCACATATCACATGGTATATTACAAATATTACAAATTATGAATCATAAATCAAACCCAGGTAAAGATCATACCATAAAGTGCAAGTGCTGGGAGACAAAGGGAAGGTCCCCTCTGGACCGGACTCCTAATGTACGTTTCGCTTTGTTCAGTGCATATGCTTCATCATGAGGAGTCTTGATTTATGATTCATGATCAGTTTGTGATTAATTGTGTCAATCCTTTGAATCTGGTATCTGTATATGGGCAACCAGTCTGCATAGAAAGGATTACTTTGGTATGCCTATGTCAGTCATTCCTTCACATGGAATGTAATCATGTAAAATATATCTATTGATATTACACACATTATCCTGAGAATGTTGTATCATGCTTATCCCTTGTATTTTGTAATATACCATGTGATTTGTGCTTTTACACCTTGTCAGCTGTTTTCCCACACACCTGCGTTATTATTGTGTGTCTCATTGATCTATAAAATAAATTAAGTTTTGCATGCATTTTAAAAGCAGTTATGGCTCCACTTTTTGTCCTCCAAGTATAATTGTTCTTTTGTGTTTGAGCCGCTGAGCTGCATTGAGCCTAGCCTGATAGCTCAAATTTAATACCATAGGAATATTTGTATGTAGCTCATGTCTCTAGCTCTCCAGATAGTGCAGCCTCATAGCTCTCCATATATTGCAGCCTCATAACTCTCCATATAGTATAGTCTCATAGCTCTCCATATAGTGCAGCCTCATAACTCTCCATATAGTATAGCCTCAAAGCTCTCCATATAGTGCAGCCTCATAACTCTCCATATAGTATAGTCTCAAAGCTCTCCATATAGTGTAGCCTCATAACTCTCCATATAGTATAGTCTCATAGCTCTCCATATAGTGCAGCCTCATAACTCTCCATATAGTATAGCCTCAAAGCTCTCCATATAGTGCAGCCTCATAACTCTCCATATAGTATAGTCTCAAAGCTCTCCATATAGTGCAGCCTCAAAGCTCTCCATATAGTGCAGCCTCAAAGCTCTCCATATAGTGTAGCCTCATAACTCTCCATATAGTACAGCCTCATAGCTCTCCATATAGTGCAGCCTAGCTCTCCATATAGTGCAGCCTCAAAACTCTCCATATAGTGCAGCCTCAAAACTCTCCATATAGTGCAGCCTCATAACTTTCCATATAGTGCAGCCTCAAAACTCTCCATATAGTGCAGCCTCATATCTCTATATATAGTGCAGCCTCATAGCTCTCCATAATAGTGCTTCCTCATAGCTCTCCATATAGTGCAGCCTCATAGCTCTCCATGTAGTGCAGCCCATAGCTCTCCATATAGTGTAGCCCAGTAGCGTAACTTCAGGCCCAGGGGCCCTGATGCGCAAGCTCCAACGAGGCCCCCAATTATTGCAACTCTTTAATAGTATTAGTCTTTTTCTATAGGCTAAAGGGACTTCTGGGGCCCCCCTAGGCTGCAGGGCCCAGGTGCGATCGCAACCCCTGCACCTGTTGTAGTTACGCCCCTGGTGTAGCCTCATAACTCTCCATATAGTATTGCTTCATAACGTTCCATATAGTGCAGCTTCATAGCTCTCCATATAGTGCAGCCTAGCTCTCCATATAGTACAGCCTCATAACTCTCCATATAGTGCAGCCTCATAACTCTCCATATAGTGCAGCCTCATAGATCTCCACATAGTGCAGCCTCATAACTCTCCATATAGTATTCCTTCATAACTTCCCATATAGTGCAGCCTCATATCTCTCCATATAGTGAAGCCTAGCTCTCCATATAGTGCAGCCTCATAACTCTCCATATAGTATAGTCTCAAAGCTCCCTATATAGTGCTGCCTCATTACTTTCCATATAGTGCAGCCTCATAACTCTCCATATAGTATTGCTTCATAACTTTCCATATAGTGCAGCCTCATAGCTCTCCATATAGTGTAGCCTCATAACTCTCCATATAGTGCAGCCTCTTAACTCTCCATATAGTGCAGCCTCATAGCTCTCCATATAGTGCAGCATAGCTCTCCATATAGTGCAGCCTCATAACTCTCCATATAGTATAGTCTCAAAGCTCTCCATATAGTGCAGCCTCATAACTTTCCATATAGTGCAGCCTCAAAATTCTCCATATAGTATTGCTTCATAACTTTCCATATAGTGCAGCCTCATAACTTTCCATATAGTGCAGCCTCAAATCTCTCCATATAGTACAGCCTCATAACTCTCCATATAGTATTGCTTCATAACTTTCCATATAGTGCAGCCTCATAGCTCTCCATATAGTGAAGCCTAGCTCTCCATATAGTGCAGCCTCATAACTCTCCATATAGTATAGTCTCAAAGCTCTCCATATAGTGCAGCCTCATAGCTCTCCATGTAGTGCAGCCTCATAACTCTCCATATAGTATTGCTTCATAACTTTCCATATAGTGCAGCCTCATAGCTCTCCATATAGTGTAGCCTCATAACTCTCCATATAGTGCAGCCTCATAACTCTCCATATAGTATAGTCTCAAAGCTCTCCATATAGCGCAGCCTCATAACTTTCCATATAGTGCAGCCTCAAACTCTCCATATAGTACAGCCTCATAACTCTCCATATAGTATTGCTTCATAACTTTCCATATAGTGCAGCCTCATAGCTCTCCATATAGTGCAGCCTCATAACTCTCCATATAGTATAGTCTCAAAGCTCTCCATATAGTACAGCCTCATAACTTTCCATATAGTGTAGCCTCATAACTCTCCATATAGTGCAGCCTCAAAACTCTCCATATAGTACAGCCTCAAAACTCTCCATATAGTGCAGCCTCATAGGCCTCCATATAGTGCAGCCTCATAGCAGCTCTCCATATAGTGTAGCCTAGCTCTCCATATAGTGCAGCCTCATAACTCTCCATATAGTGCAGCCTCATAGCTCTCCATATATTTTTTCCACTTTTGAAATTCATAATAAATATTATTTTTTTTTACAATATATGTGACTTGTAAAAATAAAATCAGAGTTGCATCTACAGGACCAGGAAATATGAACTTTGTGCATCCATATGGTCTAATTTCCTTTTGAAAGACCATAAAGTAAAGATTGCGTATATGTAACAGCTACTTATTAAATATTAACCAGCGACATTGGATATTCTGAAGCCAGAGAAGCATGTAGGTAATTTAGGCAGTTGGTGACTGGAGACATTAGCTCATCTGTCTAATAATTGTAGGACAAAAGTGCGATTGTGGTTTGCCAAAAATCATCCAAAATGTATATTTATCATACAATGAAAAGTAATAAAGCAATTGTTTTATTTGATTGAAACTCTGTTGGACAGTTTATGTCACATATTCAGAATCTGAGCTATAATTGTGGCCAAGATCATTACCAGGGCAAGTAGTGGTGCCTAATGGGTTTAAAGGTCCCAGGGCAATACATGCATTCCTCTTGTCCAGGGCACAAGATGGTGCTACGGTATTGAAGAAACGTCTAAAAAAAGTGTAGATGCTGGAGGGTGAGTATAAGACAGGAGGCAGGGTACTTAGATTTAAAGTACCACTCAAGCACTAAAGAAAAAATGTTGGAGTGGTGTGTTAACATTTTAGGTAAGAAAATATTAACACCGTGTAGTACCTAAATTCCTATTACAAACCTTATTTGCCACATATAAAACAATGATTTATGCAAAATATCCATATTTTAGAAAGCTTTGAGGAGTTTTCCCAAGCAAAATGTATTGTTTTAAAGTTCCTCACATGATCCATAATAAAAAAGGCAATGTGAATAGAGATGAGCAATATGACAAACATCCTGAGACCACGCCGACAGTTTGTGGCCACCATACTAGAGCCTTGCACATCTTTTCCTACCTACCAGCATCCTCTGTGTAAGAGTGTGTAAAAATTTACTTCCTGAATAAAAAGGTGGGGCTGTCAGCTGAGGAGGTTGTCACGGAGACAGGGAGGACTTTATGACAGTTTGGGCTGAGGTAAACTAGTCTCCTGAGGTGCTGTGAGGAGAGTGGCTGTGGAGAAGTCTGAGCCAGATAAAGCTGAGACCGGACACTGATCCACTGGACAGCAGAGCCCCTGGAGGGACCAAAGACTTATTCCCTGCTAAGAAGCGAGTATACTACTGCCAGGAGAGGAGTGCTTTAGAGGAGACGGGTCGGCCATACTGTGAGAGAAAAAGACTGAATCTCTGCTGTGAGACTGCAGGCCTCGGTGTGGTGTCTCTAGGTGAACACACTTGGCTCCAAAAAGCTACAGAGACTAAGACCCCCTTCAGACAAGAGAACACAATATCCCTATTTACTACAGTTGTGTTTTATTTATTATTCATTTTTGGCGCTGAAGACATTGGAAGTGACTGCGTTAACAGTACTTCCCCAGGCCTGTACAGACTGTAACTGGACTAAACTTTACTATTAGATAAGGTACCCGGGTATCCAACAGATCAGATATATAAATATATATGTACATATATGTACACTGGGTTTATATGTATTGTATGTATAGAGTTGATAAGATTGTAAATCGGTGTGTTATTTCAGTGATCCTCACTAAACTGCATCCATCTGATTTACACCTGTCCTGCTGCTGTGTGTAGTAAATCGCTTATTTTTCTGTATAGATTTTAGTAAATTTATTTTTGGCATTGTCTCCTCACACTGAGGAGGAACATTAAGGTAACACACCGACCCCTAGCTTGATGCTGGGTGTATGTAAATAATTTATCTATTTCTGGGGAAATAACATATCTGTGCATCTTACTCTAAACTTTCCATCTGTTTCCCCAAGTAAAAGCAAGTATTTTATGTTGCTTCTGCCTCCGTCTCTGTTTCTGTGACTCACTGGATCTAGTACGGACCTCTGGTCATTACATCTGTACCACTTCTGATTAGAAGGTCCAGCGTGCCGTCATTGTTGTGGTGCAACACATGCATGATGTCACACGAAGCCTACTAATCAGAAGACTTCCCACAGATGTCGACAGGTAAGAGGAGTTTCACAAGGCTCTGGTCTAGCATTCACAACGTCAAGAACACAGATAGGACAGCATCAAATCACTGTTCATCATATAGTGTCCAGATATGCAGGTGTTCCAAAAGTAGGTCGACCCCCGATGCTCAGTATAATTCACATAGAAGATGAAGATGGTGACAAAGATGGCTTGACTAAGGCTGCCTTCACATCACAATTGTGCTGCATCCAAGTGTATCCGTGTCAAAACGGATACACATGGATCCGATTTTGCCTCCCATGTATCCCTATGGGCAACGGATTGGATCGGATGTGTCCCTATTAGCATCCGATTTTAGCACCATCCGTTGCTGTCCGATTTGGTCACAGAGCCAAAATCATAGCCTGCTATGATTTTGGTCTCCGTGACTCAAATCGGACACCACGGATCTGTAACGGATCCGTTGCATTCCGCGTTACATAACATGGGAGTCTATGTATCTCAGATCCGTAAAAAAATCGGATCCGTAAAACAGATCCGATTTGCTGTACAGCACATACTCAGAAGCAAGGTACAGCCCAATCTCTGGTAACGGATCTGTGGAAAACACAGATCCGTGGGCATCAGTTGGCACAGATCCGTGCCTGTCAGTGTGATCCTTGAAATTGAAGGATCACCTCGGATGCAGCAAAATCGTGATGTGAAGGCAGCCTTAGACCTATCTGTTTCTATGGCTGTGTGCACACAGTGCATTTTTTATGTGTTTTTGGGTGCAGTTTCATCACAAAACTGCATGCTAATCTTAATGCAAGCAAAGTCAATGAGGATCATGAAGTGTTGTGCACATGTTGCTTATTTTTCCTTTGCAGATTTGGCACTGGAATAAATCTGCAGCATGACAATTTTTGCAGCGTATTTCTAACCCACAATTGCATAGAAAGAGACACATGCCAAAACTGTATTGAAACCGCGTCAAGAGGTGCAACTTTCTTCCAGGAGGTGCAGAATTTCTACAACCAAATGCTCAATGTGCGCTCTTATCCTAAGGCTATGTGCCCACGGTGCCTTTTTGCTGCTTTTTTTCGCTGCGTTTTCTGCACCAAAACACAGCCCCCACAGTTTTGTAATGAAAGTCTATGTGATTTTACAAAAGCTGTGCCCACTATGTGCGTTTTTGGGTGTTGCATTTTTGGTGCAGAAATCATGTGTTTATTTATGTCACTGCAAATGACTTGCCCCTTTTTTGGCTGTGTTATCCCCAAAGACTCTATTCTAACCCCCAGAAAAAAACACCACAAACAGATGGGTATTCCCACAGTCGGTTTGTGGTGCATTTTTCCTGCGTTTTTCAAAACAAAAACGCTCCTATACTCACCCTTCCCATCGATCCCACATTGATTCCCGGTGCTAACTTCATTCCGGGCACCAGGAGAAGTAACTGAAAGGCCTGTGGTTTTCGTTCAATCAGATGCTGGCCATGTGTTCAACCTGTCACATGGCCAGCTTCTGATTGGACGAAAACCATAGGTCTTTAGTCACTTCTCTCGGTGCCCGATACGAAGAAAGTGTCTGTGTGTCTGTATCTTTGTCTTTGTGTGAGTCTGTCTTTGTGTGCCCCCTTAATTGTGCTGCATTTCTGTTCTGTGTTTGTATGTGCACAAAAGCAGCACAAGCACAATAGGTTTGTGTTGCTTTGGCTGTATTTGTGCACATATAAATGCAGCACAAAAACACAGCACAAAAAAAAGCATAGTGCACATTTAGCCTAAGGGTCAAAACGTTGCTGTCTTCCTGTACAGTAGTGTTCAAAATAAAAGCAGTCCAATATGACTAACTGGATGAATTCACTAATTCACTAATTTTGGTATAAATCATGTTACCACATGTCAAACAATTTACCAATTGGTGCAACAGACCTCAAAAGGCCCATTTAGGGTACCATTACACGTCGCAATATCGCAATGCAACATCGACAAAAAGTCACGTGGTGTGGTCGTTGCAGTTGATATCGTTTGTGCGTTGTGTGGTGTAACAGGGCAATGCGACGCGAAAAAATTACAGCTATGATATTGCAAGAAGATTGTGCAAGCTCTTCAACCATACAATATTGCGTATGCGATCTGCCATGATCATGCTGTGTGACGGCGCAACTACGATCTTGTTTGCGATTTCGCAGGTTGCACAAGCAAGCCGTAGGTGTGCCTGTGGGTTGTGATTTCCACGCCCCATCTACATGGATTGGTGGCTAGTATTGTATGCCGATTGGATGGCCTTGGAATTGGAGCCATATTAGATTATCTGTGCATACGCCACTTCATCCATTGACTTCTCCATCTCCTCAATGTTGCTAAAATGCATGTATACAAGGCCAATCATTGTCAAACATCTCCTTTACTATTCATGATGACATTTAAGATGCTACAAAAATAGCATCGCCAAATACATACAGTACTGGCCAAAAGTGGCATGTCAGTATATGAAGGCCTCATTGATGCTAGCTATAATCTCCCATCTCACACGTCGCACATATATTAAAATGTTAACCAAAGTCTAGCCACCTCTTGCAATAATATGTGTGGCCATGAGCGTTGCAGTTTACATATTATCTGACGCCGTGGCGTTCACTGTGATCATCCACTATGTGTGGGCAACTCCTTTACGGACAGAGAAGTTTACACAGCGTCAATACTCTGCGCCATGACGTCATTACGTCGTTTTGCAGCAGGCCCTGCCTTCTAGGTGCTTTACAGTCCTCTGCATAAAGATGGCTGCCGCACAGCGCTCTGCAGCATGGGGAGAGCCCGAGCTACTCCTGATGTTCGATTATTTGGATTGGCTCGACTACTGGTGCGAGTTACCGCATCAGCACCCCCGGCTGCATAAGATGCGCATTGTGCACAAAGTACAGTGGGCCCTGCGCTGGAGACTGCAAGTCGTGCGGACGCGGAAGAAGATCATAAAAACGGTGGCAGACATGAAGTACAAGGCGGGGGACCGCATGCAGTGCCGGGACAAGGCATTTTGGTGCCCTAGGCAGGTAAGGCAAACGGCGCCCCCCGTGGCCACGCATTGGGCAATAAAGTCCACTTTTTTCTATTTTTTGTGCTGTTTTTCCTTTTTTTACACTCTCTATTATATATTACACACACACACACTTGAGACTGCTGTGGGCTGAATACACAATAGCTGTATCAGTCACGGTTCTGACGATTCTTGGTGCCAGCACCAATCTGTCCACGGTGTTTCTGGAGAGCTGCAGCTTGCAGATCGCTTCAGGGTGCCCCTTTCCTGATCACCAGCGCTCCGGCATTCAGCCTGCTGAGCACTCAAACAACCCAGTCCACACTTCCAGTTAGCGGTTCATCACTTCCGGTTAGCGTTATAGAAATGAAGTTGCAACATCGTAGGATCAACGGTATTTATTCCCTCTTCGTGTGGTCTTACATGGTGCGGGTGGGAGGACGGGGGGGTTCTCAAAGGCGATGGCCGTTTCACACCGCAAGTGGCGCTTCAACAGGCATATAGTCCACCATATGCCTGTTGACTATATGCCTGTTGAAGCGCCACCCCACAAAGAGTGAATAAACACCGCTGATTGTGTGTTGCAACTTCTTTTCTATAAATCTAAACACAATAGCTGTATATACAATAGAGAATACAGAATAGAGACAGCTGCTACCTGTATACACAATAGAGATGGCTGCGGACCGTATACACAATGGAGAATGCTGCTGGCTATACATACAATAGAGAATACACAATAGAAACTGCTGCTGGCCGTACGCAATAGAGAATACACGATAGAGACTACTGCTGGCCGTACGCAATAGAGATGGCTGCCAGCCATATAGACAACATCCCAACAGCTTCCCTTTATTCCGACAGCCTCCCTCCATCCTGATAGTCTCCTTCCTTCCTTCCTCCATCCCGACAGCCTCACTTCATCCTTCCTCCATCCCAACAGCCTCACTTCATCGCGATAGCCTCCCTCCATCCCAACAATGTCCCTCCATCCTGACCGCCTCCCTCCATACTTCCTCCATCCCAACAGCGTTCCTCCATCCCGACAGCCTCCCTCCATCCCGGCAGCCTCCCTCCATCCTGACGGCCTCCCTCCTTCCATCCCGACAGCCTCCCTCCATACTTCCTCCATCCCAACAGCGGTCCTCCATCCTGACAGCCTCCCTCTATCCCAATAGCCTATTCCATCCTGACAGCCTCTCTCCATCCTTCCTCCATACCAACAGCCTCCCTCCATCCTGACTGCATCCCTCCATCTTGACTCCATACCAACAGCCTCCCTCCATCCTGACTGCATCCCTCCATCCTGACAGCCTCCCTGTCTCCCCCACAGCCCCTGTCTCCCCCACAGCCCCCCTGTCATCCCCACAGCCCCCGTCTCCCTCACAGCCCCCCTGTCTCCCCCACAGCCCCTCTGTCTCCCCCACAGCCTCCCTGTCTCCCCCACAGCCCCCCTGTCTCCCCCACAGCCTCCCTGTCTCCCCCACAGCCTCCCTGTCTCCCCCACAGCCCACTGTCTCCCCCACAGCCTCCCTGTCTCCCCACAGTCTCCCCCACAGCCTCCCTGTCTCCCCCACAGCCTCCCTGTCTCCCCCACAGCCCCTCTGTCTCCCCCACAGCCTCCCTGTCTCCCCCACAGCCCCCCAGTCTCCCCCACAGCCTCCCTGTCTCCCCCACAGCCTCCCTGTCTCCCCCACAGCCCCCTGTCTCCCCCACAGCCCCCCTGTCTCCCACAGTCTCCCCCACAGCCTCCCTGTCTCCCCCACAGCCTCCCTGTCTCCCCCACAGCCCCCCTGTCTCCCCCACAGCCCCCTGTCTCCCCCACAGCCCCCCTGTCTCCCCACAGTCTCCCCCACAGCCTCCCTGTCTCCCCCACAGCCCCCCTATCTCCCCCACAGCCTCCCTGTCTCCCCCACAGCCTCCCTGTCTCCCCCACAGCCCCCTGTCTCCCCCACAGCCCCCCTGTCTCCCCACAGTCTCCCCCACAGCCTCCCTGTCTCCCCCACAGCCCCCCTGTCTCCCCCACAGCCCCCCTGTCTCCCCCACAGCCCCCTGTCTCCCCCACAGCCCCCCTGTCTCCCCACAGTCTCCCCCACAGCCTCCCTGTCTCCCCCACAGCCCCCCTATCTCCCCCACAGCCTCCCTGTCTCCCCCACAGCCCCCCTGTCTCCCCACAGTCTCCCCCACAGCCTCCCTGTCTCCCCCACAGCCCCCCTGTCTCCCCCACAGCCTCCCTGTCTCCCCCACAGCCTCCCTGTCTCCCCCACAGCCCCGTCTCCCCACAGTCTCCCCCACAGCCTCCCTGTCTCCCCCACAGCCTCCCTGTCTCCCCCACAGCCCCCCTGTCTCCCCCACAGCCCCCCTGTCTCCCCCACAGCCCCCTGTCTCCCCCACAGCCCCCCTGTCTCCCCACAGTCTCCCCCACAGCCTCCCTGTCTCCCCCACAGCCCCCCTATCTCCCCCACAGCCCCCCTGTCTCCCCCACAGCCCCCCTGTCTCCCCCACAGCCCCCTGTCTCCCCCACAGCCCCCCTGTCTCCCCAGAGTCTCCCCCACAGCCTCCCTGTCTCCCCCACAGCCACCCTGTCTCCCCCACAGCCTCCCTGTCTCCCCCACAGCCTCCCTGTCTCCCCCACAGCCCCGTCTCCCCACAGTCTCCCCCACAGCCTCCCTGTCTCCCCCACAGCCCCCATGTCTCCCCCACAGCCCCCCTGTCTCCCCCACAGCCCCCTGTCTCCCCCACAGCCCCCCTGTCTCCCCACAGTCTCCCCCACAGCCTCCCTGTCTCCCCCACAGCCCCCCTATCTCCCCCACAGCCTCCCTGTCTCCCCCACAGCCTCCCTGTCTCCCCCACAGCCCCTTGTCTCCCCCACAGCCCCCCTGTCTCCCCACAGTCTCCCCCACAGCCTCCCTGTCTCCCCCACAGCCCCCCTGTCTCCCCCACAGCCCCCCTGTCTCCCCACAGTCTCCCCCACAGCCCCCCTGTCTCCCCCACAGCCTCCCTGTCTCCCCCACAGCCCCCCTGTCTCCCCCACAGCCCACCTGTCTCCCCCACAGCCTCCCTGTCCTCCCCCACAGCCCCCCTGTCTCCCCACAGTCTCCCCCACAGCCCCCCTGTCTCCCCCACAGCCTCCCTGTCTCCCCCACAGCCCCCCTGTCTCCCCCACAGCCCCCTGTCTCCCCCACAGCCCCCTGTCTCCCCCACAGCCTCCACCATACCTTACCATTGCGGGGAGCTGTGGATGCGGAGCAGGGGTGCCGGAGCCCGGAGGGCGCACATCAGCAGGACGCTGCCTGCGAGCCGAGGAGTAGCTGCAGGCCTGCGGCAGCTAGCGGTGGGCGCCGCCATGTTCTTTGTGGCCGGCGCCCACTAACAGTACAGCCGGTCGGTGGAAGCTGAGACTTCAACAAAATGGCCGCGGCTAATTGGAGACCGCGGCCATTGTGTAGAGGTCTCAACCTCTATTGACCGGCTGTACTGTTAGTGGGCGCCAGCTACAAAGAACATGGCGGCGCCCACCGCTCCCTGCCGCAGCTTCTCCCCGCAACTCCAGGGCCGGGCGGCGGTGACCGGACTCCGGTCAGGCGGGAATGCGCCCTGCCCAAGATGGCGCCCTAGGCGATCGCCTAGGTTCGCCTAGCTGTCGTCCCGGCCCTGACCGCATGGCCGCCATCCGCACCCACATCCAGACTCTGCATGGTGAGTATGATGTCATAACACATACACACTGTTCACTCACGCCACAATATATATGATTTGCCCTACATCGAAGTTCACCCTGTCAGTGTGGCATAACTCCTGATGCTGATGCTTGATGGGTGTTCATGTGTTGGCCCTGCAGATACATGCACAAAGGCCATCACACAGTAATGTGTGTAGCATGCCATACACTCAAGATTGTTGTGGCCAATTCACTAACAACAAACATAGGTGTGACTCAAACCTTGAAGTCAGCATGTGCACATTGTCAGTGATGTCATAGACCACAGCCCATGATAAGCAGCACCCTCTTAACTCAATCGCCCAGCTCGGTAGGGGGTGGCAAAGGTTTACTACGCCTCACCCCCTCACTGGGCCGAGGTTGCTTCACGGCCGCACTGGGATCAGTCTCCACAATCCCCCCAGATGTTGTTGGGGGACGGTCGCCAACGGGACTCCCCCCAGGCTGGAACCGACCTTTTGAGGGCCCTGGGGAAAAAAAAAACCATTCACTACATAATTTAACCATTGAGATATCATCAATGCATTGCTACCAAGCAGCTATTTGTAGTGTTTGTGTGTTAAATGATGAGTTAAAGGTGTGCCCATTAGACTGTCCTAAAGATACGGCTATGTGTAACATGACACAGTGATTAATTTACTCACCTAAGTAACCACCATGGACATGCATATGTGTTCACACAAGCACACAATTTCCAATGTCACAAATGGGTGCTACAACTCCTAAACATACTGTGCACTGTGCCAAACACCACACGCTGATATGTTTGTCAAGTTAAACACAACACAAGTGTATCCAACCACCATTGAAGAGTGTGATGACACAAAGACATTAGTAAGTACCTCTTGTGGCGGAGCCGGGTCTTGGAGAGTGGCGGAGGAGGAGTGTGCTAGGTCCCTGCTGCACAGTGTAGTCAGAGGGAGATGCTGGTCCTGGAGGGAATGGAGGAGGTTAAACTACCACAAGCGTGGCATATACACCTCACCCGCTCCACTCCTGGACCGCGTAGATCTTTCCACTTCATTCAGATCCCTCTTATACACTGTGCGCAGGTTCCTGATCTTCTTGAGCACAAACTCCTTATCCACCCTCTCCCCAGGGTGGTGCTGCTGGGAGAGGGTGATGAGCTGGTCATACGCCACTCTCTTCACCTGATGGTTCTTGTAATCAGGTGATGTGGTCCGCCACAAGCACTCTAGCTCCTAGTACTTGGCTATGAAGGCCCAGACGAAATCCTGGTTCTCTGCCATCTGCAAAATGAAAAGTATGACATGAACACACACACATGTATGTATCATATTGTTTCATGTGTGCAAACCTGTGTACATGTGGGCCTGTGCACACATCAATTGGCTAACACAAATATGTTTGAATTATATTAAACACTGTACCCAGGCAAGAAAACACGCATTAAGCTAAATGCCACTACAGTCCCTACATAGGCCTGTATGGTAATGGAGGATAATGTGCACTTCGGTTTACTTTAGCAAAGGCTCACAGGCCAAGGACATTCTTGTAGGTATGATGTATAATTTAAAACAAACTGAGCTATCATTGTGGTTTAGATACTTTAGAAGCACATGCCCTTTATACGTTCATGCATCAATAGTGTGAGCCACAACATATATGATGTTTACTCTGGTAATGTACATTCTGATGAATAAGTCATTAAGGGGATGCTCATAGCACCTATGAACGCTACATGGACCATTAGGACACATACGTAGTATAACCTAACACCAACAACATTACCACATGGTAGAGGAGTGAGTGCAAATCGCAGCCCATACAGAAAGAGGAGATGAAGACGGGGCAGAGTCATCAATACATACCGTCAGCCCTGCAGTGCCAGAAGAGGAGGCGCTACCACGTTGTGTTTCCATGTGCAACAGGCTGGATGTCCCACATACATGTTTTAAAGGGCGCTCAACCAATGACATCGCAGCAGAGTCGTCCAATAGGCGACATCGGGCATGGTAACGGCAAAGCAAGATACAATTGGATGACGCAAGCGGGTTGTGATTGGTGGCTTCACACATAAAAATGGGGAATGGCAGAACGATGCTGTGTTTGCTGCCCAGAACCATTGGGTAAGTAGTCATGTGCACAACTTTTTGGGGATATTGTGGCATCTTAACTGTGTATTGCAAAGATTCCTGCATGGATACTTTACGCTAATGAGCCCCAGGAGCTCCTGAGCCATTCGCCCACTGTTACCACTTTGTTTTAGGCTATAGGCTACATATTGGGTACTGTGTGGGTGGCTGCCACATGCTTTTTTGTGCCTAGTCAGTGATCATCCATTTTTTGTGGGTAACACGGTCTTGACAAGATGATTGTTGGTAATGTAAAATATGGACTAGATCCAAATGGCAGGAAATGTCGGAGCACCGGTTGGCCACACATATTGCATGCTAACTGATTCCAGGACTTGCAGCCTTGTGGATTGTACATCTGTCAGTTAGATGAAGACACAATAATGCATCTGCAAGCATTACCCTCTTGTGATGTGTAATGGAGTTGACCCAATTCAGTGTTTTTGTGGCATGCAAAATACTTTTAATCTACATACATACTGAATGTTGGTAGCCATGGGACACATCTTGGTCTTGTACTGCCTTTGTGGATGCACATAATGTCAGGGCTGTACATGAAGAGCAGTATGGTGTGGCGCCCCACCATGTAGGTGCCACAAAAGGGGTACTACACCCATAAAAGCGGTGTAGTCGCCCCACTGCAAGTGGAACTATGGCCAGTAGGTGATACCCTAGAACTCACACCCCACACTAGTCAGCAGGTGGGAGGGACCCCGGGAGGGTATATAGTAGCCCATAGAGGGAGAAAAGAGGTCTTTGGCCGGAGCCTGCTTAGGCTTCAGGTCTCTGCCTCAAGAGTCTAGAGTCAGTCTAGGACTCGGGGAGGAAGGAGTCGAGAAGCAAGGACAAAGGAGGGTCTCCTCAGCTGAGGGACCCAGGACAGCAAGAAGAGATCCCTGTAAGGAAGGAAAGGAGAAAGAAACTCACGGGAGAGTTCACTCAATGTGGGGTGCAAGAAGTAACCAGAGAGTTTTTTCCCAGGAAGGAAACCGGGTACCGGAGCCCGCACCTGTGATAACCTTCAAGGCTCACAGAAATCCGATGACCGGGGTTATCTTCAGATATGACCCTGACTCCCAAACATCCAGTAGAGGGGAATCAGACCCACGGTAGGCTCCCGCGTGGTCGCTAAGAAGGTTCACCCGACGGGTATGAGGGAAAAGAGAACAAGGAACAGCAGGAGGTCAGATTAGTCTTCATGAAATCAGACTTCACCGCCACTGGGAGGCAAGGGAAAGAAAGGAACAGGAACGGCACACAGTGAGGGATCCATCTATCAGCCAGAAATTCCGCTTGCAGCCATCCGTAGCCACTTGTCATTTAACATCTGCACTGAGGACTGTAATAACACTGCTAAAGTTCCAGTAAAGTACCCAGGTGAAGTGACTTTGCCTCCGCTGCTCCTTCTTTTCATGAACTGTTTCCTTACAGAATCGCTGCCCCGGCAGTCCAGTCCTGCCTGCGGAGGACTACACCATCATTGCCGCCATACCATCAACCAGGAGGACTGTAGCGGCGCTGGTGAGCATCACCAGGTACTGCAGGTGGCGTCACGAACTTTCATTTTCCTTATTTAACCATTGACTACCAGGGCCACAGCCTCGGGCAGCCACCCGGAACATCCCAGACCGAGCCTGAGAGCTGAGTACCCTGCCCTGGGTGCGTGAAAACTGGCGTCCACGAACAGGATCCCGTGCCCGGTACCACGGGGTCGTGTGCGCCTTGGACTTGGACTTAAAATGAACTTTGTCCGTTATTGCTTGGCGCCAAAAATGGGTTCCCGCCATTATCGCACAAGGACTCAAGATGGCGCAGTAACCATGTACAAAACACCATGTGCAGGCTCGGGGCGTGCCTCAGCCCTAGAAGAAGGAGGGCCAAGACAGAGGCGCCAAAAAGTGTGGCCGCCCCGATTGCCATCAATCAATCGGGGGAGGCCCACAGGAAGTTCCCAGGGAGTGCCCGCCCATAGCTGGACAAACCGGAAAAGAAGGACAGAAACAACTAGACTCCTTTGTACCCGGCAGCATGGCAGCACCCCGGTGGAGGGACGTAGTGCGAGAGCTGGAGAGACGTGGTCAGAGAGCTGGAGGAGTAGACCTGCGCCGAGCAAGGCGACCCAGCAGCAGCGTCCCTACTCACTACCTAAGGTGATGCAGACTACTGGAGGGATGCGCTCACCCGGCTCCGGCAGGAGATGGAGCAGACGCTGACATCGGTGTGCCGCGGTGGAGCGCTGAGCGGACATTCGAGTTGTCGGCTCGGAGGACGGCCCGCGAGGTGCAGGAGGCGGCTGTAGCAACCAGAGGGTAGAGGAGTAACGCGCCTCCCTTCCACCACCCGTTCAAACCCGGGACGCGGAGACTCAGACAGAGCCCCTGACACCACCATCATCCCGGGCCAGCAGCTGTCTCTGGCTGGAGGCAGCGCCAACACCCACAGCGCCAGACGTCGAGATGGAGATCTACGAGACCGACGACGACGAAGAGCCGAATGGAGCTTCAGCTGGGAGCACCCCGGAGGCATTGTGGTGGACCGAGTGGAAGCGGCACCAACAGGGAGTTCCCGCCATTCTCGGCTCCGCGGAGACATGCGCAGCACCTAGACTTTCCAGCAGCAGCACTTCACCACCCCCACAGTACCAGTCGCTACCGAGCGCCCGGCCGACCCTGAGCGACAGAGAAGAGGTCACGAGGCAGCGGCGGCTGGAGGACTGGTACCAGAGAGAGCAGGCCACGAGGAGACTGAGAGATGAGGCCTGTGCTCAGCCCCCACTACCCACCGAGCTGCGCAAGTCTGGGACTGTAGTCTCCGTGTACCATGAGGACGGATGGGGGTTCCTCAGGGAGCCCGGTTTACTGGACGATGTGTTCTTTTCTCGGCAGGATGTGGAGTCGTTCTTAAGAAAAGAACATCCCCGGCGCGACCTCTACAGAGGAGAGAAGGTAACATATGAACGGTACCCTGCTCCACTTGGTTGGTTTGCGATCCAGATCCCCCGCATAGACTAGTAGTGACACTTTATATAATAGACTTCCGCAGTGAGACATTGTACCATGTACATAGCCCCTTTTGCTTGATATTTTTCCTTTTTTTTCCATTGACCCTAAAAACTTTATTACTGAACAACCCCCCTGTTTAATGATGAGTGAATAGTGGCCCAGCGGTGATAACATCAGCGATGTGGGTGTAGAATTTGACCATGGCGAGGAGATAGGCGTGCCAGAGTGTGTTGCACCACGCAGTGGCGCACCCAGAAATTTCCCGAGGTAGGGGTCCAAGAAACACACACCAGCCCTGAAAGGGGGGTATCCCCCAGCGGGGTTCCGAGGGGCAAAGCCCCCGGTGGGGGGGTTTGAGGGAGCGAAGCCCCCCTAAAAGCCAAGCGATTTTTGTAAATTTGAATACCTAATTAATGCTTAATACTGCACCGGTGGGCCCCCCCAGCTTCTCAGGGCCATCCAAAGGGGGGGGTCCAGACACGTAGGTCCCCCCCCTTGGGTGCGCCACTGGCACCACGGCCCGAAGACTCTGATTGTCCTACACAACTGCGTTACCACCAGGCCACCAATCGCTGCAGACAGGGCGCGGAAAACAGCACGCTCAGGCACGTCTACTGGATTGTTTCCAGAATGTCTGAGCTCGCTTTCTACATCGCTATCGCCCTGCCAAACGTCACAATACGCTGAAATCGCCTGGTGGATATCGCCTGATTTCACTACAGTGCAGGGCAATCAGGTGACGCTCCACAAGCGAATCGCCCAGTCACAGCCCACTACGCACATGCGATGTGGTTTCCACATCGCCGAATTCGGGAATTGCCAGCGATCTCGCCGGCGATATCGCGGCGTGTGACGGTACCTTTAGAAAACCAACAGCCTCATAATTCTTGACCTGCATGTTTTTGAGTCTGTGTATTTGAATAATTAATTGAAAGTGGGTGTTTTCAACATAATAGCAGTGTGGAGTTCAATTAGTGAGGTCAATCATTCTGTGAAGAAACAGGTGTGAATCGGGTGGCTCTTATTTAAAGGTGAAGCCAGCACAAAATGCACATGCATTTCACCTTGAAAGCCTGAGAAATTTGGGTCATTCAAGACATTGTTCAGAAGAAAAGCGTACTTTGAGTAAAAAGTTGATTGGAGAGGGTAAAAAGTTCAATGATAGGTTGTTCAGCTAAAATTGTCTCCAATGCTTTAAAATGGAAAACAAAACCAGTGAAATGTGGAAGAAAATGGAAGTCTACCATTCGAAAGGATTGAAGAATACACAGAATGGCAAAGTCTCAGCCAATGACCAGCTCCAGGATGACCAAGACAATCTCCAGTTACCTGTGAGTACTGTGACAGTTAGAAGACGCCTGTGGGAAGCTAATTTGTTAGCAAGAAATATCTGCAAAGTCCCACTGTTAAAAAAGGACATATACTGAAGCGGATACAATTGCCAAACAACAAATCAACTTGCCCTAAAGAGAAATGGAGAAACATTTTGTGGACTGATGAAAGTAAAATTGTTCTTTTTAGCTCCAAAGGGCCGCAGACAGTTCACCAGACGACCCACAAACTCTGAATACAGAGAAGCATGGTGGGGCAATCATCATGATATGGGCATGTGTCGGGCCCCTCGGGACAGGGGTACTCGGTACCGGACCGGATGGTGCCGGGGAAGTCACGGGTGGCTTGGTCCGGACCGTGTCCCGGGCTCGGCAATAAAAGGGGATACAGGGGAAATGTCAGTCGTGACGCCACCCACTATATGCGGCCAGTAAGGGGGCCGCCGCTGCTGCAGAACCTCCGGGGATGATGTAGTGGCAGCATAGATGGTATAGTTCCTGTGGGTAGAACTGTATTTCCCGGGGCAGTGATGGTATAGTCTATAAGGGGTATAGATGGTGGAGACGGGGTTAAAGGACACACACTCACGTTTGGTAGACACTGGTGCAATTCTCCTTCTCTCCTGAGGCTGCAGAGCTGACAGGCTTGTAGCAGGGGGAAGCTCTCTGTGCTGAATGTAAGGCAAAGGTCGCAATCAATACACAGACTCACAGTTTTGCTGTTTTCCAAAGCTTTACTGCTGATGTTATTGCAGATTATAGTCCATGGAGTCTGTAATGGGGCTGAGCTCTCTTCCCACCCTGTCCGGGTCGACAGCTTCCTTGTGCTGCACTGTGTGTGTGTCCTGGCTGCTGCTATTAGCTGAGCTGCTGGGACTTCTCACGTCTCTCTCTCTGTGTTCTGCTGGTACAACTTGGCTAGGCAACTTGAGTCCTCTGTGCTGTGCTGACCCCTCCGTGTTGCTTTGCACTGGTACTAGGGGCATCTAGAGATCCCACTGTTCCTGGATTCACTGTGCTGTGGGTGCCAGACACAGTACCGGATCCGGTGTCCGTTCTGTGTGTTCTTCTGGGGCAAGTGAAGGTGTCACTCCAGCTCCCAGAAATGTTCCTCAGTCTGTAGTTCTCCTGTTCCTCTGACCCTCACTAGGTCTGCACTAAGTTCTGCACTAACTTGTGCTCTTCAGAGCCCTGCTCCGAGCTGAACTGAGCTCTCCCTCATGAGCAAGAGTATATAAGGAAGCAGGTTGTGCTCCCCCTCCTGGCCCAGAGGTGCTAGTGTTTGTCAGTGTGTAGTGGGGAGAGAACCCATGTGATGTTATTGTGGCACATTAACCCATGGGGTGCCACACATGTTTCTCTTACTGTGGTGTCGGGCCTATTTACCGCATACTCAGTCATCATAGAACAGTTTGCATACATAGTGTGTTATATTTTTTCCCTCCAAAAAAAGGGCTAGGGTTTATTTTTGGTGTAGGGCTTATATTTGGCTAAGAATAAGCAATCACACATTTATGATAAACAAAAAATCAATTTCTGTACCTTGCACTGAAGCCTGAGGTGAGTATAAAGCTTTATGGTTTTATTGATAGGATGCACAAAAAGAATAAGGGGGAGCAAGGGGAATGAATACATTCACATCGATAGGTATTCCTGCTTCACTGGTGACTATTGTATCACTTTACTCACGAGCTGAGAGTGACACTACACTGTGTATATCTATGCAGGTGTTACTTTCAACTGTGAGTACACAATTAGGGGTTATTTTTGGAGTAGGGATTATATTTTACGCATACTCTAAAAAACCTGAAAAATCCTGCTAAGGGTGCTTTCACACTACGATTTTTAGGGAGCCGATGCTGTCCGATATAAATAGGGGGTATATCAAAATACTTGAAGAGTTCATGTTGTCTTAGGCTGGTTTCACACTGCAATTTTTACCTGATCAGGTTCGATCAGGTTTGGGTGTCAAAACCAGGAGTGATTCCAAAACTCAGAACAGGTGTCAATCTTTCAATTATACTTTTTCTCTGCAAGTTCCTCTCCTGGTTCCGCTCCTGGTCCACAAACATGATCGAACCTGATCAGGAAAAAAACTGCAGTGTGAAACCAGCCTTACGCTGTAGTGCAAATGCCCATGAGATGGATGTTTCAACAAGACAACGACCCTAAACACATCAGTAAATGAGCAAAATCGTGGTTCAAGTCCAACAAAATTAAGGTTATGGAGTTGTGGCGCCCCGCAACGAGTGCGTCACAGGAGTGTATTGCAGCCAAGACAGCAGCAGCAATATTCTCTGACTAAGCATTGACACAGTTAAAACTCAGAGCTCCATACCCTACATGCACATCAGCATAGAGGGCCAATAAGGTCCTGGTGGGCGGAGTGTAGAGGTAGAGTGTGAGGAGAACTTGGAAAGGCAACGTAGGAGAAGGGAGCAGAAACAACAAGCTCTGCAACCTAGGAGAGGGGGCCTGCACAGTCCTGTGCAGCCCCCTGGCCATCACCCCGGTTGGCGCCATTACCCCGGTGCCTCAACAACCGGACTCTGGGCGAATGCATACGGGTCAAAATATACCCGTGCCCATCTACAACCGGTTTACTAGTACCGAAGCTGGGAGTCGTTTATCACTGCCATGCAAACCAGGAGTGGAGGGATCGCTTTACAGGAGCACCCCACCACCGCTGCACACACAGAGTCATCTAGCCAGCGGAGTATCCACCAAAAGGACCCAAGGCTCCCCACAAATCCGGCCAGAATTCCCCGGCAGGGAAATTGAAGCAGCCTCCTTGTACCCGATCTGGCACTTCAGGGCGACCACGGCAACACAAACTAGTTAGAATGGAGGAACACCGCGGAGCTCTGAGAAACGCTGGTCATTGCTAAGTCCACCCGGTCCGTTACCCGAGAACTGTATGTCATGTATCACCTGCTGGTTACAGTAAAGTACCCGTTACAGAGACTTCCAGTGTCCGTGTCTTTATCAGAACTGTCCGTCTCCGCAAGTAGAAGGTAACCGCAGCTGCCTCACAACATCTTGCGCAGCTCCTGGCTCCGGGGATTACCACTCAGCCTGTGGGGAGCGTTCCATCTTGCTGCCTCCCATCCCCCGGAGACCCCAGCAGCGCCGGTGGATATCACCGGAACACTCACAGGTGGCGTCACGACTTAAAACAACCTTTAAATCTGTTCAGCCAACAACCCTTTTGAATCTGCACCACCGGGCCCCGCTTCGGCAGGCGCGGTTCCGAGACAAGGAGGAAGAAGCATAGCCTGCCCCATGAAGTCCCGGCACCCGGCTGGATGTCAGACAGAGTGGCCAGTCCAATCCCTGGACCTTGATAGAACACTTGTGGGGTGACATAAAAAATACCGTTTCTTAGGCAAAACCAACAAAGCAAATAAATTGTGGATTTAGTCAAAGCATCCAGGGATGGAATAATAGTTGACAGCTGCCAGAAGTTGGTTGACTTCTTGCAACATAGATGTGAAGCAGTTCTAAAAAAGAGAGGTTATACAACTAAATATTAGGTTACTGATTCACAGGAATGCTAAATCCTAAAAAATTGTGCATACTTTGTGTTTGTAAAGACAGATGCAGACACTGCTATTTTTTGAACAGCCCAATGTTCATTTTTTGTTATTTTCTGTAAAGTAGTTGAAAATTATATACATACTGTATCTTTTATGTTTTGATTTAGAAAACAGTGTTTAATGCTCCCAATGCATGGAAATAAAAACTATTGTGGCGCCCCACTGGTCAGTGTGCCACAGTAGGGGTACTGCACCCATGACTGAGTGTGCGGTATTCCTGTCATTGGAAGTGTAAAGTCAACTTGAGGCTCTTATCCCAGCATCCCTACACCTAACATAGGGGACCAATTGGCCACCTGTTACCAGGCTAACCGGTCCTGTTAGGAGGAACGTTAGGGTTGAAGGAGCGGGAAAATACACAGACAGAAGAAGAGAGTCTAGTCTGAGAAACGAAGCAAGGAACAAGTCCTAGATGGACTCCACAGGGAGGGTGCCCGAAAAGACACTTATTCACGGTCCGAGGGAATCCTAGTCCACAACGGGGTACTGGCTCTGAGTCACGGTGCAGGCGAGTCTAACCCTGAACCGTCAATACCGGTGGGTCGCAGGTTTGCCCAGCAGCTCAGACCTCGTCCAGAACGTGTTGCCCGAACAGGAGCACTAAACCGGTGTAACAGGCCAGATTAACCCCCCGACCAGAATATACCCGGGTTAAAGTGGCCTAGCCCAGTTTATACCCCGGGTATATTCTGGCCTAGCCCAGTTTATACCCCAGGGTATAAACTGGGCTAGCCCAGAATATACCCCCCTGGGCCAGAATATACCCCGGGTATATTCTGGCCTAGCCCAAACTATACCCCGGGGTATAAACAGGCCTAGGCCAGATTATACCCCTCTGTATGCCACAGTAGCTGTAGATCAGGGGCCAAAGCCGTGCACAGGGCCCCAAGCAATGCATAGGGGCCCGAGGCAGCACAAAGTGGCCCCAGGCAGAAGAAAGTGGCCCCAGGCAACATACAAGGGCCCCAGGCAGTGCACGGGGCCCAAGGCAGTGCACAAGGCCCCAGGCAGCACAAAGTGGCCTCAGGCAACATACAGGGGCCCCAGGCAGTACTAGGGGCCCCAGGCTACACACAGGATCCCAGGCTACACACAGGGGCCCCATGCAGCATACAAGGGCCCCAGGTAGCACAAAAGGGCCCCAGGCAACATACAGGGGCCCCAGGCAGCACACAGGGGCCCCAGGCTACACACAGAATCCCAGGCTACACACAGGATCCCAGGCTACACATGGGGGCCCCAGGCAGCACACAGGGGCCCCAGGCAGTGCATGGGGGCCCGAGGCAGCACACAGGGATCCCAGGCAGCACACAGTAGCCCCAGGCTACACACAGGATCCCAGGCTACACACAGAATGCCAGGCTATCCACAGGGGCCCCAGGCAGCATACAAGGGGCCCAGGCAGTGCACGGGGCCCTAGGCAGTACAAAGTGTCCCCAGGCAACACACAGGGGCCCCAGGAAGCACACGGGGTCAGAGACAGCACAAGGGTGGGGGGAGAGACAGTGCGCAAGGGAGCAAGAGACAGCGTTAAGGGCCCCTTTGTGCTGCCTGTGATCCTGTATTGTATGCAGCATGGGGCCCCTGTGTGTAGCCTGGGATCCTGTGTGTAGCGTGGGGCCCCTAGCACTGCCTGGGGCCCCTGTATGTTGCCTGGAGCCCCTTTGTGCTGCCTGGGGCCCTTGTATGCTGCATGGGGCCCCTGTGTGTAGTCTGGGATCCTGTGTGTAGCGTGGGGCCCCTAGCACTGCCTGGGGCCCTTGTATGTTGCCTGGGGCCCCTTTGTGCTGCCTGGGGCCCTTGTATGCTGCATGGGGCCCCTGTGTGTAGTCTGGGATCCTGTGTGTAGCGTGGGGCCCCTAGCACTGCCTGAGGCCCCTGTACGTTGCCTGGGGCACCTTTGTGCTGCCTGGGGCCCTTGTATGCTGGCTGTGGCCCCTGTGTGTAGCCTGGGATCCTGTGTGTAGCCTGGGGCCCCTAGTACTGCCTGGGGCCCCTGTATGTTGCCTGGGGCCACATTGTGCTGCCTGGGGCTCTTGTATGCTGCATGGGGCCCATGTGTGTAGCCTGGGATCCTGTGTGTAGCCTAGGGCCCCTAGTACTGAGTGGGGCCCCTGTATGTTGCCTGGGGCCACATTGTGCTGCCTGGGGCTCCTTTTTGCTGCCTGGGGCCCCTGTGTGTAGCCTGGGATCCTGTGTGTAGCCTGGGGCCCCTAGTACTGCCTGGGGCCCCTGTATGTTGCCTGGGGCCACATTGTGCTGCCTGGGGCTCCTTTGTGCTGCCTGGGGCCCCTGTGTGTAGCCTGGGATCCTGTGTGTAGCCTGGGGCCCCTAGTACTGCCTGGGGCCACATTGTGCTACATGGGGCCCCTGTGTGTAGCCTGGGATCCTGTGTGTAGCGTAGGGCCCCTAGCACTACCTGGGGCCCCTGTATGTTGCCTGGGGCCCCTTTGTGCTGCCTGGGGCCTTTGTATGCTGCATGGGGCCCCTGTGTGTAGCCTGGGATCCTGTGTGTAGCGTGGGGCCACTTTGTGCTGCCTGGGGCCTTTGTATGCTGACTGGGGCCCCTGTGTATAGCCTGGGATCCTGTGTGTAGTCTGGGGCCCCTAGTACTGTCTGGGGCCCCTGTATGTTGCCTGGGGCCACATTGTGCTGCCTGGGGCCCCTTTGTGCTGCCTGGGGCTCTTGTATGCTGCATGGGGCCCCTGTGTGTAGCCTGGGATCCTGAGGGTGACCTGGGGCCCCTAGTACTGCCTGGGGCACCTGTATGTTGCCTGGGGCCACATTGTGCTGCCTGGGGCCACTTTGTGCTGCCTGGGGTCCCTGTATGCTGCATGTGGCCCCTGTGTGTAGCCTGGGATCCTGTGTGTAGCCTGGGGCCCCTTAGTACTGCCTGGGGCCCCTGTATGTTGCCTGGGGCCCCTTTGTGCTACCTGGGGCCCTTGTATGCTGCATGGGGCCCCTGTGTGTAGCCTGGGATCCTGTGTGTAGCCTGGGGCCCCTAGTACTGCCTGGGGCCACTTTGTGCTGCCTGGGGCCACTTTGTGCTGCCTGCGGCCTTGTGCACCACCTGGGGCCCCTGTGTGCTGCCTCGGGCCCCTTGCACTGCCTGGGGCCCTAGCACTGCCTGAGGCCCCTGTATGTTGCCTGGGGCCACTTTCTGCTGCCTGGGGCCACTTTGTGCAGCCTCGGACCCCCATGCGTTGCTTGGGGCCCTGTGCACGGCTTGGGCCCCTGATCTACAGCTGCTGTGGTATACAGAGGGGTATAATCTGGCCTAGGCCTGTTTATACCCCGGGGTATAGTTTGGGCTAGGCCAGAATATACCCGGGGTATATTCTGGCCCAGGGGGTATATTCTGGGCTAGCCCAGTTTATAGCCCGGGGTATAAACTGGGCTAGGCCAGAATATACCCGGGGTATAATCTGGGCTAGGCCACTTTAACCCCGGGTATATTCTGGTCGGGGGGTTAATCTGGCCTGTTACAACGGGTTGAGCCCCCTAGAGAAGAAAGGTAATCTCATAGCACCCAATGGGCCTGGTAGACAAGTGGGTTGTGCAGGACAGTGCAAGGATAGTGAGGAGGCGCAAGAAAGACAGCAAAGGACAGTGAAAGTAGCTGAAGGAGCACTCTGGGAGCCTCAAATAGACTTTATTTTCCCCCAGTGACTACCTGGTCAGCTACCCGCAAAGACTGTGTAACTGTGTACCTGAACTGCTGAGGACTGTTGACAGTAAAGTACCGTACAGAGTCAGCAAGCCTCCGGTGTCTTATTCTGTTAAGTTAAGAAGCAGCTGCTGCCACATTGACCAGCTCAGCAGCAGCACTGCCTCGGGGACCCCGCTCCGCCTGCAGGGAGCGTTATCAACTGGCTGCAATACCATCATCTTCGGAGGTTCTGACAGCATCGCTGGTGGGATCACCAAAAACTGCAGGTGGCGTCATGAGACTGTTATTATTTAATCCTTTATACAGCTGACCCCCAGGGCTACGGGCCTGGGCACCAGCCACCGAGACAGTACCCCCATATCAACACCCGTTGTATTTTCATAGCCGAAATGCATTGTTCTGTGCACCATATATCTCTGAATTTTTATACTGTGAATGAAAAATTGAATAAATCATTGAAGTAAAATGTAAAATTACACTCCAGTGTCTTTGACCTTGGGAGTGCTCACTCTACCGGATAATCTTCTTTAAGTATTTTCATTGTACTATTAAAGGAGAAGGAAAAAGCTCACTTCTGTCACCTATGTGTAAACTATAATGGGTACAGCCAATGTGAACAAGGACTATTCTCATCCTTAAGAACAAGGAGTCTATGAAAGTGATTATATTGCCTAGAAAGAACCCTGACTTCAACATCATCAGGTCTGTACAGGATTATATGAAGAGACAGGAGGATTTGCATAAGCCTCCATCCACAGTTTATCTGTGGTTAGTTCTCCAAGATGTTTGGAACCTCCTACCTGCAGGGCTTCTTTACAAACTGTGTGCAAGTGTATCTAGAAAAATTGATGCTTTCAAGCTGTTTTGAATGCAATGGACGGTCACACGAAAAATTTACACAATATGGATTTCTCTTTCGTTCATTCACTTTTTAATTTGTTAAGACATAAAATGACCTTAATAACATTAACTTTTTTTTAATTTAAAGCACCCACCTTTTGCCCAAATGTAAATAGTAAAAAGTAAAAAAAAATAAAAACAATTAATATAGTTGGTATGGCTGCATGCATAATTGCAGGAGGGCCATTCCTAGTCAAGTGAACCAATGATTATTATCTCTATATTTTTAATTCTTTTGAGATTTTGTTATTTTATAATAGCAGGTCAGACAATGCAAAATGTGAAGAGAAAATTTTTTTAAAAATTATTTTTTTTTAAATGATTTTCAAAGTTCGAAAAAAGTGTGAATTTCGGTGTTGCCTGCCTTTACATTTCTCCTCATAACTCAGGCTAGAAATAAGATAGGCCATGTTCACACACATGCGTTTTTTTGCCCATCCCTGCGTTTTTTGGACTGTTAAAAAAAACGCAGGTGCGTTAACGCAGGGTACATTTGAGTGTACATGCGTTTTTGAGCCAAACTTGTGTTTTTTCCCCCCAGCCCAAAAAACGCTGCATGCAGCGTTTTTGGGTGGTGTAAAAAAACGCATGTGCATGGGACCCAATGGGAAACGCAAGCGTTGACGCCTGGCACATATAGACACATGCGTTAACGCTAGCGTTTTTTGGAAACGGCCCAGCAGTTTGTGGGAATTTTTTTTTTTTCATCAGTACCCCCCCCCCCATCCCCCCTCCCCCTATATAAGCAGGAAAATGAAATAAAAATTTTCATGATAGCACCCCTGCCCCCCTTGGTCGGCAGGAAAACAGAAAAAAAAATTCCTTCAGCAGAAACACAAATTTTTATGCCATGCGTTTTTTGTTATTTGGGTGTTTGGTGAAAAAATGACTATTTGCAAAAACGTTCTCAATGCTTTCACACACACAAGGCACATTTTTTGGAACTCTTAAAAAACGCAAGTGGTTTTAGGAGTGCTAAAAAAAAACGCAAATTGTGTGTGAACATGGCCATAGAGAGACAAAATAAACACCATTCTACTCCAAACTGTACAGGCTTTCAACAGATATGTCACAAGAGGATCTTTGTTAATATTTTACCCATGCGAAAGCAAACGCTACATTTTAAAACGTATTTCCGAAAAATCAGCATAGTTTAAATATTTTAAAAACTGCCCATATGTCTGCTGTGATCTTAGCCACATCTGTACCAAATTTCAAGTTGGGATCGTGAGGGGATCATATTTTAAAATATTTTACTATTACCCGTATATACTCGTGTATAAGCCTACCCGTGTATAAGCCGACCCCCCTACTTTTGCCCCCAAAACTTGGGAAAATCTATTGACTCGTGTATAAGCCGAGGGTGGACCCCAGCACAGGTATACAGCCCCCAGCAGTGTGGTATACAGCAGCCTCCCCAGTGGTATATACAGGCCCCAGCAGTGTTACAGCAGCAGCCCCAGTGGTAGTATACAGCAGCCCCAGAGGTATATACAGCAGCCCCAGTGGTAGTATACAGCAGCAGCCCCAGTGGTAGTATACACGCAGCCCCAGTAGTATATACAGCCCCAGTGGTAGTATACATGCAGCCCCAGTAGTATATACAGCCCCAGTGGTATATACAGCCCCAGTGGTAATATACACGCAGCCCCAGAGGTATATACAGCAGTCCCAGAGGTATATACAGCCCCAGTGGTAGTATATAGCAGCCCCAGTGGTATATACAGCCCCAGTGGTAGTATACAGCCCCAGTGGTAGTATACACGCAGCCCCAGTAGCATATACAGCCCCAGTAGTATATACAGCCCCAGTGGTATATACAGCCCCAGTGGTAGTATACAGCAGCCCCAGTAGTATATACAGCCCAGTGGTAGTATACAGCAGCCCCAGTGGTATATTCAGCCCCAGTGGTAGTATACACGCAGCCCCAGTAGCATATACAGCCCCAGTAGTATATACAGCCCTAGTGGTATATACAGCCCCAGTGGTAGTATACAGCAGCCCCAGTAGCATATACAGCCCCAGTGGTAGTATACAGCAGCCCCAGTGGTATATTCAGCCCCAGTGGTAGTATACAGCAGCCCCAGTGGTATATACAGCCCCAGTGGTAGTATACAGCAGCCCCAGTGGTATATACAGCCCCAGTGGTAGTATACATACAGCCCCAGTAGTATATACAGCCCCAGTAGTATATACAGCCCCAGTGGTAGTATCCAGCAGCCCCAGAGGTAGTATACAGCCCCCCCATCAGTATACAGCAGCCCCAGAGGTATATACAGCCCCAGTAGTATACAGCAGCCCCAGTGGTAGTATCCAGCAGCCCCAGTAGTATATACAGCCCCAGTGGTAGTATACATACAGCCCCAGTAGTATATAAAGCCCCAGAGGTATATACAGCCCCAGTGGTAGTATCCAGCAGCCCCAGTAGTATATACAGCCCCAGTGGTAGTATACATACAGCCCCAGTAGCATATACAGCCCCAGTGGTAGTATACAGGGCCCCAGCAGGGCCCCCCTCATAGTTTGGCGCCCCCACCTCACTTGCTGGCCCCCCCCGCATGCAGCGCTGCGCATATACATTACCTGTCTAGCAGCTGTCACCCTCCGGTGGCGGATCGCGGCTCCCGACTCCGGCTTCCATCTTCTTCTCTGTCTTCCTGCTTTGTGGGGCTCATCGCGATGACGTCATCGCGACGCCGGCCGGTCACGTGACAAGCAGGAAGACAGAGAGGAAGATGGAAGCCGGAGCCGGGAGCCGCGATCCGCCACCGGAGGGTGACATCTGCTAGACAAGTAATGTATATGCGCAGCGCTGCATGCGGGGGGGGCCAGCAAGTGAGGTGGGGGCGCCAAACTTTGAGGGGACCGTATTGACTCGCGTATAAGCCGAGGGGGGGACTTTTCAGCCCAATTTTTGGGCTGAAAAACTCGGCTTATACGCGAGTATATACGGTAAGTGTCAATGGGTCATTCCATATCAAGTGATCTAAATAGCAATATTTTTTTTTACCTGACGTCTTTAGATTTTTTTTAATTTTTTTTCTATTTGAAGTACTACTTTAGTTAATTACAAATGAAAAGTTTTTAATTTTTTTCTTAATCAGTTAATTTTTTACAGGTATTTAAAGTTTTAAAAAAGTGTGAATTTTTTTTTTTATCTCGGGCTAGAAATAAGATAAAGAAATGGGAGAGGCATCATTTTACTCAGAATGGTAACAGCTTTCATTTGATATGTCACAAGACTATGTTTTTTTATATTTTGTTTGGGAAAATCAAAATAAAAATGTTGATGCGCAATTGTGAAATAAATGTTAGTTTGAAAATTGTGAAAAAATGCCTGTGTGTTACTTGTGTTCTTGGAGAAACAAAATAAACACTGTTCTACTCAGAACTGTACAGGCTTTCATCAGATATGTCACAAGAGTATCTTTGTTAATTTTTTACCCATGCGAACGCAAAAGCAAAATTTTAAAACGCATTTCCGAAAAATCGGCATAATTTAAATATTTCAAAAACTACGCAGGTGTATGCTTTGCTCTTAGCCACATCTGTATCAAATGTCAAGTTGGGATCGCGATGGGATCATATTTTAAAATATTTAACTATTATAGTGTCAATTCAAAAATTTTGAATTCAGATCTGTTCAGCCTGTGGTCTAAAAGTGTGGGGTCTATATTCACCAAATAATCCATGATTTTTAGACATTACTGTATTATTTTGATATGTTACAGCTTAGAAGCAGGAGAGGACATATAGGAGAAAGCTTTGTCAGGGCTCAACCTGAGAATGAACAATATTGTATTGAATACCAGGACTACGAAGAGGAGGAGAGTTTGTTAAAACATCGGTTACAGGAAGCAGAACCCATCAAAGGGACTCAGCAATGTCACACTTTCATTCCATGTAGTGAAACAGAAATAAAAACAAGGATTTTTTCATTCAGCAAAGACAGTGAAGCCCATGAAGTGGTAGAAGGCGGCACAAGATTGGCAATGGAGGACATAAAGGGTTATGTGACCTGTGAATATGATTGGCGCTGGTGGCTGGCTACTGTACTCTCCAAAGATTGTGAAAATGTCAGATAATAACACAGTAACAGGCCGGATATACTCTGACACAAAAGGAAATGGCGATTGCTAGTAAGCGCTTATGGACAAGATTACATTTCACCCACTAGAAGGGACAAATTGATGATAAAAAGCCACTTTAAAAACGTACTATTAATTGTTTGTTTGATTAGTTCATATTTTACAAAACGATGATTTAACTACTGTACTATTCTTATTAAAGGAAGTTCGAAGGCTAGCACTCAACTTTAGTGATGGTCACGGTGCGACTGAAAGGGGCCAAAGGTCCCGTAAACAATAGGATATCGAGCATCAATGCACACGTGCGATGGAAGTATTTGTATCAAGTGAACAGTTTATTTACAAATTCAAGGTGAAGCGACAGGCTAACGTTTCGGCCAAATTTCTGGCCTTGTTCACAGAGTCGCCTATGTTGCTGAGGCTAGAGATATAGTTGTTCACAATGTAGGTATACGGGGTAATCTTGTTTGGAAGGTTCCTCTGGGAGAGCTGTGTTATATATCTCAGCCTGAGGTAGTTGCTGGTCACCTGTGTGGAGGTATGGTAGAGCAGAGCTCTTTGGATTGGTGGCGCAGTGTGGGCAGCTGACACAACTGTGTCAAAGCTAGTGTCAGCTAGCCACTAGCTTTGATACAGTTGTGTCAGCTGCCCACACTGCGCCACCAATCCAAAGAGCTCGGCTCTACCATACCTCCACACAGGTGACCAGCTACTACCTCAGGCTGAGATATATAACACAGCTCTCCCAGGGGAACCTTCCAAACAAGATTACCCCGTATACCTACATTGTGAACAACTATATCTCTAGCCTCAGCAACATAGGCGACTCTGTGAACAAGGCCAGTATGTTGGCCGAAATGTTAGCCTGTCGCTTCACCTTGAATTTGTAAATAAACTGTTCACTTGATACAAATACTTCCATCGCACGTGTGCATTGATGCTCGATATCCTATTCTTATTAAAGGGATCCTGTCACCTCCAAAACGCCTCCTAAGCTATCAAAACATGTCCCTACACCATCCTATCACTAATCTCACACTCCTTTTGTCTCCTAAAAGCATCCTGTGAAAGTGGAGAAAAACGTTTTAATACTTACTCATTAGTGATTATAATTAGCAGGGGCCATATTCTTTAGTCACCAGGGGGTGTTGTTTAGCAGCTCCAGGATCCACCCTCTCTGTCTGTGCTGCTGTGAAACTGAAACTGAAGGCAGGACTAATGATTTGCATTCCGTGAATGATAGAGAGAGGGGAGGGCAATGCCTGCACATCACAGCAAACACACAGGGACAGGGTGGATCCTGGAGCTGCAAAACAGCCCGCCTTGGTGACTAAAGAATATAGTCACTGCTAATTATAATCACTTTATGAGTAAGTATTAAAACGTTGTTATGCACTTTCACAGGATGCTTTTAGGAGACAAAAGGAGTGTGAGATTAGTGATGGGATGGTGCAGGGGCATGTTTTGCTAGCTTAGGAGGCGTTTTGGAGGTGACAGGATCCCTTTAAGCACTTCATAAATTACATGTTTAGTGATATAATAGAAAACAAATTTACATGTATAAATAGGGGTTAACATTTTTGGTTCTTTTAATCTTGTTTAATCAAACTTGAGGATATGATCACCTTTTTTCTTTTGGTTTGTTCAATGCATTCAGGTTGAAAATGCTGAGCGTTTTGTTCTGATGATTAACATATATTTATCCTGGCACTTACAGGATTTATGTTTTGTGTTTCCTTTTTGTTGCATATAAATGTTTTATTCAATAAGTTGTAATAACTCATACAACCATAAAATAAAAAATATATTAATTTGACAGGTCACAAGTTGAATCTCTGCACAAATATAACCAAGAACACAAGTAACACACAGGCATTTTTTCACAATTTTCAAACTAACATTTATTTCACAATTGCGCATCAAAATTTTGAATTAGATTTTCCCGAACAAAATATAAAAAAACATAGTCTTGTGACATATAAAATGAAAGCGGTTACCGTTCTGAGTAAAATGATGCCTCTCCCATTTCATTATCTTATTTCTAGCCCGAGATAAAAAAAAATGTAAAGCCATGCCAGGCCAAAATGTGCACTTTTATAAAACTTTAAATATCTGTAAAAAATTTACTGATTAAGAAAAAAATTCAAAACTTTTAATTTGTAATTAACTAAAGTAGTACTTCAAATAGAAAAAAAAAAAAATCTAAAGACGTCAGGTAAAAAAAAATATTGCTATTTAGATCACTTGATATGGAATGACCCATTGACGCTATTAATAGTAAAATATTTTAAAATATGATCCCATCGCGCTCCCAACTTGAAATTTGGTGGAGATGTGGCTAAGAGCACAGCAGACATATGGGCAGTTTTTGAAATATTTAAATTATGCCGATTTTTCGGAAATGCGTTTTAAAATTTTGCGTTTGCTTTTGCATGGGTAAAATATTAACAAAGATACTCTGGTGACATATCTGGTGAAAGCCTGGACAGTTCTGAGTAGATTGGTGTTTATTTTGTTTCTCTATCTTCTTTCTAGCTCGAGAGATGATAGAAAATGTAAAGTCACACCAGGCCAAAATTCACACTTTTTTAAAACTTTAAAAAGCTGTAAAAAATTAACTGATAAAGAAAAAAATGTAAAACTTTTTTTTTGTAATTACCGGTAACTAAAGTTGTACTTCATAATAGAAAAAAAAAAAAAATCTGAAGACGTCAGGGAAAAAAAATATTCATTTTTGGATCACTTGTCATGGAATGACCCAGGAATAAGGTAAAAAATATTTATCACATACGGGAAATACCAAAATGTACAATAAAAGATCAGAAAAGGCAGGATTCTCATTTTAACCCCTTCATGACCTATGACATATTGGTACATCATAGGTTGCCTCCCTTCCTTTGATTCAAGATCACTTGATGAGCCACGGCTTTCTAGGGTGTGCAGACTGGCAACGAGGGCAGGGGTGAGGACTGGGTGGAAGATAATTCAGGGGGAATAATAAGGTCCAAAACCAATATGGAGTCAAGGCCGTCCAGATGACATGCACAGCTCAGAGTAGAAGGTGGTGGTCATACTGTGCCAGCTGCATAACTAAAGAGGGAATAGTGTGCAAAAGCAAAGCGGCAGGCCCCTAGCCAGTACCTCAGCTGCTACTGCGCATCGCGCCCATGAACTAAGGGCACAAAACCAGCCTAAAGAAGCTCCCTGGCATGGCATTTCTTCAGGCAATATGCTGATGACAAGACACTGGTCATTGTCACTCTATGCCGTCAGAGCTTGAAGCGTGGATTAAATGTTAACATGAGCACCACCTGCATGATGAGGCATCTCAACGCACAGCACAAGTTACATTGGAGTACACACCTGTATAACCAGGGAAGATCTGGGCCTCTTCATGCTCCCTCTTCTTCTACGGTCGTGACCGCTTTCTCACACTTCCAAGCAACAGGGCCACCTTGCTCCCCACGAAGAGAGGGTGTGACAGCACCACCAGCAGCAGTGTCACCAGACAACTCCACACTGTTCCACGGAAGCATTCATCTCTCCATCCTCCAAACAATGAAAAGAAAGAGGCAGTACCCTGCTACCCATCCACGAGCCTTGGTCTTGAAAGGCAGCATTTTCAAGTTCCGTGCCTTTGAAATGCTGTCATTCTGGCTGATGGAGACGAATACATTTATAAACGTATGATGGTGGCTGTCCCACAATATGTAGTACATTGCTGCCACTACTTTTCTAGACCGGCCATCCCTGCCCTGTCCCAAAATCAGGTATGCACTGCATCGGTGGCAAGGTCCACATAATCACCAATACATGGACCAATAAACATGGACAAGTACTAACTGCCCACTGTGTAAATATAATAGTTACTGCGCTTGAGGCAGAAAGTGTTTTGGAGAAAGTCTTACCAACAAGGATTACTGCATGTTTCTCTACCCATGTTGCCTCCTCCTTCTCCACTTCCTCCATGGCCTCCACATCCAGTTAGCGTAACACTTGCAAGGCCAACTTCAGCACAGCTATGGGGAAATGACAGCAGGCCATTCTGAAAAATCCCAGACTGATGACTAGTGGTGTGTCTTATCAGAGAAATTTGTTTTTTTCTCCTCTAGTACTGATCATTAGTCTTCAAAATTCTCAATTCAGTTAAAATTTGTATTCAGTGAAGACTTTCCCATTAATGAGATAGAAGATGGCAGCTGTTGGTTATGAGATTCTATGTAGATAGAAGAGGAAGGAGGTGCTAGTGTCAGAATTCAGAATTACCTGTAAATTTTAGAATGTAGAGAATGAAGTTATATTACAAAGTTGTGTATTTTTCACTTGTACTGTTGATTAATTACGGTAAATGAAAATTAAAATGATAGTTAAAGGGAACCTGTCATGTCCTTTTTTATTATTAAACCACCATCAATGTTATTTAGATTATGTTGTGTTCATTAGTAACCTTTTTTTAAAATTGTTGTATTTAACTTCTTAACGACAGCCGTACGTCTACAGACGTCGGAAAAAAAGGGTACTAAAGCCTAGCCATACGTCTGTAGACGTACCCCAGGAAAAAGCCCTGTAGCGCCGCCCCTTGAGCTAATACCTCTAGGGTGTCAGCGTACCGATTGTAGCTGACACCCCAGAGATTAGTAATTAGCTGTTTTTGTACTCGCACCTGTAATGTGATGACCGGTAAACACCGTTTACCGATCATCACATTACAAAAGTGAAAGTGCTTTGTAAAAAATGATTTCACTTTGATCCGACATGAAAACACATGTCGGATCAAAGTGATCCATTAACCCCCAAGGCCCCAAAGACCCCCTGGGCCTGAGATCGAGCCCCCCCGGGCCCCCCACACCTCCATCTTCCCCGGTCCATTCAAAAATGGCGGCGGTGCACTGCCTCCCCTGCATCTCCATGCAGCCTGACATGTCACACATGTCAGGCTGCATGGGAATGTCCTCCCCCGGTGCTCCCCAGTCCCCTCCAGGGATCCCCAGCCATAGCCTCCGGGATCCCCCAGCATCCGGGATCCCCCAGCCTCCGGACACCCCCTGCCCCCTCCCCCGATGCCCTGTGTCCGGTGCCTTTTCCCCAGAGGCCCCGCCGCCTCTAAACTGTTTGTAGGGCCCCCCCCCCCCCCCGTGCCCCAGTAAATCCCCCCTCACCACTCTTACCTACCAACGATCCTGATTCCGGTCCCGGGTCCTCCGGTCCTGGGGGCTTCTCCTGCCGGCGGCTCCTGCTGCTGTCTTCTGCGGCGCGCGCCTCCTCTGTGCGCGCACCCTGGTGTGCGCGCACGCGCGCGCCGCTGTTAACCCCTGCTGTGCGGCCCAGGGAATGACAGGTCATGAACTCAGTGAGTTCATGAGCTATCAGAATCTTCGGGTCACAAGGGGTTAACTGTGCTGTTCATGGTGGTCTCCACATCAGATCACCATCAGTGGTGATTCCAGGATCCCAGGATCCCTATGGCATCCCAGGATCCTGATAGATCACCACTGATGGTGATCTGATGTGGAGACCACCATGAACAGCACAGTTAACCCCTTGTTAACTGTGCTCTTCATGGTGATCTCCACATCAGATCACCATCAGTGGTGATCCCAGGATCCCTGTGGGATCCCAGGATCCTGATAGATCACCACTGATGGTAATCTGATGTGGAGACCGCCATGAAGAGCACAGTTAACCCCTTGTGACCCGAGGATTCTGATAGGTCAAGAACTCACTGAGTTCATGACCTGTCATCCTCCTGACAATGAACCTGCTTTTAAAGCATATGGGGGATGCCCCATATGCTATAAAACTGAGAATCGTCGCGGGACCTCCCACTGGACTAAGTCGGACCTTCCCACTGGACTACGTCGGACGTCAAAGAATAATAAAGATGGAGTCCAAGTAGTGTTTGTGTTTTTTTTCTAATAAAAATATTTTTCTCTGTCTTGTGTCTTCTTTACAAATTACTAGAGATTCCTAATGGTCCGGTCTAATATTGGCCAGACGTTATGAATCTCGGGCTTAGTACCAGCTGAGAAAAAGCTGGCATTAACCCCTTATTACCCAGTCTGCCGCTACACGGCAGCTGGAAGAGCTGGATACAGCGCCAGAAAATGGCGCTTCTATGAATGCACCATTTTCTGGGGCGGCTGCGGGCTGCAATTCGCAGCGGGGGGGGGCCCAGAAAGCTTGGGCCTCCCTACGCTGAGGATTCCAGCCCCCAGCTGCGTAGTTGTACCTGGCTGGCCCAAAAATAAGGCGAAGCCCACGCCATTTTTTTTAAAAATTATTTCATGAAATAATAAAAAAAAAAAAAAAAAAAGGGACTTCCCTATATTTTTGGTTTCCAGCCAGGTAAAACTAGGCAGAAGGGGGTTGGTGGCAGCCCGTAGCTGCCTGCTGTACCTGGCTGGACCAAAAATATGGCGAAGCCCCACGTCGTTTTTTTTTAAAAATTTAATAAAGAAATACTAAAAAAAAATGCAGGGGAGGAGACAACCAGGACACAGTGTCTCCGTATCTTGTGCACATGCTCTAAAAGTGAGAAATTGTGTGAAAAAAAGAAAATGTTCAATATGACATTATCAAATTCTGTGAAGTAGCTGTAGGTTCCAAATGCTCACTATACCCCTAGATATAATCCTTGAGGTGTCTAGTTTCCAAAATGGGGTGACTTGTGCGGGAGCTCCAATGTTTAGGCACATAGGGGCTCCCCATATGCGACATGTTGTCCGCTAACTATTGGAGCTAATTTTCCATTCAAATTGTTAGCAGACACCATGTCGCATATGGAGAGCCCCTGTGTGCCTAAACATTGGAGCTCCCCCACAAGTGACCACATTTTGGAAACTAGACCCCCCAAGGAACATATCTTGATGCATAGTGAGCACTTTCAACCCCCAAGTGCTTCACAAATTAGTCTGTAAAAAGGAAAAAAAGAAAATTGTGAAAAAAAGTACTTTTTCATTTTTACGGATCAGTTTGTGAAGCACCTGGGGGTTCAAAGTGCTCACTATGCATCTAAATAAGTTCCTTGGGGTGTCTAGTTTCCAAAATGGGGTCACTTGTGGGGGAGCTCCAATGTTTGGGCACATAGGGGCTCTCCATACGTGACATGGTGTCCGCTAACAATTGGAATTGTAAGTGGATACCATGTCGTGTATGGCGAGACCCTGTATGCCTAAACATTGGAGTTCCCCCACAAGTGACCCCATTTTGGAAACTAGACCCCCCAAGGAACTTATCTAAATGCATAGAGAGCACTTTGAACCCCCAGGTGCTTCACAAATTGATCCATAAAAATAAAAAAGTACTTTCTTTTCCACAAAAATTTTCTTTTTTCATTTTTACGGATTCATTTGTGAAGCACCTGGGGATTCAAAGTGCTCACCACAAATCTAGATAAGTTCCTTGGGAGGTCTCGTTTCCAAAATGGGGTCACTTGTGGGGGAGCTACAATGTTTAGGCACACAGGGGCTCTTCATACGTGACATGGTGTCCGCTAACAATTGGAGCTAATTTTCCATTCAAATTGTTAGCGGACTTTGAACCCTCTGGAGCTTTACAAATTGATCCGTAAAAATGAAAAAGTACTTTCTTTTCACAAAAATTTTCTTTTGTCCTCAATTTTTTCATTTTCACATGAGCAACAGGATAAAACGCATCCTAAAATTTGTTGGTCAATTTCTCCTGAGTACACCGATACCTCATATGTGGTAATAAACCACTGTTTGGGCGCACGGTAGGGCTCAGAAGAGAAGGAGCGCCATTTCACTTTTTGAATGGTAAATTAGCTCCAAAAGTCAAATTGCGCTTCTTCCCTTCTGAGCCCTGCCGTGCGCCCAAACAGTGGTTTATGACCACATATGAGGTATCGGTGTACTCAGGAGAAATTGGCCAACAAATTTTAGGATGCATTCTATCCTGTTGCCTATGTGAAAATGAAAAAATTGAGGCTAAAAGAACAACATTTTTGTTGGAAAAATTAAAATGGCCATTTTTTGTTTCCACGTTGCTTTAGTTCCTGTGAAGCACCTGAAGGGTTAATCATTTTCTTGAATGTAGTTTTGAGTAGCTTGAGGGGTGTAGTTTTCGGAATGGTGTCACTTTTGGGTGTTTTCTGTCATGTACACCCCTCAAAGAGACTTCAAATGTGATGTGGTCACTAAAAAAAAAGGTTACCGTATATACTCGCGTATAAGCCGAGTTTTTCAGCCCAAAAATTGGGCTGAAAAGTACCCCCCTCAGCTTAAACGCGAGTCAGTGACGGTATACAGCAGCCCCAGCAGCCTCAGTAATCCAGGGCCCCCCCAGCCTTGCTCCGGTCACCTGTAAAGTAAAATATACTTATCACTGTCCCTCTGCCGTCCGCGCCCGCTGCTGCCGACATCCCCGATCCTCCATTTTCATGCGTCCTCTTCCGGTTTCCTGTGTTCATCGCAGGCAATAACGTCATTGTCGGCGCCGAACACAGGAAGTCGGAAGAAGACGCATGAAGATGGAGGATCGGGGATGTCGGCAGCGGCGGGCGCGGATGGCAGCGGAACAGTGATAAGTATATTTTGCTTTACAGGTGACCGGAGCAAGGCTGGGGGGGCCCTGGATTACTGGGGCTGCTGTATACTACCGCTGGGGCTGCTATATACTACCACTGGGGCTGCTGGGGCTGCTATACACAACCACTGGGGCTGCTGGGGCTGCTATACACTACCACTGGGGCTGCTGGGGATGCTATATACTACCAATGGGGCTGCTATATACTACCACTGGGGCTGCTGTATACTACCACTGGGGCTGCTGGGGATGCTATATACTACCACTGGGGCTGCTGGGGCTGCTGGGGCTGCTATATACTACCACTGGGGCTGCTGGGGCTGCTATATACTACCACTGGGGCTGCTGGGGCTGCTATATACTACCACTGGGGCTGCTGGGGCTGCTATATACTACCACTGGGGCTGCTGGGGCTGCTATATACTACCACTGGGGCTGCTGGGGCTGCTATATACTACCACTGGGGCTGCTATATACTACCACTGGGGCTGCTGGGGCTGCTATATACTACCACTGGGGCTGCTGGGGATGCTATATACTACCACTGGGGCTGCTATATACTACCACTGGGGCTGCTGTATACTACCACTGGGGCTGCTGGGGATGCTATATACTACCACTGGGGCTGCTGTATACTACCACTGGGGTTGCTGTATACTACCACTGGGGAGGCCTGTATACCACTGGGGGGGGCCTGTATACCACACTGCTGGGGGCTGTATACCTGTGCTGGGGTCCACCCTCGGCTTATACACGAGTCAATAGGTTTTTCCAGATTTTTGGGGCAAAAGTAGGGGGGTCGGCTTATACACGGGTCGGCTTATACACGAGTATATACGGTATGTAAATTTTGCTGGAAAAATGAAATGAACTTTGAACCCTTATAACGTCCTAACCCAAAAAAATTTTTTTGCCAAAATTGTGCTGATGTAAAGTAGACATGTGGGAAATGTTATTTATTAACTATTTTGTGTCACATAACGCTCTGGTTCAATAGAATAAAAATTACAAATTTGAAAATTGTCAAATTTTCAAAATTTTTGCCAATTATTTTATATTTTCACAAATAAACACAAAAATTATCGACCAAAATTTAATACTAACATGAAGCCCAATATGTCACGAAAAAACAATCTCAGAATCGCTAGGATCCATTGAAGCGTTCCGGAGATATAACCTCATAAAGGGAGAGTGGTCAGAATTACAAAAAACGGTCTGGTCATTAAGGTGGAAATTGGCTCCGTCACTAAGGGGTTAACCCAAAAAATAGTTTACCCGTATATACTCGTGTATAAGCTGACCCGTGTATAAGCCGACCCCCCTACTTTTGCCCCCAAAACCTGGGAAAACCTATTGACTCGTGTATAAGCCGAGGGTGGACCCCAGCACAGGTATACAGCCCCCAGCAGTGTGGTATACAGGCCCCCTCAATGGTATACAGTGGTAGTATAAAGCAGCCTCTCCAGTGGTAGTATACAGCAGCCTCCCCAGTGGTATATACAGCAGCCTCCTAGTGATATATACAGCAGCCTCCTAGTGGTATATACAGCAGCCTCCCAGTGGTATATACAGCAGCCTCCTAGTGGTATATACAGCAGCCTCCCAGTGGTATATACAGCAGCCTCCCAGTGGTATATACAGCAGCCCCAGCCCCATCCACACACATCCACACACATACATTCACACACATATACACATACATACACATACATACACACATACATACATACACACACATACACACATATGCACCGCTTCTTACCTTGTCCGGTGCTGTCCCCGCTGTCATGCCCCGCTCCTCTGGCCGTCTGGTGATGTCCTCGCTCCTCTCCTGGTCTGCAGTGCGGTGTCCCGGTCCAGTTCCATGCTGCTCAGTGCGGTGCCCGTCGACTTCCTGCTTCCTCCTGTAATCTCCGACGTCATCAAGCCGCGGTGCCTTGATGATGTTGGGCCAATCAGAGGCCCCAACGTCATCTGGCCGCGTCTGGGCGGTGATTGACGGCAAGGGTCCTGCGCTCTCATTTGTGCAGGGCCTGACCTGGGCGGAGATTACAGGAAGAAGCAGGAAGTCGACGATCACCGCACCGAGCAGCATGGAACTGGACCGGGACACCGCACCGCAGACCAGGAGAGGAGCGAGGACACCACCGGACAAGGTAGTATAAATTGCGCAGCGCCCCCCACCAGGCCGCCCCCCCCCGTCTTATTTTCAGCCCCTGCCGTATTGACCCGTGTATAAGCCGAGGGGGGGACTTTTCAGACCAATTTTTGGGCTGAAAAACTCGGCTTATACACGAGTATATACGGTAGATACTTACATGTTTTATTAGCTAGCTGGGCAAACAGTCAAGCAGTCATCCGGCTTGTTAATAGCTCTGTATAAAGAACCTGTGAGATGTCTTGATCATGTAACCATAATGGGAAGAGCTAAGCCAGCAAAATCATTAAAGGTCTATATAGTCTTAGCTCCACCATAGTCACATGGTTGTGACATCACAAAGGTCCTTTCAGTATTTTCTGAATTTCAGGTTGGCTACAAGTTTAGTTACCTGAACTGTTAAATATTAACCAGCCAGATGACTGCTTGACTGTTTGCCCAGCTGGCCAATGAAAATATGTAAGTATCTAAAATGCTTTTTTGGGAAGAATACAACAATTTTTGTAAAAAAAAAGGTTAGTATTGAACTATACATGAAATATATAACATTAGGGGTGGTTTACTAACAAAAAAGGACATGACAGGTTTTTGCCATGTAATCTGAGGACTTTATGCTGTGGTTAAAACACAAATCTCAATGCTTATCAAGCTCCATGGTGTTGTGTACTTGCAATGTTTGTTGTAGCACCAAGAGATTGTAATTGTTCAGACTACATGAGCTACTGCAGCGTGTGAGCTCTAGCCAGCATGCCCACTCTTCTATTAAGATGCATATTGCCATTTTACATTGAAAGCCGTGTGTGTGTGTGTGTGTGTGTGTGTGTGTGTGTGTGTGTGTGTGTGAGTAGGGGCAGTTTTCTCAGCTCTGCTACATTGGTTCATTTAAAAACTCTGATTGTGTCAGAATTTCTGCACCCAGTAAATTAAGTGATGCATTGTTGGATTCAGGGTCTCTCTGCCTACATCATGCAGCTAACAGATGAGGTAGCAGAAAATCTGCTGACAGATTCCCTTTAAGAAGTGTGCACCTTTTAATAAATTTAGCATATCTTAAAGGGGTTGTCCACTATTAGGACAACCCCTTCTGAATCAACTTGTTTCCCCCTGTTAAAATAATAAACCCTGTACTCACCTTGCATACTGCCGCTGTTCCAGCATTGTCAATAACTGTGGCCCGGGGCTCACGTGACATTGTGATATCATGTAAGCCAAATCACTACCAACTACCTTCTCCCCGCCTTCGGATCCAGTGAGCTATTGAGTCGGTCGACAGGGTAGGGAGTACTCTGTTACCGGGACAGGTTGATACTTCATTGGGGATCACGACTGGTCGGGCCCCGGTCCCAAGCCCAGGACACTCACTGGCTGAGGGGAAAACTATTTGGTATGGGGGATTATTATACGTGACGCCACCTGTGGTACCTGGTAATGTAGTTACCAGCGGTGCAGTCGGCCACTGAGGTGATAGTGATGCAGCTTTGGGTAGTACAGCTCCCCACAGGCGGAGCTTTACCTCAGGGCAGTGGGGTGGATGAGGGGAGTAGTAGTACTTGAGTCTGTGTAAGTCCTCCAGGCGGCGGCGGTGAATCAGGCACACACACACACTCTGTTTCAGTACCTTTTTTACTGATGACTGGATCAACAGCAGCTTCGGACTCCGGTGTCCGGGTGGGCTAAAGGGCAATTATTCCTGTTCCCCTCTTTCTAGAATTTTCTGACTTGGTCCCAACAACCAGCTCTTCCTCCTTCTTGACTCCTCAACTGTCTCTCCTTGAGTTCCTCTGTCTGACTGACTTCTCTTAACTGACTGCCTTGACTGAACTCACTCCTCCCTCAGACCTGGATCTTTATAGGGGATCTTGCTTAAGGCAGCAACTAGAGCTTCCCCTTCAGGCCTGGGGTGGAAGGTGTTGTATGCTGTGTGTGCCAAGGTGTACATCCTTCCCTGGACCGGTGGGTCCTGTGGCAATCCCTGCAGGGGTGCTACATTCCCCCCTAGTTAACTTCAGTCCTCCGGGACTGAAACATTTTTCAATAAACATAACATAGCAATAATATTTACATTAATTTGAACAAAGTTTTAAAATAAAAATTACAAAAACCAGGGAAAAATGGGTAAAACAGGTAACCAGTGCATACAATGCTAGTCCATCCGCTAAAGGCTGCTAAAGAATGTTTTAGCCACCACCAGTCCTGTGGCCATGGTCCGTTTTTAAGGATTTGCAAAAAGTTTTTTTTTTAAAAAGTCCAAACAGGCAAAGTCTCTGTAGGCTTAAAAGTTCAAAATACACAACAAACACTTACTAAGAATGCCTTGGCGTAGGAGTCCTAGGTACTGCAGGGGCCTCTACCGGTCATAAGCACTGTAGGCCTCCTGGCCCTGGAGTCACCTATTGGCCAAGATTTTGCTCTCCCTAGACAGCTCCTTTTACTCCACTCACCCCTCTTTCTGATGTTGTGTACCTGGTGTCACCTGTTTTGGCCAACTATTCACCCTTTTGTATACTAACATTAACTACATAGCTACATTTTGAACATACTTACATTTTGAATGTATTTACATTTCCCACATTTTACAGCTTACTCTCTGTATCTGAGTGGTGGGTGACCCAAGTTGATACATGTCGATCTACGTAATTCTGATGTGTGACTAGTGTGAGTGGGTCTATGTGTCACAGGTAAACTGGGTAACAGTCTGCGACTACTTGATCTCACAGTAGGAATAGCAGGTGCACCGATTGCAGGATTCTCTAATGGCCCCTTTACACGCAGCTACAGGTGACAGGTTTTCCACAGGTAACTTACTGGTTGCAGTGAAATCATGGAGACATAGTTCTATCTTGGTGCTGTGTACAAATGGAACTATGTCTCCATGATTTCACTGCAACCAGTAAGTTACCTGTGGAAAACCTGTCACCTGTAGCTGCGTGTAAAGGGGCCATAAGTCTGCTATAACGCGTGATTATTCTGTTCTTGATTCTTCAACTGGTTGTGGGAATGTCAATATAAGTATTAAGTATGTACTCTCTATTTGAGGCCAATCTGCAGGAAGGTCTCCTAAAATTGTCTTGACTGTCTTTTTCTCTTTTTTCTCTTCTTGACAAGGAATTATCTCTCTAGGTTGAAATTTTGAGGACATTTCTTTAAATAATCTCTGGACAATGTTGCTGTTGTTCTACCTTTGTCTTTACTAATCAAACAGGTTTTATGGTTATCGAAGGTTGATGGTAGTACAGTGTAGGGTTCTGCTTCCCATTGATCATCCAATTTGTGCAGTCTTCTTTTTCTCTTCAAAACCAATTCACCTGGTATTAAGGGTGTTCCTTGTTAAAGTCTGCTTCTTGCTTTTCTCTTGATTTTGCAGGACTTCTCTCTACACATTCCTGTATTTTCTTATACTGCTCTTTTCTTCTGGTATCCCAATCTGCATCTGAGGTGTTTTCTTCAGGAACTACAATGCCCATTTCAAAGGCTACTGCCAATTTTCCTGGTCTTGCTCTCATGACGTATGCAGGGGTACAATTTGTTGAGCTCACTGGAATGTTGTTGTAAATGTCAACAAGATCTGGTAACTTCTCTGGCCATCTGTTTCGTTATTCTGGTGGCAAAGTTATTAACAATTCTATCACTATGTGATTCATTTTCTCGCACATTCCATTGGTTTTAGGATGGTAAGGCGTAGTACGAATCTTCTTGCATCCGCACAAGTTATAGAACTCTTGAAACAGTTCGGCTTCAAAGGTAGGACTTTGATCTGTCAATACCTGTTCTGGATACCCGAATCGTCTGCAGAAAGAAGCTTGAAAGGTTCTTGCTGCTGTCTGAGCTGTTAAGTCTTTCACAGGAGCTACCATTAGGAATCTGGAATAGTGGTCCACCATGGTAAGAGCATAGGTATAGCCTGATCTGCTGGGTGTGAGCTTGACATGATCTAAGACTACTAATTCCAATGGCTGTTTAGTGATGATAGGCTGTAGTGGTGCCTTCTGGCTGTTACGGTCTTTTCTTCTCAATGAGCATGGTCTACAATTTATACACCATTTTTCTATGGTAAATCTCATGCTAATCCAATACAATCTTTCATGTAACAGGATTTCCAGCTTTTTCCATCCAGTGTCCTGCTCCATTATGGTATGCTTCTAACACCTTTGGACGTCTCTTTTTGGAACCACAATTTGCCATACCATTTTGTGTGTTCTGGGGTTGATATACCATCTGCACAATTTATCTTGATAGATGAATAACTTGCTTCTTTCCTTCTACAAATGTTGGGCCTCAGGTTGAGCATTCTCATTAAGACGGGAATCCGGTTCAGTTACCAGCCTCTTCACTAGTCTCACTGCGGGATCACGATTTTGTGTCTCCTTCCATCCATAATGAGGCAACGGGTTCAATGCTACATTCTGACGGTTTTGATAGATATGGGTTTTTGTCATTTCCCATTTTCTGTTTTTATAAAACCTGGGAGGTCCTTGCAGATGTACTTGAGGGTTTCTAGAGAGAGCATCAGCATTGGCATTTTTACGGCCTGTCCGGTACTTAATGGTAAAGTCATAATTTGATAGCCAAGCCATCCAGCGTTGCTCTAACGCACCGAGCTACGCGGTATCCAGGTGTGTTAATGGATTATTGTCTGTGTAGACGGTAAATTTTGAAGCTGCCAGGTAATGCTTAAACCACTCTGTTATAGCCTAAACACAGGCCAAGAACTCCAACTTAAAGCAACTGTAGTTTTCCGGGTTCCTCTCTGTGGGTCGAAGTTTTCTGCCGGCATAGGCAATTAATCTTTCTTCACCACCTTGTACTTGGGATAGTACTGCTCCCAAGCCTACATTACTTGCGTCAGTGTAGAAGACAAATGGTAAGTTATAGTCAGGATAAGCCAGTGTTTCCTCACCGGTCAAAGTCTGCTTCATCTACTGGAAAGTGTCTTCTTGCTCCTTTCCCCATTCAAATGGTGGTTCAGAGGACCTCCTATTCTTAGTTTGGCCTACCAGAAGATCTTGCAAGGGCGCTGCCATCTTTGTGTAGCCCTTTATGAATCTTCTGTAGTATGCCACCAAAACTAGGAATTGACGTACCTCTCTGACGGTGGTTGTCCTCTGCCAGTCCTGGATAGCTGTCACTTTTTCCAGATCTGGTGCTACTCCATCTGTGCTGACCACATACCCGAGGTATAGGACTTTTGGTTTCAGCAGGTGACATTTAGATGGTTTAAGTTTCATCCCGTACTATGCTAGGGCTACAAATACCTCTGCCAGATGTTCCAGCTGATCCTCATCATCTTTTATTCCAAGACCTATATCGTCCAGGCATAAGAGCACTGTCTCGAAGTTCCTGTGTCCCAGACAACATTCCATGAGTCTTTGAAACGTTCCCGGTGCATTGCATAACCCGAATGGCATGCTATTGAATTCACATAGGCCCATTGGTGTACAAATGCTGTCTTCTCCCGGTCTTCTTCTGCAACGGAGAGCTGCCAATACCCACTAGTGAGAGTCTTTAAGCAGTCTTTAATGCAGCAAGAGACTCTTCTATACGGGATAATGGGTAAGCATCTTTGTGAGTGATTTTATTGATTTCCCTGTAATCCACACAATTCCTCATAGTGCCATCTTTCTTTCTGACTAGGACTAAGTGGGCTGCCCAGGGACTACAACTATCTCTTATAACCCCTGCCTCCTTCATGTCCTGCAGCATTTCTTTAGCACACTGGTAGTGATTTAGTGGAACGGGTCTGTATCTCACTTTAATTGGGGGATGATCTTTTGTGGGTATATGATGGTGGACCCCTTTAATTCTCCCAAAATCTAATGGATGCTTACTGAATACATGTTCAAACTCTTGTGCTACCCGTTAGACTCCATGCTTCTAGTAAGAAGGGGTGGTATCAGTTCCTACATGCAACTGCTGACACCAGTCCTCCAGCTGTCAATTAAAGTTGTTGTTCTCCGCCTAATTTGACAGGGGCAAGGGCTATACTGCCTGTATATGACTGTCACAGATGTGGCACCCCAGGGGTTAAGTGCCACAGAAACATCACCAAGGGTTAACTCCCCACACAACACCTGACACTGCACTAGCACCTCTAGGCCAGAAGGGGGAGCTCAAGCAGCTCCCTTATATATTCTGGGTCAAGAGGAAGTAGTTAGTTCAGTTCCTGGGAGAACTGAGGAAGAGAGACTGTAGTGTAAAGAGACTGCCTCAGGCTTCTCTACAGTCAGCTCCTCAATTCCAGGCCTAGCCAGGGTCTGAGGGAAGGAGTGCAAGAAACAGAGGAACACATCTGGGAGACTGAATGACTTCACAATTCGCCCCGGAGGAGCGCACAGACCGGATACCGGATCCGAAACTGTGACTGACACACGCAGCACAGTAAACACCGGGATAGTGGAGGTTGTAGATCTACACTGTACCTCAGCAAAGCAACACGGCGGGGTCGGAAGCACACGGAAAGACTCAAGTTGCCTAGAAAAGGGGGTACTGGTGAGGAGAGACAGTTTCAGCAGCTCAGCTAAAGCACACACACAGCGCAGCAGTGGGAAGATGAGGACCCGGTCAGGGTGGGAGCAACCCGGCCCCGGTACAGACTCCGTGGACAATACTCTGCTACCAACATCTGCAGTAAAGTCTTGAAAAACTTCAAAACGGTGAGTGTGTGTGATCCTTGTAATCAAGCCCTACTTTCCCTCACAAACAGCCACCGCCTCCACTATTATCCCTATCCTGCAACAGCTATAGCATCCATAATAGACTTTAACTATCACTGCCCCGGGGAACCAGGCTCTACCTATAGAGAGTCGTTACATCTCCAGCTGCCAAACATTATCCCGGAGGTTCTGCAGCAGCAGTGGTCACCCTGACCACAGCCCGTGGTTGGTGTCACGACAAACTCCCCTGTAAATATTCCCCCCATTACTTGCAGAACCTGGGACCCGGTCCAGACCAAGACTGCCGTGATATCCCCAGCAGTACCCCGGTCTGGTACCAAGTACCCAATCCCAGTGGGCTCCACACAGACAGTGTACAGCTTTGCTACAGTAGCATACCTGGGTAGTTTTACTTCTTCTTCCTCACAGTTTAATACATGGATTGGTACTCTTCCCCTGTGTACATCTACCACCCCTCTGGCTGTCAGTAGTGTAGGTCTGTGTTCTGAATGGTTTAGTGGTTGTCCATTAGCTACAAGAATAACAAAGCTAGAGTCTGGAGGTTTAAGATCGGTATCAGACCAAAATTTTTTATAAAGGATATGTGGGATGGTGGTAACCTCTGACCAGGTGTCCAGAAGGGCTGAAGTGGGGATTCCTTCTAGCGTAATGTTGAGGTACGGATGACCTCCCACGTACTGACTATGCCAGTCATATGGGGCCAAGCGTCTTACTCCTGAGACTTGGCCCCCGGCCTCAGGGATCGCTGGTTTAAAGGACATCCTCTTGCGAAGTGGCCTGGTTTGTTACAGCGAAGACAGACAGGTTGTCCTGAAGAATCCGTGTAGTCGATGGCTCTGCGTCGGAATGGTGAATTGGTCCCCTGAATGGGTGACTTGTTGGTCCCCTGAACGGGCGACTTGTTGGTCCCCTCCACGGGCGACATGGGCTTCTTCTTCATTCACAGGACATCCGCAGGGCAATCAGCTAGCTGAATCTTGCTTGGTGGCTGTGACCTTGGCCGGTCTTGCAAGAGTGTCAGCACATAGTCCAAGTTTTTGGCTAGCTACAGCACCTGGTTATGTAGGTCATCATCAGAGTTTAGTGCTCCAGCTTGCCTTACAATCTTTGCAGGGTCTTTAGAATTTAGGCTCAAAGTCTGTTGGAGAGGTATCAACTTGCCAAGATGAAGTTGCAAGTTCTGCAGACAATGGATCTTGTAATACAGTGATAGCACAGTCTTTTAAAGTATTAAAGTCTACATCTAAGACCCACATATGTACCTGTTGGCGGTGAAAGGCTGACCTCAATCCAGCCATAAACTGTTCTGCAAGCATTTTATCTTCATCTTCTACACTTGCCGGGTCTACCTGTTTTAAAGACCGGAGTGCCCCCTGTAAACACAGGGCATAGTCTCTGATTGTATCTTGTGGTCTGTGTTTACATTGGTAGAATAACATCCTAAGCTCAGCCTGTGTGCGTTTTTCAAAAGCAGCTTTGAGCTTGTGTCGAGACCACTGGGACGGGGTACTCGGTACCGGATCGGGTCGCTGCTGGGGATGTCACGGAAGTCCTGGTCCGAACCGTGTCCCGGGCCCACACAAGTAAAAGGGGAATATGTACAAGGGATAAATGTTTGTCGTGACGCCACCCACGGTATGTGGTCAATGTTGGGACCACCGCTGCTGCAGAACCTCTGGGAATGATGTTAGGCAGCTGTAGATGGAATACCTCTCCGCGGGTAGAGCTGGGTTCTCCGGGGCAGTGATGGTTAAAGTGTATGATCGTTGGTTGTAATAGGTGCAGTTCACTTACTTTCCTGATGCTGCAGCCTTCTTCCCAGCCAGTGTCCAGAGCTGACAGGCTGCGGCTCTCCAGGTGGGAACTTTCTGCTGTCCTGCTGAAATAAGTTAGTCACAGGAAAGGGGGTAATGGTATCATAAAGTTCTGGTTGCAGATAATCATACAGGGAGTCAGAAGCAGGGTTCACCGGGTTTATTGTGCAGTTCTTTCAGTACAACAGTTCCAGTTCCAGTTCAATTCTTACACGGGTTACAGACTTTCCCTCCGGGTTCCTTTCTACTCCCTGCAGCAGGTTGTTACTCTGTGACCCTCACTCTCTCTATTGTCCTCTCCAGGCTTTGTTCTCTGTCTCCGTGTGTGTCTCTGACAGTGTAGCAGTAGCTCGGATCCCTGTGGGTCCTCGTGGTCTCCACTGAGCTGCCTGTCCTTTGGGTGGGAACTCCAACCTAGAATCGGAGCTCCCTGTCGGTGAATCTGGGGAAACTGGGTAAATCTTCGGTCCCCTTCAGAGCCGACACTCTGCATTCAGCCTAGCCTCCAATAGTCTCTCCCGCAAGGCACTATCAGGCTCCCTCCTGACCGTGTGACTCTGGTTTCAATATGGAAGGCTACTCCGCGGGAGGTGGTCAGTGCTGCCGTATTCCTAGGACCCAGTACTGCTGGTCCTCTCTGTCCTCACACTCCTGGGTGCTGGCTATGGCTGTGCTTTCTCTCCGTGGTTTCACTGGCACTTCGATTCTGCATCCCATCAACCCCACTCCCCAGAACGTGTGTTTCCTTCTTTCTGCTCGGCACCCTCTGGCCTATTCTGTTTTTTTCAGCTCGGTCTTGGCTTCCCAGCCTGCTGCTGGTTTGTGTCTTGGCTGCTCGTCTCACCCCGGCCTACTCCTGGTCTGTACTGCTCAGCCTACTCCGGCATACTGACCCTTCCTCCTCTCCTTCCTCTATTTCTACCGTCTGCCACCTGACCTACATGCTGTCCCACCACTGTCCTCTAAACTTTGTGTAAACTGTCTTCCTTCCTACCTGGCTGCAGTTCCCTATGTGGCCTCCTGGTCGCATGGGCGCCACACTTGCTAAACACATTTTCTACTGAGTCTCTGTCAGCATCTTTTAAAGACTCGACCTCTAGCTCCGCTGCGCCTATTAATTGTCCCAGCACAACGGTGGCTGGCTGCTTTCCTGTCAATGCAGACATGTCCAGCACTGCACATATTTTACGTTTGAAGGCTGCTAAGGTACTGGGTTTGCCTTCATAGGTTGGTAACCATTTCGCTCCCTGTATGTACGGCAAGGCTATTGGCATTATCGGGGCCACCGCTCCGGGACCAGCCGGTGCTGCGTTCTGTACATCCCCTCCTGCGGGGACTCGGACTTCACTCATGGTGGTGCCATCCTAATTTACTGCTGCCAGTTTCTGAGGTAAACTTTGAGGTCGTCTCCGGCATCAGCCACTAGGTACGCAGATTAACAAAGTTCAGCTCCTCATTCCTTGGCCAGTACGGAACTAGCCACTGCACTTAGTCAATCCTCGGCAGAGCAAAGGAGTGAAGCCTATTTTCATGCTTTGTGACGCAGCCAATAGGCACACTTTACCTGGTATTACCAGGCTGGTTGGATCCTGTTCTTGACACCATAAATGAGTCGGTCGACAGGGTAGGGGGTACTCGGATACCGGGACAGGTTGCTACTTCAGTGGGGATCACGGCTGGTCGGGTCCCAATCCTGTGCCCTGGACACTCAATGGCTGAGGGGAAAACTATTTGGTATGGGGGATTATTATAATTGACGCCACCTGTGGTACCTGGTAATGTAGTTACCAGCGCTGCAGCCGGCCACTGAGGTGATGGTGATGGAGCTTTGGGTCGTACAGCTCCCCACAGGCGGAGCTTTACCTCAGGGCAGCGGGGTGGATGAGGGGAGTAGAAGTCCTTGGCTCTGTGTAAGTTCTCCAGGCGGCGGCGGTGAATCAGGCACTTTTTTTTACTGATGTTGGGTAGCAGGTATGGTCCAAGAGAGTAACCAGGTGGTCAGTGCAGTTTGGAACATCCACCTTTGAAAGTTATGAAGCCTCCTCTATTTGCGTGTGTGGTGATTTGGGAAAGTTCTACCTCAAGCTGAACCTGCTGCTTTCTCTCTCTCTCAGGATGATACTGCACAACTGACGATGAGTATCTTCCTGTGGGGATCCTTACTCATTTCCTTGGGTCCCTGGTCCTATGTTTGGTCAGGTTTGGGTCTTGGTTTCCTGAGCTTCAGGGGGATATTAAATCCTCCTGTGTGTCCGGGATTTCTTACTATGACTGGATCAACAGCAGCTTCAGACTCCGGCGTCCAAGTGGGCTAAAGAGCAATTATTCCTGTTCCCTCTTTCTAGAATTTACTAACTTTCCACTTGCCTCGGTCCTTTCTAGGGTACTTAAGGGTAAGTGCACATCAGTCGGTTCTGCATCTTTGCAGACCGACCGGGAACGGTGGAGACTGCAGAAACTGAGTTTTCTGCAGTCGCCAGTGTCCCTGGTTTTGTTAGCGATTTGCTAACGTTTTGCGATCGCTTTACTAGCGGTCGCACAGCGTGTTCTTGGCGATTTCCCGGCGGCTTCCTTAGCGATTTCCAGACTGGTCTCTGCTGCACTTGTTCAGCTGGACCCGCTGGAAAAACGTTAAAAAGAAGTCGCTTGCTCTATCTTTGAGAACGGTCGGAAACGGTGAATAATCTAAATTGTCAAGAAGAAAAACGTTGTAATGTACACAGCGTTTCCAAACTCCATTGACTAGCATGTTAATCCTACGGTGGGTAGGATTAACATAAATTACCATAAAACTCAGCGGAACCGCCGACGGAAAACGTGCAAAACCAGCCACAAACGACTGATGTGCACATACCCTAACAGCTCCGGTGTCAGTCTTTTCTGTTTCTGAGCCTGACTTGGTACCAGCAACCAGCTCTTCCTCCTTCTTGACTCCTCAACTGTCTCTCCTTGACTTGCTCTGTTTGACTGACTTCTCTTGACTGACTGCCTTGACTGAACTCACTCCTCCCACAGACCTGGATTTTTATAGGGGATCTTGCTTAAGGCAGCAAGTAGAGTTCCCCATTCAGGCCTGGGGTGGAAGGTGTTGTATGCTGTGTGTGCCAAGTTGTACATTGTTTACTGCAGCGGTGGGTCCTGTGGCAATCCCTGCAGGGGTGCCACACTATCAACAATATGTGAGCGCCACGGCTGTCGCTCCCTTCCTGTTGTTTGTTCCTATGTCCGAAGGTGGGGAGACAAAAATTGTCGGTGATGTTACGTCACAATGTCACATGAGCTCCAAGCCATGGATACCAACAGTGCTAGAACGGTGGCAGTATACAAGGTGAGTACAGTTTTTTTTATAAAAACAAGGGGAGACAAGGCAATTAAGAAGGGGTTGCCCTAGTACTGGACAACCCCTTTACAGGCAATCTGTCACCAGAGCAGTATGATGCAGATGCAGAGACCCTGATTTCAGCTATGGCTGCTTGCTGCAGTATTCAAAAAAGCCCAGTATTATCTGCTGCAGATCTACCAGTTCTCTGAATGCTGAGCACTGTATAACCCGCCCACACCGATGATTAGCATCTTTCTGCTTTTGCACGCTACACAGAGAGATTTGCCAAACAGTGGTGTTTGTGGGATTACAAAGAGCTCATGAATATGGAGGTTTACTGGTCCAGCAGTGATTGTTTTTCAACTACAGCAAGCAGCCCAATGATAAATCTCTGCAATCAGTGTAACTGTCAAAACATTAACATAACCCCCATCTTTTGAAGATCAGAAAGAGGATAAATTATGCAGTGGATGCACCACACTCATAGCCACTACCTGAGCCACATCCATTTGACATTCTCCACTGGCAGGAGGAGGGGCAGTGAACGACATTAAGTAGAGTCCAGGGAGTAGACCAAAACTCAGGATTGACTATCTGTATCAAGGACAGTTGGGACTAGAGATGAGCAGATCAATTCGTGGTACTCTGGTCCAGCATCAAGGTCAGTGGTACGTGGTGGCTGGACAGAAGACTGCAAATCTCTTATCTTCTGGCATCCCTGGTGTAGCATTTGATTAGACAGGACTGCTGCGACGCCATCTGTGCATCATCCTCATCGCTAGTTGGGATCTGTGCATTTATTTTTTGTTCATTCATTGCTACTCATAGCAATCAGAACTTTTTCATTTAATGTAAGTTTGGTGCCCCTTTTGACTGGTTGCCACAATGACGCACCTATTCCACAGGTGTGGTGTCACCGTTCTCAGGTGAGAGGAGTTGTGATCCCAAGACACAGAGAATTGCACACACCCACTAGTCAGGTGTCACAGTTGGAGTACTGCACCCGTAAATGAGTGTGCAATTATCCCTGTCACAGTGGGAATGCAAGGTTTGTAATACGTAAACATTGTAAATATGTTACCAGTTAATATTGTTCATTGAATAAGAGAAAATTTTGCTCTACCGGTACACCAGGTAAACACACTCGTGGACGAGTGTATTCCACCAAGGGGGAGTGTGGCGCCCCACTGGTCAGGCGTCACAGTTGGGGTACTGCACCCATAAAAGAGTGTACGGTTATCTCTGTCACAGTGGGAATGCAAGGTTTGTAGGAGGCTCCCATCTCGGCACTCCCACACTCGAACCTAGGCAAATGGTTGGAGCCCAGTCCCTGGGGGGAGAGTTAGGGGAGAAGGGAAGTAGAAAAACGAAGAGTTCTAGTTTGTCCTGAGGAGAGGAAGGAAAGGGAGCCCTGAGAGAGGAAAGGGGTCTCTGAGAGAGGGCGCCTGAGAGAAGAAAAGGCAGCCCAGGAAGATAGAGAGGGAACCCCCATACTCCGGCAGGAACCCTGGTCCACCACAGGGAGCTGGCTCCGAGGACAAGGTGCAGGGAGCATAGCCCCTGAGCCTCCAATACCGGCCGTCGCGGGTCAGTCTACCGGCCCTGACACTCTGTCCATACAGCACTGCCACACCAGGATCACCCATCTAAAGGTCGAGTTCCCCTTCTTAAGAGCTGGGAAGCAAGGGAACTCATCAGCACACCAACAGGCCTGGTAGTAAGAGGGTAGTGCAAGGACAGGAATCAGCCGCAGGACCTGGGATAGTCAAGAGAAGGTATACCACGGGAGACTCCGAGAGACCTTACAGTCTGCTGTGACTACCCGGCCAGCTACCTCATGCAAAAGACTGCTTTCCACTGTGAACTGTATTGTCATCAGAACTGTTCCAGTAAAGTACCCGAGTAGAGTGACAGAGTTTCCGTGTGTTTGTTCTATTACTGCATTGCTGATAATCTGCTTTTACAGACTGCATCTACATCATCGGTGCACTCCTGCCCTGGAGGCCCAGCTCCACCTGCAAGGAGCTGTTCCATCAAAGCTGCAATATCATCGCCCTTTGGAGGTCTGAAGCGGCGCTGGTGTCCCATCACCAGAATCTGAAGTTGGCGTCACGACAAACTATTCCTATTTCAATTCCCCCTTTTTAAGCTGACCACCAGGACCACGGGTCTGGGCAGGCCACCAGTCACATCCCAACTGCAGCTGATGGCCCAGATACCCGAGTCTACATAACCCTGGGGTGCGTCACACCATCCCAAACCCAGGCTGGGGATTCGGGCGGACCCTTTTGAGGGAGAGCCCCATCTCTTGGCTGGAGGAGGGGTTAGCAAGAGTTAGAAAGGGAGTGAGAAACAGGAAGAAGGCGTTCAAACTGCAGGAGACGCCCTGGGGACTGGAGCCACTGAAAGGCTCGTCCCAGGGCAGGAGGGAACCAGAGAAGTAGTTAGGACGTCAAGCAGGAAGGATGCCTGCTGCAGAGCAAGGGAGTCCTAGGGGGCACAGGAGTGCAGGAACCACCTGTGGCGTGCCGAATCCACTGCCAGTTGCTGGTGTGTGGAGGGACTGGGTTACAGAAGGCAAGCGGCCCTGAACTGATGGGAGTGCTGCACGCCTCAGCCAGAAAAAACAGAGGCCATTGTTTCTGCAGGAAAAGTGGACACAAACCGTGGATACTCGCCCAGAAGGTGGACAGACCAAGGGCCAGGGGACTCTGAGCGTCGCCCGACAAGGCCCGCGGTCATTGGATTGGGGCACTGCCCACATAGACGCAGGCGGGGAGGAAGATAGCCAGCATGGTGAGACGGCCCGGACAGGCTTTAGAGTGGTGTCTTGGAGGAGCAACCCTGATCACCTGGGGACTAACCTGGCTGCGCATTGGAGGAGCACAGTACCCGGCTAGGCTGACTTCAGTGATCACCAAGTAAAGGTAAAACGAACTGCAATACTGCAACGCTGGTCTTCTCCATTTATTATCTGTGACCTCCTGCCACACTACACAGATCCCATCACCATCTCAATAGACTCTACTACAATCCCTGGGGCCACGCTCTACCTGTGGGGAGCAATATCATCCAGGCTGCCATTCCACCAGCCCCAGAGGTCCTACAGCAGCGCTCGTCACCCTGACCAGAATAACCACAGGTGGGGTCACGAACATTTCCCATGTAAATAACCCCGTCTTTTCTGCACGCCCAGGGCAACGGAGCTGTGTCACCGGCACCATGACCTCCCAAGCCACCACTGTCCCAATTACTGAGTACCTCACGGCCTGGTGGGCGTTGCATAAGCTTCACTATATGACATTGTACTGTCCTCACATAAGTTGACACACTGAGTAATCAGACATGTGGATAAACCTGTCTTCTATTAAAGAATGAGGCTGTGAAACTAGAACCTTCTTCTTTATTGGTAATAAATATGGCAGGATGAAGTAAGACTATGGGATGATATAACAACAGTGAACAAGAATACATCACTGAATGGTACAAAAAACATACATTTAGCTATACACTGTATGATATATCTAATATTTAAAAGCCGAAGGCAAGATGGCGGCCGTAAGCGGGACACACACACACACACACACAGACCGCTATACTTACCACCGGCCCTGCGTCCGCCGCCTGGATGCTCAATCGACATGTCGCCGCCCCCGAACTACTTCCCAGACGCCATATTGGATCCAGTCGTTCGGGGGCGGTGACATACTTTGTCCAATATGGCGTCCGGGAAGTCTCGCGAGACTTCCCGGACGCCATATTGGATCCAGTTGTCCGGGGGTGGCGACATGTCGACTGACGATCCAGGCGGCGGGGAAGACACAGGGCCGGTGGAAAGTATAGCGGAGTGTGTATGTGTGTGTATGTGTGTATGTGTGTGTGCACTCACCACTCTGCCCACGGCGCTGCACTCACCACTCTGCCCATGGTGCTGCGCTCACCACTCTGCCCACGGCGCTGCGCTCACCACTCTGCCCACGGCGCTGCGCTGACCACTCTGCCCACGGAGCTGCTCTGACCACTCTGCCCACGGCGCTGCGCTGACCACTCTGCCCACGGCGCTGCTCTGACCACTCTGCCCACGGCGCTGCGCTGACCACTCTGCCCACAGCGCTGCGCTGACCACTCTGCCCATGGCACTGCGCTGACCTCTTTCACCGCACTTACTGCTAACCACTGAGCCACTGCGCTGTGCTAACCACTGAGCCACCGCACAGTGCTAACCACTGAGCCACCGCGCAGTGCTAACCACTGAGCCACCGTACACTCTGCTACCCACTAAGCCGCCTGTATACACACAATTCATTTCACCGCACTCCCGTAACTATTAGTAAATAAACTATATATGGATTCTAAACTACCCGATTCTTTAGAATCGGGCTGCCATCTAGTAATACATATTTTATCTGAGGTCCGGTTCACATCACGATTTTGGACCTGTCCGTGGGAACCGAGTTGAAAGCAGGATCCCTGTCTGTCCCTGCTTTTTCTCGATCTGTCCCTGTTTGTCCCTCCTCTATCTATGCTCTCCCTCTCTTCTATCCTCCCCCCTGTCCTCCCCCATGTGCTCTCCTCTCCTGAATGTGTAAATAAAAGAAACAAACCTCCCAGAGGATACTTTACCTTCTGACGCCTTCTGCAATGCTGTGACCGGCTCCTCATCTTCTGGTGACTGAAGATCATGTGGTGATGTCACAGAGCCGGTCACCTGACACATCAGCCTTGCAGAAGGCGTCGGAAGGTAAAGTATCCTCTGGGAGATTTGTTTTTTTTATTTACACATTCAGGAGGGAGAGCACATGGGGGAGGACAGGGGGGAGGATAGAAGAGAGGGAGAGCATAGATAGAGGAGGGACAGATAGGGTTAATTATATGTACTGAGCACTGCCTCTGGGTGTGGAATGAAGATGAAATATCTGTAGATAATAGGAGAATGAACACATATCCCATATAATCAGGTGTATATTATGTCACCTGAGCATTTTAGGTGTGGAATGAAGATGAAATATCTGTAGATAATAGGAGAATGAACACATATCCCATATAATCAGGTGTATATTAAGTTACCTGAGCATTATAGGTGTGGAATGAACATGAAATATCTGTAGATAATAGGAAAATAAACACATATCCCATATAACCAGGTGTATATTATGTTACCTGAGCATTATAGGTGGAAAATGAACATGAAATATCTGTATATAATAGGAAAATGAACACATATCCCATATAACCAGGTGTATATTATGTTACCTTTCATGTTCATTCCACATTTTCCTATTATCTACAGATATTTCACGTTCATTCCACACCTATAATGCTCAGGTAACATAATATACATCTGAAAAGGAGGGATCAGGGCTGCAGCTGTCTGGTTAAGGTGACGTGGGTGCGTCTGCACAGGGGTAAGAGGTATAGGTAAGAAAGGAGAAAAAGATACCCCTGTATAGCAAAGCACAACCAAAAAGTTTTTTTGATGCACGTGAAATTTATTAAATAATTAAGTGTGTAATGGCATAAAGAGCCAAGCAAACATATAAAAACAATTAAAACAAAAACTGGTCCGGACCAGCCCTACCCTCTGTATAAAGCATACACATTACATGGTAAACCCCACGGGGTCACAAAAAAGACTATTCACATGTGTTAAGATGAAATGATAACATCAATTATAAGGCGCAAAAGTGCACAATCGTTGCAAAAAATAGTCATAAATATACAAATAGGGATAATAACATGTGATCAGTAGCACTTGTGAAGAATATCACAGTAAATCACAGTACATCAGGGGAATCATGCCAAAAAAGGTGAAAACATCAAGAGTGTCCCCAATAGGCAGACATGTAGTACATATCAATACAATTAACAGCAAGTAGTGGCCACATGCAAGTACCAAGGGACACAGTTGTAGAAGAATGTAAAACAGTTTCCAATGTACATAGTTGTCTGATTATATACTATAGAGTAACCACATACAAGGGCATGAATTTCCCAGGAAATTTGAAGAGATAAAGCAAGTTACCACAAGGGCTGTGACAAATGCCCACAGAGGGAGGGAGGCCGGCCAGGCCCCACACGTATCGCCAGGAGGCTTCGTCAGGAGCTAGTGAGGAGATCAAAGTGAGGCTCATTTATATGATAGTGCCAGGTGAGATATAATTAAAAGTTACCCATAGCATCCGGTGTCTCCCGGCGGAGGCATCACGCTCAGGGAGGATGTGTGCAAGGCGGACCGGGACAACTCCAGCGTCATTTCCGGTGACGCGGCGCCAACCAATGTGTAAGATATCTAGTTGGCGTCCGCATCATATCCGGAACCGCGGAAGAGAGAGAGAGGAGGCAGTAGATTATAATATACGCGGACCAGGAGTTCCCAGCGTCAATTCCGGTGACGCGGCGCCAACCAAATGTGTGAGGTCTCTGGTTGGCGCCCGCGTCATATCCGGAACCGCGATAAGGAGGGAGGAGGCAATAAAATAATGACAAGCTGACTCCTCCCCTGACCAAATAAAGCAGATGTCATCAATGTAGCGTTTCCATAGGGTGACATGTTCTTTGAAGTCGTCAGATGGAAAAACCACAACTTCCTCCCACCATCCAAGAAAAAGATTAGCTACGGCCGGGGTGCACCTTGCGCCCATTGCCACACCGGTGACCTGGCGATAGTACTGCCAGTCAAAGATAAAGAAATTGTGTGTGAGTACGAATCGTAGGAGGTCGATCAAGAAGGAGTCATGCATGCGATTCGAGTCCAATTGTTTATCCAAAAACGTCATAACTGCGTGGATACCATCCTCATGTTGGATGTTTGAGTAAAAAGACTCAACATCGCATGTGATGATCCAGTCTCCCTCATTTAGTGAGATGTCTCTACACACACGAATAAATGCACCAGTGTCTTTCAGGAAGGAGGGCAATTCTTCGACAAAAGGTTGGAGGAAAAAGTCAAGATAGATACTAGCCTTTTCATTCAGACTGCCAATGCTGGCCACAATTGGACGTCCTGGGGTTTGTCAAGACATTTATGTGTGACGCTGGCACCACCCGGGGATATTATCATTACTTTTCCCTGGCTGGCACTGTGTCAATATATGATGCGTATAAACTAACCACTGCCTCCTCCCTCCTTATCGCGGTTCCGGATATGACGCGGGCGCCAACCAGAGACCTCACACATTTGGTTGGCGCCGTGTCACCGGAATTGACGCTGGGAACTCCTGGTCCGCGTATATTATAATCTACTGCTTCCTCTCTCTCTCTTCCGCGGTTCCGGATATGACGCGGACGCCAACCAGATATCTTACACATTGGTTGGCGCCGCGTCACCGGAAATGACGCTGGAGTTGTCCCGGTCCGCCTTGCACACATCCTCCCTGAGCGTGATGCCTCCGCCGGGTAACTTTTAATTATATCTCACCTGGCACTATCATATAAATGAGCCTCACTTTGATCTCCTCACTAGCTCCTGACGAAGCCTCCTGGCGATACGCGTGGGGCCTGGCCGGCCTCCCTCCCTCTGTGGGCATTTGTCACAGCCCTTGTGGTAACATGCTTTATCTCTTCAAATTTCCTGGGAAATTCATGCCCTTGTATGTGGTTACTCTATAGTATATAATCAGACAACTATGTACATTGGAAACTGTTTTACATTCTTCTACAACTGTGTCCCTTGGTACTTGCATGTGGCCACTACTTGCTGTTAATTGTATTGATATGTACTACATGTCTGCCTATTGGGGACACTCTTGATGTTTTCACCTTTTTTGGCATGATTCCCCTGATGTACTGTGATTTACTGTGATATTCTTCACAAGTGCTACTGATCACATGTTATTATCCCTATTTGTATATTTATGACTATTTTTTGTAACGATTGTGCACTTTTGCGCCTTATAATTGATGTTATCATTTCATCTTAACACATGTGAATAGTCTTTTTTGTGACCCCGTGGGGTTTACCATGTAATGTGTATGCTTTATACAGAGGGTAGGGCTGGTCCGGACCAGTTTTTGTTTTAATTGTTTTTATATGTTTGCTTGGCTCTTTATGCCATTACACACTTAATTATTTAATAAATTTCACGTGCATCAAAAAAACTTTTTGGTTGTGCTTTGCTATACAGGGGTATCTTTTTCTCCTTTCTTACCTTATAATATACATCTGGTTGTATGGGATATATGTTCATTCTCCTATTATCTACAGATATTTCATCTTCATTCCACACCTAAAATGCTCAGATAACATAATATACACTTGGTTATATGGGATATGTGTTCATTCCATGTGTAAGATTCCCAGAAACCATTTATACATCTACATAATCTTTCTGTAATAAGTTATTATCTTCATTCTTTTTATTTATTCATTTTCTTCATTCTTTTTAGTACGTCCCTCAGAGTTTATCATCCTGATTCCTCAGGTCCTGCTTGAGACTGCTGCCTTTCTCGGCAGTTCTATTTAGGCCTTATGACCCTTCTCCATATTTTTGCTCACTTTCTGGCTGTCATGGTGCTGTACACATCAATAAGTTCTAGACAGTATAATCAGAGGCCTTGTAGTTTTGAAACCCTCATGTCTTACAGATGGGCTTAACCCCTTCCCGACCTATGACGTTGTACAATGTCATGGGCCGGTAAGGGTGGTTTGATGTGAGCTCTGGCGCGGCGCTCACATCAAAGCCCCGACATCTCAGCTGATCTCATCAGCTGAGATGTCAGGGTAACAGCACCGATCAGATCCGGGATCCGATTGGTGCTGTTAACCCCTTGGATCCCGCTGTCAATCACTGACAGCGGGATCCAAGGCAGCCGCGGCAGGGAATGCGCTGTTCTCCGCCTGCTCCGGAGATCCCGCAATAGTATCGCGGGATCTCCGGCGCTCACGTGACAGCCCGGGGTCCTGGCTAGACCCCGGATGCAGTCACTGAGCAGTTCCGTGTTGTGGTTGGCAGGCGCTGCCAACCACAACAGGTCCGCGATTCTGAGAGATACAGATGAGCTGCAGCTCATCTGTATCTCCCAGAACTGATTAGCCTGTGCAGCAAGGTGCCTCTTAAAGAGGCAGTGTAAAAATAAAAATTAATGAAAAAATAAAGTTTTTAAAAACCTGTAAAAAAAAAAGTTCAAATCCACCCCCTTTCCCACAATCACAATAAAAGTATAAAAAAAAAATACACGTTAGATATTGCCGCGTTCAGAATCGCCCGATCTATCATCATATTAAATCCGTTAATGAGAGCCGTAAACTCCGTAACTGAAAAAATGGTCCAAACGCCATTTTCCAATTCCGACCAATTCCGTTTGTTTGGTCGCCGCAACATTGCTATAAAATGCAATAACGGGCGATCAAAACTGCGGATCACTCCAAAAATGGTATCATCAGAAACGTTAGCTCAAGACGCAAAAAATAAGCCATTACACAGCCCAGATCCCGAAAAATGAGAATGCTACGGGTCGCACAACATGGCGCAAAAAGTCCATTCTTTTTTTTTTTTTGATCGAACTTCAGAATTTTTTTTCACTACCTAGATACCAGTAAGGGTACCTTTACACGCCACCACTGTGTGGTAGCAACTGCCTTGCAATCGGGATTTTTGTGACTGTTGCCTTGAAATTGCTACGAAGTAGCTGCGTGTAATTTGGGAAAGTGATCGGGTTTCTCGCAGTTGCTTCAGGTAGCTGTTTCCGAGCCGTGTTCTAAAATCCAAGGCAACACAAAGGGAGAATAGCCATGGTAGTGGCATGTAAACGGGGGACAGGGATGGAATCAGCGTCGGCTAGTGAATTCCCAGTGGCGTGCCACAGCCTCATGGATACCGCACCCCATCAGCGATCATTGGTGGAGGCTACTGTGTTACGATTGGCTGTCCCTTCACAGGGTGCCATATTTAAAGAGCTGTCCATTCACACTACACAATTGCAATGGCGTCATGTATTATCCAGCCTCCCTGCGCAGGCTAGCCAAATCATGACGCTATTGCGTTGTCCAATCAGCGTGTTAGCGTCACGGAATACACAACTCTGTCACGCCTATGTTCTTGCGGCGCTAAAGATGTACGCCCATATTCCTTTTTGGATAGTGGCGTGTGAAGCGGAGCCGGTATTCAACAGCAAGTTATCCGCAGGATCTGTAGGAACTTCCGGGGAACCACGATGCCTTGAGTTGACAACGCAATGGCGGCGTGTACATGCGGCATCGGCGATCGTTGGCAACCGTTAAAAACGTGCGCGTGCACGTACGGTTGATACCGGTTGCCAGTGATAGTGGTGGCGTGTAAAGGTACCCTAAAAAGGTATACATGTTTGGTATCTACGAACTCGTAAAGACCTGAGGCAGCACCCAGTCATGTCGGTTTTACCATATAGTAAACATGGCGACTAAAATACCCAAAAATAAATGTGTTATTGCACTTTTTTTGCAATTTCACTGCATTTATAATTTTTTTGCAATTTCCCTGTACACTATATGGCAAAATAAATTATTGCATATGAAAGTACAACTCATCCCACAAAAAACAAGCCGTCATATGTCTATATTGACAGAAAAATAAAAAAGTTATGGCTCTTGAAAGCAGGGGAGCAAAAAACGAAAATGAAAAATTCCAAGGTCATGAAGGGGTTAAAGAGGACCTGTCACTCCCCTGTTGCTATGCTAACTGAATGCAGCACTGAATGCAGAGTGTCTTCTGCATTCAGGGAAGGGGTCCCCCATGTTTCTAGCCCCCTGTAAGTTGTTAAAAAGACTTTATAAAGTGTACAGATAAGGAGCCCGGAGTGACTTACTCAGTAATGAGTCCTCGCTGTTCCCTGGTGTCCTCCCTGCCTCCAGCCCTCTCTGTGCCACCTCCAGCCCTCAGCAATGACACATACAGGAGGCTGAACAAGAGAGGGCTGGAGGTGGCACCGAGTGGGCTGGAGGTGGGGAGGACACCAGCAACAGCGAGGACTCATTACTGAGCAAGTCATTCCGGACTCCTTATCTGTACACTTTATAAAGTCTTTTTAACAACTTACAGGGGGCTAGAGACATGGGTAACCCCTTCCCTGAATGCAGCAGACACGCTGCATTCAGTGCTTCATTCAGTTAGCATAGCACCAGGGGGGGTGACAGGTCCTCTTTAAGTGTTGATGCAGGTCATATACAGCCCAAGCTGCAGTTCTAGGTCCAACCTGCCCTATGCTCTGGTAACTGACCTAGTTAGGCCTTGTTACTGTCAGTGAATGCATGACTCATCGATATGGGCATTTGTGTTGGGCGCATACCAACCTTGTTTAGTCACACAGTGTTTTATCCGACCCATGGAAGTCAAGAACACTGCAGATGAGTCCAACATGAGGTTTGCCCACACAGACTTTGATCATCTGACACTGCTGAATGTCTACCACGCTTTTAACCAGAGTAAGTGGCACTTGTCTTTACCTGTAGATACTAGATGTGCGGGTACCAGGGGCTTGCATTGGGTTAATTTAAGCCTCTGTTCACATCTGTCACGGCTTTCATTTCTAACAAAGTGCCAGATCTGTCCTACCAAGAACACCACTGCTGACTTTAATTGTCATCAGTCGGGTACTCCCTTGGTGTTCATAGTTTGGACAGTAAAAATTGTCCTATCTAATGAAAAAAATAATAGCACTATTTGTGGAGAAGCTGCCATTGCAGATGTGAACAGACCTCCCTATAACCATTTTCCCATGGAGCCTAAGCACTGCATTGCCCCGTTGCCTGTATTTTACTGAGCAGAATGGATGCCATGTTTAAGGCCAGACTTGCACATCCCTGTGTCTGTCAGTACGAACCGTGGTGAACAGAAGGATTGCAAATCTCCCCACCCAAATTAGATAGCATCATATATTCTGTATTTTTTTTGGACCCCAATGCGCACTCAAAAAAAAAGTAAAATTTTAAAATGGGGGTCCGACTTATAGTCCGAGTGTAGCATATCGGGGAAGAGGGGGATTTGGAGCGGCGTCACCAGTGGGGTGATGCTGTGGGAACTGGGCTGGGAGAATGGGGTGTCGCGAGGCACGTATCGTTGATCTCCCGGTGGTGAATGCAATGGACTTCAGGAAAATGGCCGTGGAAGCAGTAAATACTTAGATTGAGATCTAGAAGATTAGAGATCTCAATCTGCGCATGTACTGCCTCCACAACCATTTTCCTGAAGTCCATTGCCAGGGGATCAATGGTGTCTGCCTTGCGCAACGGTACACCCTGTCCTCCCAGCCCAGGGCCCGCAGCATCGCCCCACTCATGCCACTGCCAACTTCCTGCAGCGGCGACCCTATTTCCTGTGACCTAGCTGTATGGTATGCTATATCCGGACTATACGATGCACTCCCATTTCCCCCCAATTTTTTGGGGAAAAATTGTGTCTTATAGTCCGAAAAATATGGTAGCTAAGGCTTGAATTTGGGCAGCGAGACTCACGGGTGATCTAGGACACTGACGTGGCTTCAAGCCAAAACGCATGGGTCTTTTAAGGAACTCCGAAACTTGCGGGTTTTTTCCCTATAGGATTTATGGGGAATTGTAAAAAACAAATACAAATACTTTTTAGAAGTGCAGGATTCCAGTGAGAACATAGTCTAACCTTGCCTGTAAATTGTATTAGGTAGCAGAACTTTGTTTTTCTGGATTTTGAGAGATGGTCAGTGGGACACCTTCACTTATTAAAGCGACCCAACACAGTATCCTTAAAAAGGGAGTGAACATTTTTGCATGTAGCCTTACAGACTCTAGTTTCACTACAATTAGTGCATCCCCATGTACAGTCTGCTTCTCAACCTCTTTAGTGGGGTTTTTTTCTTAAACAATGTCTAAAAGACCGGCCGGTCTCTGACAGTGGTTTGCTTTGCAAATCACCATGTCACTAATTTCTCCCCTCGGAGCTGCTCCCCCCTCCTCTCACATAGATCTTGATTGCAGTCTCAATTTTGCAGTTGCCTGATGTTTCTAGGCAACTAGACGCTGTGTCCTGAGCTAAGCCTCTGTTTACCTTTAGCACTATTTGCCCGCCTACCTCCTTCTAAGGGTGCTTTCACATCAGCGTTTTTCGTAATTCGCGGCAGATGCGGTGAAAAAACCGCATCTGCCGCGTTTGCCGCATAACCGTTCCACTTGCGGCACGGTTGCGGTTTTTTCCATAGGAAGTATAGGGGGACTTGCGGCAGATGCGGCAAGTGCGGTATTGCACTTGCGGCAGGTGCGGCAGCGAAAAAAACCGCGGTCAGCCGCGGTTTTATTCGCTGCCGCACCTGCCGCAAGTGCAATACCGCACTTGCCGCATCTGCCGCAAGTCCCCCTATACTTCCTATGGGAAAAACCGCAACCGTGCCGCAAGTGGAACGGTTATGCGGCAAACGCGGCAGATGCGGTTTTTTCACCGCATCTGCCGCGAATTACGAAAAACGCTGATGTGAAAGCACCCTAAGTTACTATACGTCACATCCAGCCTGACGGCCAGAGACTGCACACATGCAGACACAGGTGACTCTTATCATGATTACAGATAGCATTATATATATGGGCAGAACTAACACTTCCTCCCACAGCTTCCCGAGGATGAAGCCGTTGTTTTAGAGCGGCGATACGCGTCGGTCCCTGCTGCTATGTGCCCCGGTCTCCTGACCTGCTATGGTGACTATAACTTATTTTTGACTTTTTTCCAGGCATTGGTGTTGCATTGTCCTGACTTTTTTTGTTTATCCTTCATGTTTTCTCACCCTGCTCACAGGTGAATGATTTTTGATGCCTCAGCATTAACTGAACTGACCATCAGTGGCGGATCTACATTGGGGCGATCGGGGCGGCCGCCCCCGGCCCAAGGCTTCTTGGGGGCCCCAGGGGACCGGCCGCCTGTGAACAGACCCGCCGCGGAGGAGACAGTCAGAGAGAGAGAGGTGGCCGCGGCACTGCAGCCATTCCTCTCCCTTCAGGGAGAAGCGGAGGCATGGAGGGGCCTGCAGTAGAGACGGGAGGCGGGGCCCAGAGAGATTGACTGGAGATAGGAGGACCCGTGTGACGTGAGCCCTCCACATCACCTGGGTCCTCCTATCTCCAGTCAATCTCTCTGGGCCCCGCCTCCCGTCTCTACTGCAGGCCCCGGAAGTTGTTCCAACTTCCATTCCACAGCGCGGGAGCCAGCATAATGTGTACAGATAAAGATCATGATGAGCTGCAGCAGCAGCTGGTGGTGGTGGGTAGTGTGTGTGTGTGTCTTTCTGTCTGGGCCTCTGTGTGTCTTTCTGTCTGGGCCTCTGTGTGTCTTTCTGTCTGGGCCTCTGTGTGTCTTTCTGTCTGGGCCTCTGTGTCTTTCTGTCTGGGCCTCTGTGTGTCTTACTGTCTGGGCCTCTGTGTGTCTTACTGTCTGGGCCTCTGTGTGTCTTTCTGTCTGGGCCTCTGTGTGTCTTTCTGTCTGGGCCTCTGTGTGTCTTTCTGTCTGGGCCTCTGTGTGTCTTTCTGTCTGGGCCTCTGTGTGTCTTTCTGTCTGGGCCTCTGTGTGTCTTTCTGTCTGGGCCTCTGTGTCTTTCTGTCTGGGCCTCTGTGTGTCTTTCTGTCTGGGCCTCTGTGTGTCTGTCTGGGCCTCTGTGTGTCTTACTGTCTGGGCCTCTGTGTGTCTTTCTGTCTGGGCCTCTGTGTGTCTTTCTGTCTGGGCCTCTGTGTGTCTTTCTGTCTGGGCCTCTGTGTGTCTTTCTGTCTGGGCCTCTGTGTGTGTGTCTTTCTGTCTGGGCCTCTGTGTGTGTGTCTTTCTGTCTGGGCCTCTGTGTGTGTGTCTTTCTGTCTGGGCCTCTGTGTGTGTGTCTTTCTGTCTGGGCCTCTGTGTGTCTTTCTGTCTGGGCCTCTGTGTGTGTCTGGGCCTCTGTGTGTGTCTGGGCCTCTGTGTGTGTGTCTGGGCCTCTGTGTGTGTGTCTGGGCCTCTGTGGCTGGCTGTGTGTGGCTGGGGCTTTGTGGCTGGCTGTATGTGGCTGATAGTGTGTGGCTGGGGCTTTGTGGCTGGCTGTATGTGGCTGGCTGTGTGTGGCTGGGGCTTTGTGGCTGGTTGTGTGTGGCTGGGGCTGCGTGGCTTTGGCTGAATGTGTCTATGTTGCTAGGGCTGTCTGTGGCTGACTGTGTGGCTGAGGCTGCGTGGCTGGCTGTGTGTGGCAAAATGTGTCTGTGTGGCTGACTGTGTCTATGTGTGGCTAGGGCTGCGTGGCTGCATGTGGCTGTCTGTGTGTCTGACTGTGTCTTTATGCGGCTGGGGCTATGTGGCTGGCTGTGTGTGCCTATCTATGTGTGTGGCTGGGGCTGCTTGGCTGTGTGTGGCTGACTGTGTGTGGGTGGCTGGCTGTGTGGTTGGCTGTATGTCTGTGTGTGGCTGACTATGGCTGTCTATATTGCTCGCTGTGTGTGTGGCTGGCTGTGTCTGTGTGTGTGGGTAGCTGCGCCTGTGTGTGGCTGGCTTTGGCTGTGTGTGTGTGGCTGTCTATGTGGCTGGCTGTATGTGTGTGGCTGGCTGGCTTTGGCTGTGTTTGTGTGGCTAGCTATGTGTGTGGCTGTATGTGTGTGGCTGATATTGTGTGTGCAGCTGGCTGTGTCTGTGGCTGGCTATGGCTGTCTATGTTGCTGGCTGTGGCTATGTGTGTGGCTGTCTGTGTGGTTGTGTCTCTCTGTGTGGCTCTCTGCGTCTGTGTAGCTGTCTATGTGGCTAGCTGTCTATGTGGCTAACTGTTTTTGTGTGGTTGTGGCTCTGTGTGTGGTTGTGGCGGGCTGTCTGTGTAGCTGGATACTGGGACATCCAAATGCTGTGCGAGTGTCCCGACAGTTTTCTTAGATCACATCCATGTGCAATCTGTTTTGTTTCTCAGCAGCTATTACTGTAGAATCATTTACAGGAGCATTTTACAGTTGTCTCAGCTGAAGAATGATAATGTATCAGTGAAAAAAAACAGATGCCTCTCGGATGGTTCGTGTGCTGTCAGTGTGCGGTCCGTGATTTTGTCAGACACACAGACTTGCATTGGCGAGTCTCGCAAATGAATCGCAGACTGTCGCAGCATGTTGTGACTTTTTTCCCATCCAGAATCTGGATGATAAAAAAGCGTCCGACACTCACCAATGTGTTTCAGACGTTGATTAACTGACTGCACTGCGATAAAATCACACATTGCACCCATCCAAGTTTCACCCCAGTGTGTCCGTGCCCTAATAATAAAATCCATATAGTAATCCTACAATGTCTGCTGGACATGGTATGGGGAGGTTTATGGCTCAGTTAGTACACACACACCATACTTCATAGTATGGGGAGGGTTTATGGCTCAGTACACACTCCATACTTCTTGTTATTAACCAGTTAATGCTCTCTTGTCCACCGCACTACAGTGTCAAAAGAGGACGACAGCAAGACAGGCAGCGACATGGCATCAGAGAGCCCCTGACCTCGAAATAGAAGATCCTCAGATCCCGGTATTGTGACGACATATGAAGAAATATTTTTTTACTTTTATATTACTCGATGAACTCCACAGCACTTTACATACATCATCAACACTGTCCCCATTGGGGCTCACAATGAAAACATCCTACCAGTATGTCTCATATTGTATATCGCCTTTCTTTGATATCACCTTCACAAATATTGCATTTATTGCACTTGTCAGGTTTTGGATGTTTTAAGATTGCATTTGTTTGCAGGATGTCAGAATTGACTCCCAGAGCTGCTGGTTTGACAGTTAATGTCTTACAGCATCTTAGATTTTTTTTGCTTAATGGTACTTCCAAGTTTCTCAATAGGGCGGCCTCCTGCTGTATACTGGGTCTGGAGAATGTAACATACTTGGGGTTGGGGGGCCCTAGCCTTCAAAACAGCCCCGGGCCCTGGCTAATCTTAATCCACCCCTGCTGACCATTCCAGTTTATGGTGTGCTCTCCTGGACCTGTGTTACTGACCTCAGAGCTTCTGTCCTTAATTAGCTCTTAGGCAGGACTGACATTATTGTATTTGTGACTTTTTTCATTCCTGTTACTCCATAAGGGACATTAGGTCCCTGTACTATACTTTATCACAGGAGTCTATGAGTCGCATCTCACTGTTTTGTACATTGGTGCAATATATTCTGATTCAATATTAGCTGAGCTGCATTATCTTTCAACTGGGTTTGATGATTGCTATTTATGATTTTCTTGTTTTTTGATCAATGCCACCCATATTGTCCTGGAATCTCTTGTTTTATGTCAGCAGGCTTGCCTTCCTGTGAGTCTAGTCACCAGCAGGTCCTAATCAAATATTTAAACCCATGTTTGGGTCTCATGATACAACTACTCTGATGACATCTGGGGCCATAGTCACTGCTGTGTTGGTGGTTGTCCATCACACATTTTAAGTGTTTTTATTCTATTTGTGTTTTTTGCTCATATTTCTCTGTATTATTGTTAATAAAGATTTACAAATTTTTTGAATTATTGGTCTGTTTCTCTGATCCCGGTCATTTGTACATGCTTTCTGGTTCTTTCCTCCCTTTCAACATTTTTGCATGTAGTCACTTTCCCTTCTGACTTTCATTCAATTTAGTCCTCTTCAATCCAACATGGCTGGCACAGCAGCATAGGAAGCTCAGCGGTGAGTATTAAAGGGATTCTGTCACCTACAAAACGCCTCCTAAGCTAGCAAAACATCTCCCTGCACCATCCCATCACTAATCTCACACTTCTTTTGTCTCCTAAAAGCATCCTGTGAAAGTGGAGAAAAACGTTTTAATACTTACGCATTAGTGATAATTAGCAGGGGCCATATTCTTTAGTCACCAAGGTAGGCTTTTTTGCAGCTCCAGGATCCACCCTCTCTCTGTCTGTGTGCTCTGCTTGTGCATGCTTTACCCTCCCCCCTCTCTATCGCTCACAGAATGCAAATCATTAGTCCTGCCTTCAGTTTCACAGAAGCACAGACAGAGAGAGGGCTGGATCCTGGAACTGCAAAACAACACTCCCTCGTGCTAATCATAATCACTAATGAGTAAGTATTAAAACGTTTATCTCCACTTTCACAAGATGCTTTTAGGAGACAAAAGAAGTGTGAGATTAGTGGTGGGATGCTGCAGAGACATGTTTTGATAGCTTAGGAGCTATCAAAACAGCACATACCGTGTTTCCCCGAAAATAAGTCACCCCCGATTATAAGACAGGGCAGGGCTGGGGGCAATTTTTTTAATATACATAAGTCATACTCCGATAATAAGACAGGGTGACTTATTTTCGGGGAAAATTTGGTGGGGTGGGGGGGGCCCAGGGGAATATCTCATGCTTACCGCTGCTGCCGCTGCTGTCTCCGGTGCCCCCGCTGTGTTCCCGGTGCCTGGGTGAACGGGGCGGGTATTTTAAATCCCCCGCGCTGTCCCGGCCAATCACAGGCCAGGAACTGCCCAGAGGCCAATCGCAAGCCAGTCACGTTGCATGACGTCAGTCTGGCCTGTCATTGGCTCCCCAGGCAGCTCCTGGCCTGTGATTGGCCGGGACAGCGGCACTTGTGCAGGCCGGGCTGTCTGTGCGACGATGCGCCTGCGTGCTGCTGTGCCTGTCGGAGGTGCCCGGCCTGTCAGAGGTGCCTGGTCCTGTCGAGGTGCCCGGGCCTGTCGGAGGTGCCCGGGATGTGCTGCGGTCCTCAGGCATGTGGATAGCCTGGGATGTGCTGCGGTCCCCGGTGATCGGAGGAGTCCAGGTCAGTGTGCCCCTGTCAGTGTGCCCCTGTCAGTGTGCCCCTGTATGTGTGCCTGTATGTGTGAGTGTGCCCCTGTATGTGTGAGGGCCCCTGTATGTGTATGCCTGGTTAGGGCTAGGGTTAGGGCTAGGGTTAGGGCTCTAGGTTAGGGTTAGGGAGGGAAATATAAGACATACCCCGAAAATAAGTCAGGGTGGGACTTTTGGGGGTAAAATTAATATAAGACACTGTCTTATATTCGGGGAAACACGGTATTATATTTCTAGAACAATCAGAGAGTATTAGCACGGCCCCTGCGCACAGACATGAACATTTGTGAAGAGTTTGTTATCTTTCCACGGTTACTGCAGGGTTTAGATTATCAATAGAATCATCCAATGTCTTCTCAGATTTTTTCCTTAAACAGTTCTGTTTGATTCCAGGACCCTTCCTTTTTCAGCACAATATGAGAGTCCGGGTTCCTTACAGACTCTTCTCTGGGGTTTAGATCGGCTCAGGGAGCGTAATTTTTCAATCTTCTTGGGACCAAGGGTTTCCTAGTTCATTCGGACTGGTATGTTCCCCCTGTTTTCACTTTCACATTATTGAGTTCAGTTACTCTAATCTCCCAGATTTATTGAGACGTTCAGTTACCCTCATCTCCATTCCTCCCGGAAACATGGAGCTATTCGCTTGTTTGCCTTTTTTTTTCTCGGGCAGAATCATTACCCCTCTGTCATGGACTAGGCAATGCTCGCAGGTACTTCCAGCAATTCACCTTTTTAAGGAGGTTTGGGACTTCAGGCCCACCTGGCCCCAAGACAGGGGATTATTTTATCGAAGAGACTTCGATTATATTGGTTTGGTGGGTAGCCTGTTCAGCAATTGGAATCCAAGAGGCTCCTTCATGTTCCCTTGGTCTGTCCTCTTGACTCCATTATGCTCAGGGTTATTCCTGTGCTATCCTTTTCCTCTCTTTCCCTACCATTTTCCTATTCCGGAAGGATTACATCTTTGCATTCCTCAGGGGAAGCCTTTTGCATCGGTGGAGTTACTCTTCTTCACTCAGTGTTGGGTGAAAACCTTCATTTCAGTTTTTTCCTTTCTGATTTTACTCTGTCCTGAGAACCTTCAGTCTCCCAGTGTTCTTTGTCTCTGACCAAGGTAGGGCATGTTCCTTCTCTTTTCAGTTCCCTGAAATAAATCTTTGGCACTTCAATTCTTGCATGGGACTCATTGTATCATCCCATTTCTGGTTCTATCCTATCTACTGCTTACAGCGCTCATCTTCGTGTCTGGTACAGGCGTCTCAACTACTAGTTCTTGGTCTCATGAAGAAGAGTCCTTCTTAAAGGGAACCTGTCATCCTCTTTGGGCATTCTAAACTGTGCCCAACATCTCTAACATGCTGTAAATGGGGTTCCTGTTACCCCTCTATGTGCCCAGACGTCCCCCTGCATACCTCAGAAATGCACTTTTATTCTGTCCCATTCTGTATGATAATTAGGGCTGAAAAGGTGCGGGAGGGTCAGCTCTACGTGGTCCGCACCGCCCCCTGCCTTGAATAGCTGCCCCGCTGTTTTGACATTCCCCCCTCTCCTGTGTATGGCTGTTGAATGACAGGCATATTTCGCGCTTGTGCAGTGGAGCAGGTCACTGTGATCCATTGAGATACACAGTGCCGAAGTCTCGCGAGACTTCAGGTACTGTATATTCAGGGGGACCTCTGGGCACAGAGGGGTTACAGGAACCCCAATTACAGCATGTTACAGATGGTGGGCATAGTTTAGAATGCCCAAACGGGGAGCGACAGGTTCGGTTTAAGGAGAATGTGGTTTTTAGTCATAAATTAACACAAAGCAGATCAGAGTAGGATAGTTATTTGGTGACTTTGGCCACAACACAGGTCACAATGTGCTGCTGCTGCATCATAGCTTAATGTTGAGGAATGAAGTTGCATTGTGGCCCACTGCGGTATTGTGACAAACAATTTACAAAAAAATCTGAATGCGTCTGACTTCTTGGGACTTGCTTGTTGTGTTAGCATTATTCTAGGCAGGTTTGATGACATCACTGAGCAAATGACATCACAACTGATATAGAATGTACAAAGTTCTACACTGTGGCCATCATGTGCCACTAGGACCTTACAACCGAATGGATGAACCCAGGTAGGAAGCTCTTTTCTTATAGGGGGGATATAGCAGCTAAAACCTCTTACAATCCACTGTTATTGCTGTAGAATGAGGTTGCATTGAGACCGCTGGGTTATTGTGACAAGCAATTTACAAAAAAAAAATCTGAATGGGTCTGACTTTTTGCAACTTGCTTTTTATGGTCGCAGTATTCTTGGGTTTGCAATGAAACCCCATTCAAATACATGGCACAGTGATGTTGAAGCAGACCATAATTATTTGGACTGCACATCATGTTTAGCAGCCAAAGTTGCCTTGTAACTGCAGCCTTACAAACTCCCCATCAGAACGATCGCAGTGACTGATTCTTAGTGTCTCAAGTCCCCCATTTTATTGAGAGCTGGGTATCTCCAAGTCCCATACACAGTGAGTGGAGTGGCAAAGCATAGGCTTTGATCATTCACATAGGAGACTCTAGACAAATTGGTTGTACCCCAGCAATGGGAAACCTAATCTGTAAAGAGTTGTAATTGTGACAAAACTATAGATGAGCAAATTAATTCCAGGACCCTGGTCCAGGGCCATGCCAGCATTCTGTGGCTTTTGAATGACAGATGTGTACCTTCCATCTGCTACCTCCAAACATACCTTAGGTAGGTTCATAGATGGAAGAAACCCCAGGCCTTGCTTGGCTTTATTAGTCCTGTCTACAATAGTAGTGAAAGGGGTATTCCCATCTCCAAGATCCTATCCCAAAATGTAGTAGGTGCAATAATAATAATAATAATAATAATAATAAAATAGTAGCAAATCCCTCCACTTAGAAATATAGTATAGACCTTCAGCGTCTGAACTCACACAGGCGCACAACAAGGAATTGGTAGGAGCGGGTCCCGACTGCTGGAACGTCAGCGCCAGAGCCTGCCCTGCTAAAGATCATGCTGAATGCATACAGCAGGGCGGGCTCTGGCGCTGACGTTCCGCGCATGCCTCCGGACTTCCTATCTTAAAACTGTCAAAATTGTTTATTACAGGTTGAATGGGGGGGAGTCGGTAGAGACATGGGAGACTCCTTCTCTGAATGCAGCATACACGTTGCATTTAGTGGTGCTTTCCCTTTGGAAAGCACGGGGGAGGGGGGAGGGGGTGACAGGTCCTCTTTAAAGTGAACTACTCCATTATGTTTTAATCTCGATCTATAAGAACAGCAGTGACCGTTGTGATGATATCATAGGTCACACGACATCACTGACTTTCCGTGACTTCACAATCAGAATAGAAAGTTCTAAACTGAATCATTTTGTGTATTTAGACCCAGACAGCAGGAAGGTGACAAGCAGGGCAATTGAGAAGAGTCAGATGTTTGGATTATTGACTTCACAGCCCTGGTAGTGGAGCCGGAGTCATGGAATTGGGAGGCGGTGTCCATTTTGATGGAGTTGGAGTTGTATTCAGGGAAATTTAGGACTCAGTCAGATGTTTGGCTTACCGACTCCACAGCCCTGGTGACAAGTCCAGGTGAGTATTTCTGTGGAGCTCATGCAGCAGCCACAGCCTACACCTCCCCCCCCCCCCGCTTTGCCTGCTTTGCAGCCTAGGCCCCCCCTGCTTTGCCTGCTTCGCGGCCTAGGTCCCCCCCCACTTTGCGGCCTATGTCCCCCCCCCGCTTTGCGGCCTAGGCCCCCCCTGCTTTGAAGCCAGGGACCCCTCCCCTGCTTTCCCTGCTTCACGGCCTAGGCCACCGTCTGCTGTGCCTGCTTCGCGGCCTAGGCCCCCCTGCTTTTGCCTCTTCGCGGCCTAGCCCCCCCTGCTTTGCCTGCTTCGCGCGCTAGGCCCCCCTGCTTTGTGGCCTAGGCCCCCCCTGCTTTGTGGCCTAGGGCCCCCCGTTTTGCCTGCTTCGCGGCCTAGGCACCCCGCTGCTTCGCGGCTTAGGACCCCCCGCTTTGCCTGCTTCGTGGCCTAGGCCCCCCGCTTTGCCTGCTTCGCGGCCTAGGCCCCCACTGCATTGCCTGCTTCGCGGCCTAGGCCCCCCGTGCTTTGCTTGCTTGCAGCCTAGGCCCCCTCCTGCTTAGCCTGCTTCGTGGCCTAGGCCCCCCCTCTTTGCCTGCTTCGCGGCCTAGGCCCCACGTGCTTTGCTTGCTTCGCGGCCTAGACCCCCCCCCTGCGTTGCCTGCTTCGCGGCCTAGGCCCCTCTGCTTTGCCCGCTGCGCGGCCTAGGCCCCCCCTGCTTTGCCTGCTTCACGGCCTACGCCCCTCCTGCTTTACCTGCTTCGCGGCCTAGGCCCCCCTGCTTTGAGGCCTAGGCACCCCTTGCTTTGCCTGCTTCGCGGCCTACGCCCCTCCAGCTTTGCCTGCTTCGCGGCCTAGGCCCCCCTGCTTTTCCTGCTTCGCGGCCTATGCCCCCCCCGCTTTGCCTGTTTCGCGGCCTAGGCCCCCCCTGCTTTGCGGCCTAGGCCCCCCCTTGCTTTGCCTGCTTCACGGCCTAGGGCCCCCCTGCTTTGCCTGCTTTGCGGCCTAGGGACCCCCTGCTTTGCCTGCTTCGCGGCCTAGGCCCCCCGTGCTTTGCTTGCTTCACGGCCTAGGCCCCCCTGCGTTGCCTGCTTCGCGGCCTAGGCCCCCCTGCTTTGCCTGCTTCACGGCCTATGCCCCTCCTGCTTTACCTGCTTCGCGGCCTAGGCCCCCCTGCTTTGAGGCCTAGACACCCCTCTGCTTTGCCTGCTTCGCGGCCTACGCCCCTCCAGCTTTGCCTGCTTCGCGGCCTAGCCCCCCCTCTTTGCCTGCTTCGCGGCCTATGCCCCCCCCGCTTTGCCTGTTTCGCGGCTTAGGCCCCCCCTCCTTGCTTTGGCCTAGGCCCCCCCTTGCTTTGCCTGCTTCCGGCCTAGGCCCCCCCTGCTTTGCCTGATTTGTAGCCTAGGACCCCCCTGCTTTGCCTGCTTCGGGCCTAGGCCACCCGCTGCCGCTCGTGGCCTAGCCCCCCGCTTTTCCTGCTTCGTGGACTAGGCTTTCCCTCGTTTTGCCTGCTTCGCGGCCTAGGCCCCCCTGCTTTGCCTGCTTCACGGCCTAGGCCCCCCCCGCTTTGCCTGCTTTGCGGCCTAGGCCCCCCCTGCTTTGCCTGCTTCGCAGCCTAGGCCCCCCTGCTTTGCCTGCTTCGTGGCCTAGCTCCCCCCCGCTTTGCCTGTCTTCGTGGACTAGGCTTTCCCCTCGTTTTGCCTGCTTCGGCCTAGGCCCCCCTGCTTTGCCTGCTTCACGGCCTAGGCCCCCCCCGCTCTTGCCTGCTTCGCGGCCTAGGCCCCCCCGCTTTCCCTGCTTCGCGGCTTAGTGCCCCCCCCGCTTTGCCTGCTTCGGGCCTAGGCCCCCCTGCTTTGCCTTCTTCGCGGCCTAGGGCCCCCCCGCTTTGCCTGCTTCGCGGCCTAGGCCCCCCCTGCTTTGCCTGCTTCGCGGCCTAGGCCCCCCCCCCGCTTTGCCTGCTTCGCGGCCTAGGCCCTCCCCGCTTTGCCTGCTTTTTCGCGGCCTAGGGCCCCCCCCGCTTTGCCTGCTTCGTGGCCTAGGCCCCCCCCCTGCTTTGCCTGCTTCGCGGCCTAGGGCCCCCCGCTTTGCCTGCTTGCGGCCTAGGCCCCCCCTGCTTTGCCTGCTTCGCGGCCTAGGCCCCCCCTGCTTTGCTGCTTCGCGGCTAGGCCCCCCTGCTTTGCCTGCTTCGGGCCTAGCCCCCCCCCCGCTTTGCCTGCTTCGTGGACTAGGCTTTCCCTCGTTTTGCCTGCTTCGCGGCCTAGGCCCCCCCGCTTTGCCTGCTTCGCGCCTAGGCCCCCTGCTTTGCCTGCTTCGCAGCCTAGGCCCCCCCTGCTTTGCCTGCTTCGTGGCTAGCCCCCCCGCTTTGCCCTGACTTAGCCCCTATTGCCTTCCCTAGGCCCCCCCGCTTTGCCTGCTTCGCGGCCTAGGCCCCCCCCGCTTTGCCTGCTTCGCGGCCTAGGCCCCCCTGCTTTGCCTGCTTCGGCCTAGGCCCCCCCCCGCTTTGCCTGCTTCGCGGCCTAGGCTCCCCTGCTTTGCCTGCTTCCGGCCTAGGCCCCCCCCGCTTGTCCCTGCTTCGCTGGCCTAGGCCCCCCCGCTTTGCCTGCTTCGTGGCCTAGGCCCCCTCCTGCTTGTGGCTGCCTTCTTCGCGGCCTAGGGCCCCCCCAGCTTTGTCTGCTTCGTCGGCCTAGGGCCCCCCTGCTTTGCCTGCTTCGCGGCCTAGGCCCCCCCCGCTTTGCCTGCTTCGTGGCCTAGGCCCCCCGCTTTCCCTGCTTTGCGGCCTAGTGCCCCCCCCGCTTTGCCTGCTTCGTGGCCTAGGCCCCCCCCCGCTTTGCCTTCTTCGCGGCCTAGGGCCCCCCCAGCTTTGTCTGCTTCGCGGCCTAGGGCCCCCTGCTTTGCCTGCTTCGCGGCCTAGGCCCCCCCCCGCTTTGCCTGCTTCGTGGCCTAGGCCCCCCGCTTTCCCTGCTTTGCGGCTATGCCCCCCCCCGCTTTGCCTGCTTCGTGGCCTAGGCCCCCCCCGCTTTGCTTCTTCGCGGCTAGGGCCCCCCAGCTTTGCCTGCTTCGCGGCCTAGGGCCCCCCCCTGCTTTGCCTGCTTCGCGGCCTAGGCCCCCCTGCTTTGCCTGCTTCGCGGCCTAGGCCCCCCTGCTTTGCCTGCTTCGCGGCCTAGGCCCCCCCCCTGCTTTGGCTGCTTCCTCGTTGCGCTTGGGCCTCCCCCCCTGCTTTGCCTGCTTCGCGGCCTAGGCCCCCCGCTTTGCCTGCTTGCGGCCTAGGCCCCCCCTGCTTTGCCTGCTTCGCTGGCCTAGGCCCCCCCTTGTGTACCCTCTTTCCTGCTTCGCGGCCTAGGCCCCCCCCGCTTTGCTGGCCTAGGACCCCCCGCTTTGCCTCTTCGCGCCTAGGCCCCCCTCTTGCGCTTCGCGGCCTAGGCCCCCCTGCTTTGCCTGCTTCGCGGCCTAGGCCCCCCTGCTTTGCCTGCTTTGCGGCCTGGCCCCCCCACTGCTTTGCCTTGCTTCGTGGCCTAGGCCCCCCTGCTTTGCTCTTCGCGGCAGCCCCCCTGCTTTGCCTGCTTCGCGGCCTAGGCCCCCCCCGCTCTGCCTGCTTCGCGCCTAGCCTCCCCCCTGCTTTGCCTGCTTCGAGGCCTAGGCCCCCACGCTCTGCCTGATTCGCGGCCTAGGCCCCCACGCTTTGCCTGCTTCGTGGCCTAGGGCCCCCCCTGCTTTGCGACCTAGAGCCCCCTCGCTTTGCCTGCTTCGCGGCCTAGCCTCCCCCCTGCTTTGCCTGCTTCGCGGCCTAGGCCCCCACGCTTTGCCTGATTCGCGGCCTAGGCCCCCACGCTTTGCCTGATTCGTGGCCTAGGGCCCCCCCTGCTTTACCTGCTTCGCGGCCTAGGGCCCATCCCTGCTTTGCCTGCTTCGCGGCCTAGGGCCTCCCCCTGCTTTGCTTGCTTCACGGCCTAGGGCCCCCCCCCCCTGCTTTGCCTGTTTGCCGCCTAGGGCCCCCCCCCTGCTTTGCCTGCTTCGTTGCCTAGGGCCCCCCCTGCTTTGCCTGCTTCGCTGCCTAGGGCCCCCCCTGCTTTGCCTGCTTCGCAGCCTAGGCCCCCCCTGCTTTGCCTGCTTCGCGGCCTAGGGCCCCCCCTCCTGCTTTGCCTGCTTCGCGGGCCAGGGCCCCCCCCTGCTTTGCCTGCTTCGCGGCCTAGGGCCCCCCCCCCCCCCGCTTTGCCTGCTTCGCGGCCTAGGGCCCCCCTGCTTTGCCTGCTTCGCGGCCTAGGCCCCCCCTTCCCCGCTTTGCCAGCTTCACAGCCTCCCCCCATATGCTTTGCCCAGAGCATCCATCGTGCTAGATTGTGAGCTTCTAGGGGCAGGCGGCATGTCTTTCTTTCCATGATGTACAGTTATTCAGCAATATGCAGCAGGACAGACTTGATCCAGGGAGATATCCGACCGCCAGAATTGGGGTCAGGAAGGAATGTTTTTCCCCCCTGAGGTAGAACATTCCGGGGGTTTTCTTCGCCTTCCTCTGGATCTTTGGGTTGGGTGGCTCATCAGGTCCGCAATGTCCACAGCAAGTTCTGTGGTCCCCATAGGGGCTGGACCCAAGAGTCACTTTGACCTTTAATTTATTAAAGAGTCTGTAATATTTTCATTACAATGTTGCTTATTGCTACTCCAATTAATAAAAAAAAAATTATAGATAATATACTGTGGTGTGTGTTTTATTTCTCTGCACAGTGATAATCGCTCAACACTCCAGAACTACAATGGACTGACCTGCTGATCTGGCATCTAATAACGTGTCTCATCTTCTATATACATGGTGGCAGCTACTGCAGGACCAGGGACTATAGGGGGCGATGTACACTGAGAGGGATCACATTACTCCAGCCACAATAACATCACCTGTCCAAAGTTACCGTATTTCACTAATGTTATGGTGTTCAGTCTCTGTGATGAGGCACTCACATTGTATAGATACTACTGTATATAATACTACCAGAAAAGACCAGGCCACAGACGCAGAATACAGGAGACACAGGAAAAGTCATAAAATAGATAAGAGAGGTGACTCAGGGCGTAACAAGTAGCCACAGGGGTCGAGGGACAAAACTTGGGGCTCACTTGGGAATGATCACACATTCACTATGACCGGATATAGTAATATAAATAGATAAAAAGAAAGAAACAACCTAAATCCATACTGAGCTATATTAAAAACAGTATTAATCTCAAGTGAGAGAGAAGCTATATCACCAGATACACAAGCATGTAAGTATCAATCACAATTTCAAGAAAGGTTTTCAGAACCTTAGGGTACCTTTACACGCGGCTACATTTCTAGGGTGGCTACAGGTAACTTACTGGCTGCAGTGAAATCATGGAGAGATTATTCCATTTGTACACAGCAACAAGATAGAACCTTGTCTCCATGATTTCACTGCAACCAGTAAGTTACCTGTAGCCACCCTAGAAATGTAGCCGCGTGTAAAGGTACCCTTATGTTACCTATAGATACACACACAATGTTCCTAGAGGAATGGTGTCCACCCCGAGGTGTGCTTCATCACACCACCTGTCAGGGGATGGAGTCCATACATTGTTGGGGCAGTTAAAAAAAAAAAAAAAAGTGCCCTTTCCAATTAGGTCAGCACACAACTGATGGCCGCTTTACACGTCCCAACATCGTTTCAATGTTGGATACAACGGCGCGGGTGCACGCATTTTTGGGCAGAAATCCAAGATCGCATAGGAGATGTTACACAGTACGATATCGGCAGGCAACACAACTGCGATGTCTACGCCCCCTTGTACGGGCGACCCAGGAACGACTATTTAACATGGGAGTGAATAGGGGAAGTTGCTCTCCAAATCAGTTTTGGGCTGTCACCCAGCACGATCCTGCCACATCGTCCATCCAATATCAGACAATTGGAGAGCCTGCTCATTTCTCCCCCGATATCGTTTTGGCATCGTTCTTGCGTCGAATTGTACATTTACACCGCACAACGCACAAACGATATCGGGGCCAACGCACGAACACCGTGACTTTTTATCGAAGTTGGACGACGATATTGCGCCGTGTAAAGTGGCCATTAAAGTGATGCAAGTGGCTCCCAGACAACCGGACATCCGTGTCATGTGACCGGAGACATCAGACCCACATGGAGAATCACGTGGTCCGTCATTACTGGCTGCATATTGATTCAGAGAGCAGAGGAGGATCAGAGACACGGAGTGCACATGCGTGCAACTTGGCTTGAACCATGAAGACAAAAATTCACCATCAGAGGCTGTGGAGCACATGTGTACAAGATAAAAGCAATCATTGTGTCATCCTTATAGCACATCAAGCAAGAATCGTTGTTTTTTATATACAGGAACCATCAATGAAAGCGACATAAAAACACATAACAGTAAGTTTGCAATACAATACCAAAGTGCAAATAAAGGGCAGAAATAAAGTGACAACTTGACTTAAAGGGAACCCGTCACCTCATGTACTGTAAGCCCCTAACCTGTCAATACCTATCCCTGCAGCACCCAAATACTTTCTGAATCATCCCTGTCTGAGCTCTTGGGTGTTTGGAAAAGAGAAATAGTATGTTTTAATAACTTACATGATTTTTGTCAGGTGGGCGTTTCTGACAGAGGGGCAGTGTCCCCAGGGCTGCGCTCACCCCGCCTCGCCGCTCCAATTACGCCCCGATGGGCGTACTCATTGCTGCATGAGCGCGCTTTGTTTTTTCAATTGCCCCCGTTCCGAATTCTATGATGCGGCATCACGTGATGCCTGTGCGCGTCATTTCCGGACCTTCTGCTCCACATGTCACAGGCCACCTTCAGAGCATGCGCAGAAGGCATGCTGAATGCGGCCTTACACCCGGCAAACTGCGCATCACCGGAAATGACGCGCACCGGCATCACGTGATGCCACATCATAGAATTCGGAGCGGGGGAATTTGAAAAAACAAAGCGCGCTGGGGGCACATTTTTAGAGGTCAGGTTCCCTTTAAGGAGGGTGGGTCACTGCCCCATTACACACACACATGGACGGGGGTCACTGCCCCATTACAGAATCCTGGACAAAGTGCCTCAGTGTCCGCGCTGCTGCTCCGAGACCAAAGACACACAGACACAGGGATGTCTGGATCAGCGATAGCCTTTATTTTCCGACGCGTTTCGGAGCCTCCCCCGAGCTCCTTCCTCAGGGAACATGTTCTGATCCAGACATCCTGTGTCTGTGTGGTCTTTGGTCTCGGAGCAGCAGCGCGGACACTGAGGCACTTTGTCCAGGATTCTGTATTACAACCACGGTCACTGTTGGGAGTGCTGTCCCTGCAGCAGCTGCCTGTACGCTATTCTACCAGTTGTGGTTTCACAACTGACAAAGGTGAGCAATTCCACATCGATAAGCGAAAGTGTATCATTGAGATAAGACCCTATTGCGCATTCTTTCGTTCACAGATTTACTGCCGCCATTACACACACACTAGAGGGGGGTCACTGTCCCCATTACCACACACACACACACACTAGAGGGGGGTCACTGTCCCCATTACACACATACACACACTAGAGGGGGGTCACGGTCCCCATTACACACACACACACACACACACACACTAGAGGGGGTCACTCTCCCCATTACACACACATACTAGAGGGGGGTCACTGTCCCCATTACACACATACACACACTAGAGGGGGGTCACTGTCCCCATTACACACACACACTAGAGGGGGGGTCACTGTCCCCATTACACACACACACTAGAGGGGGGTCACTGTCCCCATTACACACACACACTAGAGGGGGGTCACAGTCCCCATCACACACACCTAGAGGGGGGTCACTGTCCCCATTACACACACACTAGAGAGGGTCACTGTACCCATTACACACACACACACACACACTAGAGGGGGGTCACTGTCCCCATTACACACACACACACACTCTAGAGGGGGGTCACTGTCCCCATTACACACACACACACACACACACACACTAGAGGGGGGTCACTCTCCCCATTACACACACACACTAGAGGGGGGTCACTGTCCCCATTACACACATACACACACTAGAGGGGGGTCACTGTCCCCATTACACACACACACTAGAGGGGGGTCACTGTCCCCATTACACACACACACTAGAGGGGGGTCACAGCCCCATCACACACACACTAGAGGGGGGGTCACTGTACCCATTACCACACAACACACACACTAGAGGGGGGTCACTCCCCATTACACACACACACACTCTAGAGGGGGGTCACTGTCCCCATTACACACACACACACACACACTAGAGGGGGGTCACTGTCCCCATTACACACACACACACACTAGAGGGGGGTCACTGTCCCCATTACACACACACAAACACTAGAGGGGGGTCACTGTCCCCATTACACACACACACTAGAGGGGGGGTTACTGTCTCCATTACACACTCACACTAGAGGGGGGTCACTGTCCCCATTACACACACACACTAGAGGGAGGTCACTGTCCCCATTACACACACACACACTAGAGGGAGGTTACTGTCCCCATTACACACACACACTAGAGGGAGGGATACTGTCTCCATTACACACTCACACTAGAGGGGGGTCACTGTCCCCATCACACACACACTAGAGGGGGGTCACTGTCCCCATTACACACACACTAGAGGGGGGGGTCACTGTACCGGGACGTACTAAAAAGAATGAAGAAAATGAATAAATAAAAAGAATGAAGATAATAACTTATTACAGAAACATTATGTAGATGTATAAAAGGTTTCTTGGGTATCTTAGACATGGAATGAACACATATCCCATATAACCAGGTGTATATTATGTTACCTGAGCATTTTAGGTGTGGAATGAACATGGAATATATGCAGATAATAGGAGAATGAACACATATCCCATATAACCAGGTGTATATTATGTTACCTGAGCATTAGAGGTGTGGAATGAAGATGAAATATCTGTAGATAATAGAAGAATGAACACATATCCCATATAACCAGGTGTATATTATGTTACCTGAGCATTTTAGGTGTGGAATGAACGTGAAATATCTGTAGATAATAGAAGAATGAACATATATCCCATATAACCAGGTGTACATTATGTTACTTGCGTCTGCCGCGAGCTGTACGAGGTCGGCATACCATGCGCGTCTGGGCCAGTCTGGGGCAATGAGAATGACTGGAGTGGCCTCCTGTTTGATCTTCCGTACCACTCTGGGGACTAGTGGTAGGGGAGGAAATATGTAGGGGAATTGGAATTGCGTCCAATCCTGAACCAAGGCTTCTGCTCCCAGGGACTGTGGATCGTGTGACCTTGCTATGAAGTTTAGACCTTGGCATTGAGGTGTGATGCCATTAGGTCCACATCCGGAGTCCCCCAGCAATGGCAAATTTGTTGAAAGACGTCGGGATGCATAGACCACACTCCTGAGTGCCTTGGCGACTGAGGAAGTCTGCTTCCCAATTGTCCACTCCCAGGATGTGTACAGCTGATAGAACCGATCCTGTTGATACCACCCAGAGGAGGATGTTTGCACTTCCCGCATCGCCTGGACACTGCGAGTTCCACCTTGGTGATTGACTTATGCCACAGCTGTGGCATTGTCTGACTGTATCCTAATGTGGAATCCTGCCAGGAAGCAATGGAAGGTTTTCAGTGCCAGGAAGATAGCTCGAATCTCCAGGAGGTTGATAGGCATGGTCGATTCTACTGGAGACCATTTGCCCTGTGGTCTGTGATGTCGGTACACCGCGCCCCATCTCATCAAGCTTCCGTCGGTGGTTAGAACTTTCCAATGAACTGGTAAAAGGATTTTCCTCGCGTGAAGGAGAGCGGTCTGAGCCACCAGTGGAGGGAACGTTTGGTTGCAGGTGACAGCCGGAATTTCCTGTCCAGGGAAAAGGGGTTTCTTGTCCCAGGACGTGAGTATGGCTAGCTGGAGAGGCCTGAGGTGAAGCTGGGTAAAGGGGGCTGCTTCTATTGCTGCGACCATCCTGCCCAGGATTCTCATGGCAAACCGGAAGGACCGACGTGACAGGTGAAGAAGAGTGCAAACTCCTTGACGGAGAGCCGGTGCTCTTTCTTGGGGAAGGAGCACCAGAACTCTGGAAGTGATGAATTGCATGCCCAGGAAGGTCAGAGACTGATATGAGATTGGCGACGACTTTTGTAGGTTGATCAACCAGCCCAGGCGACGTAGTGTGTCTACCGTGGTGAAGACGCTGTGTTCGCAATCTCTGAAGGTGGGAGCCTTGATGAGCAGGTCATCCAAGTATGGAAGGATAACTACTCCTCTCGAGTGAAGAATGGTCATGACGGGCGCCATGACCTTGGTGAACACTCTGAGAGCTGTGGCAAGTCCAAACGGGAGAGCCACAAACTGGTAGTGGTCCTGGCCGATTGCAAATCAGAGAAACTTTTGATGAGCTGATGAGATTAGTATATGCAGGTACGGATGCTGAATATCTATGGAGGCGAGAAATTCTCCCCTTTCCATGGATGATATTATGGAGTGAAGAGACCCCATGCGGAAATGTCGTACATGGACAAATTTGTTTAATTGCTTCAGGTCCAGAATGCGTCTTACAGTACCCCCTTTTTTGGGGACTACAAATAGATTTGAGTAGAACCCGTGTAAGCGCTCGGCCTGACGGACCGGCACAACTCCTGTTTGTAGAAGTGATTCGACCGCTTGAAATAAGGCGCGAGCCTTGGATGGTGGTTTTGGGGGAACAGATGGAAAGAAGCGATTGGGTGGTCGGAACATGAACTCTATATTGTAACCAGTTCTCTGACCCACTTGTCTTCTATAATAGATAGCCAGACTTGACAAAAGTGTAAAAGTCGGCCGCCTACATGTGGGGTGTCTTTTGGAGAAAGAGGGTCATGAGGAGGAGAACCTATGGGATTTCGATCACTTAGGTTTGGACTGGCGAGATTGGGACTGCCAGTTTGTGTTCGATTTTTGGGTCGTCTGCGAGCGCTCCCTACTTGGCGAGCGGCTGCCAGTCTGTGCTGGTCGTGAGACCGACCAGCCAAACGAATTCCGAAAGGATCGGAATCTTGTTTGTTGACGTCGATTGAAGGGTCGTTTCGGTTTCCGGTGGGGAAGAGAAGTGCTTTTGCCCCCTGTAGCGTCTGAGATTAATTTATCTAATTTTTTTCCAAATAGACGGCCACTGAGGTATGGAAGGCTTGTGAGAGACTTTTTAGAAGCCGCATATCCACTTTCCACTCACGTAACCAGAGGGCACATCTAATTGTAATGCCATTTGATGCTGCACTGCCGCGCAATTTGCAGAGTACAGAGCCGCGTGTAGTAAATGATCTGCTGTAACAGATATTTGTGCTGCTTGATCTGATAGTAGAGGGTCAGCGTCTGTACATCGTAAGGCTGAGGCTATGAAAACTGATCGAGCCATCTGTTCCACCTGGTGGTTCGTTGCGTCTTTGATTGAGGAGCTATCTGGGAAAGAAAGCATCCATGCAGCAAGCCGAGAAACTGGGGGGTCCACTTGAGGTGAATCTGCCCAGTCCTGAGTTACTGCCGGTAGGAAGGGATAACGTGCTTCCAGCGTTTTTCGGTTGCCAAACCTCTTCTCGGAGTGTGAGCTATGCTTTTGAAGGATCTCCTGGAATTTGGGGTGATCCGCAAAATATTTATGCGGTTTCTTGGCCCTTTTAAAGGAGACCTTGTACTCTGGAGTATCGGCAGGTGGATCTGATACATCCAACACCTGATTAATAGAGGTAATTAAGTCCTCGACAAGAGCCACAGTATCTGGTGGGTCTAGGTTTAAGTGTCAAGCCCACTGGGACGGGGTACTCGGTACCGGACCGGGTCTGCTACTGGGGAAGTCACGGGTGGTCCTGGTCCGGACCGTGTCCCGGGCCCTGGCAATAATAAGGGGATATTTACAGGGGATGTCAGTCGTGACACCACCCACTGTGTGCGGCCAGCGATGGGGCCGCCGCTGCTGCAGAACCTCCGGGGATGATGTAATGGTAGCATAGATGGTATAGTTCCCATGGGCAGAACTATGTTCCCTGGGGCAGTGATGGTTAAAGTCTGTGATGTAGTGTGCAGGCTTGGTGCTGAGTGCAATTCACTTACTGTCCAGATGTTGCAGAAATCCTTCCTCGGTGCTGGAGCTGGCAAGCTGTGGCTCTGCAGGTGGAGGGTTGTTATAATCCTGTATGGAGAGAATAGTACGCAGGCAAAGACAGACAAGAGAGGCTTATTCAGGGTTCTCCATGTTTACTTCTCAAGTTCTTAAGTTCAAATTACAGTTCAGTATAGTTCTTACAAGTCTCAGTGCAATTCTCAGTACACGGGCTCACTCTCCCCTTCGGGTTCCCTTTACTCTCTGCAGCCAGGTCTCTCTCTTTGTGACCCCTCACCCTGTCTCTGTGTCCTTTCCGGGCTGTTAACTCTCTGTGTCTGTGTTCGCTTGGTGTGCGTCTCCGGACAGTATGGCGGTGACTCGGGCCCCTGTGGGTCCTCCTGGTTGTCACTGAGCTGCCTGTCCTTTGGGGTAGGGACCCTAACATGTAGCTGTGGTCCCCTGTCGGTTGTCTGGGGATGCCGGGTGAAACTACGGTCCCCTCTAGAGCCGACACTCTACTCAGTCCAGCCTCCAGCAGTCCTCCCGTGTGAGGCTCTACCAGGCTCTCTCTACTGTGTCTTCCAGTGTCATAGAAGGGCTACTCCGCCTGCAGTCTGTCGTCTCGGCTGTAATTCTAGGGATCAGTGTCACTGTCCCTCTCTTCCTTCACACGCCTGGGGGTACTGGCTTCGGACGGGCTTTCTCTCTGCGGCTCGCACTGGCTCTGTTCAGATTCTGCGCTCCTACACCCCACTTTACCAGGACGTGTGATTCCTTCTTTCCTTCTCAGCTTAAAGTGATCCTAAACCCAGAAACTGACCCCCCCTTATCTTTAGACCTGTCCCTGCACCCCCTCTTACCATTTCTAGCCATCCCTTTTGCATAAAAAATCGCTTTTGTAAAGTAAGAGAAAAGGATATAATAGTTTGACCTGTGTGAGTTCTCCGTTTCTGTTGGAAGCCGAGATAGGAGGCGCCTGTCTGCTGCTGCCTGGTAATTATTCACGCCCTTCTCTGCTTGCTGCCTTTGTGAGTGTGTGGCCGCGTCATGAAAGGGGGCGGGGCTCCGGCATGACGCTATTTAGCCCCGCCCCTTTTCATGACGCGGCCACACACTCACAAAGGCAGCAAGCAGAGAAGGGCGTGAATAATTACCAGGCAGCAGCAGACAGGCGCCTCCTATCTCGGCTTCCAACAGAAACGGAGAACTCACACAGGTCAAACTATTATATCCTTTTCTCTTACTTTACAAAAGCGATTTTTTATGCAAAAGGGATGGCTAGAAAGGATAAGAGGGGGTGCAGGGACAGGTCTAAAGATAAGGGGGGGTCAGTTTCTGGGTTTAGGATCACTTTAACTCGGCCTAGTGCTGTCTCTCGGCCTGTGCCGTGCTCCTCAGCCTGCTGCTGCTCTGTGTCTTTGCTGCCCGGCACCCAGAGCCTACTGACTCCTTCCTCCTCCCCCTTCCCTAAACCCACCACCCCTTGCCTGCATAGAGTTCCTAGGCTCCGGGTTGGGTGCTGCCCTCTACTGTACGTGGGTTGTGTGGGCTGTGAGGGTGTTGGTGTGCAACTGTCGTCCTACCTGCCTGGCTGCAGTTCCCTTTGTGGCCTCCACAGTATCTGGTGGGTCTAGGTTTAAGGACGCATCTAGATCGAGATCTGAACTGGGATCGCAAGGGCCTTCAGAGTCCTGGGAGTCATATTCTCTTTCCCGGGTTGGAGAAGGACTGGAACTGCGAGAGGACGCTGGAGAGGGCGACCTTTGCGCTCGCTTGTGTCCTGAAATGGAGGTGGATGGGACTGGGTCAGTACCACCGAGGTTTCACCCTGGGTGGGTTGTAAAGGCTGGGCAGCGGTGCAGGAAGAGGAGTGACTGAAGAGCCTGGAGCAATTTCGAGAACAACTTTTCTATGGATTGTGAAGTAGATTGGGACATAATAATGGCCCATTTTGGCGCAGTATTATGTGCACTGGTAGTTGCCAGGTCTATAGGGGATTCTGGCACATTATCCAAGTGCAGTGCTGGCAGTGTGGAGACGTACATCCACTAGGCAGAGGAGCCCTGCAAACTGTGCAGGTGGCATAATGTGAGCTAAAAACCCTGGTGGTCCTCTTGCTCTTTGAGCCAGGCATAGTAATGAAATTTCCTGGAACGAGTGCCTGTGCAGGGGAAAGCAGGGGAAGGAGAAACCACAGCAGTGACAAGTCCCTGCTGATCTCTTACCACCTTTATAGTGCGCCCCAGCTATGGTTCAGCAGTCCTGTGCCCCCGAGACAGACAGCCTGGTACAGAAGCGGTGCAGGTGGAGATCGGTGTTTTCCCCTGTACAGCGTAATGGCCGCTGCTGAGAAGGGAGGGGCGCAGCGGGTGAAAAAAAAAGGCGCAATGCAGCTCTCACAATGAGCAAGAGGCGCTTTGCAGCTCCGGGGGGTGGAGAATAGGCGGTGGCTTGGTACTAGGCCCAAAGCCTCGATTAGAAGTAGTAGCCGGGAATGGTGGCGGGCCGGTGCGGAGGTCCGGTCGGGAACTGGAACGGACCCGGACCCCACCAGACACCTGGGGCTTGGTTCAGAATAAAGCATGCACACCATCAGGAGAACACAGTGTGAACTGGTCTCCTGGATCCAACAGCAATGTGTAGTGACTTGAATGTGAGCTCTGATATCGGCCCCCTCAGAATAGCACAGTAAAAACTGATGCTCCTGGAGTTCTGTGCCTTAAATCTGCACAAGAATACCGGCCCCCGGCCCCATCAGGAGAGCACAGTATTAACTGATGCTCTTGGTGTGCTGCAGTATGTGTGACTCACCGCGGCCGGCTGACTCCGGTTGATACAGGCGTTTCTTCTCCCTCCTTGTCACGGGTGGACCGCGCCTGCCGGTAGTGGGGCCCGGTGTAGTGCAGATCAAAATTGAAGACGTCTTGGTGGAACAGATTAAAGGGGTTTTAATTTATTCGTGACGCCACCTAAATTGGCTGGTGGTGGGGTGCTCCTATAAAGCTGATCCTCCACTCTTCTGGTTCGCGTGGCAGAGGTGAACTGCTGCCAGCTTCGGTACCAGTGAACCGGCTGTAGTTGTGGGCACGGGAGTCTTTTGGGAACCCGTGTAGAAATGCCCAATCCCGGTGGTTAAGGCCTCAGGTGCTGACACCCGACCGGTGACGGCCCAGGGGCCCGCACGGGGTGCGGAGCCCCCGCTCCTCTCCAAGCTCTAGTCTGCTCTTGTCAGGTTCTAGAGTCTTCTTTCTCTCAGACTGCTCTAGACTATTGTGTGTTCTCCTACACTACCCTAACACTCCACCCACCAGGACCTAGGATTGGCCCTCTGTTCTAGGTGATGCATGTTGGGTTGGATCTCAGAGTTAACTATTTCACTGTTGTGTCAGAGAATATTGCGGCTGCAATACTCCCTTGTGACGCACTCATTGCGGGGCGCCACACTCCCCCTTGGTTAAATAAGCTTGTCCCCAAGCGTCACACTACTCACATTACAGAGGTTTTTGTATTTTTATAACATATATGACACACTTTTATTAAAATGAAAAAACAGGTAAAGATATGCTTTGTTGACATAAGCAAAGAAACAGGTAATCACTTTGTGCGGACCCGGCGGGCGGTCGGCTGTACTTTAGCTATAGTCCAGGCTGTAGCCGCAAGATCTCACAGTCAGTGGTTAACGGGAACAGAGTCATTGAGATAGTTCAAGTCTTTTGAATTACTGGCACGGAGCACGATGGCGCACCCGGATAGCAAACCACCCATCTGCACAAGCGTAGCGCTCATAGGTGATAATATCGCCCCGGTATAGGTCGCGATCGGGATGTCCTCTTGGCAAGTTTGATTCAACGTCCCGGCGCCCCACAAACACCTCCTCATTCAAACCCACCTCCCAAGCGAACCCCCACCCGGTATGTAAGTTAAAGGTGGAAATTCTACCTTCACGGCGGAGTTCATCAGGCAGCGGCGGCTGGCGGCGAGCCTCGGCACGGGCCTCCATGTTGGCGCGTTCACGGGCTTGCCACTCCTCACGTCGTCTCTGGCGTACATCTCCGTCGTTACGGCTCGGGGTGTAGAGATGAGTAACGGAGCTGGTGGTTTGGCGGGAAGCTTGAACTTGGCGGGCTGTCTGTATCGGAACCCGGTGGAACGGCACAGGGGAAGGTGTCGGCATTGCACCCGACCAGTGTACCCGAGCTGTATGCCCGGAAGGAAGTTCCTTGTTGTCTCCCCAAGCGAACCCGGTGTCGAAATCCTCAGCGGTGCTGTGGGTCTCGTCGTCATCCTCTCCGACCTCTTCCTCGATGACCACATCAGGCTGCTCGTCAATGAGAGATGTTGAAGCTTGTTCCGTTGTACAACAGGGCGGTGGTGCTGCGGACCCTTCCGTAGGGACGTCCTGCAGGGTTTCCAGGCTGCCTGTCTCTTCATCTGTTTCCGCAGGTAAAGGTGTTTCAATCCCGGTTACCAGGTAGGCCTCGGCTATGGCAAGGGAAGCCTCCGGTACGGGGATAAAACAGGCGACTGTCTCTGTAGTGGTGAAACACGTCGCGGGTTCCTCGGTGGGAACCTGGTAAAGATCGAGTTCTTCGATGGAGCGTGGTATGAGCTCCGGCTCAAGAACGGGATCGGTTGCGATACTAGTCGCTGGAACGGGTCGAGTTGCGGCCTCCACCGGAATGACGCAGTCTATTGGCTCTGGTGACGGAGCAGGACAGGTGGTAGGCGACGGTGAGGCGGTCGAGAAACTGGTGACGTCGTCTGGGCTTGGAGTAGCGGTACCCGGTCGGCTCTGCTGCATCGCATGGTGTAGTCGTCTGCCTAGGGTCGCGCTCCAGCTGCGAATCGTCCATTCCACAGTCTCTAGTAACCGCACCCGGAGGTCTTGTAGGGCCTCTAGCCAGAAGTCGGGGCTGCCGTCTATGGTAAGGGCAGGATCCGGACCCGGTTGGCTGATGGCTGCTCTGGCCTCCGCCTCGACCTCCCGCATTAGGTCTTGGAGTCTCGTGCTGGCCATTTTCTTCTTGGAGGGAAACCACACCCGTTCAACCGGTAAGACGTTCTGGTAGAGCTGGTGAAGAAGTCTGTCTCTCTGTGTCTCACACTCCCATTTCCTCTGGGCTTTTGTAGTCCAATCGTGGGAAAAGTCTTTGGGGTCCGCCCCCATGGTTGATTCGAGCAATCAGGGCGGACAAAGAGTTTGGCGCCTTTTGTCTTTAGCCCTCCCACGGTGAGGGGGGGGTTGACTCACTCCTGGGCTTGCACGTGGCGGCTTCTTGTGGCGGGAACGCCATCTTGGGCGCCATCTTGACCCAATGGTGTAAAGGCGGGAAAGTTCTTTTAGGGACGAACAAAGTCCAATTGTAGACAATAAAGTCCAGTTTAAGCACAATATACCCGTTGGATAACGGGCCTGCTCGTATCCTGTTCGTGACGCCATTTTCTGACTCACCGCGGCCGGCTGACTCCGGTTGATACAGGCGTTCTTCTCCCTCCTTGTCACGGGTGGACCGCGCCTGCCGGTAGTGGGGCCCGGTGTAGTGCAGATCAAAATTGAAGACGTCTTGGTGGAACAGATTAAAGGGGTTTTAATTTATTCGTGACGCCACCTATGAGTAGTTCGGTAAGGACTACCGACGCTGCGGAACCCCCGAGGGATGGACAGCAGCAAGATGTTACGCTCCCCACAGGCTGAGCGGTGATCCCCGGAGGCTGGAGCTGCTCAAGATGTTGTGCGGCAGCTGCGGTTACCTTCTTGTGCGGACGGACAGTTCATAAGGAAGCACAGACACAGAAAGTCTCTATAACGGGTCTTTACTGTAACCAGCAGGCAGTACATGGTATACAGTGGTTGAGTAGTAGACCGGGTGGACTAAACAGTGATAGTGTCCCTCAGAGATCCGCAGTGTTCCTCCATTCTACCTACTTAGTTTCTTTACCAGCGTCGCCCAGGAATACCAGGTCGGGTACGGGGAGGCTGCTTCAATGCCCTATCCATGATGTACGTTCTGGATGCTTTGGGGAGCCTTGGATCCCTCAGTGGGTACACCGCTGGTTAGATGACTGGAAATTGGCTGGTGGTGGGGTGCTCCTATAAAGCTGATCCTCCACTCTTCTGGTTCGCGTGGCAGAGGTGAACTGCTGCCAGCTTCGGTACCAGTGAACCGGCTGTAGTTGTGGGCACGGGAGTCTTTTGGGAACCCATGTAGAAATGCCCAATCCCGGTGGTTAAGGCCTCAGGTGCTGACACCCGACCGGTGACGGCCCAGGGGCCCGCACGGGGTGCGGAGCCCCGCTCCTCTCCAAGCTCTAGTCTGCTCTTGTCAGGTTCTAGAGTCTTCTTTCTCTCAGACTGCTCTAGACTATTGTGTGTTCTCCTACACTACCCTAACACTCCACCCACCAGGACCTAGGATTGGCCCTCTGTTCTAGGTGATGCATGTTGGGTTGGATCTCAGAGTTAACTATTTCACTGTTGTGTCAGAGAATATTGCGGCTGCAGTACTCCCTTGTGACGCACTCGTTGCGGGGCGCCACATGTGCAGTGTGGCTTAAGCTGCATATGCAGGCATATCTGTGTTGCCTCAACCTAATTCCCCTAATGAGGTAAATAGGGAGTATTTATGTCACCCCAGAAGGCTCCTGCTGATATGGAGATGCTTTGTAGCCTCGACTTCTACCCAGGTCCCCATCAGTGGGGAGATGAGGAAGGAGGATGATATGCTGGTCTGTCTCGACTTCGACCCAGCACCCCAACAGTGGGATGCCGAGGAAGGAGGGCAGCATGTGTATGGATGTCTCGACTTCGATCCAGCGCCCCTAACAGTGTGGGGGGGATGGGCGAGGAAGGATCAAGCCGGGGGTCTCACCAGGGACCCACTTTTTTTCTTCGTTGAAGAAAAAATTAAAAAGTAAAAATTAAAAGAAAAATAAAATTTAGATGTGCCTCCTAACAACACTGAGCAAAAACTGGTGAGGCAGTGCCTGCTTCAGGGGTGTATACTGCTGGGCAGGAGCCACTGCATCTCTTTTGCAGATTCTGCTTAGTGTCACCTCCTAGTCGACAGCAGCATAACACCCATGGTCCTGTGTTCCCCAATGAGGCGAAGGAGAAATATTTAATTTGTTCTCCTTCTGGAATAGAGGGACATAGAAATACCCTGCTATGTACAGATGTGTCTTTATGTATATACAGTATGCACCAGTGTATTATGGTAGGAAGAATAGAAGGTACAAGGCGAAAAGGAAGACCATCAACGAATGGCTTGATACTGTCAAGATAACAGCAGAGAAGACCCTGGTGGACCTATCTAGGCTCGTTCAAGATCGATTCTACAGAGTATTTATCCATCAAGTCGCCATGGCTCAAGATCAAGGTGAAGGACGATAAAAAATAATAATAAAAGTAACAGCATTATCTGCCCATGGGGTCAGAGCTTGTAATGCAGCTTTAAGATGACAAAATCATTGATGTCAACAGAGCTGTTAACACAGTGCTTTAATGGTGGGTTTACACACACCAATTTATCTGTTCAATCTCTGAACCAATCTCTGGTTGCAGTGAAATCATGGATACATTGCTCCATGTTGTACACAGCCACAATATGGAGCAATGTATCCATGATTTCACTGCAACCAGAGATTGGTTCAGAGATTGAACAGATAAATTGGTGTGTGTAAACCCACCATAACTGTTGCCTGAAAAGTTTTAGGTTGTCAGTTTTATTCCTGAGGGTAAAATACAACAATGAATAAATAACAATATTGTAATTGTTTCTCATTATGTTTTAATAGTTTTAAAGGAACAAAATATATCAGAATTTTTCTTCACCTCAAGAATACAGGGACATAGAAAAGACCACAGTCTGCAATGTGAGAATTAAAGAGAAAATCTGCTGCAATACTAAACACTATAAGGGTACCGTCACACCTGGACACTTCGCCGGCGATTTCGCAGGTGACGCAGGAGCGTGGCCTATCGCCGGCGACAGCACCGGTGCGTCGCCTAGTGTAAAGGCGTGATAATGAGGCGAAAATTCGCCTTAGAGTGGCCGCCTGGTTTTGCAGCACTGCTCTGAAACCAAGCGAGCACTCTGGGGCAATGTGTACACATCGACCCTTGTAACATGGCGATCGCCGCTGTTACAGGCGATGGGAGCCGTAGGCTACCATGTTACAGGATCACTGGTGGGGTTTGTGGACACCCCAGCGGCGATGTCGCCTGTAACATCGCCGGTGCATCGCCGTAGGTATCGCCACGTGTAAACACGCGACGGCGACGCTGGCGGGGCGCTAAAAACGTGCGTCGCCGGTGATATCTCCGGCGATGTGGATAGGTGTGACGGTACCCTAAGATATGTAAACTGCATACTGTCTAACAATGAATGGCAGAGCTATGTGCAAAGCTAATGCATATGTATATAAGGAAAGGACATGGCAAATAATGCTTCAGAATATAAAGAAACTTGAGAAAACCTAACTTTAGCACTGGCCACTGTGAAAGAGCCCATATGCTTATTCACATTTCTCATAGTGTGTTGCAGCAGATCTTCTCTTTAATTCTCATGTATTTTCTTGCTAGCACCTACACACAAAGGTGATGCCAGTCGATCTTTAATTATTAGTATTACTATATTTTTCTGACTGTGCACTGCCTTCCCCCGCCCTGTAGCAATACTAAGTCCTCCATCTTATTGTAGCTAGGTCCAAAACATACCCTTTAATGCAGGCTTTAATTGCATACAGAGGCATATAAAAACCTACACATGCAGGCAGTATACTGCTAGTAGAGGCACAAAGTTAGGCCCCGATAAGATGAGAAACACCTTGGCGCGGTTATCAGGTTCTTTCATATTTGAAAGATGGTTTTTTTTTTTGGAAGCCATTGGTAGAAATTTAGTGAATGGAAAAGTGTTGGAGGAAAATCGACAGCTGTCAGCTATAGCCACAAAATTTTACATAGTCACACGTCTGGACCCCGGGAGCGTCATAGGCTATGTTGTGAGGCAAAATTTTAACCCTGCACATTCCAATTCACCAAACAATTTTGCCCCTATCTACATAATGGGGAAAAAGGGAAAGGAAAAGTGTTGGAGGAAAATCGACAGCTGTCAGCTATAGCCACAAAATTTTGCACAGTCACACGTCTGGACCCTGAGAGCGTCATAGGCTATGTTGTGAGGCGAAATGTTAACCCTGAGTGTTCCAGTTCACCAAACAATTTTGGCCCTATCTACATAATGGGGAAAAAGTGAAAGGAAATGTGTTGTAGGCAAATTGACAGCTACCAGATGTGAACAAGGGGGACTTAAAGAATGAGAGCGATGCCGCCAAACAGTATAACCGTACAGTTGCTAAGGTGGGGCCCCGACATAGGATACTCACCACACACGGGGATATGAACACACACAAAAAATGCGCCTCACACTACCACGTACTTGAACACATATACCACCCTCAGCACACATTTCACCACACATACAACAACCTCACCACATAATCGCCCTAAAACACCCCTAAAACACACACAAGTCTGGTATTATCCTTCAACAATAAAAATCTGATTAATAAGCAGCAAAAATACAAGAGAAACAAATGTACCATATAGGAAATATGGCAGCTGTCAGTCACATGACCTGTCTATTATGTGTATGTATGAGCTAATATATACTGTCAGGGGGAGGGTTTCCTGTTGCCTGGGGATTTATCAGGCTGCCAATAGCAATCAATCACAGCTCAGCTTCTATTTTGCTACTGTTAATCTGAGCTCTGATTGGTTAATATAGACAACAAAGGACGTTCTCAGTAAAGCTTCTGTGAGGTAATAGGATGTCTGTGAGGTAATAGGATGTCAGTTAGGGTGTGTTGGTGGAAAGGCTGATGTCAGTCACATTACCTCTATGTGAGAGGATATAGAAACTGCCAGTTACAGACTATTTTTACCACAATAATGCCTCAAAAGAAAAGGAGTTCCTTGGCACGAATTTCAGCTGATGCAAAAAGAAAAGCTGCATTACGGGTGAGTGAAAAATGTGAAGACCGAGAAACAAGGCTGACACACATGAGAACAGCAGCTGCTTCCTCAAGGGCCAATGAACTTTCTGAGGAGAGGGAAGTGAGCTTGCAGACATGAAACAAGCGCTTCTCAAGGCCAATGAACTTTCTGAGGAGAGGGAAGCGAGCTTGCAGACATGAAACAAGAGCTGCTTCCTCAAGGGCCAATGAACTTTCTGAGGAGAGGGAAGCGAGGCTTGCAGACATGAAAACAAGAGCTGCTTCCTCAAGGGCCAATGAACTTTCTGAGGAGATGGGAAGCGAGGATCCACCAAAGCTGTGTAATGGAACAAGACTCTTGATTAAGAACCTGTTTCCACATGTAATTGAGGCAACCATTTTGACAGGATGTGTCCCACAGGAGAAGATGTTTTCATTCCAACAATTCCTCTTATTCCATCTGATTTGCCTTTTCATTTTAAACGCCTCCAGTTTCCTGTTCGACTGGCATTTGCTATGTCCATCAACAAGGCTCAGGGACAATTTTTGAAAGTAGTTGGAATTGATTTACAATCTCCATGCTTTTCTCATGGTCAACTTTATGTGGCCTGTTCAAGAGTTGGAACAGCCAAAAATCTGTTCGTCTTTGCACCTGCAGGAAGAACTAAGAATGTCGTCTATCAAAAGGCTCTCGAATTACTTCACATTATTTGGCCAATTCAGTTAAATCTGTGTGGAATATCTGTGGTGTTGAAATATATGTTGTGAAATGCTTCTATTAGCTTAGTTTTTGCCTTTTAATAATTACATTTCTATCGATTTGTTTTGTGGTTTTTGTGTGCTGAATAAATTTTTGTTAACACATTCTATTTTGTTAACAGCAGTTATTAACCCGGGCGAAGCCGGGTAGTACAGCTAGTCTATACATAATAAAGAAAAACTATATTAGGTAAAGGGTAGCAGAACATAGTCTATCTAGATATAGCTGAACAATAAAAGCAGATACAGTTCATTTTATCAAGAACAATCAAGAATAATGGAAGAGTCCAAACCATAGTAAAATAAAAAATACCAGATATCCGTACCTAGCGGAGTGCTTTAGGGGCATACATGGAAGTGGATACAGGAACTTATAATGTTTCAACGAGTGCGTCCTAAATGAAAAAAATGAGATAATACACGCCGTCTTTTCTTCAGGCGTTGTGTCCATGTGTTTAGTGAAACAGGTAAAGGAAGGTTAGAGTAACAGAAAGGAGGATCCGGAACAAGGATAACGAGAGGAGAGAAGGGATACCACAAGAAGAAAAAAAGGGGAAAAAAGAAAAGGGGGACAACCAAGGTAGATGCCAGGTAAAAACATTGCTGAAGAAGTCTTGTATGCTGAAACGTTCATTGTATTTTCTAACATGTGCTTTTGACTGCCACATTGCTGAAGAAGGCTTGTATGCAGAAACGTTCATTGTATTTTCTAACCCGTGCTTTTTGACTGCTGAACAAATAAATAGATACGGAAACCCTCCATCATCTCTAATCATTTTGAGTCTTGTATGAGTGCCGAGGTTTATATATTATACTAGACATTTTTTTCCTCAGGCACCTATTGCATGGTAGCCAGAATTTCACCTTTGCTAGGTTAAATCTCTGAGACAACTTTTTGTATCCTTCCCCTGAACAACATATGTTGAACAATCTTTTTTTTAAGATCATTTGAGAGTTGTTTTGAGGAGCCCATGATGCCACTCCTCAGAGAAGATGCAACTAGGAGAGCAACTTGCAAGTGGACACCTGAAATAGCTTTTCTCATGATTGGATACACCGCTATGAAGTACAAAACTCAATGAGGTTACCAAACCAATTTAGTGCTTCAGTAAGTCAGTAAAAAGTAGTTAGGAAAAAAATGTGAGTAAGATTAAGAGGGGTGCCCAAACTTTTTCATATGACTGTATATAGCGCTATTAATTCCATAGCACTTTACATACATCAGTATATGCCACCGGTCGTGCCCAGTGATGTATATGCCCCCAGGCCTCCCCAAGATGAATATGACCCCAGGCCTACAATGTGATGTATATGACCCTAGGGCCCTTCAGAGATTATATGATCCCAGCCTTCCAGTGATGTATATGCTGCTAGCCTCCACAGTGATGTATATGCTCCTAGCCTCCACAGTGATGTTTATACTCCTAGCCTCCACAGTGATGTAAATACCCCCATCACAAGTACTGTATTTGCCCCTAGCCTAGACAGTGATGTATATGCCCCCACCATCCGCACTGCTATATATGACCCCAGCTCTCCCCAGTGATGTACCATGTATGTGACTCGCCCAGCCCCGGGGCCATGGGGTACTCGAAACTGAGCTATGAGTTCTGCCAGGGGAGTCACAAGGGTCGAGACCCTGCTTTCGTGACCCTAGGGGTGTCAGTGCTCTTTGGGGTTATAGAGTGTTGGATGGGATTAAAGTTTATAGGGTAAATGTTCATGACGCCACCTAAAGTTTTCGGTCAGTATGGACCGACGTTGAGGTCAGACCTCTGGGTCATTGTACTGCAGCCTGATGTTGTCGCTCTCCATAGGTGGAGCGGGAACCCTGTGTCAGATGTGTTTTATTGCGATGGCTTTGTCAGGCCGATTCACGCTGGGCCTCTTTACCTTGTCTGCTGAGGCAGTCGGCGGCTCCGCATGTGTGGAATAACACAGTCTCACACAGTGTTGGAATTTTGCACCTGGTTTACTCACTTCACTTGCAATTGGCCACCAGGCGCTTCTCTCTACCAGGGCGGCTGGCCCAGTGGCAGGGGGCAAGTGCCCCCTGGGCTGGTGGTATAGTCCACATCTAGGCCGCCCCCTACAGAAACGGGCCGCCGCGGGCGTTGCTTTGCGGCCGGCACATGACGCGAAACGGCCCGGCCGCGGAGTCGCTTTGCGGCCGGCACATGACGTGAAACGGCCCGGCCGCGGGAGTCGCTTTGCGGCCGGCACGGCGATAGTACATGACGCTGGAGGTCTCGGATCAGTAAGGGCTGACAGCACCCCCCCCCCGCTTCTCAAGTCAGCCCTGACAGCACCCCCCCCCCCCCCCCCCGCTTCTCAAGTCAGGCCGGCAGGGCTAATCTGCCACCCGGGGATGGAGGCTCCAGCCAGCCCCTGCTCTCTACCAAGTCTAGCCTGGCCTGTCCGTAAGGAATTGGGATAGCTTGCCCAGGACTCCCTTCGTGTGCCTCGGTTCTCTGGCCTCTTACTCCCACCGCTAATTCTTTGCCTCTCCTGTTAGCACTTCTGCACGCAGTGCCCCAATCCAGCAGCCAAAAGTTCTGTCGGGCAACCAGCCGTGTCCCCTAAACCCTAGTTCGGCTACCTTCTCAGCGAGTGCATCGGGTTGCGGTCACCATTCCTGGAGACTCCGTGACCTCCAGTTCGGTGGTTCAAACTTACAGCATCTGCATCACGCTTAGTGCCGGTTGCCTGGTTCTTAACCAACCCCTCCGTCCAATTCTCTTAGTCTTGGTCTGGGTGCCCAGGCTGTCTGTGTGGCGCCCCTGCGACCAGGTGGCCACAAAGGGAAGTGCAGCCAGGTAAGGCAAGATGGTTGACAAAACACCCACACAGATGCACACACCGACCCTACGCCTAGGACTCTAGGTTGGGCAAGGGGTGGCAGGTCTTAAGAGTAGTGAGGGTGGAGCGTAGGATAGCACTGACAAAGTGGGTGGAGAGATCAACACTAGAAAACCCAGGAACACACAGTGGTAGGGAGGAGTTTCCCAGCAGGAGTGGTTCCCTGGAGGATGCAGAATCCTGAGTGGCACAGACCGTAGGAGAGAAAGATCGCTCCATAGTCGGAGGCGAGGGAGACTACAGCTGCAAGCAGAGACACCCCCACAGCTGAAGGAAGGTGGGAGGACAAGGGTCCGGCAGCCGCACACATCTTAGCTGACCAGAGGAACCCTGAGCTGAAACAGTGACTGACAGAGGGAGCCTGGTGATCCCACAGCCATACCTGGGACACTTGAGGCTAGGCCGCTACAGCCAGAGCCGGCTCTATAGAAGTGACCGGGGGCACTTTAGGTCCCTAATCACAGGTGCAGGTGCTTCATGACCTGCAGCCTAACTTTAAACCATGGTCTAAGAACACAGTTGTCATATTAGGACTGGTGACCCTGACTGAGAGGGAAACATTCACCCAAAAGCCTGCGACGACCAGACTGAACCCGTGGGTGAAGTACTAAAGGAGAGACTAACAGGGCCTGAACGGACTTAGAGGGAGCAACGTGGAGAAGCCACCTGTCTGAGTAACGCGGAGCAGTGCAAAAGTGTTAAAGTGACTAAAGAACTGTAAACTGTGTAAACTGCTGTTGTAAGATCAAGTAAAGTACCCAGTAAGCTCATCCCTGCCTAAGACTCTTCCTTTCTAGCGCTGCATACCAGGACAACCAGCACCGTTGAGAGCTGCAGCTTTGAAGTAAGTGCACCCAGTACAATCCCTCACCAGGCCCATCCATCACATCTACTCCTGCCATGGGGACCCTCAGCCCTACCCGAGGAGGGCTTACCATCCACGCTGCCCCCAGTCACCATCCCCAGAAGGAATACAGCAGCGGTGGTTCTACTAACCACATACCCCGGGTGGCGTCACGACAAATCCCTTGTAAATACCCCTTATTGGACTGATCCCAGGCCATGGGACTGGGTCACAACTACCGTGATCCCAGAGAGACAGCACCGGCCCGGTTCCCGAGTACCCCATAGCCTGGGGGTGCATCATCTGTCTCGCCACCCATGCCTCTGGGGTTTTCTCTCTCTGTGCTCGCCTACACACTTGGCTTCCCCCTCCGTCACTCACTGACTTCTAACTACTAACTAACTAACTAACTCCCCACTGTCTGATCTTCCCTTGCCCCTTTTTTGACTGGGCCATCCCCTGGGTTCGCTCATGGTCCCCTGGGTCCTAGGGTGTGTTTTATGGGCCTAGGTTCACTATCCCATGTTCCTTTTGGATTGAGATATCGCACCCTGTTACCGGTGGGGCGCCACATATGCCCCTACAGTTCCCAGGGCTGTATATTACCCAAGCCCTCTCCTGTGATGTATATGCCTCCATCTCCAGTGCTGTACATGGCCTCAGCCCTCCCCAGCGCTGAATATTCCCCCATCATCCTCAGTTATGTATCGACCCTCATCCTCCCTAGTGCTATTGAGTCGGTCGACAGGGTAAGCGGGTACTCGGATACCGGGACAGATGGTCTCTTCGATGATCACGGCTGGTCGGTTCCCGGTTCCATGCCCTGGACCCTCAGTGGCGGGTATGGTGGGGGATGATGATGATGGATGGGGGAGGAAGAATGGTAACGTTGACGCCACCTGTGGTACCTGGTAATGTGGATACCATCGCTGCAGCCGGCCGCTGAGGTGATGGAGGTGCAGCTCAGAGTAGTACAGTTCCCCTCAGGTGGAGCTTTACCTCAGGGCAGCTGGGGTTGATGAGGGGAGTAGTAGTCCTAACCTCTTTGATGCTGTAGGAGCCCTCCGGGCAGCAGAGCAAATGAGGAAAGACACGAGATCAGCTCAAGAACGTCTTTACTGTCTCCAGATGAAAAACAGGTACACAGTGCAGTCTGGTTTACCGGGGACGTAGCCACAGATTTGAGATAACTTAGCTGAGTCTGTCGGTGGTGCCCTCTCACAACGTTCGGGTCTGTTTTCCTCTTACTCTCATTCACCCTGAAGAGCTCCTTTGCCAGTCCCCTGGTCTGTTACTGTTAGGTACGGTCGGTTCCTTACCGGTACGGACGGGAGCGACAACGAGCAAATCCTCCCGCCACCGGAATTCGGTCCTTTCCCTAATGTGTCCTGGACCTATTTGGAACTGAGGAAGAGGTACAGTCTGTGGCGCTATGGCTCCCTTCTGTCGGTCCCACTGTTGGTTCACAGTCAGGGATAGACCTCTGACTGCCTCGGCTCCGGTATGCCGGTGTTCAGGGGCTGGCTGGAGCCTCCATCCCCGGGTGGCAGATTAGCCCTGCCGGCCCTGACTTGAGAAGCGGGGGGGGGGGGGTGCTGTCAGCCCTTACCTGATCCGAGACCTCCAGCGTCATGTACTATCGCCGTGCCGGCCGCAAAGCGACTCCCGCGGCCGGGCCGTTTCACGTCATGTGCCGGCCGCAAAGCGACTCCCGCGGCCGGGCCGTTTCGCGTCATGTGCCGGCCGCAAAGCGACGCCCGCGGCCGGCCCGTTTCTGTAGGGGGCGGCCCTAGATGTGGGCTATACCACCAGCCCAGGGGGCACTTGCCCCCCTGCCACCTGGGCCAGCCCGCCCCTGCCGGTGTTGACCCGGACTCCCCAGCTGGCTCCAATCGGTCCTGGATTGTCCCCTCAGTTTCTGGGTCACCCCTCTCGAAGGAGGTGCCCTCCTGTCAGGACCTCTGTCAGGTACGTCCTCTCTGGCTGCCTTCCCAGCACTGTCTGACTAAAATTAGCTCAACATGTCACTCAAGTCTCCTGCTCTACTCTAAGCTCCACCCCCTGGACCTACTGAATATATGGATGGTTCCTATGCTAAGGTGGGCTAGTGTATGGGTGCTTAGGACAGACTCTGCATGAAACCCCATATCCATGGCTACGGAGGCACTACACCTTCTGTTTGGTGGTGCAGTAGCTCCCTGTGGCGCCTTCCCATAGAGGTGCCACACTATACATACCACCATCTCCATTGCTGTACATGCCCACACCGATGTATATGCCCTCAGCGTCTTCTGTGATGTTTATACAGTAGTAGCAATGTCTCCTATGGGATGTATATACAGCAGTTCCAGTCTCTCCTATGTGATATATATACAGCAGTCCCAGTGTCTCCTATATGATATATGTGCTTTGAAAAACTTATTATCATAAAGAGTTAACTGGACTCCATACCATCGCAGACCTGGAAAAGCAGTTCTGAGAAGCAAAAAGACCAATATCACCTAACATCATAGCCACACCAAAGAGAAGCAGACGAAGTCACCACTCTAGGGGTGAGGTGTTGATTGTTTGACCAAATATAGCAGGGGAATTTTTCCCCGAATGATGGTAGAACTTTCCAAATGGCCCTGGCAGAAAAAAGGTTCCCCATCCCTGACTTATAGGATGAGCCAGGATGCAGCCAATCATTTGTACATTATATATATGAGCAATTACACAAGAAACAAAGTGTATTGTGCCTCCACAAAGTAGCGACTGACCATAACCATCTTCACGTGACAATGGTCAATAAATTACATTACAGATCACTTTTGTCTTACTCGTCAGTCGTCTGACGCCAGCAACGCCAACAATCTTTGGTGATAATTTTAGAAACGATGGTGGTCTGAATTGTGAAAATCAGACATTTTTTATGTTTCTGGCTTGCTTTAGGCATTACACAATGAGTCTACTGTAGATTTCCAATCTAGCACAAAATGGGCATGTATCCATGATTCACTGCAACCAGAGATTGGTTCGATATGAAAGTAAAATGGTGTGTGTAAACCACCATCAAAGAGTTGTCCAGATTCTATAAACATGGCTGATTTCTTTAAAAAAAAACAGCGCCACCCCAGTCTACAGGTTGTGTGTGATATTGCAGCTCAGCTCCATTTGGCCACGTGCACACATTCAGTATTTGATGGGGTTTTTTACCTCAGGATTTGTAGACAAAACCAGGAGTGGAGCAATCAGAGGAAAAGTTTAATAGAAACACCTGCACCACTTCTGTATTTATCACCCACTCCTGGTTTTGGCTTCAAATCCTGAGGTAAAAAAACTCAACAAATACTCAGTGTGTGCATGTGGCCTTTAAGTGAATGGGCTTATGCCGTAATACCACATGCTACCTGTAGACAGGAGGTGGTGCTGTTTTGTTGAAAGATGCAGTAAAGTTTTATTTAGTTCCTACAGTAAACATGAATAAAGAAATATTATCTGTAAATATGTATACTATCACAGAGATCACCTGAAAAGTGAATGGTGTGACTGTAACCTAACAACATTCACATAGATCCAAGTTGGTTATTGCTACCTGATGAAGTAAGCAACACCCCTGTGTATTAACCTTCAGAGCCTGCTGCCCCTGGTAGCACATGTAACCCAGCAGTGTCTGCCCTACAGGCCAGCAGTGAGCTGAAGGGTCTATCCCTTTAAGAGGCAGTCCCAATATGGAAGGGGTGTGGAGTCCTGGCTCCAGTTCCTCTCTGCTTTTAATCCCACTGGAATCTCTATGGATTCACTGCAAGGAAGGAAACACTGGGTGGGTAGGTGCTGAGTGCAATCTGTGACTCTGAGGAGACACTGGCCATATTTGCCAGATCCCTGCATGTACATGTATGCACTGCAGATGTTTGCTTTAGGGGCAGGGGAGATGTGAGGGTCTGCAGGAGGGACACTTCCTCAGATCATGTTCCTGTGACCAACGCATGTAGAGGAGGAGGAGAAGGAGGGGAGCAGAGGAGGAGGAGGTGGAAGAGGAGGAGGAGATCTCTGCTCAGTCTGTGGCAACAATAGAGAGGGCTGGAAATCCTTCTTCCCTGGACTGATATTGCAGGCAGCAGCACTTGCAGGATTGTATTGTCCTCTCATGGCCTCTGATTTGGATTGTGCACCCTGAGCAGCCCCTGGAGTGGAAGGATGATGGATTCAGGGGCGATTTTAAATGGCTTTGCCCCTTCTGGGCAGAGTGAAGCTGAGCTGACCCATCTATGCAGAAGCCTGGAGGTTGGCACAGTGATGACCCTCTTTTACTCCAAGAAGTCTCAAAAACCAGAGAGAAGGACCTTCCAAGTGAAGCTGGAGACTAGACAAGTTACATGGAGCAGGGGGGCTGACAAAGTGGAAGGAGCAGGTAAGACATGAAGCCTTGTTCTCCATGGACACTTCACATGTCTGTCTGTATCACTGAGTCTTCTGTAAGCAGTGATGGAACAAGAGTGTAATCTATGTTCTTATATAATGGCACACAGCTACTAAGGGGCCTTCCCGAACAACAGTCACAAGGTACTCCAGTGTAGAAAAAACACTTAAAGGGGGTCACATACCAAAATATTAATAATAATATTTATTCATTTATATAGCACTATTAATTCCATAGCACTTGATTGGCTTCTGAATGGGATATTTTCTTTATTAGGAAAATTAATAAAAATGCCACTTTAATAAAATTATCTCTCATACGAGACCACTAATAATATCTGCGCCGCTGTCTGACATTGACACTTAATGTACTTGGCACACAATGACCATCTGTCATTAAAAGTTCTGAAAGGTATAAAGTATAACAGCTCTAATTATTAGTGTCGTTATCAGATATACAATATTTTACCACCAAATCTGTCCCTAACTTGGGGCATGTGTATATATAATGGGTCATTATGGGCACAGGTGGCCTACAGACTAGGATGATGCCATGTCACACATATATACGGTATATATTATATAATCGCATGTATAGATCTTTCTCCTATAAAGTTTTGCCTTTAGGCTCTTATTTTTGTTGTATCTCCTTTTCTGAAACCCTTTCTTTATATTTCCCCCTATGAATGTTTCTATGGTATGGTGATATACAGGTAACAAGCCTTTGCACCTATCCTGGGCCACGCTCTTGTCTCCTGTCCTGGTGGAGTGTGCTCTAGTTCTGGGAATGGCTGATATTTCCCCTGTCTATTTGTGGCTTCCAGGTGTATCCTGGATGTTATTGTCCCACTTCCACCCCTCCGTTAACTCCTACTCCACTGGTGGAGCGGATATTGACCACAAGGCCTCTTGTTCTGCAGCCTACTAGCTGGCATCCACAGCCATGACTGCTGCTGGGTAGTTTATTAACTCCATGGCATATGTGGGTCAGGTTCTCCGCGATGTATTACTGGTTACTCCACATCGATATAGGACCATAGTTCAGCATTATAGGGGATCTGCTATTGGCAAGCAGTAGGCCTTCATCGTTCCTAAGCCCCGTAGTCACATTAGTGGTTTGGCTGAGAATTGCAGCACTATAGCACCATATAGCTGCAGCTTCTACTGCACTTTCTCCACATGATTTCTATTTGATTATAAGGTTTTATTCCTCCCTCAAAAAAAAATGATACAAATATTCCTAAAATTTACGTCTTCTCATGGTTTCACATTGTAGCATGTTCCAGAACCTTACATACAGTGGCGTAATTTGAAGCTTATGGGCCCTGATGTGAAAGCTCCATTGGGGCCCCAAATTATTTGAGATATTTACCTTAATAGCAACAGTGTTTTTCTATAGGCCAAAGGGATTTTTGTGGGCCCCTTTAGGCTCCAGGGCCCGGGTGTAGCCCCTGCACCTGTTGTAGTTATGCCCCTGCTTACATATTGTGTAGGTATACAGCAGGACCGTGTTATGTTATAATATATAGAGAGGCTTTTCACCCATGAAAGGTATTTTTCTATGATTGACCTATAATGTAAGAATATTTGATATCACACTTTATTAATACAAGACTAAAGGAATCTTACTTGAAATTGAGAAGATCCTAATGTCTTCCTGTCGGGAGATGAACGTTGACCAATTAAAACCTGTTGGTTTTCTTAATGGGCGCCCCTCTACTATTCTTTAAGATAATGGTGATCAGTCAACAAAGCAAAGATTCTCATGTATGGACAATACTCCTGGGGTCAGTTATGGCTCATGCCTTGGCTTTCAATATGCAACTCTCTGTATCAGTGGAGTAACGTGAAGCCCATGGGCCCCGCTGCGAAAGCTCCAATATGGCCTCCAATAATTGCAAATCTTTAATAACAAGTGTCGTCTTCTATAGGCCAAAGGGAGTTTTAGGGGACCCCCTAGGCTGCATGGACTGGTTGTGATTGCAACCCCTGCACCTGTTGCAGTTATGCCCCTGCTCTGTATACCACAATGTGAAATCAGAAGTACAGCAAGGTCCTATGTATCTCTTTAGATCTGCACAACATAAGGCATCATACTTGTAGACCATAATAAGGTCTGTTATGTTGTAGCTCCACATTATTATGGTAAGTAGCTTTGTTCAGCTTCATGTGATATGAGAACCCTTAATTTGGCAGATATTATAAAATTGTCCTCTCCCTCCTTCTTTCCCCTTGAGAGATCTTTCTCGAATAGAGCAAAGAAAATTTGGATTTGGTATCCTTACTAGCCAATGTCATCACATGTATTATTGTCCAAAACACCCCTGAAAAGTGATTGTTGATTGATCACTATGGCACCACATCCACTTTTTATATGTGCCATGTGTGATAAATACTTTGGTTGAAAATGGCAAACTTTGGCAGTGCACTTAGTATTTTCACTGGTTTATCTGTAAAGCGTCACAAACACAAGCTGACCTCATTCACATGTACCGTACTTGTTCTATCTGTGTTGTTGGTGAACGGACCATGCGCTCATCCTCACGTTTGTGCTTATTGTGGACAGAGTGTCTGGAGGAGAAAAATGGAGACATGTCCATTCTTGATCTGAGCCACAGATCAAACTTGACCACTTACATGAATACTAGTTGCTGAAATACATATTAAGGGGCCCCTAAAATGGATAACTCAATGGTTTCCCTCTTAAACAAAACCTCCAATAAGAGGGTAAGACAAAGGTCCCCATTCTCTGACCTGGCCCCTCCATTTACCAATATACCCATGATTGTGTGCCATTGGTTGGGATATTGGCATTCATGTATCAATGCAGAATGTGAGGCTGAACATCTTAAGGTACCGTCCCACACGGCAATTTGCTGGTTGCAGTGAAATCATGGACACATTTGTACACGGCAACAAGATAGAACAATGTGTCCATGATTTCACTGCAACCAGCAAATTGCCAGTGAAATTGCTAGCAACATTGCCGCGTGTGACTGTACCTTTACAGATGTGATCTGTAGAACATGGGCTTGGTTCACATGACAAAGGATGAGTCCGTGTAGTGGGAAGGGGTGACCAGTTATCAATTTATTAGTTGCCAGCATGTTTTTTTTAATTTTTTTATTTACAGACTCATTGGAAATCTTAATCTATACATGTTTACAGTCCAGAATACTTAGTATGATTTGTAGTGTCATCATAGCCTGACAAAAATCCCCACATCTGACACAATCAATCAATCTATAAAGATGAGACTAAGGCCCCTTTCACATCAGCGGTTTTTTGAAATCGCGGCAGATGCGGTGAAAAAAACGCATCTGCCGCGATTACCGCATAACCGTGACACTTGCGGCACAGTTGCGGCAAGCCCCATAGAATGTCTATGCGGGCTTGCGGCAGGTGCGGCAAGTGCGGTATCGGCACATGCGGCAGGTGCGGCCGCAAAAAAACGGAACCGCACTTGCCGCACACTTACCGCAAGCCCCATAGACATTGCATGGGGCTTGCCGCAAGTGTCGCGGTTATACCGGTAATCGCGGCAGATGCGTTTTTTTCACCGCATCTGCCGCGATTGAAAAAAACCGCTGATGTGAAAGGGGCCTAACCTTTATAAAGTGAACCTATCACATGAAAAAAACGCTATAGTGCTATAACCCGCTCAGCACTAGAACCAGCTGTCAGTCAGTGCAGAAGGCACGGTTGCAACCACCGCTTTCTATACACATAGCTGTGACTGAATCTGCTTTGACGGTGCTTTCCATACACAGAGCGGTAACTGAACCTGCCTCAGCACTGCTTTCCATACGCAGTATGCTGACTGAACCTGTCTCGGCGCTGCCTTCCATACACAGAGCAGTGACTGAACCTGTGTCGGTGCCGCTTTCCACACACAGAGCACTGACTGAACCTGCCTAGAGCACTGACTGAACCGGCCTTGGCACCGCTTTCCAAACACAGAGCGCTGACTGAACCCACCTCTGCGCCACTTTCCACACATAGGGGGTGACTGAACCCTCCTCGACACCGCTTTCCATACACAGAGGGGTGACTGAACCTGCCTCGACACCGCTTTCCATATGCGGAGGGGTGACTCAACCCGCCGTAGCGGCACCCTGATGACTAAAACCCAAATGCAGAATGGCAACAAATTTGAAGGCAGATTGCAAACACGATAAGGGCACGGCCACACTGGCGTGAAAATCGGACAACTGCAATACGTGATTTATCGCATTTCAGTCGGACCCATGTTAGTTAATGGTATAGAACAGAATAGCGAGTGTCGGACCCTTTTTTTTTTTTTTTTTTTTCTTTTTCTCATCCAGATTCTGGATGAGAAAAAAAGTTGTAACATGCTGCGACAGTATGTGATTCATGCGCGAGACTCGCCAATGCAAGTTAATGGGTCTGACAAAATCACAGACACCACACGCACCATCCTAGTGACATTGTTTTCTTTCACTGATACACTTTTCTGAGCTACAGAATTATAATGTAAAATGTTCCTGTAAATGATTATACAGTAATAGTTGCTGAGAAAAAAAACGGATTGCACACGAGTGCCACACGGATCAAAAAACAGATGTCACTCGTCCAACTCTCCTGGATGATAATCTGACCTGCCATGCCATGCCATAAACCTGCAGATTATCCCTATCTCTGCAAGTTAATTGCATTTTTTTTCAAGTGATAGGTTCCCTTTAAAGGGTGTCTTGTCAGTTTTTATGCTTCCTGATCTGAGGGTTTTAGTTTTGATAAAAATCACAGTTTAAAGGGAATCTGTCAGCTACTTTACTTTATGCTCCCCCAGCTATCACTGTCTGTCCCTGCAGCTTCATAATACTATTCTAATCATCCCTGTCTGAGCTCATAGTGTAATGGTAAAGTTGAAAAAAAGCATTTATACACTTACATTTTCTTATATAAATGAGGCAGTGTGTAGACACCTTGGAGGATGAAGTCACTCTGACAATGTTCGATCCGCTTGGTCTCCAGTTTTAGCTGCACATGATGCAACAACAATAGTGTACAGCCTGTCGCCAACCACCTGCTTCTCAACATGGCGTATACCAACAATGTCTCATCAGCAGGGTCTGACCACTGAGAATGTTGCATATTAACCCCTTCTCGAACTATGACGTTATAGAGATGTCATGAAAGTCGGTGCGTTCCCGACCCATGACTTCTCTATAACGTCATGGGTTGTTTGCGCTCCTGCTGCTCCGGTGACAGTATCAGTGACAAGTCAAGTAGAGCTGTAGGAGCGCAAGCACCTATACTTTAGCCCGATGGGGGGGCTTAGCCCCTCGTGGCTAAACTCGCTCTGATTGGCAGTATCAAATTCAACTGCCAATTAGCGAGTAACCCCCTCCAGATATGATTGGAGCTCTCCAATCAGATCTGGAGGGGCGGGATGGCAGGTGCTCGCCCCCTCCTGCTCCAGGGCCCCCCCCGATCCCCTTTTTTACCTTGTGGACTACGTTGGATCTTTATAATAAAGATGGAGTCCGAATTTTGTTTGTCTTTTTATTTGAAAAAAAAAAAGATTATTCTCTGTGTGGTGTTATTTTTTTTTTTTTTGACTATTTACTAGAGATTCCTAATGGCCTGGTCTAACATTGGCCCGACCTTATGAATCTTGGGCTTAGTGCCAACTGCCAATAAAAAGCTGGCATTAACCCCTTTATTACCCAGTTTGCCACCGGCATCAGGGCAACTGGAAGAGCCTGGGCACAGCGCCAGAAAATGTCGCTTCAATCAATGCGCCATTTTCTGGGGCGGCTGTGGGCTGCAATTCGCAGCATGGGGGGGGGGGGCCCAGAATGCTCGGGCCTCTCCATGCTGAGGATTCTAGCCCTCAGCTGCCTAGTTATACCTGGCTGGGCCAAAAATATGTTGGAGCCCCACGTCGTTTATTCTAAAATTGGTTAAAAAAAAAAGGCCTTCGCTGTATTTTTGGTTGCCAGCCAGGTACAACTTGGCAGCTGGGGGGCTGGAATCCTCAGCGTGGAGAGACCCAAACGTGGGCCCCCATGCTGCAAATTGCAACCCACAGCCACCCCGGAAATAGCGCATTCATTAGAGGCGCCATTTTCTCGTGCTGTACCCCACCTCTACCAGTTGCCCTTGTGCTAGTGGCACACGGGTTCTCCATAAACGACATGGTGTCCGCTAACAATTTCAATGGAAAAATTAGCTCCAATTATTAGCGGGCACCATGTCGCGTTTGGCGAGCCCGTGTGCCTAAACATTGGAGCTCCCGCACAAGTGACCCCTTTTTGGAAACTAGACTCACCAGGGAACTTATCTAGATGGGTGGTGAGCACTTTGAACCCCCAGATGTTTCACAAATTGATCAGTAATAATGAAAAAGTATTTTCTTTTAGCCATACGTTTTTCATTTTCACATGGGCAAAAGGATAAAATGCATCCTAAAATTTGTTGGGCAATTTCTCCTGAGTACATTGATACCTCATATGTGTTCATAAACCACAGGGCTCAGAAGGGAAGGAGCGCAATTTCACTTTTTGAATGGAAAATTAGCACCAAAAGTCAAATTGCGCTCCTTACCTTCTGAGCCCTGCCGTGCCCCAAACATTGGTTTATGACCACATATGAGGTATCGGTGTACTCAGGAGAAATTGCCCAACAAATTTTAGGATCCATTTTATCCTGTTGCCCATGTGAAAATTAAAGAATTGAGGCTAAAAGAACATTTTTGTTAGAAAAATTAAAATGTCCATTTTTTTCCTTCCATGTTGCTTTAGTTCCTGTGAAGCACCTGAAGGGTTAATAATTTTCTTGAATGTGGTTTTGAGTAACTTGAGGGGTGCAGTTTTTGGAATGGTGTCACTTTTTGGTGTTTTCTGTCATGTACACCCCTCGAAGTGACTTGAAATGTGATGTGGTCACGAAAAAAAATGATTTTGTAATTTTTGCTGGAAATATGAGAAATTGCTGATGAACTTTGAACCCTTATAACTTCCCACCCCAAAATGTTTTTTTTTTTTTTTCAAAATTGTGCTGATGTAAAGTAGACATGTGGGAAATATTATTTATGAACTATTTTGTGTCACATAACTCTCTGGTTTAGCAGAATAAAAATTTGAAGATTGCGAAATTTTCAAATTTGTTTGCCAAATTTTTTTTATTTTTTTTTCACAAATAAACGCAAAAATGATTGACCTGAATTTACTACTAACATGAAGCCCAATATGTCACGAAAAACAATCTCTGAATTGCTGGGATCCGTTGAAGGGTTCCAGAGTTATTACCTCATAAAGCAACCCTGGTCAGAATTGACAAAAATGCCAAGGTCTTTATGGTCAAAATAGGCTGGGTCCTAAAGAGGTTAATAGAATATCATTCTGGAGTCTAATGGACATGTGGTACTTTTTAACACTTCTTGCACATGTCGAGTATTTGGTAAGTTTTTACTTCCGTATTTGCAAGACAAAACCGGGAGTGGGTAAAAAAATACAGTTTGGGGCACTATGTAAAAAAACTCATCAAATACTCAGACTGCACGTAGTTTTGGTCAAATTCACTTAATAGCCTTTTTTCTCTAGAAAATTAAAGTAGCAAACAAAACAAACTCTCCATGTGTGAGCATAGCCTTAATCAAAATGACACTCTCCATGTGTCCATATCATGTGTAGACCATACACAACCAACTTCTGCTACATTGACCAGTGGATGAATGGCGTATTATTCCCTGCCTGCTACTTATCAACATCGTTCTATTTAGGCAACAGAGTCTTGGGTTTGGGGTGTTTAGGAAATAGACCTATTACTGTGTGTTACACTTGCTTTGTGCCTAGAGAGCTCGGTTGGCAGCTTGGTTGAAAACATGGGCTGCTTTTTCCTGTTTTTAAAGCCCATTTCGGCCGGGGGCACAGACTGTTAATAGGATCAGTGTATTACTGCTGCCAGGACATTATCATCTTCCAAAAGTCACTTTGCATTCTTTTATATTTTAGAATTTGTATTCCTACATATCATTTAAGGATGAGATTTTTTTTTTTTTTTTTTGCAGCTATTACGACCTTGGCATGCCCATTATGTAACCGATCAGTAATTCATTGCTATATCAGATTTTCTGTAAAAATAAACTTGTCCCATTGTATTAAATGTATTGTTTCAAACTTTGCAAGATCTCCACAAATAAAAACTTTAGCTTCTGTTTACAGAGTTTGCTCTTCTCATTTAAACTGGGTATCCATCAGGGTCCTCTCTCCTCACCCATCCCTTGTAGACTGTGAGCCCTCATGGGCAGGGTCCTCTCTCCTTACCTACTGTATCCTCGCCCATCCCTTGTAGACTGTGAACCCTCGCGGGCAAGGTCCTCTCTCCTCACCCATTGCTTGTAGACTGTGAGCCCTCGTGGGCAGGGTCCTGTCTCCTCACCTACTTTACCCTAACCCATTCCTTGTAGATCGTGAGCCCTCATGGGCAGGGTCCTATCTCCTGAACTTGTTTGTGCTTCACATTGTTCATGAATATTGTTCTAAAGTCCATTGTGTATACCCCTTTTCACATATAAAGCACCATGGAATAAATGGTGCTATAATGTGGCACCCCTCCGGGTAAACGCCACCAGAGGTAATGCACTTGTGCAGTAAGGAAGTGTGGTGCCCCTGTTCTCTAGGTGTTAGGATAGTATGGTTGAGCCACAACAACACAACACACATGTAGTGACGGGCCCTTGGGACGATGGGTGGACCCTGAGGGAGGACCCAGGCCACAAAAGGGGGTCCAGACAGTATTAGAGGAGCAGTTAGTTCAGTTCAGCAGAGGAGTGAGTAACATCAACTGACTGAGGAGTGGTAGTCAGGAGTGTAGAGGCAGTGTGGTGCCTACTCCCGCGGGTTGCAGCTACACCAACATGCTCGCCCGCGGGAGGGAGAGAACTGACCTGTAGAGATGGAGAGAAAAGCCCTAAAGGTGCGGACAAGGCATCGACCCCCGTACGCCTGAAATCTGACGAGACAGAAGGGTTGGTTGAGGACACAGGGACCGGCCCTACATACGGTGCGGAAGCTTCAAGCCCAAGCCGAAACCAGAGGCCTCAGACTTCTAACGAGTTGTGACTGAACACCCGACACATCTTTGGGAAGGTGGCCGAACTAGGGAGCAGTGTCCGGGAGGGATCCTAATGGGTGTCCAGGACACACACAAACACCCGTGGCTACCAGTACCTGAGCTCTGTGTAGCAGAGGGCGTTGAGAGGCTGGGAGGCAGAGTGACGACCCGCTCGCCTGAGATGAAAGTTACCCCTTGTAACTCCGAGAGACAAGACCCACCAGAGACTGTAACACGGAGAAAGTAGACTAAAGGGCACCAACCGTGGCTTGACTGTACTGACCCAGCTCTGGAGAAAGAGTAAAAGTACCAGGGACTGGCAGAGAGCGTACCCAGTGGCCATGTTTAACACCTTAAAGGAACGGAACTGTAGCTGTGGTGTGTGAGGCTTTTTTATTAGCGGTGACAATCGGCCACGGAGGCCTCTTGAGACATCGAGGGTACTACAGATCGAGTGACCACCTGACATGGTACAAGTCAGGGGAAACCACTCCACTGCCCTGGGGAATGCGCTCTGCCTGCGGGGAGCGGGACTATCTAAGATGCCAGTCATAATCACCAGAGGTTCTGCAGCAGCGACGGCTGCCCTGGCTGCATATCACAGGTGGCGTCATGAATACCCCTTATCCCCCTCAGACTTTCCTCAACACACACACACACACACACACACACACACACACACACACACACACACACACACACACACACACACACACACACACACTTGCATGGGTTCTTGTGATCAGATTTGCAGAGCCAAATGCGGCATGTTGCAATTTGTTTTCTCATACTGCATCGGCATGAGAAAAAAATGCAGATCTCCATTCAGTAGATTTCCCAGAATCTGACTCTAACTCCATCAAAATGGACACAGACCTCCGACTCCACAGCCAGGGCTGAGAAGTTAGTAAGCCAAACATCTGACTCTACAACCCTGTCTCCACTACCCCATCTATATAATTGCTAAGTACTCATCCATTTCTGTCTGGTTGTTCGCCTATGTCACTTCCGCCTGTGCCATATTTCCACACCCAAGTGATGTGTATAGAAATATGGCAGCTGCTGCATGCTGTCCCTGGCCGCTGCCAGCAGTCCGCCCGGTGAACCCTCACCCGATCAACCCCAGCCCGCTCCCCCACATCCCCACACCCCCCCCCCCCCCCCCCCCCACTAACCTGACGCCACAGCCCCCTGACGCCAATCAGCTGGGACTTACAGGACCTGTGGTGACATCGCGATCATGGGCGGAGCCAGGTCACATGACCATGATGTCACAGGATCTTAAGCAGAACGGATGCGTGAGCAGAGAGCAGGCCAGGTAATGTAGCTGCAGCCCATTCTCATCCCACACCACACTCAGCCCCAGCACTCACTCTGCCCCAAAACTCTGCCTCGCACTCACCCTGCCCCAGCACTCCGCCCTGCCCCAGCACTCGCCCTGCCCCAGCACTCGCCCTGCCCCAGCACTCGCCCTGCCCCAGCACTCGCCCTGCCCCAGCACTCACCCTGCCCCTCACCCCTGCCCCAGCACTCAGCCTGCCCGCACTCACCCTGCCCCAGCACTCCAGCCCCAGCACTCACCCTGCCCCAGCACTCAGCCTCGCACTCACCCTGCCCCAGCACTACAGCCTCGCACTCACCACCTGCCCCAGCACTCAGCCTCGCACATCACCCTGCCCCAGCACTCAGCCTCGCACTCACCCTGCCCCAGCACTCAGCCCCAGCACTCACTCTGCCCCAAAACTCAGCCTCGCACTCACCCTGCCCCAGCACTCACCCTGCCCCAGCACTCACCCTGCCCCAGCACTCAGCCCTGCCCCAGCACTCACCCTGCCCCAGCACTCGCCCTGCCGCACTCACCCTGCCCCAGCACTCAGCCTCGCACTCACCCTGCCCCAGCACTCAGCCCGCACTCAACCCTGCCCCAGCACTCAGCCTCGCACTCACCCTGCCCCAGCACTCAGCCTCGCACTCACCCTGCCCCAGCACTCAGCCTCGCACTCACCCTGCCCAGCACTCAGCCTCGCACTCACCCTGCCCCAGCACTCAGCCCGCACTCACCCTGCCCCAACACTCAGCCTCGCACTCACCTGCCCTGCACTCACCGCCCCTGCACTCACCCTGCCCCCACTCACCTCACCCTGCCCCAGCCTCACCCTGCCCCCCGCACTCACCCTGCCCCAGCACTCAGGCCTCGCACCACCTGCACCGACACCTCGCACCACCTGCCCAGCACTCAGCCTGCGCCTGCACCCTGCCCCAGCACTCAGCCTCTGCACTCACCTGCCCCTGCACTCAGCCTCGCACTCACCCTGCCCCAGCACTCAGCCTCGCACTCACCCTGCCCCAGCACTCAGCCTCGCACTCACCCTGACCCAGCACTCAGCCTCTGCACTCAGCCCTGCCCCTGCACTCAGCCTGCGCTACTTCACCTGCCCCAGCACTCGCCTCGCACTCAGCCTGCCCCTGCACTCACCCTGCCCCTGCACTCAGCCTGCCCCTGCACTCAGCCTGCCCCTGCACTCAGCCTGCCCCTGCACTCGGCCTCGCACTCACCCTTCCCCAGCACTCGCCTCGCACTCACCCTGCCCCAGCTCACTCCGCCTCGCACTCGGCCTGCCCCTGCACTCGGCCTGCCCCTGCACTCGGCCTGCCCCTGCACTCGGCCTGCCCCTGCACTCGGCCTGCCCCTGCACTCGGCCTCGCACTCACACTTCCCCAGCACTCGGCCTCGCACTCACACTTCCCCAGCACTCGGCCTCGCACTCGGCCTGCCCCTGCACTCGGCCTGCCCCAGCACTCGGCCTGCCCCTGCACTCGGCCTGCCCCAGCACTCGGCCTGCCCCTGCACTCGGCCTGCCCCTGCACTCGGCCTCGCACTCGGCTTGCCCCTGCACTCGCCTCGCACTCGGCCTGCCCCTGCACTCGGCCTGCCCCTGCACTCGGCCTGCCCCTGCACTCGGCCTGCCCCTGCACTCGGCCTGCCCCTGCACTCGGCCTGCCCCTGCACTCGGCCTGCCCCTGCACTCGGCCTGCCCCTGCACTCGGCCTCGCACTCACACTTCCCCAGCACTCGGCCTCGCACTCACCCTGCCCCAGCACTCGGCCTCGCACTCGGCCTGCCCCTGCACTCGGCCTCGCACTCGGCCTGCCCCTGCACTCGGCCTCGCACTCGGCCTGCCCCAGCACTCGGCCTGCCCCAGCACTCGGCCTGCCCCAGCACTCGGCCTGCCCCAGCACTCGGCCTGCCCCTGCACTCGGCCTGCCCCTGCACTCAGCCTGCCCCTGCACTCGGCCTGCCCCTGCACTCGGCCTCGCACTCACACTTCCCCAGCACTCGGCCTCGCACTCACCCTGCCCCAGCACTCGGCCTCGCACTCACCCTGCCCCAGCACTCGGCCTCGCACTCACCCTGCCCCAGCACTCGGCCTCGCACTCACCCTGCCCCAGCACTCGGCCTCGCACTCACCCTGCCCCAGCACTCGGCCTCGCACTCACCCTGCCCCAGCACTCAGCCTCGCACTCGGCCTGCCCCTGCACTCGGCCCGCCCCTGCACTCGGCCCGCCCCTGCACTCGGCCCGCCCCTGCACTCACTCTGCCTGAACTTAACCCAGCCCAGCACTCACTCCACTCACCCCGCAGCCTGCCGAACGAGGAACTGCATCAGTTTCTCATGCCAGCATCCTCTTCTTTATGCCGCTGCCGACACATGAGAGCGAGCACAAGGGAGGAGGCAGAGAAAAAAATCACAGGGGGGCAGAGATGAGGCAGCACAGGGGGGGCAGAGAGCAAGGGGGAAAAACCAGCAGACAGGGGAGAGACCGCACTGGAGGGAGTGATGGCTGCTGCCCCCAGTGCCATAGGGCCTGCCCCCATCATGATGTCACTGTCCACACGATGCAATAGCATCGGGCTCCCATCTAGTAGAATGATATTGGACCGAGTGCTATCAGATATAACTCAGACGAGTGCTACCTGATGTTCTATGCTCACCTGAGTGAGCCCATAAGCTCACAGTGCCATAATTTGAAGGGACTGACATATTCAAGGCACTACAATAAGATTTCTGGCCATGGATGTGCAGATGCTTGTAGTTTAGGGACCCCTGTTCTAGAGGATCTTCCGGGTTCCAGCAACTTTGTCAACTTTGTGTTTAAAGTCTGCTATTAGACATACAGTTAAGTCCATATATATTTGGACAGGTGCAACATCTTTCTAATTTTTGTTCTGTACATTACCACAGTGCATTTTGAACAAGGTAATCCCGATGCAGTTTAATTTCAGACTTTCATCTTTAATTCAGCAGGTTGAACAAAGTGATAACATAAAAATATGAGGAACTAAAGCATTTTTTAAACACAATTCCTTCATTTCATGCGCTCAAAAGTAATTGAACAAATTAAAGAGGACCTGTCAGCTTCCCCCCCCCCTTCCTCCTAGAATTCAATCTAATAGCAGCACTGAATGCAGCCATCCTCACTCTCCTTGTGCTACTTCACGCAGGCGCAGAGCGAGGTCTTGCTAGTGTCGGCCCCACACTTCTGTCCCGCCTCCCGCCCTGACGTCAGCACTTGTTCCCGCCCTGCTCCGTGTGTATACATTGGGCAGGGCAGGAACAATTGCTGACATCTGGGCGGGAGGCGGGACAGGAGCGCGGGACCGACAGTAGGAAGACCTCGCTCTGCGCCTGCGTGAAGTAGCACAAGGAGGCGCAGAGCGAGGATGGCTGACAGCATCAAGGAGGCAGCTAGGAGAGGCAGGAGGGAGGAACAAAGACGCAGGGGGCGGGAATAGCCCCCAGGAAGTGAGATGACTCCTGATGCTGGTAATGCCCTCCTGACTTTTTACTATACAGCCCTCTGAAAACGTATTTAGGGGTACAAACATCACTCACACACACACACATGGGGACCCTTTGCCTGAATGCAGCATACATGCTGCATTCAGTGCTGCTATTAGATTGAATTCCAGGAGGGGGGGTGACTGGTCCTCTTTAAATATAGGTGCAACTCAAATTAGAATATTAAAGATTATTTCAGTAATTCAATACAAAAAGTTAAAAGTATGTAATATATAGGGTGATCTATTTCAAGTGTTTATGTTAATGTTGATGATTATCGCTTACAGCTAGTGAAAACCCAAAAGTTATGTCAGAAAATGTGAATACTTAACAACAAACACCTGCAAAGGCTTACTAAGCGTTTAAAATTGTCTCTAAGGGTACCTTTACACGTCGCAACATTGCATGCAATTTCACTTGCAACTTACTGGTTGCAGTGAAATCATGAACACATTGTTCCATTTATACACGGCCACAAAATAGAACACTGTGTCCATGATTTCACTGCAACCAGCAAATTGCAAGTGAAATTGCATGCAATGTTGCGACGTGTACCCTAATGGTCCCTTTACACGCGGCCACAGGAAGGTAGACACCGGCAGGCATCGGACACAATTGTGCCTGTTGCCTTGAAAAGACCTCTATGTGGCTGCGTGTAATTCAGGACTTTCCTTCCTGTGTCTTCCCTGAAGGAAGGAAAGTCCTGAATTACACGCTGCCACATCGTGGTCTTTTCAAGGCAACAGGCATAATTGTGTCCGATGCCTGCCGGTGTCTACCTTCCTGTGGCCGCGTGTAAAGGGACCATTAGGGCCGCTTTACACACACCAACTTCTGAGACCAACTTCTGAACAGATCTCTGGTTGCAGTGAAATCATGGACACATTGTTCCATTTGTACACAGCCACAAAATGGAACAATATGTCCATGATTTCACTGCAACCAGAGATCTGTTCAGAAGTTGGACACAGATATCTGTGTGTGTAAAGTGGCCTTTAGTCTTGTTCAGTAGCATAAGCAATCAAGGGGAAGACTTCTGACTTGACAGATGCCCATAAGGCAGTCCAAGGTGTTTGGTTTTTTTTTTCAGATGAAAGTAAATTTTGCATTTTATTTGGAAATCGGGGTCCCAGAGTCTGAAGAAGGAGTGAAGAGACCACAATCCAAGCTGCTTGAGGTCTAGTGTGATGTTTCCACAATCGTCGGTGATTTGGGTATCCATTTCATTTGCTGGTGTAGGTCCTCTGTGTTTTATCAAGACCAAAGTTAGCACTGCCATCTACCAGGAAATTTTAGAGCACTTCATTCTTCCCTCTATCGACATGTGTGGCACCCTGGCACCCTGGTTGGGGCACCACAGAACTCTTAGTACACAAATGGAATGTACACAGCAAGCAGCACTCACTAAATAAAACACCTTTTACACCCCTTTTCACCCCAGTCCTCTAGGGGGAGCTCCACTGGTTACCTTAAGCCAGTTTCCCCTATAAATACGGGTCCTAGAGGGAGAAACAGTGGAGTGTGCAGTTGCTTTAGAACTGTGAACAGGTACTGGAGCCACACTTGGCCCATACCAGCACACCCGGGAAAGTGAGAAACCCTTGCAACTGGGGTCATAGGACAGGAGGAAAATACCTCACAGGGACAGAAGAGTTATCGTATCTCTCCCTAACAATCCAGTTACTGGAACTGAGCTGCAGGAACTACAACGCATACTGCAGAGAAACCAGCACCCCAACCAGGAAGTCTAGCTCCCTGTACACCTGAAGCACCACCAGATGAGAGCCCAGGGAAGAAGGAAGAATTTTCCTACTTCCTTATACAGAACCCTCAGTGCAGCTAACTCAGGTGGATCACGTCTCCCAGGACGTACAACCCGGTCCGGCAGGAGTCTATATCCACCAGACCTCACTAGAACAGCATAGAAGGAAGCCTACACCACTGCTTGCTGTGGAAACTCCAGGAGTGTCAACCTCATCACCCGGTCGAGTGTACCTGTTATCATCAGTAAAGTTACCAAAAGACTTTGTCCATGCATTATTCCTGGACTCACCCGCAGTGACTACTGATCTGCCATATTCCAAGTGCAGCCTCTGGCCCCGGGGACCCCTGCTCATCCTGTGGGGAGCATCCCATCAAGCTGCCATACATCCCCCAGAGGCCCAAGCAGCACCGGTGCAACCACCAGACTCCCACAGGTGGCGTCACTGTGGAGCCCACTGGGACGGGGTACTTGGTGCCGGACCGGGTTACTGCTGGGGGATGTTACAGCGGTCCTGGTCCGGACCGTGTCCCGGGTTCGCACAAGTAAATGGGGTGTATTTACAAGGGACTAGGTTTGTCGTGACGCCACCCACGGGTTGTGGTCAGGGTGACCACCGGTGCTGCAGAACCTCCGGGGATGATGGAACGGCTTCCTGCAGGTAGAGCCTGGTTCCCCAGTGAAGTGGTAATTAAAGCCTGAGATAGTGGTTATAGATGCTGCAGGAAAGTAGGGGTAGTAGTAGAGATGATGAGAGTGGAGGCAATGGCAGTTTATGAGGGAAAGTGGGGCTTCAGCACAAGGATCACACACACTCACGTTTGTTGTCGTTTTCCAAGTCTTTACTGTGCAGATGGTAAAGCAGAGTATTGTCCACGGAGTCTGTATTGGGGCCGGGTTGCTCCCACCCTGACCGGGTCTTTGGCTTCCTACTTCTGTGCTTTGTGTGTGGCCCTGCTGCCGCTTTTAGCTGAACTGCTGGCCCTGTCTCTGCTCACTGGTACCAATCTGCTAGGCAACTTGAGTCCTCTGTGTCACTGACCCCTCCGTGTTGCTTTGCTATGGTACAGTGAAGATGGTGGACCTTCACTATCCCGGTATTCACTATCCTGTCTGTCTCAGCCACAGCCTCGGATCTGGTATCCGTCCTAAGCGCCTCTCCGGGGTGAGTTTAGGGTAACTCTTGTCCCGAATGCGTTCCTCTGTTTCTCTGACTCCTTCCCTCAGACCTCTCAGGACCTCCACTCCAACTCCACTCTCCTCCAACTCTAAATTGAACTACCGTATATACTCGCGTATAAGCCGAGTTTTTCAGCCCAAAAATTGGGCTGAAAAGTCCCCCCCTCGGCTTATACGCGAGTCACTGTATACTGTATACAATGTATACAGTATACAGTGCCCCATCTATATACAGCCCCCCGCCGCAATCCTGTAAAGGAATAGGTTAGTATACTTATCCATCCGCTGCAGCTGCCCCGCCGCCATCGCGATTCAGCATCTTCCGACTTCCAGCGTCTCGCGTCTCCTTCCGATGGTCGCAGGCAATGACGTCATTGCCTGTGCGACCGGGGAGGAAACCGGAAGAAGACGCGAGACGCTGAAGTCGGAAGATGCTGAATCGCGATGGCGGCGGGACAGCTGCAGCGGATGGATAAGTATACTAACCTATTCCTTTACAGGATTGCGGCGGGGGGCTGTATATAGATGACGGGGCACTGTATATACCTCTGGGGCATATACGGTATATGTGGGGCTGCTGTATACTACCACTGGGGCTATATTTACCTGTGGGGCTGCTGTATACTACAACTGGGGCTATATTTACCTGTGGGGCTGCTGTATACTACCACTGGGGCTATATTTACCTGTGGGGCTGCTGTATACTACCACTGGGGCTGTATTTACCTGTGGGGCTGCTGTATACTACCACTGGGGCTGTATTTACCTGTGGGGCTGCTGTATACTACCACTGGGGCTGTATATACCTGTGGGGCTGCTGTATACTACCACTGGGGCTGTATATACCTGTGGGGCTGCTGTATACTACACTGGGGCTGTATATACCTGTGGGCTGCTGTATACTACCACTGGGGCTGTATAATACCTGTGGGGCTGCTGTATAATACCTGTGGGGCTGCTGTATACTACCACTGGGGCTGTATATACCTGTGGGGCTGCTGTATACTACACTGGGGCTGTATATACCTGTGGGGCTGCTGTATACTACCACTGGGGCTGTATAATACCTGTGGGGCTGCTGTATACTACCACTGGGGCTGTATATACCTCTGGGGCTGCTGTATACCACACTGTTGAGGGCTGTATACCTGTGCTGGGGTCCACCCTCGGCTTATACACGAGTCAATAGGTTTTTCCAGATTTTTGGGGCAAAAGTAGGGGGGTCGGCTTATACACGGGTCGGCTTATACACGAGTATATACGGTAACTCTCACTCCTGCTCTGAGGTAAACAACATTAGCTCCTCCCACTCTTGCAGGTGCCACCTAAGCTCCTCCCACTTTCTAGTGAAGTGTTGTGTGGGGAGTAAACCTGTATTGCTGTTTCTGTGGCACATTTACCCTTGGGGTGCCACATCACGACAACAAGAATTATCCTGCATCCGTTCATCCCCTTTTGATCTGACCACCGGGCCCCACAGCCTCAGGCGCGGAATCGTGACAAGTGCTGCATCGCCTGAAACGTGAGCATCCGGCAACGGTGAGTCACATGCATTTTGGAGATGGAGATTTCATTTTCCAGCAGGACTTGGCACCTGTCCTCACTGCTAAAAGTACCAATACCTTGTTTAATAACCACAGTATTGCTATGTTTGATTAGCCAGCAAACTCGCCTAACCTAAACTCCATAGAGAATCTATGGGGTACTGTCAAGAGGAAGATGAGACACCAGACCCAACACTGCAGATGAGCTGACAGCTGCTATCAAACCAACCTGGGCTTGCATAACACCTCAGCAATGCCACAGGCTGATCCCCCTCCATGACACACCGCATTGATGCAGTAATTCATGCAAAAGGAGCCCAAACCAAGTATTGGTTAAAGGTAAACCAGCAGTTTAGACAGGCGCATTCTGAATGAACTCCGGGAAGTTTGTCCAATTTAAAACTTCTTTAATGAGTATTACTGGTCTCTCTCACTACGCGTTTTGGCGTACTAGCGCCTTCCTCAGGTGTCACCCCTCAAAGTTTGGCGCCCCCACCTCACATGATGGCCCCCGCCGCATGCAGCGCTGCGCATATACATTACCAGGATATCAGCTGTCACCCTCCGGTGGCGGATCGCGGCTCCGGGCTCCATCTTCCTCTGTGTCTTCCTGCTTGTCACGTGACCGGCCGGCGTCGCGATGACGTCATCGCGATGAGCCCGGCGGCCACAAAGCAGGAAGACACAGAGGAAGATGGAGCCCAGGAGCCGCGATCCGCCACCGGAGGGTGACAGCTGATATCCTGGTAATGTATATGCTCAGCGCTGCATGCGGGGGGGGCCATCATGTGCGCCAAACTATGAGGGGGGCCCTGCTGGGGCCCTGTATACTACCACTGGGGCTGTATATACTACTGGGGCTGCGTGTATACTACTACTGGGGCTGCGTGTATACTACTACTGGGGCTGCGTGTATACTACTACTGGGGCTGCGTGTATACTACTACTGGGGCTGCGTGTATACTACTACTGGGGCTGCGTGTATACTACTACTGGGGCTGCGTGTATACTACCACTGGGGCTGTATATACCACTGTTGCTGTATATACTACTGGGGCTGCGTGTATACTACCACTGGGGCTGTATATACCACTGGGGCTGTATATACTACTGGGGCTGCGTGTATACTACCACTGGGGCTGTATATACTACTGGGGCTGCGTGTTTACTACCACTGGGGCTGTATATACTACTGGGGCTGCGTGTTTACTACCACTGGGGCTGTATATACTACTGGGGCTGCGTGTATACTACCACTGGGGCTGTATATACTACTGGGGCTGCGTGTATACTACCACTGGGGCTGTATATACTACTGGGGCTGCGTGTATACTACCACTGGGGCTGTATATACTACTGGGGCTGCGTGTATACTACCACTGGGGCTGTATATACCACTGGGGCTGCGTGTATATACCACTGGGGCTGTATATACTACTGGGGCTGCGTGTATACTACCACTGGGGCTGTATATACTACTGGGGCTGCGTGTATACTACCACTGGGGCTGTATATACCACTGGGGCTGCTGCTGTATATACCACTGGGTCTGCTGCTGTATACTCAGGGCCGCACCGTCCATTGGACAAGGTGAGCCCTGTCATTCAGGCGGCAGCCGGCAGGGGGAGCGGCAGTGCAAGCAGCCTCCCCCTGTCATGGCGCCGGCCGCTCACCCCGCGCACCGGAGGTAAGCGGCGACCACCGGGGGAGAGGCACAGAAGTGGCGGCAGGGGCCCCAGGCATCACTAGCGCCCCCCCCAGGGACTCACGGCCGCGGCCGGCAATCACTGCCGCGGGTCAGGCGGCGGTGGCGAGCCGGTCATTGTAGAAGGGGCGGCAGCCCCAGGCTCCAACAGCACCCCCCCCCCCTCCCGTAGTCAGTGCGGCTCAGGCGGCAGTGGGGCTCGGTGCACCCCTGTGTATACTACCACTGGGGCTGCTGTATACACCTCTGGGGCTGCTGTATACCACACTGCTGGGGTCCACCCTCAGCTTATACACGAGTCAATAGATTTTCCCAGGTTTTGGGGGCAAAAGTAGGGGGATCGGCTTATACACGGGTTGGCTTATACACGAGTATATACGGTATAATGTTCGGGTCATTTTTGACCGGATCCATTAAAGTCTTGATTTTTACCTAAGTTAAGTGTTTTATTTGAATACCTGTTGCATTATTATACTGGATGTGAACATGTGGTTCATAAACAAATGAAAAATGAAATCAAAAACTTCAAATTCAGTCATTTTGACCAAACAGAACAGCAGGGCTAACAAGTGAATTGCAGCTCTATTGGGTTGAGATCAGGTGACTTGGCTTTTAAGAATATTCAACTTCTTTGCTTTAATAAACTCCTGGGTTGCTTTGGCTTTGTTTTGGGTCATTGGTCGGTGTTACATAATGCAGATGGACTTTCACTTTGGCTGGATTTGAGCACACAGTATGTCTCTGAAAACCTCAGAATTAATCCGGCTGCTTCTATCCTGTCACATTATCAATAAACATTAGGGACCCAGTGCCACCGGCAGCCATGCATGTCCAAGCCATCACACCGCCTCCGCCATGTCTAACAGACGATGTAGCTTTTAGATCATGAGCTGTATCATGCCTTCATCATATTTTTTTCTTTCCATCATTCTGGTAGAGGTTGATCTTGGTTTCATCTGTCCAAAGAATATTCTTCCAGAACTATGCTGTTTTTTAAGGCTACTTTCACATAACGATTTTAAAGGGAGCCGATGCTGTCTGATAAATTCGGACAGCATCGGCTCCCTTCTGATGCCCGGAATCTGGTGCCAAATAGGCATCCGATTCCGGCATTAAATCGTTGCCTCCGGTCTGTTAAAAAAAAAAAAAAAAAAAAAATAATTTATGCTCACCTATCCCCGAGGCCCCTGCCAGCTCCCGGTGGCTCCCGGTGTGGTCCTGTACAGATGAAGACATCGGGAGACGGCGGGGGCCTCGGGGATAGGTGAGCATAAACTTTTTTTTTTTTTTTTTTTTCTACTTTTTTAACCCCTTCTCTCCCAGTTTGGAGAAGTTTTACAGTACTGAGCATGCTCAGTACAGTAAAATCGGGTCCGAGGAGACATCGGATGTCTCCTCGGACCCTGCTCCATAGGGCCCCATGCTAAATTGATCGGACCAAATCGGATGTGCACTAAATGCCGTCCGATCCGATTTTGTCCGAATTTTATTTTCGGTGCAAAAATCGGAGCATGCTCCGATTTTTGCACCGATAAAAAAATCGGACAGAATCGGATCGGACCAAATCGGATGGCATTTAGTGCACATCCGATTTGGTCCGATGCCCATAGGGCTGCATGGGGCCCAAAATCGGTCCGATGCTGTCCGATTTTTATCGGATAGCATCGGATTTAGAAAATCCGTGGTGTGAAACCAGCCTAAGATGGGTTATCAATTCTCTCGTAGACTGAGAGCCCTCGTGGACAGGGTCCCCTCCTGTACCTATATGTCCTGATTGTCTAGAGTTATTGTAATTGTCCTTGTCTCCCCTATCCTCATGTAAAGCGCCATGGAACCTAATGGTGCTATATAAATAAATAATAATAATAATAATTTTGGCATAGTCCAATCTATCTTATTCTTGAGGCTTATACGTGGCTTAGTGAACCCTCTGTATTAACTTTCATGCAGTCTTCTCTTTACGGTAGGTTTGGATATTGATACCCCTACATCCTGGAGATTGTTGTTCACTTGTTTGGCTGTTGTGAAGGTTTTCTCCTCACTAGGGCAGTTGTTCTTCGATCATCTACCACAGTTGTCTTCTGTGGGCATCCAGGTATTTTGCATCGTTGAGGTCAACAGTGCTTTCGTTCTTTCTCAGGATGTACCTCACTGTAGAGTTTGTCAATCCTAATATTGTCGCAATCTCTCGGATGGGATTTTTCTGTTTTTCACTAATGGAGGGTGGCTTGTTTCACCTGCATGGAGAGCTTCTTTGACTGCATGTTTACTTCTCAGTGAAATCTTCAAAATGCATGCACAACATCTCAAATCAACTCCAGCCTTTTATGTTCTTAATTGAGAATTAAAGGGAATCTGTCACCCCACTTCCTCCCCCCAGGGAGTCTGAAGGTAAAAGAGCCACATTCAGCAGCACTAAGGCTGCATTCTGTGAAGGTGGCTCTTATGTGTAATGTCCCCAGGGACACTGAAATAAGAGTTTTATAAATTTGGCTCCATACCTGTACTTGGACCGGTGGGTGTGTTCTCTCCCCAGTTCTCAACTGACTCTGTGTTGTCCATCATCCCCCCTCTGGGCTCCAGGCGCTGCCTCCTCTCAGCTCCTTACGTCCCCGGCGCCTGCACTGTGCAATCATGTCTCAGGCATGCGCAATGTGCGCTGCTCGACAACTGAGGTCACAGATACTGGCCTCACAGTGTGTTATGGTGTATTCACACTGCAGGGTTGGGGCCTCTGCTATACGCAGGCGCGATGTGAGGAGGTCATGTGATCTCACTTGTCGGGCAGCGCACAATGTGCATGCCTGAGACATGATTGCACAGTGCAGGCGCCGGGGATGTAAGGAGGCAGCGCCCGGAGCCCAGAGGGGGGATGATGGACAGCACAAAGTCAGTTGAGAACTGGGGAGAAAACGCACCCACAGGTCAAAGTACAGTATGGAGCCAAATTTATTAAACTCATCATTATTTCAGTGTCCGTGGGGACATTACACGTAGGAGCCACCCTCACAGAATGCAGCCTTAGTGCTGCTGAAAGTGGCTCTTTTCCCTTCATATGCCCTGGGAGGGTGGGGGGTGGCAGATTCCCACTAAATAATTAAATGTCCCCACCTGTCCATGAAACAGCCTTTGAGTCAATTGTCCAAATACTTTTGATCACTGTAAAAAACATGGTGACAAATGTATATATGTATGTATAAATATCCCTCATCCTGGTACATGGGGGCCCCCCCCCCATCCTCGATATGGCCCCCCTGTGCCAGCACATATAGCCCCCTGTGCTGGATGTGCCACCCCGCCATCCTGGATATTGCTCCCCATCAATCTGCATGGGCCCCCCCCATGCTGCTGCCCACATTAAAATAACAAACTGCTTTGAACTTGCCTCTTGGCACTGTCCTCCGTGGCTCTCTGCTTGATACGCTTCCGGAGTCCTCCTGCATCCCTGGGAAAGCTGGTCATGTGATCGGGGCGCTCAGTGCTGACGTCATTCTGCTGTGCCAATTACATGACCGGCTTTCCCGGGACTCAGGAAGTGCGGCAAGCAGGGAGCCACAGAGGACAGCGTTGGAGAGGTATGTTGAAAGCGGTTTATTATATTAGTGTGGGCAGCAGCATGGGAAGCCATACAAAGTGATGGGGGTCCACATCCAGGATGGAAGTTGACTGCAGGCAATGTAATATGCCTGCTCCCTTGTCCATATCTTGGTGCGGTTTCAGCACCGAGGTGATGGTCAGCAGGTGCAGTGCATATTACATGAGGCTAATGAGCGGAAGCCCATGACCTCCCACTGCCTCTTCAACCTGCAGCCAGCCTCCTCCAGTCCCCGGACACCGCTCCAGAGCTGTCCCCTCCCCTCCCTACAGTAGAGAAAGTTTAGTTTTGGATTACAAGACACACCCTCCACTTTCCCCAAAATTTGGGGGAACAAATGTGTTTTTGTTTTTTTTTTAATATGCAGACTAACTGTATATGTTAGGAAGATTCTCTGTGTATGTATCATGCATACGCCACTGTAGAGGCAAAGTTTTCCTATGAAATGTTTTATTTCAGGCCCTATGAAAGCACAGTCTGCTAAACTAATAATAATTCAGTTAAAAAAAAGAAAAACAGGCCCTGGGAGCATAAAACACTGGTGGGACCCAGTCAGACATAGACATAGTGGGACTACGTGAGGGGTTAGTACACTGCAGTCGCTGGTCTCCCAGATGTGAAAGTACCGGCGCTGCAGCAAGTGTAATAATGGGCCCCAAATGCCTACAGAGAACCTACCCTATGCAAGGTATCCTTTTGACAAAATAGAGAGTTGAAGGGTACATGTGCTATCGATTTCTACATTTATCTCTTTTTATGTGTAGGCGCTGAACCTGCTCAATACCAGATGTAATATGCAGCTGACATCTGCCTGTAACGGCAGTGACCAGAGCTAGATCCGATTGTTGCTGTATTAAAACACTAAACGTCACTGTCAGTGTACTGTCACCCATCACTGCAAGATTGTAGGAACCAATGGGATACCATGGCAGCCGGGGTATGCTGAAGGCACCTGTCACTGCCATCTCTGACCTTTTTGGAGAAGGTCGGTTATACTATAAAATTGCCACATGTGGCATAATCAAAGATAAAAAAGAAAAAAATATTAACATTTTCCCGCTCCATAAAAGAAAAGAAAAACATAGTTAGGGCCAGAAATATTTGGACAGTGACACAAGTTTTGTTATTTTAGCTGTTTACAAAACACTGTTTAGAAATACAATTATATATATAATATGGGCTGAAAGTGCACACTCCCAGCTGCAATATGAGAGTTTCCACATCCAAATCGGAGACAGGGTTTAGGAATCATAGCTCTGTAATGCATAGCCTCCTCTTTTTCAAGGGACCAAAAGTAATTGGACAATGGCCTCTAAGGGCTGCAATTAACTCTGAAGGCGTCTCCCTCGTTAACCTGTAATCAATGAAGTAGTTAAAAGGTCAGGGGTGGATTCCAGGTGTGTGGTTTTGCATTTGGAAGCTGTTGCTGTGACCAGACAACATGCGGTCAAAGGAACTCTCAATTGAGGTGAAGCAGAACATCCTGAGGCTGAAAAAAAAGAAAGCAGACATGCTTGGAGTAGCAAAATCAACAGTTGGGTACATTCTGAGAAAAAAGGAATTGACTGGTGAGCTTGGGAACTCTAAAAGGCCTGGGCGTCCACGGATGACAACAGTGGTGGATGATCGCCGCATACTTTATTTGGTGAAGAAGAACCCATTCACAACATCAACTGAAGTCCAGAACACTCTCAGTGAAGTAGGTGTATCTGTCTCTAAGTCAACAGTAAAGAGAAGACTCCATGACAGTAAATACAAAGGGTTCACATCTAGATGCAAACCATTCATCAATTCCAAAAATAGACAGGCCAGAGTTAAATTTGCTGAAAAACACCTCAAGAAGCCAGCTCAGTTCTGGAAAAGTATTCTATGGACAGATGAGACAAAGATCAACCTGTACCAGAATGATGGGAAGAAAAAAGTTTGGAGAAGAAAGGGAACGGCACATGATCCAAGGCACACCACATCCTCTGTAAAACATGGTGGAGGCAACGTGATGGCATGGGCATGCATGGCTTTCAATGGCACTGGGTCACTTGTGTTTATTGATGACATAACAGCAGACAAGAGTAGCCGGATGAATTCTGAAGTGTACCGGGATATACTTTCAGCTAGGGCTGGGCGATTTTGGGAAAAATCAAAATCTCGATTTTATTTAAACCTATGGACGATTTTCGATTTTAAATCTCGATTTTTTTCTATTTTCTTTTTTGGCTTTTCTTTGATGAATAAAGAGAAAAGACTAAGAGGCAGTTTAACAATTTTTATTGAGCAGTATACACCATTACATGAGCGCCCATCACTGGGGCAGGTGAGCCGTATACACCATTACATGAGCGCACACCACCGGGGCAGGTGAGCAGTATACACCATTACATGAGCACCCATCACTGGGGCAGGTGAGCAGTATACACCGTACAGGAGGGAGCAGCACCCATGCATCCCTGGTTTCTGCATATGGTGGCCCTCGGTCTCACACACACACGTGGGGGAGCCCTCGGTCTCTCTCTCACACACGGGGGCCCTCGGTCACACACACACACAGACACACGGGGGCCCTCGGTCTCTCCCACACTCACACACACATACACACACACATGGGGGCCCTCGGTCACACACACAGACACGTGGGGGCCCTCGGTCACACACACAGACACGTGGGGGCCCTCGGTCACACACACAGACACGTGGGGGCCCTCGGTCACACACACAGACACGTGGGGGCCCTCGGTCACACACACAGACACGTGGGGGCCCTCGGTCACACACACAGACACGTGGGGGCCCGCGGTCACACACACAGACACGTGGGGGCCCGCGGTCACACACACAGACACGTGGGGGCCCGCGGTCACACACACAGACACGTGGGGGCCCTCGGTCACACACACAGACACGTGGGGGCCCTCGGTCACACACACAGACACGTGGGGGCCCTCGGTCACACACACAGACACGTGGGGGCCCTCGGTCACACACACAGACACGTGGGGGCCCTCGGTCACACACACAGACACGTGGGGGCCCTCGGTCACACACACAGACACGTGGGGGCCCTCGGTCACACACACAGACACGTGGGGGCCCTCGGTCACACACACAGACACGTGGGGGCCCTCGGTCACACACACAGACACGTGGGGGCCCTCGGTCACACACACACGTGGGGGCCCTCGGTCACACACACACGTGGGGGCCCTCGGTCACACACACACGTGGGGGCCCTCGGTCACACACACACGTGGGGGCCCTCGGTCACACACACACGTGGGGGCCCTCGGTCACACACACACGTGGGGGCCCTCGGTCACACACACACGTGGGGGCCCTCGGTCACACACACATACACACACGGGGGCCCTCGGTCACACAGACACAGACAGACACATGGGGGCCCTCGGTCACACACACACAGGGGCCCTCGGTCACACACACATACACACACGGGGGCCCTCGGTCACACAGACACAGACAGACACATGGGGGCCCTCGGTCACACACACACAGGGGCCCTCGGTCACACACACATACACACACGGGGGCCCTCGGTCACACAGACACAGACAGACACATGGGGGCCCTCGGTCACACACACACAGGGGCCCTCGGTCACACACACATACACACACGGGGGCCCTCGGTCACACAGACACAGACACACACACAGGGGCCCTCGGTCACACACACATACACACACGGGGGCCCTCGGTCACACAGACACATGGGGGCCCTCGGTCACACAGACACACGGGGGCCCTCGGTCACACAGACACAGGGGCCCTCGGTCACACACACATACACACACGGGGGCCCTCGGTCACACAGACACAGACAGACACATGGGGGCCCTCGGTCACACACACACAGGGGCCCTCGGTCACACACACATACACACACGGGGGCCCTCGGTCACACAGACACAGACAGACACATGGGGGCCCTCGGTCACACACACACAGGGGCCCTCGGTCACACACACATACACACACGGGGGCCCTCGGTCACACAGACACAGACACACACACAGGGGCCCTCGGTCACACACACATACACACACGGGGGCCCTCGGTCACACAGACACATGGGGGCCCTCGGTCACACAGACACACGGGGGCCCTCGGTCACACAGACACAGACAGACACATGGGGGCCCTCGGTCACACACACACAGGGGCCCTCGGTCACACACACATACACACACGGGGGCCCTCGGTCACACAGACACAGACACACACACAGGGGCCCTCGGTCACACACACATACACACACGGGGGCCCTCGGTCACACAGACACATGGGGGCCCTCGGTCACACAGACACACGGGGGCCCTCAGTCACACAGACACAGACAGACACATGGGGGCCCTCGGTCACACACACACAGGGGCCCTCGGTCACACACACATACACACACGGGGGCCCTCGGTCACACAGACACAGACAGACACATGGGGGCCCTCGGTCACACACACACAGGGGCCCTCGGTCACACACACATACACACACGGGGGCCCTCGGTCACACAGACACATGGGGGCCCTCGGTCACACAGACACACGGGGGCCCTCGGTCACACACTCACACGGGGCAGCCTTCCTCCTCACATTACTGTCGTGTCCCTCACCGGAGATACTGCGCACACAGCAGGCTCATCCTCCTCCGGGGCTTTCTCCTTCGGTTTCCCCGCACAGGCTCAATATCGCGGCGGCCGTGAATCTGCCATCTTTTCCGGGTCCCCCTCGCCGCCTGTGAGGTCGGGGTCCCGGACCTGCTATCACCCCTGTCCCCCTGACAACCAACCCCCTGGAGAGTCCCACTGAACGCTTTCCCCTCCGGAAACTGCTATCTAAGCAGCACTTCCGGTCGGTGCGACTTCTATATCCCTCCGGCTGAAGCTTCCAAGTGCACAGTGTAGTCACGCCCACTTACCGCTAGTGCGCAGACGCGAAGAGCTTATTCATGGGAGTGACGTCAGGGACAGGCAAGACAATGATTGAGAGAGAACTTGAGGACTCGGTTGCTATAGCAACAGGTTGCCTGCTGCTGAGCAGTCTCCTAGGTTACGGAGAGCGGCGGCTCTAGGCCTGAGTGCGTCATCTCGCGAGGTTCCGTCTCGGCCCCGCCCACTGCCGCGAACACGCTCATAATTAACAGTAAATGGCGCCCGGATCTTCTAAACAGCGCTCCGGGCGCCATTTTAAATCGAATTTCACGATTGTTAATAAAATAACAATCGTGGACACAGCAGGGGGCGAATTAATCGAATTAATTCGATTAATCGCCCAGCCCTACTTTCAGCCCAGATTCAGCCAAATGCTGCAAAGTTGATTGGACGGCGCTTCATAGTACAGATGGACAATGACCCCAAGCATACAGCCAAAGCTACCCAGGAGTTCATGAGTGCAAAAAAGTGGAACATTCTGCAATGGCTAAGTCAATCACCAGATCTTAACCCAATTGAGCATGCATTTCACTTGCTCAAATCCAGACTTAAGACGGAAAGACCCACAAACAAGCAAGACCTGAAGGCTGCGGCTGTAAAGGCCTGGCAAAGCATTAAGAAGGAGGAAACCCAGCGTTTGGTGATGTCCATGGGTTCCAGACTTAAGGCAGTGATTGCCTCCAAAGGATTCGCAACAAAATATTGAAAATAAAAATATTTTGTTTGGGTTATGTTTATTTGTCCAATTACTTTTGACCTCCTAAAATGTGGAGTGTTTGTAAAGAAATGTGTACAATTCCTACATTTTCTATCAGATATTTTTGTTCAACCCTTCAAATTAAACGTTACAATCTGCACTTGAATTCTGCTGTAGAGGTTTCATTTCAAATCCAATGTGGTGGCATGCACAGCCCAACTCGCGAAAATTGTGTCACTGTCCAAATATTTCTGGCCCTAACTGTTAACATCATATTTGTAAAAGATCTTTCAGAATCTACCATTTATTTAAACGCTCACGGTGGTCGGATCAAACAATCAGAATTGCTGTTTTTCAGCCTCTGTATTTCTAAAAATAAAAAAAAAAAAGCTGGAAAGGCCATAAGCGCGAATATGGTCTTACCCAAAATATAAAAGGTCAGAAAGTCACAACCGCTATGAAGATATCAAATGGCTGCAGCGGACCTTTGTGGAATCAGCGAAACGTAGTGTGATGATGCGACCCCGATGTGTCCCCTGACCGGTATACAGCACATTGGGGATTGTATCTTTTGCTCTGTGGCAGCACTCACAGGGTTAACAGCAGAGATCTGAGCTGAGTGCTGATTGAAAGCACTGACAACCACCTGTGATGGGATAGATTATATGGGCTGCCCTGGTCTGAGGAGTGGGAGAGAACAGGAGGAGCTGCTGTGTGAAGCTAACACAGCCTGGGAGCTCTCTCCGAGAGGACGTTCATGAGACTAATGAGCGGATGGTAAGAAGGGAAAGGTTTTGTGCGGACAACACAGCCTAGCTGAGAGGATTGGCTGTGGCCCCAATCAGGACATAGCCCCGGCAGAGGTACAGAGCATATCGGTCTGTGGGTTGGAGGTCTGTAAATACCTGAACTGTGCCAATAAACGGTGTGTTGTGTGAACAGTTGCCTGGGTCACTGCACTGCCTTCCGTCGTGCCGATCCTAACCGCTACCTTACAGTAGATAGAGGAAAAGGGTCATAAATCCGCGCGGCAGTTATTAAATGAGCTGATCTGGATAATATAGTAAATGATTTGTTAACGTGAAGCCACCACTGGTCTCTTCTTATATAGAAATCATTATAAAAGGACAGCAGATCTACAAGGGGTATATATAGGGACATTCCATTCATACGAGAATGCAGATTCTTATAAGTCCTCTACCAGGTGGTGTCTTTACCTTCATAGACATGTACACATTCATTTAGGAAGACTTTCTATATGAGTCATGGAGATGACAGCCCTCTCGCCCCTTACTTGGTTACACATTCCGAAAGTATCTTTACCGCTCACCAAACAGAATGATTGATTTATTTCTCATGCGTTCAGATCCTCTTTGTATGAAAATCAATAGAGCTCCATACTAGATGTCGTAATCCCAACTTGAACAGCATTCTGGTCCGTGGAAAGATTAGCACCTTCATACATTTGGTCATTCAGTGTTGGACTCTGGGCAGTCTGGAGCCCGGCCACAATTCATCTCTTTATATGTTTGTGGCTATGGCCGTAGCACGGTCTGTGGTTCGGGAGTGAAAGACCCTATTCAGTGTCCGCAATCAGTTGAAAAACATTGGTGCAGTCTATAAAATCGTCATTTCCTGTTTGTGCAGGTATCATAATAAATACACTTCGGAGGGATGAATAGGTGTTACTTTTAGACATGCAAGTCTTGCACTCAATGGGCTTGACTCGCCCACACCTCTCTGCTCAACAGGCAGATGCCAATATGTTCACTGTATATTTTAGAGCATGTTTAGGGTTTAGCATATCATGTACTAGTGGAGAGCTCCTTTAAAGTGAGTCCTAAAGGGGTTGTTGAGGCTTGAGACAAGTCTACAGTCACTGTAACTGCAGACTGCTTATTCATGACATTGTGCAGAGTGCATGTTATGATTCCCTGATCTTTCCTATGCAAACTGGTGGTCATGTGATGACTAGACGCATCTCCTACTTCAAGCTTACTTCTATAGAGAGACTCTGAAGTATCTAGTCAGCAAATCGCATCTAACTTGCTGCTCACACCAGGGAACTGTGATGGCATGTATAGTGCACACTGTCATTCATCAATTGCATTGAGTGACTGCACACTGTTGGACGATCACGAAAATAATGGGATCATCAGACAGTCTTATGTATGGGGCCCTTCTGAGTTTTTTTTAGCCCCCTACAAAGATGGATCCAGCCTGCGAATTTCCCTGGTTCATCCTTTTAGTTCTCCCTGTAGATAAGCCACCACCCGAAGAGTCTGACCGGTGATCTCTAGTAGATATCTCAAGTGCTTGGCCAAGGTGTCAATGGGGGAGCCTAGTAAAAAGAGCTGTCAGCAGAACGACTGGTCGGCCATCTTGTGTATGGGTACATTATCGGTTTGTAGACCATTCAATACACAGAAGGGGTGACCTGTTTTTATTCTACTTGTCCTCTGATTGTTCCACTCCAGGTTTTGGCTTCAAATACTGAGGTAAAAACCTCACCACATACTCATCGTGTGCCTTATAGCCACAGGCCTAATTGTGATATGCTGACGGCCTTTGCAACTCTAGTTTTCAGAATGCTGTAAACTGTGAACATTGTATATAGCCTCAAGATGACAGCACTCTAGACTTTGTTGCTGAGGGATCATATAGTAATGTCCATACATGAACTCTCTCTCTCCACTCCCCTCACAAAAAAACCCTTTAATTTGTTTGTATTTTTTTTATTTATCTCCCAAGGGTCACGGACCATCTTAAGACGCCTTGTGGTGCTGTTCATGATAAATGAGCAGGTCTGTGCTGGCCAGGATTTTTCCAGCAGTGGATTATAACCTGTAATGATGTGCATACCTCCGCACTGCTTGCCACCCTGGCAATAAGTTGTACACAGACTTCTGTGTCCTTTTTGGTAACAGGGAGTCTTTGTGTTCTCCATTACCCCTCCCATGTCCCTTATGTCTGTTTTCCATTTACCCCTTCAGTGCCGTGATCCTGAAAAATTGCTGAGTGAGTGCTATAATTTATCCAGCTTCTACTTCTGTTGCGGAGATGGAAACTAATGAGTCAAATTGCAAGCTATAAGGTTGCTTTAGTGAGACCAGTTTCAATAGCAAGTAACTGTTCTTTTTTTGTTTCCTAAGCACTATGTGGTTTGTATCTTGTGCCCTTGGCTGGGTCCCTATGGGACACCCTCTCTGATGCATATTGATTTATCTCTGCAGATTCCCTTACCTGCAGATGAGCCAGTAATTGATACAGCCCCTTTGGAGCTGATGATGGGACTGATTCTTCTCTCATCATTTGTAAACTGCCTGTAAAGTCAGAAATTGTCTGTTCGTAAGGCTATGTGCCCACTACGCTTATTTTTTGTGCTGCGGTTGTCAGCTGTACAAACGCAGCAGTCTATAAACAAAAGCAGCACAAACCTATTGCATTTGTGCACATACAAACGCAGGGACACACAAACAGAGACACAGACACATTCTCGCGATCCCTGGTGATTCTTCCTCCGTGCAGTGGTGGGAGATGTCTTTATCTACCTGCCAGATCCTGTACATGTGACAGGCTGAATCACATTGTGCAAAGGTCCTGGCAGATAGATAAAGACAGCTCCCGCCACTGCACGGAGGAAGAATCTCCGGGGAGGGTGAGTATTGGTGCGTTTCGGAAATCACTGGAAAAAGCACAACGAATGGACTGTGGGAATACCCATCTGTTTGTGATGCTTTCTTGTGGGGGCGGTTAGAATGGAGTCTATGGGGAAAACGCAGCTCAAAAACGGGCAAGTTAATTACAGGGGCTTAAAAAATACGTAGGCAATTTCTGCAACAAAAACACATGGGCACAATTTTGGCAAATCACATTGACTTTCATTACAAAACTGTGGGTGCTGCGTTTTTGGTGCAGAAATACAGCAAAAACGCACAGTGGGCACATAACTGAAGGCTTAGTACAAAGATTTCCATAAGTGAGAAGTTAGCCACACTAAAGTTAGGGGTCACACTTCAAAAAGCTACTCCAACATATATTTATAGCTTAGAAAAGGAGTAAAGGCTTTAGTTTTGCAAATACCGTAACCAAATTTTATTACTTTCTTTAACAAGAGTCAAGGACAGGGGAAAGCAGGTATAAAGTGCTCCTGTGCATAATGCCAAAAACTGGCTTATTTCATATACAATTTACCACATAAAATCAATTCTAGGATCAATATCCCATCATTTTTACATTCACTTTTGTTAATACTGGTGTTTTCACAGAGACCCATTTACAGAAACCATAGTAACCAGGTATACTACCGTATATACTCGTGTATAAGCCGAGTTTTTCAGCCCAAAAATTGGGCTGAAAAGTCCCCCCCTCTGCTTATACACGGGTCTATACAGTGTGTGGGGGCTGTGTCCGGGTGCTGGGGAGGCTGGAGGAGGCAGGGGGAGGCTGCTGACAGAGCGGCCCGTCACATGGGGCCGCTCATTACATATGCACGGCTCCCCCGCCCATCACAGCGGCAGGGGAAGCCGTGCATACAGCCCCCAGATGTATACAGGCCCCCAGTGGGGTATACAGCAGGCCCCCAGTGGCATTCGCCCCCCCACACTGTGCAGAGCCCCCCCTCCCGATGCATTATCTTACCATCCAGCCGCGTCTTCATCACCGCCGGTCCTCCCGTCCATCCTCGGGCGCTGTGTTCGGCTCTCACGTGACCCGGAGCGATGACGTCATCCGACTGCGACCGCCGGGTCACATGAGACCGGGAACGCAGCGCGCGAGGATAGATGGGAGGACCGGCGGTGATGAAGACACGGCTGGATGGTAAGATAATGCATCGGGAGGGGGGAGCTCTGCACAGTGTGGGGGGGTGAGTGCCACTGGGGGCCTGCTGTATACCCCACTGGGGGCCTGCCTGTATATACCTCTGGGGGCCTGCCTGTATATACCTCTGGGGGCCTGCCTGTATATACCTCTGGGGGCCTGCCTGTATACCACACTGCTGGGGTCCACCCTCGGCTTATACACAAGTCAATAGGTTTTCCCAGGTTTTGGGGGCAAAAGTAGGGGGGTCGGCTTATACACGGGTCGGCTTATACACGAGTATATACGGTAATTGCTCTTAGATATTACCCTCTATAGTTAATGAAGGTTCAATACTGCATAGACAAATGTTTCACATGTTCAACATATCCCTCAGTGACTTGGGGTAAAAAGACTGTAATACTACCTTCTATATTCAGTCTGTCTACAAGTTATTTGTGAAAGAAACCAGAATCTGTTATATCCGCATAAAATGACAGGCAAATATAGCAGTACATCGGCTTAATTATATGGGATAATGTTCAGTTACCAGAGCCATCGCTGGCCATCAGCACAGAAGCCCACAGAGGGGGAGGGGGTGAGCTGGACCCGAAGAACCCAACGCGTTTCGTGACCTTATGTCTGTATAGGTCACTTCATCAGGGGATGCTTGGGGTTCCTCCACCGGAGGTTTTTATCTGCTGCCCGAATATCGCGTCACCGGAAGTGACGTCACGCTATGGTATCACCTGACCAGAAGTGACGCGGACCCGGATGACGCGACACTGCACCGTCCACCGCATCAGCGTCAGGCCGCACACACGCGCACGGTCGCAGGGACACGTGACCATAGCGACCGTGCGCGCGCAGCAGCCACGACACTGGCGCTGCTGGGCAGGAGATCACATCAAACTAGTACGTGTCTGATCAGTTGTGCTTTAGCAAAGAACCCTGGTGTAATCAGTGCACACTACCATCAGTCCAATCAAATAAAATGTCCGTAGTGGATCCACTTAACATTGTCCTTGTTCCTGCGGTTCAGAACTCCTCTGGATAGATTATGCATAATGAGGTATGCAATAAAAGTTGTCCAATTCACGGTCCAGTATAAGTTTGGAAAAAGATTAGTGTGCTGTGGCATTTTAGTTCTTCCATAGGGGACAAACGCAAAGGCCCACGATGCAGAGCAACAGACCATTTCTAAGCTGTAAATAGCTGAAGGCTTGTTTACTATTTTGTGCTATACATATTTTCTGGGGGCCATAAGGATGAGATCAGACTCATTAGCCACAAGTGTCTATCGACTTAGAGGTCATAGATATTTGATATAAGACCCATGATCTCCTTTACCTATGTCTGTTTTCATCCTAAGGGATATGTTTTTAGTTTGATTGCAATTTAAAATTTTACTTTCGAAATAATACAACCTTTTCTAAATGAGACATACTTTTCTAGGGGGCATTTAAAAAGGCCAGAGTAATAAAATCAAAAATTGCCACCACACCTTGCCAAACACTATTTACTTACCGTACACTTTTTCTTTTTAAAGGGAACCTGTCACCTGATTCTAAGTGCCTACACTATCACTAGCTGTCCCTACACCTTCCTAGCTGCTCACTATCTATTCCTTTCTCATCTAAAGTGGTCATATGAAACATCTCAAATTTGTTTAAACTTACTGCAGTCCTCGAGTTTGGGGGACTGGGAAGGCGTGGCCACGCCCCGCTGGGCGGCATTATTCTTTGTCCTCTCTGCCCCCAGTATTTGGAATCTCCCGCCCTCTGTGTCATTCTATACACCGGCCGGACGTCACATCTGGCGCGGTGCATTATAGGGCCGATCACGTGACCGGCCCCATAATGCACCGCGCCAGATGTGACGTCTGACGTGCATTATGGGCTTGATCACGTGATCGGCCCGGCACTGCGCATTCGCAATGCATATATTGAAGCCGGGCCGATTGCTGGAAGAAGGTCTGAGGACCGAAACGTCCGTACATTACCTGAAGGCCAATAAAGGCAATAACATTGTAACCTGAGTGCTGCGGTCCATTTGCTAGTCTGTGCATATGTATATATATATCATTTGTCTTCACCTTTTGTGGTAAGGAACAGAGCCTAAGCACTGAAGTGATCATTCATTGGCTAATTCATATTATGTCACATGGGCACTGAGAATTTTTCACAGGTGATTCTAATTTGTGATTTACCACAGGTGAGTCAAAATGTGTTTCCATACTTACTTAATGTAAAGGGTGGGAATACTAAAGTCACAGCAAGCTTTAGGTTTTTCTGTTTTTCTCTCCCATTGTTTTTTGTTTTAAATTGTTGTTTATCATTTCCTCTCTTGTATTTAAAGTGTACCAGTCACCAGATTTGGGTGTTTTGAACGAAAAGCGCCACCTTCAGCAGCACCTACAGCATGTTGCTTTCTAAGAAGGTGGCTATTATGTCTTGACTGGCCCTGTAGACCAAATAAAGAACTTTTAAAACCGTCCCATCCTGTATTGTAATTGCTTATTTCTTTACAATTGCCTACTCTGCCTATGCCTTGTCCCGACCCTGCCTAAATGGGCTATGAAATACAGTAAAAAAATGTAGCCCCTCCTTTGGCCACATTAAAAATTAAGAAATAAAAAAATAATATACAATGTTTGGTATTGCTATGTTAGTATACATCTGATCTATCAAAGTGTAGAATAAATTACCGTAATATGATTGGTAAAAAGTGTAATGAGGAAATGTCAAAACGCTAGAATTGACTTTATTTTGCCACTGAAACAATAGAACAACATAGCAGCCGATCAAAACTTGGTATATACCCCAAAATAATATAAAGACAAACATCGGCTCATTGCGCAACAAACAAGCCGTCACACAGCTTTATATCCTAAAAATTGAAAGCATTACAGCTCTCAAAGTTGTGACACAGGCAAGATATTTATTTTTCCCCCCAAACGTCTGGATTTATTTTCACTACTTAAGTCAAACAAAAACTATGTTTGGTATCTACCATACTTAATGGTACCAACCTGAAGAATCATACTGCTAGGTCACTTTTACAATAAATTGAATAGTGTAAATAAAAATATCCAAAAAAACAATTGCAGAATTTAATTTTTACTTCTATTTGGCCACACTTGTAATGGTAAGCGGGAAAAAAATCCATCATATGATAAACTGGATGGTGTCATTCAAAATACAACTCATCCCGCAAAAAAAAAGTCCTCAAACAGCTTTATTGAAGGAAATATAAAATAAAGTTTTCGCTCTTGGAAAAAGAGGAGGGAAAAAAATTAAAGTGCAAAAATGAAAAATCGCCTGGTCCTTAAAGGAACCTGGTCCCTAAAAATCAGCCCCCAGCCTATTAATACCTTTCCCTGCACCATCTTTATTGAATTGTAGCCATCCCTTTTGTGTAAATATTCTGTATTTATAAAGTTTATAAAACTGCTTTTATTACCTGCTGATCTGCGGCATCTCCGTGCTTGAGAAGTCACACATGCAGTTCCCTGTGGCTTCTCATCGCCGCCTGTAATTCAATTATTCACGCCCCGATGGGCGTTTTCAATATAAAGGAAATCCTGAAAACCTGCGCCGTGTGTGGCTCTCGAGGCCTGGAATTTGAGATCCCTGCTGTACAGTACTACTTCCCCTGTCCTGTATACTGGGTATAATCCTCAGTATCTTTATTATTCTGTATATATACACTGCACAGTACCACTGCTCCAGTCCTGTATACTGGGTGTAATCCTCAGTATCTGTATTATTCTGTATATATACACTGCACAGTACCACTTCTCCTGTCCTATATACTGGGTGTAATCCTCAGTATCTGTATTATTCTGTATATATACACTGCACAGTACCATTTCTCCTGTCCTGTATACTGGGTGTAATCCTTAGTATCTGTATTATTCTGTATATATACACTGCACAGTACCACTTCTCCTGTCCTGTATACTGGGTGTAATCCTCAGTATCTGTATTATTCTGTATATATACACTGCACAGTACCACTTCTCCAGTCCTGTATACTGGGTGTAATCCTCAGTATCTGTATTATTCTGTATCTATACACTGCACAGTACTACTTCTGTCCTGTATACTGGGTGTAATCCTTAGTATCTGTATTATTCTGTATATATACACTGCACAGTACCACTTCTCCTGTCCTGTATACTGGGTGTAATCCTCAGTATCTGTATTATTCTGTATATATACATGGCATATTACCACTTCTCCTGTCCTATATGGTTGTAATTGTCATCCAGCCACTTTATGACTAAGATTACAGTTATGGTCGAAACGAGTCAATGTAGGTGATTTTAAACTCTTGAAAATAAAATTGATTCTTTTAAGAAGACTTGGAGCTAGACAAATTTCTTTGGATTACTGGGTGTAATTCTCAGTATCTGTATTATTTTGTATATATATACTCTGCACATTACCACTTCTCATGTCTTGTATACTGGGTGTAATCCTCAGTATCTGTATTATTCTGTATATATACACTGCACAGTACCACTTCTCCTGTCCTGCATACTGGGTGTAATCCTCAGTATCTGTATTCTGTATATATACACTGCACAGTACCACTTCTCCTGTCCTGTTGTCAGAGAGGTGGTTTATAACTTTGATTTTCAGCATTTAAATGTTGCTTAATTTGATTATCCCTAATATGGAAGCCATCACTTCTCTTCTGTATAGGTGATGACTTTCTCTTTGGTCTGGATTTCACTGGTGGGGCCCCACAATCCTGAGAAACGTGGCTTTGAAGATCGCCATGTAAATGGAGCTGTGGTAGATTGTATACTCTGTTGCACCATTCACATGTGGCTCTTCAAATAACTCCTTTAAGAAAGTGATGAGGCCACGGCAACTTAAAGGGAACCTGCCAGCTCCTTAAAGCCCCCAGACTATCACTACCTGTCCCTGCACCTTCCTATTACTTCTCTAACTATCCCTTTCTGTGCTAATTGTGCCCTGTGACTGTGTAATAAAAGCTTTTTATCACTCACTCACATTCGTATGATAATGAACAAGGGGGCTACTGTTGCTAAACCCCTTGGGCATCCTCTCTGTGTCCCGTGGCCGCCTCCTGTATAGTTTATCATGCCCCGATAGGCGTGATGTTGACATCCAAATGCACGCTCCCCAGCCTGGCTCGCTCTACTCTGCAGATTGGCGGGTATGACGCCGAGCGTTGTAATTTCCGGTACTCATCCACAGAGTTGCGCATTGGTAGGCAGGAAAGTCCCTCCCCTGCTGCTTCTGGACTTACTACACGGAACTGCTGTATAAGCTGCCGTGAAAGAAGAATACATATCGCATGGCTGTTAGAGGAATTAATACAGGATTTCAACCAAATGTTATGATTCAACAAAAACTGCTGCTATTTTTAGAACATAACGTATTAATAGCTAAATATGCACCTTTTGAAACAATAGGCAACAAAATCCTATGATTGCAAAGCTGATCGCCAAACAGAGGAAAAACCACTAACACTGAAAAAAAGATTGCAAAGAGTGGTATTAGCAGAAAAACGCTTTCGCACGCGCAGGGGCCACATTAGAGACACCCATTGACTGCAAAAATAAATCCTTAAACCAAGATCACCAGATTCAAAAAATAAATCAATAGAGGCTGAAGAAATAAACTCCTTCTGGCAGCAAGTAACATCGTTAAAATGCTGCAAAAATTCCGACCAATTGGTTAAATAATGCTTAATGTCTACGGAGACTGCAATAAGGTCTGCGGACGCAGAATAACCTCACATGGCGTCATACAAACGCCGTAAAAAACAGTCTACCTGCTGGGATAATCCGAATTGAGAAGTTCAGGCTGCCAACTAAGGATTGGACTCTTTCAGTGTCGCATAATCCCTAACCAAAAATTCTGTCACTAAGGCTGCCTTCACACTTGCAGATGCATCTGCAGCGTTTTGCAGATGCATCTGCAAGTATCAGCATGCAGACCGCGGCCGCTATGTTTATAATAGGGCGCACCGCGGTCTGAAAGCACTCATTCATTCCTATATGTGTACCGTCCGCAGGCGGATGCCTGCTTACAGATCACACACTCCCGCCTGCACCATGGACGCGAGATGTCGCGTCCATGGTGCGGGCGGGAGTGTGTGATCTGTAAGCAGGCATCCGCCTGCGGACGGTACACATATAGGAATGAATGAGTGCTTTCAGACCGCGGTGCGCCCTATTATAAACATAGCGGCCGCGGTCTGCATGCTGATACTTGCAGATGCATCTGCAAAACGCTGCAGATGCATCTGCAAGTGTGAAGCCAGCCTAAGAATCTCAATTTATACAATTTGTCGGAAGGTAGCCGACATTCTATGTTCCAAGAATCAATGGAAATGCCTAAAAACTCAAGAGTATGACATGGAAAAACAGTGTTTTTCTAGTGCTATTGGAGCCTCAAACCAATCCATCAAATCCAAAAATGCCAATAAAAGCTGAAAACAATCGTCCATCGCAAAAGAACCAATAAAAAAAATCGTCTAAATAGTGCGTAGTATACCCCTTAAGAAAAACTAATTGAACTCGCCATTGAAGAAATGAGGAAAAAGCCTCAAAATAAAAACATGGAAGGGAAAATCCCATAGGGAGACAGCGATCAAAATAATAGTACCCATCAACAAAAAACCAAGGGGATTAAAACCTGCAGGGTTGACTGGCAACAATAGAAAAGCGGATTTGATATCCGTTTTTGCTAGAAATGCGTTCTGACCAGCAGAACAAAGCAAATCAATTGCCATATCAAACGAGGCATATGAAACCCATGCCACGTCAGAATCCACCTGATCGTTGAGAGCCGACCCTGCAGGGTACGACAGAAGATGGATCATATGAAATGATCTGGCCTCTTTTTTAGGAACTACACCTAACGGGAAAATTCTAAAATTAGGAAAAGGTGGAAGCAGAAAAGGGCCAGAGGATCTGCCTGATTCCACCTCTTTAAAACTTTTTCCCTAACAACCTTCGGGTATCGCCAAGCCAATGGTAAATTATTAACCACCTGGCATCCAAACCCATTAAAACACAGCACAAAAAAAACATTACGGAAACCTGACGTAATTAGTTCCGCCTTCCGACGGTCGGGATACTGCTTTAAAAACGAGACCATTTCTGGCAGTCTTACTGGACTCGCCGCTTTTGAGAAATGCCTCCCTGGATGGCATTGCTGCTTGCACGCTTTTTTAAAAAAATTTTAAAGCGTAATGAGCCCCACTGCAGAAGGAGCATTCATGCCTATGTCGGCAATTGTGCATCCACCTACAGGAGGACTCATTGAACGCAAAACATAACCCTTTACACATAGGCTGAGCTGAGTGCCGCTTCATGACCGACTGCCACTGAGGCACCATCATATAAAGCCAAAAACCAACGTCCTGGCTCCGCATTTCAGGAGGGGTGCACGGACAGCTTCTGACGAAATGCTTCGTCATACTCCAACCATGCAGTCCCTCCAAAAAGACGGTAAGCATCCAACATGATATCTACATGTTGAAACAGCCCAGAACATAAATCGGAGGATTTCTCACCTAGCATAGTAGCATATATCACAAAACATTGCAACCAATTTGTGAAAGATCTATAATTTTTCTATTTGTCATCATCAACTTTATCATCCTTGCTCTCTAATTTCTGCAGCTGACAGGAGTGTAAACAAAATCTATGAACTCGCCAGCCCATATTTTTTCTTTAATGGAGGGGCTCAAATGGAACCCCCAAGGGGACACCTCACATGAAAAGGCCTCTTTCAGGCAAGACTCCGGGATACCAGCTCTTCTAAAAACTCCAGAGCCTGACTCAGCTAAGCCCACCCGTGGTTTTCCCATAGGCTTCAAAGCTGCAGCTACAGCTTGGGCTACAACTTCTTTAAGGCTATCAGCTGACCTACTGTTACAGGGGTCCAAACAAACAAACAAGTATTCTCACCACTCTCAGAGGCTAAGCTAGGTCCCGTTGGCCAAACAACTTCTTCCTTTGTTGGCGTCATGAGGCCCAGGTCCTCATCAGGCCATCCCAGGGCATGTGACAGGCTGGCAGCCCCATCATGTTCTTGGGCAGCCGAAATTCCCCAGACATACGGAGCGCCACGGCCACCCCATGAGACCTCTTTTGCAAGGGCTGGTGAACTGTTGCTGCGGTGAAGCCACGTCCCTCCGACCGGCGTCTTCACCAGGTGGCGGTCCCTGCTGTCGCGCCGGAGATCCAACGATGGCAGCCGATCTCACGAGGCTTATCAGTAATCTCGTTGTTGGCTCGTCCTCCTGCACTGCCACCAACCGCTTGCTAGAGCCGTGACAACTATCCTCTCCACATCCAACTGACCCTGGAGGTTGTAGATTTTTGATCCCCGGCCACGGTTCTATGTCCACAAGGGCTTCTCAATCCCCGAAGAGAACAGGGAAGAGACGGTTTGTATTCAACTTCAAGTTTGCTCTGATGGGTAAGATGATCACATCGACCATTTTGAAACACTGGCACATTCTAGAGGGGGATAAGAATCTCTCAGAAATGGTCACTCAAAGACCACTGATCACCCATAGAATGTGTAATAATCGGAGAGATATCCTTATTAGAAATAAATTATCCCCTAAAAAGATATGGTTGAACGAAAGCGGACCAGTGGGGAACCACAAATGTGGGAATTGTCCATATTGTTGCTTCCATTTAACCTCAAATCCTATTTGAATAGGAGATAGGTGGCACAATGCGAGTCCGTTCATTTCATGTAAGACCAAATTTGTAGTATTTTGTCCTTTTGGCCTGTAATATATAGGCAAGACCATCAGACTTCTTTATGTTCGGTTTAAAGAACATTTTAAGTCTTATCAATTCTGGCAAAGGCTCACCCCGCCTGATTAAACATATAAGAGATTGCCATGCAGGTAACCCCGAAACATTATCATTTGCTGGGCTTGAGAGAGTTCTACCCTCGCCCCAAGGAGGAGATTTACACGATAAAGCTCCTCCGTTGTGAATCCAGGTGGATTCTGCAAATGACAGAATTAATATACCGTAGCTTTTTTGTAAAAGACAACACATTAGGTTGACTAAATATTCTTACAATCTCTTATTCTCTTGTATTTGCTGTTTTTGAACTTATTGATTGTAGAACCTGTCTAGATAAAAACATTCTGTGATTTGGTTTTAAATACCTGTTTTTAATTATGTTCCCCACCCACTTGCATTTAAGGAGGGGCTGGAGGACATGACCAGTGGACCCGTAGAAGCACCAGCTAGGTACTAAATGGCGCTGCCGTCCAGTGTCTCCTGCTCCCCTCCCCAACCCCACTACACCATCTAGCTGTATGATGTCACTGGTGATTAATAAAAGCAGTTGAAGACTACATGGGTGAATGTCCCCTGTGTTTCCTACTGAACCATTGGATATATTCCAGCTAGACCTTTTGTTACGACTGGAGTGCACAATTCTGGTCTTCGCACCCTTTGTGTTAATTTTTTTAAACCACATCCCCAACTAGTATAATTGAGTATTAATCTTATTGAGATTTCTGCATGACTAAGTGCTATAAGCCACAAAGGGGACTACTGCACTGCAGCTCTGCTCTTACTTTCCCCTGGGTCTGTCTGACTGGAAAGACATCAGTCTGATCTACCGGGCTCTTCGGACACGTTCTAGGCAGGATATGAGGAGATAATGTAGCTGCCCCCTGGGGCCCACATGATGCTTAGAGGATATCAAGAGCTGTCTCCTGTCCGTTGCACAGATGCTTGTGTCTCCTCTTACCATATATGTTTTACAGCTTATGTATGGAAGAAATTAATATATAATTAAAAAAATAGATTTTAAAAAAAAATGTTACAATGTAAATGTATCTTATTGTGTAACCTATTACTATAAGTGGAAAGTAGAGTTGTCCATCTTTCTGGGATGCCATACCATACCTATTTTGGCCATTGTATGACTGCAGTAAGACAGGATTAGATAACTCATAGCTAATGTGACTAGGAAGTAGAGATGAGCAAACTTTTTGAAGTTCGGGTTCGACTTGGATTCACCGATTTGGACATATGACCGCCGAATATATCACAAACAGTTCGACCGAACTTCGGAATCTCATATCAATGGGAGTCAAAATCAAGGGCCTAGAAAACACCTTCAAATGGGCCCAAAAGCTGCCAATCACAGCTCAAATCGTTTTACAGTGGAGCCCATTGTTTTGCACACACTGGGAACACAGAACAAACTAGACTCTATAATAAATTTTATACTACTAAACAAGACTAGTATGGATAAAATGGCCGTGGGGCCCTTATTAAGGGTTACTGAATAATTTAAATAAATTCATACATTTATTAAAGTATTTATTACAGTTATCAAAAAATATAAAAACACCAAAGACTTAAACACCAAAAACTTGCCCAATTCAATTGGGTGTTTTTTTTTTGTTTTTTTTGTTTTGCTCTAACCAAAGCCAAACGACAAAGATGGAAATAAGTAGAGGGAGGGTGGGTGTGTTCTTTTACTGTCACAGATTACAGTGGCAGAAATCACTCATGAGGGCTATTTCCCCCACCTTCTCACACTTTTTTTTCACCAATCAGCTTCAGGATAACACCACACAGCATGTGGGCCAATCAGAACACAGCAGGCTTGCGTTATTGGGTAATTGAACTTTTTTCCCCTTCATACATTGCAATTAATAGGGTACCGCCTGAAACTGCTAGAAGCTCATAAAAGAAGCACAAAGGTTAAATCATCTTAATAAAGACATCCAAACTAAGGGAAAGGGGTAAGTGTTCCCATGAAGTGCTCACGCTAAGTTCGCTCAGGGTGACTAAACATTATCTTCCTATATTATCATTTAGCAATCTTCAGTGCCGCTGTCACCCTCACCATGTTTCCGGGCGCACTCATGACTCTGACATCCTCATGACTTCCATGACGTTGTCTCAGGTTACACAGCAGGTATGATGCAGCAGGCAATCCTGTTGGTGACCTGAGATGACCTCAGTGGCGTCAGCTCTCGTAAAACTAGCTGTCTCGTGAGAGACGAGATATGTAGCGAATATATATTGCTGGTATCGTGAGTCAGTGCGTGTGAGCAGTGATGCTGTCAGGGAGTGCAGTGCAGTTCAAAGTTGCGGGATAGCCCCTGTGCCACCCCTCAAGTCTGAAATGTAGCAATGAATTTGTGAAGGCACCGCTTGTCACACTCTCACCAGTGCCTGCGTGCCTGCTCTGACAGCATATGGGGGATGCTTTCTGTGAACACAACTCCACCATATTGTTATAAGGCCTCTTGCCCACGATACGTTGTCATGCCTCCTTAGGCTGAAGGCACGCTGTCAAGCATCAAACACTGAGCGTGTTTGATGCATCACAGTAATGCGAGTGTAATGCATGTTTTTTGTGAGTGTGGTGTGTCAGTGTGATGCTGTCCACGGTCCTGAAGCAAACTTCAGGTCTGTGAACAGCATTTGCCGGTGAATTTAAACTCCGTGGCTGTCAAAGCTGCAGAGTTTGAATTTGCTGGTTTCCCTGTACAGTAAGAGTAATCTTTCCCCGCTGTCACAGCAGTGTGGAAAGATTATTCATACAAACCCATCTGCTATGAAATTTTAAATTTACAGGGGTTAATCGGCATATTAACCCCATCTGCAGCCATCTGCAGCCACCGTGGCTAGGACCGTTCCGATTTGCAGTTTCACTTTTAACTGCAAATCGGAGTGATTGGTGAGACATTGCAATGAAACTTGGTGAGACATCACAATCCAGCGGCCTGAGTGCCCCCGATCTCATCTTCCTTGCCCCCGATCTCATCTTCCTTGCCCCCGATCTCATCTTCCTTGCCCCCGATCTCATCTTCCTTGCCCCCGATCTCATCTTCCTTGCCCCCGATCTCATCTTCCTTGCCCCCGATCTCATCTTCCTTGCCCCGATCTCATCTTCCTTGCCCCGATCTCATCTTCCTTGCCCCCGATCTCATCTTCCTTGCCCCCGATCTCATCTTCCTTGCCCCCGATCTCATCTTCCTTGCCCCCGATCTCATCTTCCTTGCCCCCGATCTCATCTTCCTTGCCCCCGATCTCATCTTCCTTGCCCCCGATCTCATCTTCCTTGCCCCCGATCTCATCTTCCTTGCCCCCGATCTCATCTTCCTTGCCCCCGATCTCATCTTCCTTGCCCCCGATCTCATTCCTTCCCGATCTCATCTCCTTGCCCCCGATCTCATCTTCCTTGCCCCCGATCTCATTTTCCCTTGCCCCGATCTCATCTTCCTTGCCCCCGATCTCATCTTCCTTGCCCCCGATCTCATCTTCCTTGCCCCCGATCTCATCTTCCTTGCCCCCGATCTCATCTTCCTTGCCCCCGATCTCATCTTCCTTGCCCCCGATCTCATCTTCCTTGCCCCCGATCTCATCTTCCTTGCCCCCGATCTCTCCCCTTGCCCCGATCTCATCTTCCTTGCCCCGATCTCATCTCCTTGCCCCGATCTCATCTTCCTTGCCCCGATCTCTCCTTCCTCTGCCCTCCGACCTTGCCCTCTCATCTCCTTGCCCCGTCTCATCTTCCTTGCCCCGATCTCATCTTCTTCCCCCCGACTCTTCTTCCTTGCCCCCGTCTCATCTTCCTTGCCCCCGATCTCATCTCCCTGGCCCCCGATCTCTCTCCCTGGCCCTCGATCTCATCCCCCCCCTGGCCCTCGATGTCTCCCTCCTTCCCTTGCCCCTCTCTCCCCTTGCCCCTGCTCTCTCCCCTTGCCCCTGCTCTCTCCCTGCCCCTGCTCTCTCCCCTGCCCTGGCTCTCTCCCCCTTGCCCCTGCTCTCTCTCCCCTGTCCCTGGCTTCTTCCCCGCCCCTGGCCTGCTCTTTCCCTCTCTTTCCGATGCTCTCTCCCCCATGCCCTGCTCTCTCCCCTGCCCCTGCTACTCTCTCCCGCCCCTGCTCGCTCCCGATGTCATCCTCCTTCCCTTGCCCCCCATCTCATCCTCCTGCCCCTGCTCTCTTCCCCTGCCCTCCGCTTGTGCCTGCTTGCCTCCCGCTCACCACCGGTCCTCTTGGGCTCCTCCTGTGGCGGTGTGGGCTCCTCCCGTCCTTGTGCGACTCCTCTGGTCCTCCCACTGTCTTCCGGTCTTCTGTGCCCGCCGCTGGTTCCTGCTCTTTTGCAGCCTCATCTTTCTGCGTGGAGATGAAGATGCAGAGGAGCGGTGGGACACAGAGCCAGGGCACAGGGACAGCCCCTCCACATAGTGGATCATTGCACCCGGGCTGTCAGATCGCTACTCTGCAGCCCGATCCCTGTGCATGGGGATCAAGCCGCAGAAAGGGATCTGACAGCGCTGGCACCGTGATCACATAACAGGGCTGTCGGATCCCCCTGCATGGGGATCGAGCTGCAGAAAGGGATCGGGCTGCAGAGTAGCGATCTGACAGCCCGGGTGCAGTGATCCTCTATGTGGATCACAGCACCCAGGCTGTCGTATCGCTTTATGTAGCTCAATCCTCATGCAGGGGGATAAGGCTCAGTGAAGTGATCTGACAGCCTTGGCGCAGTGATCCATTATGTGATCACTGTGCCAGGGCTGTCAGATCACTTCACTGCAACGTCGGGTCACCTGACCCAAGCCTCAGAGATCATGTGGTCTCTGAGACTTGGGTTTGCACAGTGATGCTGCACTGTATGGCATCATTACTATGACACCAGAGACTGCAACAAGAGGACACTTGATCCCTTGCTGCAGTCTCTGGACGTAGCAGAGGCGATCGAGCATTGTGGGACCTTCATTGTGGGCTACGTCGGAGGCGATCGAGCATCGTGGGACCTTCGTTGTGGACTACGTTGGATCTTTTTCTAGTAAAGATGGAGTCCGAATTTTGTTTGTTTTTTTTTTCAAATAAAAAGATATTTCTCTGTGTGGTGTAATTTTTGACTCTTTACTAGAGATTCCTTTTGGCAGGGTCTTAACATTGGCCAGACATTATGAATCTCGGGCTTAGTGCCCCACGTCATTTTTTTTTCTAAAATCAATTCTAGAAATAAAAGAAAAAAAGGCCTTCGCTGTATTTTTGGTTGCCAGCCAGGTACAACTTGGTAGCTGGGGAGCTGGAATCCTCAGCGTGGAGAGACCTAAACACTGCGAATTGCAACCCACAGCCACCCCAGAAAATAGCGCATTAATTAGAGGTGCCATTTTCTGGTGCTATACCCCAACTCTTCCAGTTGCCCTTGTGCTGGTGACAATGCTGGTGGCACACGGGTTCTCCATACGCGACATGGTGTCCGCCAACAATTTCAATGGAAAATTAGCTCCAATTGTTAGCGGACATCATGTCGCGTATGGAGAGCCCCTCCTTGTGTGCCTCAACATTTGAGCTCCCCCACAATTGACCTCGTTTTGGAAACTAGACCCCCCCCCCCCCCAAGGAACGTATCTAGATGGGTGGTGAGCACTTTGAACCCCCAGGTGCTTCACAAATTAGTCTTTAAAAAGGAAAAAAGAAGATTTTTGTAAAAAAAAAAGTAATTTTTCATTTTTACGAATAAATTTGTGAAGCACCTGGGGGATCAAAGTGCTCACTATGCATCTAGATAAGTTCCCTGGGGGGGTCTACTTTCCAAAATGGGGTCAGTTGTGGGGAGGCTCCAATGTTTAGGCACACGGGCTCTCCATACGCAACATTGTGTCTGCTAACAACGTGCAACGTGGGCACAGCTCTTCTGACCTATCATAGACTTTGCTGGCCTCAGGATAGACATGGGATAGAGCAGGGATCGCAAACTCTAGGCTTCAACAGGTCATGTAGTTAGGATTTCCTTAGTATTTGACAGTTGAAATCATCACTGGTGCAGGAGATTAAATTACAAACTGTCAAATGTTAAGGAATTTCTGAAAACCTGCACTGTGTGTGGCCATCGAGCCCTGGAGTTTGGGACCCCTGGGATAGAATGTTCTATTGGCAAAAACGCAGAAAAATTGCAGCAAACGAAGGCCCCTTTCACATCAGCGTTTTTTTCAAATCGCGGCAGATGCGGTGAAAAAACCGCATCTGCCGCGATTACCGCATACCGGCTGCACTTGCGACACGGTTGCGGCGCGGTTGCGGCAAGCCCCATACAATGTATAGGCGGGCTTGCGGCAAGTGCGGTTTTGGCACTTGCGGCAGGTGCGGCCGCGAAAAAACCCGCGGTCAACCGCGTTTTTTTTCGCGGCCGCACCTGCCGCAAGTGCCAAAACCGCACTTGCCGCAAGCCCCCTATACATTGTATGGGGCTTGCCGCAACCGTGCCGCAAGTGCAGCCGGTAAGCGGTAATCGCAGCAGATGCGTTTTTTTTTCACCGCATCTGCCGCGATTTGAAAAAAACGCTAGTGTGAAAGCACCCTGAGGCTGCTTTCACATCTGCGGTAAAGTGTAATTCCCGGCAGATTTGGCAGATACTAGCAGCGTTTTCTTTGCGCGGCCGCAAGTGCTGGATCCGGCATTGACGCACCCGACCACAAGCCCCATGGAGAATGAGTGGGGCTTGCCGGATCAGAGCCGCAATTCGGCTGTTACGCAGCAGATCTGGCAGATGTGGTGATATTTGCCGGATCTGCCAGGAATTACACTTTACCGCAGATGTGAAAGGACCATGGTAAAAATGTGCAAAAAAACGTATGTTTTCTCCTGCCAAGAAATCTGGATTTACTAGAAACCCCTAAGGTTTTGCTGTGCTTTTGCTGCATAATTCACTTGTGTAAATTAGAACATACTCTGTCAATTGCATAAATAGAAAGCAAGGATGCCTTGTGGGTTACAGCAATAAGTTGGTGGCTGTAGATTCATTACAAAACCACAAAATACTGTAATATCTCTAGTTAATAGTTAACCATTTGGATGTACAAATAGGGACACACACACTCACACCCACTCATTAAAAAACTTTGTTCACAGATCACGCAGTTCACTTAAGGCCACTTCACACACACAGATATCTGAGTCCAATATCTGAACAGATCTCTGGTTGCAGTGAAATCATGGATACATTGCTCCATGTTGTACACAGCCCACAAAATGGAGCAATGTATCCATGATTTCACTGCAACCAGAGATCTGTTCAGATATTGGACTCAGATATCTCTGTGTGTGAAGTGGCCTTTAAAGGAGATGTTTCTGGCCTTGGTTGGTTGTGTGGCACCCCACTGGACGGGACGCCACGGAGAAGTACTGCACCCAGACCAGAGTGTGTAGTACCCCTGTGACTAGGGGGCTGGGATGTCAATAGTGGATCCTCACCACACACATCCACACAAATTTAGGTCAGGGGACCGATAGGTTAATCTCTTGCTAGGAAATCTGTCCCGGTGGGAGGAGCTTAGGTGAGCTGTGGAGAGCGAGAAAGTCAGAGAGAGAAGTCGGTTGGAGGAGGACCTTGTGAGAAGCGCAGTGGAGGGCACCTCAGTACAAGTGGCTCGGAGAAAGAAGGTGATCCTAGGGTGTTGAGGTGCACCTGGATCCGTGCAGGTACGACTCCCGGCCGTAAAGATCCAGTCCAAAACTGGAGGACCGGCTCCGAGGCGGTGCAGGCGTTTATCCCCGAGCCACAAAATCGGAGGGCACGGGCTTCTTCAGGAGTCGCGGCCCACACCTTGCTTAAATCCCCTAAGACCCGATATGGGATCCCAAGACCTCAGAGGACTGTCCATAATGATGCGTGGGGAACGGCGAAGTGCTCTGTGCTCAGGGGCGCAAAGGAAGGAAAGAGGGAGAGCGCAGTGAGGACAGATGAAAGGACTAGCAGGCACATCACTGAGGGTCCCCAGCGAGACATCCTAATCTTCTGGTGACTAACCAGGCCAGCAGTACCCATTGACTGTGTGTAAAGACTGTTCGCTGCCTGAGTCACCAGTAAAGCCCAGTTCAGAGACAAATACTGTGTGGTGTGTTTACTAGCCTGCGCTGGAGGAGCCATACTCTTGTTCCCACAGACTGTCAGCCTGCACCTGACGACTCGCCTCCCTGAGTGAGTTCTCTATTCATCCATCACTATGCCGGGGAGCGTTACCAGCTAGCTGCCTCATTATCATCCCGTCGGTCTGCAGCAGCGCTGGTATCACTACTGGATACCGTAGGTGGCGTCACGAGACACATTTATTTTATTTTTTTTCCTCTTTTTCAGCGACCGCCAGGGCCATAGGTCTGGGCAAAGGCCGCCTGTGACATCCCCAAGTAAATAAACGCCCGGAACTCTGTACCCAACGGCCCTGGGGTGGGTCAGTTGGAACGATCATTTTGCGTCTACAGAACTGCTGGCAATCTTTCAGCTCAGCACCTTGTGTAATCTATCTTGGCAGAGCTGCTGATCTCAGTGATGTACTGCAGTTAATCGGCGCAGGACATGGGGAGAGGGAAAGAAAGAGCTCAGTTTTGTCGGTTTTTTGTTTTGTGTTTTGCCACTGAGTCTACTGGGGATTAAGTTTTAAAATGGGACAACCTCTTGCAATAAGACTGGGATCATTTCTTCTTGGAAGCAGTCTAGCCTTCTCAAAAAACACTGAGCTTTGGAAAACTGCTGCCACACTTCTAATACCAAGTTCGGACACGTTTAACATGATTTTGTGCATGTCTGAAAAAAACTAAGACCTGAATCATAAATTACTTTGAGAAGTCACTAAAACAGATTTTGTACAAAGATGTTATGACTTTTGGTGTTTTCACATTAGTTTTCTATTTTGGCAGAACAGGGACACTGGGGGCGTGACGCCATAACCCGTCTAATTCCTGGTAAACTCTGGCATTCAATATGCCTAAAGTCTCCCTCTGGTCTTTGATTGGAATAGGATTTGTGGTGTGGCACATGACCGCACACACTACTTGTCAGACACTCTTGATTCATTAAGGAACAAACACCTCATAATGAATCAGGAAGGCCCGACTCCAGCATGCCTCCTTATAAAGACTGGTGTGAACCCCGCTTGTCTTGATGAATCAGGGCCTTATACAATATGGACAGAGGCCAAACAGTGTCCATATGACTCAAGTAAATGTCTCTGCCGGGGTTGCAGTTGTAATACATTTTTTTCTTGGGTTTCTGCAGAATCTCTGACAGTGCTCAGCGGACCTTACCAAACATGGACATCTCTTTCCTTCGTTAGTTGAAATCTATAGTACGTTAAAGGGGTTGTCCTCCTTTCTGGGCAGGCTTTTTTTTTTTTAAGTTATGCATGCAATTAAGTGCTATCAGTCATTTTTGCTATTGGGTTTGGTTAACTCCTGTGTGTTGCATTTTCTATTGCTGGCTGCGGAATTGGCTTGCCCAGACAGTCTACTAGTCTAAGGCTGCTTTCACATTGCGATTTTTGGCCATCTGTGACTGTCCGTTGTAAAACGGACAGCCACGTATCCGTTATTTGGCCACCATGTATCCCTATGAGCACGGATTGGTGCTCTATTGCCATCTGATTTGTGATGTATCCAAAATGTGTCCGATTTTTTTTGCTGTACCCAGAATCAGAGACTGCTCAAATTTTGGGCACAGCGGACCAAATCGGACACAATCGAATCTGGCGCTGCCCGCGGCAATTAACATGGATGCCTATGGAGCATGGGTCCAGGAAAAAACAGAATTGTTTTCCGGACCTGATTTTTAGTGTACTGAGCATGCTCAGTACACTAAAACTAGTCTTTACCATGTAATTTCACTTTCGCAATGTATATATACTTTGCGGGAGTGAAGCATGGGTTAAAAAAAAAAAATAAAGATCTTCACCTCTCCGGTGTGTCCTGTGATCAATGTGCGCCACGGCATCTAGCGCCGAGGGCTTAAGGACCTGTATCAGCTGACTGGGGAACCCAATCAGCTCATTGGTCACATGACAGCATTAGCACGGTTTTGGCGGGCATGCTGTTTAATCCCTTTGTGACCCAGCCTACTTTGACCCTAAAGACCTTGGAATTTTTGTCAATTCTGACCAGTGTCCCTTTATGAGGTAATAACTCTGGAATGCTTCAACGGATCCTAGTGATTCTGAGATTGTTTTTTTTTCCATGACATATTTGTTTTCATGATAGTATTAAATTTAGGTTGATAATTTTTGCGTTTAGTTGTGAAAAAAATTAAAAATCTGGCAAAAATTTTGAAAATTTCGCACTTTTCAAATTTTGAATTTTTATTCTGCTAAACCAGAGAGTTATGTGACACAAAATAGTTCATAAATAACATTTCCCACATGTCTACTTTACATCAGCACAATTTTGAAAAAAAAAAAAAAACATTTTGGGGTAGGAATTTATAAGGGTTCAAAGTTCATCAGCAATTTCTCATTTTTCCAGCAACATTTACAAAACCATTTTTTTTAGTGACCAATCACATTTGAAGTCCCTTTGAGGGGTTTACATGACAGAAAACATCCAAAAGTGACACCATTCCAAAAACTGCACCCCTCAAGTTACTCAAAACTACATTCAAGAAGATTATTAACCCTTCAGGTGCTTCACAGGAACTAAAGGAACATGGAAGGAAAAAAATGGACATTTTAATTTTTCTAACAAAAATGGTTTTAGCCTCAATTCTTTCATTTTCACATGGGCAACAGGATAAAATAGATCCTAAAATGTGTTGGGCAATTTTTCCTGAGTACACCGATACCTCATATCTATTATATAATTGCGAATGGCTTTTTTTGCCCCCGGCGTGGTCATGTGGATACACGCGAAGCATTGGCCGCGAAGCGGCCATTGCGAGTCGTGCGTGGTCATGTGGATACGCCCGAAGCATTGGCCGCGCAGCGGCCATTGCGAGCAGTTCTAAGGCGACTCGCTATGCCTGCGCAGCGGGCATGGTGAGATCGACTTAGCAGCGCGAAGCATTGGCCGCGAAGCGGCCATTGCGAGTCAGAGACTCGCCCTTCTAGAATCCCGATGCATGTGCATCGGGCTCCCAGCTAGTGTGGTCATAAACCACTGTTTGGGCGCACGGCAGAGCTCAGAAGGGAAGGAGTGTAATTTGACTTTTGAAGCTAATTTTCCATTCAAAAGTGAAATGGTGCTCCTTCCATTCTAAGTCCTGCCGTGTGCCCAAACAGTGGTTTATTATTACATATGAGGTATCGGTGTACTCAGGAGAAATTGGCCAACAAATTTTAGGATACATTTTATCCTGTTGCCCATGTGAAAATGAAAAAATTTTGGCTAAAAGAAAATTTTTCGGAAAAAAATAAGTACTTTTACGGATGAATTTGTAAAACATCTGGGGGTTTAACGTGCTTAACTAGACACCCCACCCCCCCGAGGAACGTGTCTACAAACCCCAGCGGCGATCCTGTAACATGGGAGCCTGTGGCTCCCGTCGCCTGTGACATCGGCGATCGCCATGTTACATGGAGCGATGTGTACACATCACCCCAGAGTGCTTGCCTTGTTTCAGAGCAGTGCTGGGAAACCCAGCGACCACTCGGAGGTGATATTTCGCCTCATTATCGCCCCTTTACACTAGGCGAAGAAGCGGCGCTGTCGCCAGCGATAGGTCACGCCCCTGCGTCGCCTATATAATCGGCGGTGATATGTCCTGGTGTGACGGTACCCTTAGGGCCCCATCACACGAGGCGATATCGCCGCCCATTCATGAGGTGACGTGGGGGCGTGGCCTATCACCGGCATCATCGCCCCCTACATCGCCACATGTAAAGGGGCGATGTCGCCGGTCCCGGCCGGTCGCCTGGTTTCACAGCAGTGCTGTGAAACCAGGCGACCATCATGGGGCGATGTGCACACATCGCCCCATGTAACCGGGCTGTCAGGCGATAGGAGCCATAGGCTCCCATTGTCCTGCATCGCCGCCGTGGTTGCCAGACACCCCGGTGGCGATGCCGCCCAACAGGTCGCCGACGCGGGGCTGGAGGAGTCGCCCCGTCTAAATGGGGGACGGCGACGGGGGCGGCAAGAGCGTGCGGGCCCCCGCCATTCGCCGCCGACCTCCCCAGCCCCGTCGCCCCGCGTGACGGGGCCCTTACAGTATGATAATTGAACAGGTATTCAAATAAAACGCTTAATTTAGCTAAAAATCAAGACTTATAATGTTCCGGTCATTTTTGACCGGATATATTAAAGTGTATAGTAGACCTGAACAGAACAGCAAGGTTAATCGTCTAACATCACAACAATATAAAAGTATTTCATAAAATTCACCTCATTATAGTAAAAATAAATTAAGCACCTAAAATCATGAAATGAAAGGGAATGTAAACTGTAAAACAGTAGTGAAACATCTGCGCTATGTACTACATCACAGTGTGGTTGATGTATGGAGAGTACTGGAGAGCGTACACCAAAGTGCCAAATGTACAAACGTACAATAATCAAGTACCCTAAATGTTAACCACCATGTAAAACCTAATAATCCTAATTTATTCTATATTACAGAAATTAGTATACTGCATCACCATTAAAACATGCATGTTAAAACACAGAACAAACTCTGCCAAGTACAAATACCTCAAAAAAGTACAAATTTGATAGTTTTAAGAAATAATTCCCTTGTGTAAATTTGAACACACTGTCAGTTGCGTAAATAGAAAGCAAACAATTCTTGTGGGTTACAGCAATAAATTGGTGGCTGTAGATTCATTAAAAAACCACAAAATACTGTAATATCTCTGGTTAATAGCTAATCATTTGGATGTACAAATAGGGACACACACACTCACACCCACTCATTAAAAAACTTTGTTCACAAATCATGCGGTTCACCTAAAGTAGATGTTTCTCTTAGGCTGGCTTCACACCACGATTTTCCTCTGTCAGGTTCTCTCCGGTGTTTTGCAGGATGCAGCGGACAGAACCTGACAGCCTCGGACAAAACAGAATCGGCCGGAGAGCATATTTGCCCCTGATCCTATTTTCTACCGGTATCAGCAGCTGCCGCTGTCCAGTGTTGAAATTTCAGCTTAGCGGCTGGAGGGGAGCTAACCGTGGTGCTGAAATTTCAGTCGGGAAGGTCTCCAGGTGCTGAAATTCAGCAGCGGATGCTTTTAACAGCCGCCGCTCTTTCAGCAACCGGCGTCCGTGAACCGGTCCGATTTTATGTTGGATCTGGCACGATCTGGTGCCCATAGGCTCCCATGCTATGGGCGCCGGATCTGGGAGGATCCGGTTTTGTGTGATTTTTGGCCCGAACACAAAAAAATGCTGCATACTCCGATTTGTGTCTGGGATTTAAACTAAAAACAGCCGATCCTGCCGGACAGACAGCAAACCGGATGGCAAATAGCTGCCATCCGGCACCATGGGAATACAGTAGGGCCAAAATCGGGTTTGTGGCTGTCAGGTTCACACCGGAAAGCCCCAGATCCAAAAAATCGTGGTGTGAAGCCACCCTTAGGCTGGCTTCATACCACGGTTTTTCGGGTCCGGGTCAGTCCAGTGTGAACTGGACAGAACTGGATTCATTTTTGCCCCCCATATATCCCTATGGCGCCAGATTGTGCTTACTTGTCCTCTGGTTTTGTGTTTTTCTGGGAGGATCCGGTTCTTTTCATTTTTGTCATCGGACACAAAATCTGAGTCTGCATCATTTTCTGTGTCTGGTGCCAAAAAAGAACAGGACCGGATCTGGGGCAATCTAGCGCCATATCATGGGAGTCTATGGGCGCCGGTTCCGGCAAAAAATCAGACCAGTTCCCAGACGCCTGGTGCTGAAAGAATGGCAGCTCTGAAATACAGCCGCTGGAGATTTCCAAATTCAGCACTGGACAGTGGCACAGACTTGCACAAATGAATCAGGCACAAAACAGGATTGGAGGGCATATTTGCCCTCAGTTTGTGTCCGGTGCATCCTGCAAAACACTGGACACAACCTGACAGCTCCAAACTGTGGTGTGAAGCTGGCCTTAAAGGAATCTGTCACCAGGTCTTTTATTTATTTATTTATTTATTTATTTATTATTTTTTTTCCCCAGCCGTTGCTACTGTGCAAAAAGGCAAAAAAGAATCTTGGATCCACCCGCAGCTGTTAACCAGTTAAATGCCGCTATCAATCACTGACAGCAGCATTCAACACACAGACAGGAAGCACGTCATTGACCCTGTCCGGCGGCGCCCCCGTCTCATGTTTGTCAAGTAAAGGCCCTGTTACACATAGCAATATCGTTAATGATATCGCCGCAAGGTCACAGGTTTTGTGACGTTGCAGCGACCTTGCCAGTGATGTCACTGCGTGTGCATGTAGCAACGACCAGCGATGAGATCGCTGATCATTACGGAATGGCCGGGACCATTTTTCCATCGTTGGTCTCCCGCTGCCCAGCATGCATCGGCATGTGTGACAGGGCCAACGAACAACGATTCCCATGCTGCCCCCGGGACAGTGAGCGATCTCAGCGACTTTTGGGGGAAGCAGCATCGGTAAGTTGATAGTCCTGTGTCGCTGCTCACCAGCGACCCCGGCCACATCAGATTGCTGGTGGGATCGCTGGAACATTGCTATGTGTAACGGGGCCTCTATAAAAACATGTTCAAATCCTTCCTGCTCTCTCCCCATTAATTAAAAAAAAATACACATATGGTATTGTCACATGTCTGATGAAAATATAAAATAAATTAATCTGATTGGTAATCTGTGTGTTATGAGAAAAAAATTAAGCCGCCAGGATACATTTTTTTTTTTTTTTCTTTTTTCTCTTGGTCCACCACAAAATATGCTTTAAAAGGCAATCAAAACATTATATCTACTGCAAAATGGTGCCAGTAGAAATGTCAGCTCAGCATGCAAAAAGTTAGGCTCGTATATTTGCATATGCCGAAAAATAAGGGTATGTGCCCAAAGGATGTTTTTGCTGCATTTATCCTGCGGTTTCTGCAGCAGAAAACCATTGGTTTTATGGTAATTTATGCTAATTTGTTCCTGCGGTTTTGATTCCCAGCAAAACCAATGTATTTCACAGACACGCTGTGCCCAGACATTGGTTTTGCAAGTGTCAAGAACTGTCAAATACCTGCGTTTTTGGTGCGGATGGGAAAGAATTGACTTGTTAATTATTTTCCTGCGTTTTTGCTAAAGTCACTGGAAAAAACACAGGAAAAACGCAGCATTAAGGCTGCCTTCAGACTTGCAGATGCATCTACAGCGTTTTGCAGATGCATCTGCAAGCATCTGCATGCAGACCGCGGCCCCTATGTTTATAATGGAGCGCACGGCGGTCTGCAGATGCTTGCAGATCACCGTGCGCTCTCATTGCCCGCCATTAGTGATCTGTGCGCATGCGGATGCCTGCGCACAAATCACACACTCTCGCCCGCACCAGGGACGCGACATGCTGCGTCCCGGGTGCGGACGCGGGACACCGGAAGGAGCAGATATGGTCCGCATCCGCACCCGAACGCAGCAAACGCTGCCAAACGCAGGCACTATGCGTTCCTATGTTAAACATAGGAACGCAGTGCGCATGCGTTTGAATGCGTATGGGAACGCAGCACAAGCTGCGTTCACATACGCAAATGTGAAGGCAGCCTAAAAACGCGCAAAAACCGCAGACAAGATCATAGCTAATCTCCTGTCAAGGACTCTAGGATCCTCAGGTTTTGCTGCGCTCAGGACTGCTTTAAAAACGTCCTGTGGGCACACACCCTAAAAATGTTACGGGTCTCTGAACATGGGTACAAAAAATTTTATTTTACTGCTTAGATAAAATTATTCATGCTTGGTATCTGCATACTTGTACTAACCTGGATAATCATATTGCCTGGTCAGTTTTATCATATATTGAACATGGTAAAAAAAATTGTGGAATTGAACTTTTTTTTGCGATTTCACTACACTTGGATTTTTTTTCCTCTGTTTTTAGTGCACTTAAGGCAGAACTAATGGTGTCATTCAAAATTAAAACGTGTCTCGCTAAAAACAAGCCCTCATATAGCTATCCTGTTGTTTAAAATAAAAAGTTGTGTCTCTTGGAGGAAGTGGAAAAAATACAAAAAAGCTCAATCACTCGGGTCAAGCGTTTCATTTGCTGCACTTACAATTTTGTTACACGCTTGAGGGCTTGTTCACACTGCATTTTTTTTGTGTGCTGCGTTACTGTAGAATTGTCAGTAGCAAAACTGGATCCGTTTTTTGGGTGAAAAAAAAACTGACCCAAAACGTATTGGGCCTTTTCACATCTGCATTTTGGGTGCGATTGCCTGCGTTTGTATGCGTTTTTACGGCTAAAAAAGCATCCAAAAGCATGCGTTAACGCACCCTTAGGCTGCAGTGCAAAACACATTGGAAATGCATGCAAAAACGTGGGCTGCTGCGTTTACAAAAAAGCATGCATTTTTGCAAAATGACATGCGTTGTTGCATGCCTTTGCAATGCGTTTTGCTTTGCTGCCCCTGAAGTGCGTTAACGCATGCGTTTGCATTTTTAGCGGTAAAAACGCAGGCAAACGTAGTCCAGCCTTAGATGTGAACTGTTGCATTTTTTTTGCTGCTTGATTTTCATTACAATGGAGTGCATGGAGACAACGGATCACTAATTGTCACGCTCATTCTTTTTCTGGATGTTTTCTGCCCCAAAAACTGACCAGTAAAAAACATGCAGCATTATTGAAAACTCTTTGCTGGGCATCACAGAAAGTGATCAGTTTTCCATGCAAAAACGGATCACAAAATAAGGATCAAAAACGCAGTATGAACATGGCCGTACAGAACATCACATTATAAAAATGGATGGATGGTATCACTCACCTCAGCGGTCAGGTGGCCAATCTCAGCCCACCCTATAGGTCGTGAGTCTTACACTGATTGGCTGTGGTAAATTCTGGAAACAGGGGTTTATAACCCCCCTCCCTCCCAAGTTTCTCTGTCAGCTCATCTCCCTGTGACAGGAGAAGAAGACACCCGTCCTCTCACCCTCTTTGTTTCTTGCTCTTTGTAGAGGGCGTTGTGGTTACTGTTAGATGATTGTCATGGGGCTTTTATTGAGGGGATAAATTTGCCCTAAAATTTTCGATGGATTCAGGTTAATGGTATAGTTAATATTGGGATGGATGTTTTCCCATCAATTTATGTGTTGATATTTATGATTATTTTAATTTGTATTGTAACCCTAATTAAATCCTCACAGCCATCTTTTTTCCAAGCATCGTGTTTTATTCTTTCCATCTGTTTTGTTTTAGTTTTAATTAGTGGGTCTTACGTTTCCATGAATCATGCACATCTTAAAAGTAACATGCACCTCCGTGCACTTCGCCACAAATCTAAGGCTGGTTTGACACTAGGGTTTTTGAAGCATCCACCTGTGTTGAGATGCAGACGGATGCCATAACGTATAGTGATGGATGTCAGTGCTGCGTTTTTTTGAGGGTCTGCATGAATGAAAATCCACATAGAAAATCATGAAATTATGGTCGGGGACGAGAGAGAGAGAGCGAGAGAGAAATGTTGTCCATATTGGGCCCTCCTCCTCCTCCCGCCACCATTTAACTCCATGTATTTAGACATATCAGGATGCATGCGTTTATTTCATGCAGCCTCAGGCGCCCCAGAATCGCAGCATGATGAGTCCCGTCGCCGTATCAAAAAGATGTGGCGGGACACAATCGCATACAAACGGATTCATGCAACGCACACAAATGCCAGTGTGAAACCGGCCTTATTCAAATAAGATTTGATGCAATAAGGTACGCCATAGCTTTAACATGTATTTGATGAGTGAGATTGGCCTCTTCCAGCTCCAGACATTTTAGCAGAGCTGGCCGAATTTTTTTAATAAATTTCACATTGAAAATTTGCAAAATATTTGCCAAAGTGTTTTAAGCCATTTTTCTGGAGGGGACACTATGACATATTCTGCACACAGGCAGACCCCGACACATCAAACAGTAAGGCTACATGCCCACACTGAGGATGTGGTCAATATTTTACCTCAGTATTTGTAGCCAAAACCAGGAGTGGAACAATCGGAGGAAAAGTACAATAGAAACACACAAACCACTTCTGCATTTATCACCCACTCCTGGATTTGGCTAGAAATGCTGAGGTGAAATACTCCCCAAATACTCAATGTGCACGTGTAAAGACCCCCGGGGTAAGATTCTGTTTTGATAGAGTGATGCCATTGACAGGAAAAATGAGCTTCCAAAACAGTAGTAAAACAATAACAAGATTTATTGTAACAAAATTCGCCCCTGTTTGTATGGGCAAGAAAAGAGAATAAAATAAACAGTGAAATTTTAACCCAACAACTCGAACAAAAGAATTGTGTTTTATTTTTCCTACCAGGAGAACAGCCACATATCTCTGATCCCAGTTAGGGGATGTCTTCCCTTGGGCCAATAATGCCACCCCCCTCCCCTAAATGTGTCCAGACTTAAACAGGGCTAGTTCCTAAGGGGCAGCTGTAATGTGTCTTTTCTCCTGGTTCACAATCTTAACACTATTCCCAATCATTAAACTTTCTGGGATCCAAAAATGACCAAACTCAGCTATACAGCTAGGCGGATTACAACCTAAGTTCACCTAACAAGAATAACATATAAAAAACAACCATATTCAATTCCCATTTACAAGAATACAGGTGATGGCAAATTCAGTTGTTTAGCATGCTCTGCGGGAAAACCCAATCCAGACAGGTGGGTGCCTTGGAAGCTTCACCATAGACTGTGGCTTTTGAGAACTTCGCAGCGCGCTATCAACAGTCGCTGACAAGATGTACACAGTTCGTGTCCCACTGACACCGTCCCATAGAGATTAGTCATTTAGGTTGGTCTAAACACCTACAGTGCCTACAAGTAGTATTCAACCCCCTGCAGATTTAGGTGGTTTGATAAGATGCAAATAAGGTAGAGCCTTCAAAGTGCAAACGAGAGTAGGATTTATTAACAGAAGCATAAATCTTACAAACCAAAAAGTTATGATGCTCAGTTGAATTTTAATAAATTTTAAACATAAAAGTGTGGGTCAATTATTATTCAACCCCTCAAACCACCAGCATTCTGTTTGGTCCCCCTAAAGTATTAAGAAGTAGTTCAGGCACAAAGAACAATGAGCTTCACATGTGTGGATTAATTATCTCTTTTGCCAGCCTTTTCTGACTATTTAAGACCCTCCCCAAACTTGTGAACAGCACTAATACATGGTCAACATGGGAAAGACAAAGGAGCATTCCAAGGCCATCAGAGACAAGATCGTGGAGGGTCACAAGGCTGGCAAGGGGTACAAAACCCTTTCCAAGGAGTTGGGCCTACCTGTCTCCACTGTTGGGAGCATCATCCGGAAGTGGAAGGCTTATGGAACTACTGTTAGCCTTCCACGGCCTGGACAGCCTTTGAAAGTTTCCTCCCGTGCCGAGGCCAGGCTTGTCCGAAGAGTCAAGGCTAACCCAAGGACAACAAGGAAGGAGCTCCGGGAAGATCTCATGGCAGTGGGGACATTGGTTTCAGTCAATACCATAAGTAACGTACTCCACTGCAATGGTCTCCGTTCCAGACGAGCCCGTAAGGTACCTTTACTTTCAAAGCGTCATGTCAAGGCTCGTCTAGTTTGCTCATGATCACTTGGAGGACTCTGAGACAGACTGGTTCAAGGTTCTATGGTCTGATGAGACCAAGATTGAGATCTTTGGTGCCAACCACACACGTGACGTTTGGAGACTGGATGGCAGTGCATACGACCCCAAGAATACCATCCCTACAGTCAAGCATGGTGGTGGCAGCATCATGCTGTGGGGCTGTTTCTCAGCCAAGGGGCCTGGCCATCTGGTCCGCATCCATGGGAAGATGGATAGCACAGCCTACCTGGAGATTTTGGCCAAGAACCTCCGCCCCTCCATCAAGGATCTTAAGATGGGTCATAATTTCATCTTCCAACAAGACATCGACCCAAAGCACACAGCCAAGAAAACCAAGGCCTGGTTCAAGAGGGAAAAAAATCAAGGTGATGGAGTGGCCTAGTCAGTCTCCTGACCTTAACCCAATTGAAAACTTGTGGAAGGAGCTCAAGATTAAAGTCCACATGAGACACCCAAAGAACCTAGATAACTTGGAGAAGATCTGCATGGAGGAGTGGGCCAAGATAACTCCGGAGACCTGTGCCGGCCTGATCAGGTCTTATAAAAGACGATTATTAGCTGTAATTGTAAACAAGGGTTATTCCACAAAATATTAAACCTAGGGGTTGAATAATAATTGACCCACACCTTTATGTTTAAAATTTATAAAAATTCAACTGAGCAACATAACTTTTTGGTTTGTAAGATTTATGCTTCTGTTAATAAATCCTACTCTCGTTTGCAGTTTGAAGGCTCTAACTTATTTGCATCTTATCACACCACCTAAATCTGCAGGGGTTGAATACTACTTGTAGGCACTGTTAGACCGGTCAGGGAAAATTTAAAATCAGAACAACATGAGGTACCTCATCCTTATTTAAAACACAGGTTGCTTTACCCTCCGCGGGCGGCGTGTCACACTTCACAAGATGAGAGTAAAAAAATCCCTGGTCTGTGGAGCGCTAGGGCTAGAGATAAATGGCACTAGGGTTATTTTAGAAAAAGTTTCTTTATTAACCTCTTACAGGTCACTACGCGTTTCTGCAGCAGAGCGCTGCCTTCATCAGGTATGCAAGCTTGCATCACCTGATGAAGGCAGCGCTCTGCTGCAGAAACGCGTAGTGGCCTGTAAGAGGTTAATAAAGAAACTTTTTCTAAAATAACCCTAGTGCCATTTATCTCTAGCCCTAGCGCTCCACAGACCAGGGATTTTTTTTACTCTCAGCTTCTTGCACTTGTGCACACCTGGCAAGAGCAGCTCTGGACAAGAGATACCATTAATCCTAGATCCTGAGCTCCATGACTTAGCAATACAAAACGGTTACCGTTGTAGGACCTGTGGTGACATCAATCCGGTCATTGATCACGGCAGGAGTTGGAGCTCCCGGAGCAACTTTCGGTGCCTCCACTATACCTCCAGGCGGATGTGGATTCACAGGCGTAAGACCGCAGTTGTGCAGGGTTGCACAACCACCTCTGGTGAGTGGCCACACAGCCCTGGGCCTAAATCCACTGCAAAAACTTTCTTCACATGCGCTCCCACCCCCTCCCCCCTTTTTGTCTTACACTTCACACTGGCCGACTCTTTTCAATGTTGTCCCACTGTTGGGCTTGCCCGCGCTCTCCACCGAACAAAAATAGAGGACTATTGTCACAGACGTCACCAATCACAGGAGAGCGAAACTGCTGCACCAGGTTCCAGGTTCGTCTACTCTGGATCATCCTTTCTCCCTCAACAATCAGGAGCTCCCCCAATCACAAACAAACCTGTCTCCGTGGCAACCAACTCCTTCCCCACCAAACAAATTTTATTCATCCTCAGCTTGAGTGGCAGAGCAATGATGCAATAAAAGTATTTTTATAAATCAAGCAGCAAAATTGCATTTTCACTGCACAATTCATTTATTATTTACATCGCAGCATTCATAAAATTATTCAAGTATTTTTTGTTACCACTTAATAAAATTTAGAACAACAGTGAGTGTCACTGGCATCTGGTGGTCAGATGTCATTTTACATGTGTGGCTTTTACTCAGTCATCACCAACACACATATTACTATACACCCTCTTACACATGTGGCATAAAATGAAGGAAAAAAAAAAAAAAAAAAGCTAGCATTTAAAACCCAGTTAAAGGGAACCCTTATGCCCTCCAATCCAGCAGCATTCACAAGTGCATGCCAAAATTCCCTACCTAACCAGCTCTGTATTATGCTATTTATATATTTAATGTTTATATAAATCATTTATAAGGTATAACTTTACCCCCCCCCCCATCCCCAGAGTCAGAACAAAACGCGGTTTCAGCTAGTTGGAGAAAATAATCCGTTCAATTTGGCTGGTGACATCGTGATGTTACACGCTACGATGTCGTTCATGACATTTGTTTGTGCGGTACCAAACACGTGACTTTTGAACGATATCGTCAACGATATTGAAGCGTGTGACATGGCCTTTAAGCAAAACTGTTTTGAGACCGTGATGACTCGGCTTCCTCCACGGCATCCCTTAGCCCGATGGTAGTCAGTTGTCGCCACTGAAACGTCAGAAGCAAGGCCAAGTTCTGTAGTTCCTCCTCCACTGTGGTATCCCAACCAGTTCTTTTCCCCACAAATTCCCCCTTTTGTAGGGGCCCCGGGCATCAAACAATATCACCAATTTTGCCCACTTTGATTTTTTTCAAAATCTTTGTGATGTATTAGAACTTATTGCCCACCAAACAAATGTATATGCCAATCAATATATTTCCCAAAAATCCACATCCATCCATTCCTGTTCCTGGATCTCCACAACCATCTCAGAAATTAAAAAAACTAAATTGGAGGCGTTACCCTGAACAAACAAACAAAAAAACACAGTGCACTGGGCAACTAAATCTGTCCACAGCACTCCTGTATTTGCATCTGTAATGACTTGATCCCAATATGAAACCCTAATGAGTCTCCCAACCCCCCCAACGAAATAAATGAATTGAGATCTATAAGATTAATTTTTTAATTTTTATACCCCGGAGCAAAATGGTTCCTTGATGAGTTTATAGGGCTGTCTTGTCATTTCAACAATTTATCTCCTCCATGCGCAGCAATTTTGGTGTGAAAGCGCAAGCAGGTACATGTGCACAAATCACATTTATGTTATGAAGGTGGGGACCGCCAAATAGACCTGTACAAACTACAAATTTGCATTTCAAAATTCAACTATTGTGCTTTTTATTCTGAGACCTGGTGTTTGTCCAAACAGAACACAACTTTTTGACGACGTGCTAGGTATCCCCGAGCTCAAAAGGGAGTGGGTAACAAACTGTGGAGTCCACTTTTTTGTCTTATCTCTCATAAAAAGAGAAATTTAGTGCTTAAAGCAATATTTTTGTAAAGAATGGAAATTTTCAGTATGACAATATAATGTTATCAAATTCTGTGAAGTACCTGTGGGTTCAAAATGCTCTCCATACCCCTGGCTAAAATTCTTGAGGGGTCTAGTTTCCAGTATGAGGTCAGTTGTGGGGGGTTTCTCCTGTGTAGGAACCTTTGGGGCCCGCAAGTCTAAAGTGGCTTCTTCAATCTATTTCAGCCAAATTTTATGTTCCCAAATTAAAATATTGCTCCTTCCATTTGTCTAAACAGTGGTTTCTGACCACATGTAGGATATCGCTGTGCTCATTAGAATGGGGTAACACATTTTTAGGACAATTTTGTCATGCTATCCATTGTAAAAGTAAAAAAAATTGGGGCTAAAGCAACATTTTTAGGTAAAGCATATGGTAATTTTGTTTCCCACTCCACGGTGCGTTAATTCCAGTGAAGCACTTGAACCGTTAATAAACTTCTTGGATGTGGTTTTGAGCAGGTCGAGGGTACAGTATTTAGATTGTTGTCACTTTTGGGTATTTTCTGACACAGGCTTCACAAAGACACTTCAAATGTGATGTGGTCCCTACAAAAAGATGGCATTGTAAATTGCTGATAAACTTTTAACCCTTCTAACTTCTTATAAAAAAAAAAATGTTTCAAAAATGGTGATGTAAAGTAGACATGTGGGAAATGTTATTTATTCACTATTTTGTGTAACAAAACTCTCAGGTTTAACGGTATAAAAATCCAAAGTTTGGAAATTGTGAAAATTTTGCCAAATTTCTGTTTTTGTTTTTCTTTTTGAAAATAAATGCAATTAATATCATCCTAAATTTACCAGTAACACGAAGTACATCATGTCACAGAAAACAATTATAGAATCACTGAATCTGTTGAAGCATTCCAGCGTTATAATCTCATAAAGCGACAGTGGTCAGATGTGAGAAATCAGCCCTTTAGCCATTTTAATACATGCAGATGTGATCAGCGCAATGGTCTATTGTGAATTCTGGTGGTTAGCAGCCCTATAGGAGAACTACTGGGCCCAGGAGGAACAATAGTGTTCTTGGATTCAGTGATGCTGGAGACAAAGGAGGCCAGAGCCAGAGTCTTTGTTGTGGTTGCTGTCAGGGCACAGCAAAATTTTTGCAGCCACAAGGGACATGGTGTCCTGTGACATATGACATAGTGTCATAGTGAAGCCTTTGCAGTCTCAGTAGTGCTCAACTGCCAGATGACAGTTAAGGATCGGTAGTAAAGAGGTGAGGGTGTGTGAGGAAAGCTGCCTTGAGGAGATCATGAGTTTGTCAGAAGAGGGAAAGCCACAGTACTTTCCTGTAAGCCTGAGGTACCATGGAAGCCAAAGTCCTAGTGGAAAGGAGAAATTTAAGGGCTTAGTTTAGAGGCTTGGAGCTGTAATCTGAGGGTTTGAGGAGAGCTGTGACACACTGCCAGAAAGAGAGCCGAGTTCTTCACATCATCAGAGGCTGCAAGTCTGTGTTGAACTGTGGAAAGCCATATTATCACTACCATCATAAACTGCTAGGTAAACGTGATTCTATTGTGTTGCACCTGAAGTCTGGACATTATTTGAGAGCGACTGATCCTGCACCCCATCCACATCTTTAACCCCTTATTATTTTGCTCAGGAAAGCCCTTCAGCCGGAGAGACTACTAAGACAGTTGGCCGCCACTCCACCCCGGCTCAGTGGAGGCCGCCCCAGATCCGTTGAAGCGTCCAGAGTCATTACCTCTGGACTACCAAGAAAAATTCAATTAATTCCCAATGCCCGTAGTTTTAAGAGAGCCTTAAAAACGCATTTCTTTAGACTATCCTACCCTATCACCTTACCTGGCCCCTTTTACATAGGTTTTTTTTTTTTGAAAATGCTGCAGATACGCCAGATTTGCCGCATCTTTCGCCTAACAACTGCACTTGCGGCATTGTCTATAGGGCTTGCGGCAAGTGCGGTTTTGCCGGTTGCGCCCGCGAAAAAAAGCTCGGTCAGCAGTGGGGTTTTTTTTTTTCGTGGCTGAATGTGCCGCAACCGGCAAAACTGCACTTGCGGCACCCGACCGCAAGCCCCATAGATAATGCATGAGGCTTGCCGGATCATTGGCGCAAGTGCGGCTGTTAGGCGGAAGATGCAGCAGACGTGGTAAATCTGCCACATTTTCAAAAAAACCGCCTATGTGAATGCAGCCTAACTATTCCTATTCTGTCCTTTTCCAAATCTGGCCTCTTCGGTCATTTGTTTACACACTCCACGCACTTAATAGCGCTTTATCTGTACTTGTAAAGATCCCTGCTGGTGATCGGTTCACGCAGCGTTATGCAAGTACTCTATTTATTATATTGATTGCTGGACCATACATGATGGCACTTTTTACCATTCGCCTTTTGTGTCTCCCCTGTTTCCGCATAGATTATAGCTTGTGATCAGGTTCACAATCCTCATGGTATCTAAAAAAATTTTTTTTTAGTATGTATTGTCTCAAATTGTCTGTACATGTCCCCTCTGGATTGTAAAAAAGTGCTGCAGAATATGTTAGTGCCATATAAATAAAATTATTATTATTCTTACCTCAAACCAACACTGGTCAGATTTCTAAAATTTTGCCTGGTCATTAAGGTCAGAATTGGCTCTATTGCTAAGGGGTTACACATGTATCGTAGACAATTGACACACCAAAAACGCAGCGAAAAAAAATTGCAATCAAAATGTAGCAAAACCTGCTTTTTGGAAGCCTCCTATTTTATCTGCCAAGACAGCATGTTTTGGCTGCAGAAAAAAGTACAGCAAAAATGCAATGTGTGAACACAGCGTTATGATCATGATCTCCCTGTTTTGCTGAAGCCACACCCAACACTAAACGTTCACATCCATTCTGAGGCCAGAAAATGTCTGTCCAAAATAAAAAAAAAAGTGCTATTTGCAGCCATGTGTGAGGGAAGAGTTTCCTGTGTATGTCAGGAGCTACCGAGTGATTGCAGGATCCCTGTGGCTCAGGTCAGCGGTTTACACACTGTCTATTAAATGTAGAAGATTTCTGAACCGTCCTTTTACATCTTTTATATTCCTATTTCTCCTTCCTTATTCTGATATCGTCTAAAAATCAATCTCAACAAGGTTTTAAGGGTACTGGTCAGTAGCACCATGCTTTACATTCCGGCATGAGTTCACGCCATGGTTTGTAACCCATGTCTCTCACTCCAACCTTATGTTGTCAGTTGACAGGTTCTCCCTAAATGAACTCCACTATGCTTTTCACACTGGAAAATGTGCAAGTCCGTATGGATCCTTAAATGTCAAGGAACCACATGGACAGGCACGGAGTGTGCAAATAGATGCTAACTGATGTCCCTGGACCATTTATTTTTAATGGATCTGTCATCGGTTGCCAGAGATAGGGGTGGGAGGAGCTGTATTTTGCTTCTGACCATGCTCAGTACAGCAAAATGGATTTGTTTCCGGATCAGTCCATCCTCCATAGAGCTCCATGTTCTTTCATACGGACAGATCCGGATCCATGTCTGTCCATTTGTGTCCGCCTTTTTCAAGGCAGCCCAAAATAGGAACGGTTTCTGATTCTAGGTGCATGAAAAAAAACGGCCAAAAATGGATCCATGAAAAAACAGACACACACGGATGGCCACTTTAGGACCAATCCGTGCCCATAGGATTGCATTGGAGACCATAACGGATCTTTGGCTATCCGTTTTAAAACGGATATACACAGATTTAAAATTTGGCAGTGTGAAAGCAGCCTATCGGATGTTTTTCAGAAACAGCGCCCCAGTTAACCATAGAGTGTAGGTGGTAGTTATATACACTTGAAATGGTTACAGACGAGTGGAGCAAGAGTTTCTCCTTATTAACCTCTTCACGACCAAGGGCGTAATAGTATGCCCTTGGCCGCCTCACTCCCTTTGATGCGAACTCACGTGCTGAGTTTGCCTCATCCCCCACACATGTCAGCTGATCTGATTAGCTGGCATGTGTAGTTAACAACTCCGATCGGATCAGCGATCCTATTGGCATAGTTAACCCTTTGGATAGTGCTGTCAATCACTGACCGCACGATCCAAAGTACTGCGGCGGATGCAATCACGCCTTGCAATGACAGCCCTGGGTCAGCTGATGACCCCGGAAGCTGTAATGAATCACTTCCTGGTGACAATACCTGAGCTGCCACGCTTTCAGAAAGTGGTTATTTGTGCTCTGCAGACAGATGTTGAAGCATCTCTCAGCAGAACTTAAGTGATCGCACTGTGCAGTGCTGAGACACTCTAAGGGTATGTGCACATCAGTCGTTTTGTGGGCTGTTTTTTAGCGTTTTCCGTCTGCGGTTTTCCGCTGAGTTTTATGTTAATTTATGTTAATCCTAGCCACCGGTTGGATTAACATGCTAGTCAATGGCTTTTCGAAAACGCTGTGTACATTAGAACGGTTTTTTTTCTTCTCCTTTCCACTTTTTCCACCGGTTTTCCACCGGTTTTCAAAGATAGAGCAAGTGACTTCTTTTGAGCGTTTTTCCAGCGGATCTAGCTTACAAGTGCACGAACAACCAGTCTGGAAAACGCTAAGAAAAACGCCGGGGAAATCGCCAAGAACACGCTGTACAATTGCTAATAACCCGATCCCAAAACGTTAGCAAAACGCTAACAAAACGATGGACTATGCCGAGTTCAGAAAACTCAGTTTCTGCCATTCGCCACCGGTATGTGCACATCTGACATTTCTGAAGAAAAAAACCGTTCTAATGTACACAGCGTTTTCTAAAAGCCATTGACTAGCATGTTAATTCAACCGGTGGCTAGGATTAACATAAATTAACATAAAACTCAGCGGAAACCGCCGACAGAAAACGCTAAAAAACAGCCCACAAAACGACTGATGTGCACATACCCTAAGGAACCTTGTAAAATCAAGGAAAGGTTAATAAAAAAAGTTAAAATCACCCAATTATTTGTCCCATTGAAAATAACACACTAAAAAAAGTAATAAAAACATTTAGTATCGCCACGCTCAAAAATGCCCGATCTATCAAAATATAAAATCAGTTAATCAGATCTGTAAACTGCGTAATGGAAAACAAAAGTCCAATCGCCAAAATTACTGGGTTTTTTGGGCACTGCAACATTGTAATAAAATACAGTAAAGGTACCTTTACACGCCGCCACTGTGGCTAGCAACAGGTATCCACCGCACGTGCACGCACACGTTTTTAAAGGTGGATACCGATCGCTGATGCCGCATATACAGGCCACCATTACGTTCTCCACTGAAGGTATCTTTGTTTCCCGGAAGTGCTGACAGGTGCCGCCGTTAACTTCCTGTTGAATACCTTCCCTGTTTTACACGCCGCTACCACAAAGGAATATGGGCGTACATACAGAGTTGTGTATTCCGTGATGCACAAGCGTTGATTGGACAACGCAATAGCGTCATGATTGGCCAGCCTGCGCAGGAAGGCTGGCTAATACATGACGCCATTGCAATTGTGGACTGTGAATGGATAGCTCTTTAAATATGGCGCCCTGTGAAGGGACAGCCAATGGTTACACAGTAGCCCCCACCAATGAACGCTGATGAGGCGTGGTATCCATGACGCTGTGGCACGCCCCTGGGAGTTCACTAGGCGACGCAACATCCATGCCTGTGCCCCGTTTACACGCCACTACCATGGCAATTGTACCTTTCTGTTGCCTTCGGTTTTTGAGCACAGCTCAGCAACAGGTTTCTGAGTCAACTGCAGGACATCGGGAGGAACTGCCCTATTTACACTCTGCCATTTCGTAGCGATTTCATGGCAACAGGCACAATTGTCCCCAATGCCCGGCAGTTGCTACCTTCCTGTGGTGGTGTGTAAAGGGGCCCTAACAGGTGACTTAAAACAACGCATCCACCCAAAAATGGTATTATTCGAAACGTCCCCACAAGCCGCAATGAATCAGCTGTCACACAGTCCCAGATCTCGAAAAATTAAACTGCTACAGGTCACAGAAAATGGTGCAATTATTTTTCTTTAAAAATTTCAGAATTTTTTTTTCACCACTTGGAAAACAGTAAAAGTATACATATTTGGTATGTACAAACTCGTACCAACTTAAGGCATTATACCAACATGTCAGTTTTACCATTATAGTGAACATTGTAAATAAAAAAAGCAAAAATTGTGTAATGACACTTTTTTTTTTTCAGTTTTACTGCACTTGCGAAATTTTGTGTATACTATACTTTTCCAGTACAGTATATATGGTAAAAAAAAAATTATTTTATTAAAAAGTACAGTTTGTTCCACAAAGACAAGCCCCTCATATGTCTATGTAGATGGAAAAATAAAAAAGTTACAGTTCTGCTCAAAAGTTTACATACCCCGGCAGATTTATTTTGCTTTATTGGCCGTTTTTCAGAAAATATGAATAACACAAACTTTTTTCCCACTCATGGCTAGTGGTTGGGTGGAGCCATTTATTGTCAAACTACTGTGTTTTCTCTTTTTAAATCATGATGCCAACCAAAAACATCCAAATGACCCTGATCAAAAGTTCACAAACCCCAGTTCTTAATATCGTGTATTGCCCCCTCTAAGATCAATGACAGCTTGAAGTCTTTTATGGTGGTGGATGAGGCTCTTTATTTTCTCAGATGGTAAAGCTGTCCATTCTCCTTGGCAAAAAGCCTCCAGTTCCTGGGCTTTCTTGCATGAACTGTGCGCTTGAGTTCTCCCCAGAGTGGTTCGATGACATTGAAGCTAGGAGACTGAGATGACCACTCCAGAATCTTTACTCTATTCTGCTGTAGCCAATGACCGATCGACTTGGCCTTTGTGTTTTGGATCGTTATCATGTTGGATCGTCCAAGTACATCCCATGTGCAGCTACCGGGCTGCTGAGTGCAAATTTGCCTCTAGTATTTGCTGATAACGAGCTGCATTCATCTTTCCTTGAACTTTGACCAACTTTCCTGTGCATTTGTAGCTCAGACATCCCCACATCATCAGTGATCCTCTTCTGTGCTTTACAGTAGGAATGGTGTTCCTTTTATCATAGGCCTTGTTGACACCTCCAAAAAGTTAAATTTTGGTCTCCTCACCCCCCAAATTTCCTTGCTCCAGAACTTTAGAGGCTTGTCTCTGTGCTGTTTGGCGTATTGTAGGCGAGATGTTTTGTGGCATTTGTGCAGTAATGGCTTTCTTCTGGTGGCTTGACCGTGCAGCCCATTTTCCTTCATGTGCCTCCTTATTGTACATCTTGAAACAGCCATATCACTAGTTTTTAGTGAGTCCTATATTTCAGCTGATATTATTTGTGGGTTTTTCTTTGCATCCCGAACAATTTTTTTCCTGTCAGTTGTGCCCAAAATTTTTGTTGGTCTGCCAGATCGTGGTTTGGTTTTTACAGAGCCCCTGATTTTCCATTTGTTAATCAGTTTGAATGCTGCTGACTGGCATTATCAATGCCTTTGGATATCTTTTGGTATCCCTTTCCTGTTTTGTACAGCTCAACTATCTTTTTCTGTAGATGCATTGACAATTCTTTTGCTCTCCACATGGCTCACAATCCAGAAACTAGTGGCTGAATGAAAGATGCAAGAGTCTGTCTGAATCCCAGAAACTCGCTTAGTTTTTATGCACACACTGATTACAAGCAAAAACATCACAGATGAGGATGCTACCTTTGGTAGCCATTCAATCCAATATGTGTCAACTTTTGTGCATATTGTCAGGCCAAAATGAACTTTTGCTCAGGGTTATTTGGATGTTTGTTGGTTGTCGTCATGATTAAAACAGAGAAAACACAGTTGTTTGAAAATAAATCTGAAGACCCTAGGGTACGGTGGCTTGTGAGGTCCTGCTATGAGCAGGGTCTTGCAAGGAAAATCAGTGAGACACTGACCGGTCTCATGTGCTGCTTTATAAGTACAGAAATGTCCCACAGTGGGCAGCTTTTATATTAAAACATAAGTAATCAAAGAAAAGCATACCTGACTGGTATCACCACATCCGAAATGACGATACCTATAAAACTGGCACGTTTACAGTATTAATTATTTTGTATAACAAACACCAAAGATAGCATTTTGCCATCATATGGGCACAAAAAAGTGATCAAAATGTCACATGCAAGAAAAAATAGTAGAAATTAAAACACCAAACCATCCCACTAAAAAACAAGCCCTAATATGGCACATTTGGAAAAAAATTTAAAAGTTACAAATCTCAAAATATAAGGATGCAAAACAAATTAATTTTTGTAAAATATACAGTAGGTTTTAGTGTGTAAAATTGGCAAAGCATAACAAAATATGTAGACCTCTTGTAGCGCTGTAAATGTACCGACCCAAAGACTAAACCAGTCTTATCGCTTTTACCGCACACTGAACCACGTGGAGTTAAAAAAGAAAAAAATCAATAAGTGAATTGCTGTTTTATCATTCTTCATGTAAAAAGTCTGAATAAAAAGCAATCAAAAAATGTTATGTTCCCCAAAATGGGAAAAAAAAATTCTTCAACTCATCGCCCGAAAAACAGGCTCCTATTCAGCCCTGTTTGCCAAAAAATAATCAAGTTACAACTCTCAGAATATTGCGATGGAAAAACTATTTATTGTAAATAAAACATTTTCACTCTATGATAGAAGCAAAACTTAAAAAAAAAATTTCTGGGACCACTGTAATCGCACCGATAGAAGAATAAATCCATCAGGACAGCCCTCTTTAAATTTGCCGTGATGTTGGCAGGTTGGCTCAATTTATTGATCAATCATTTTCTAAAAATCTCAAATTACATTTAGGCACAGTTTGGAATTACCGTTTGTGTGTTTGCACTTTTTGTATTGCATGCTGACCTCAAGCACTACTGGTTCCTCACCTCTTTCATCTATAGAATAGTATTAAGCTACGCCAGTAAATTGACAGTACTTGCTTTAAAATGTCTTATTCCAGAAGTGGAGCCCGAGTCAAATATAGGAGAACACTTAGCTGCCCGAAGCTGAGGATTAGTCTAATCTACAAGCAGTTATCTCCGTACATATTTGCCTGAAAATATACCCTTTTTTATTTTTAGTAAAGTTTTTGGACAATGATGCCTCTGTTACATGAATTTTCTGGACATTGCAGAGAATTGTGTTTCATGGTTTTTAAAAATAAAACATTTGACAGAATATCAGCAACAGATTTCTCAGTAAATACTGTGTACATGATAAAATAGGGCTCCTAGATCTGATGAGGCTGGTATTCTTTGAAAATCCAATCCAGAATGGCTATATTATTATTTTCTAGAAGTGTGTTTTGTATTTTGTTTTGTTTTCCCTCTATCTGACTGTCCTGATACTGCTGCTAAACTCTTACACTGCTCAGTGTAAGCTGCAGATATCATTCAGGTAGAATAAGCAGAGATTGAAAATTGATGGACTCCCTTAATTTTTAGTTGGACTTAAATGCTCTTTCTAATATTAACAGCATATATACTTTGACTTGGATCTTTACAGTAAGTTTACCAGCCTTATCACTTGTATGAGAGTTGGTTTAGTATTTATAGCTTGTAAATTTCATGAGGAATTCTATGTAAAAATTTCCCTAGAATCCCCTATATTCCAGTGGCTAGATTTGTTCTTTTGCTGCACTTGGATCTTGGGTTAACATCTATGACCATTGTGCATTTTTGTTGTCTTTTCCATGAATTTGACTTCTTTTGTCAGCCGTACCTGTATGAAAGATTTCCAACAGAAAGTTCTGACATTGCCCGAAGGATGAAAAAATATTTGTAAGCCCTACTGCAATTTTTCTTTTTGAGGAGGCAAGTCCTTTAACTAAACAGTCATGTCAGCAGAAGGTGGAACGCAAGACCAAAATTTACTTTGGAGTTTCAAGTTCTTCATTTTAATGTTAGCAGGGTAGAAGTAAAGTAAATTTAACCTAAAATCTAACAAAAGTGAAGATCTCAATTGTATTTAAACTTTGCATGATAAGTGTATGATGTTTGTGGTTAGTGTATGCTTGAAGCATAATTTTCTGCATGGGAGGTGATCTGGGGAAGTAGTGGGCACAACTAGAGGATGACAGATGAAGTACCCCATCTCGCACAGGATGCGGGCAAGCAAGGAAGCACAGATGATGCATGTGGTTTTATTGCAGCTGAGCATCCTGTTCCACTGCCTCTGGGAACAAGATCTGTGGAGAACGATGAGTTAATGTCATATGCCCTACAGGAAATTATAAACTATATATATGTGTCCCTAAAACAAACCACCTAACATGTAAGTGACCTACGCATTCATCTGGTGCCCTCAGGTTTGGTCTAACTTGTGTGCAGTAAATTTTGGTAGATCAAGCTTCTGTAGAGAGATCTTGTGGGACTTCAAGTGGTTATTTGCCATACTGCATATATATAGTGGGTTTTGCCACGACTTTAGTGCAGATACACTGCAGTGAACTTTCCTGTGTTACATCTCGCAGAGGGACACGAAACTCTCTAGTTTCAGGTACCGCTGTGAAGCGGGAAAGTTCACCTCATGTCAGAGAGCAATGTGTTGATCTATCTTACCCCTGGTAACCCAGACCATGACGTCACTCCATACACTACGAGAGACAAAACTCATTCAGTTTCGGGTCTCGAAAGGGACGGTCTTTGCAGAGGACCATGGAGGGGTATGTGGGAGTAATAAAGATGGAGTTGAAATATGTATTTGTTTTTTGTTTTAATAATAAGATTTTTCTCTCTGTGTTGTGTATTATTTACCGTAACATTTATTTAGAGGTTCCTAAAGGCCGGGTCTAACATTGGCCCGACTTTAGGAACCTCGGTCTTAGTGCCAGCTGACAGAATTCAGCTGGCATTAACCCCCTTAATACCCAATTTGCCACCAGCACCAGGGCAACTGGAAGTGTCGGGTACAATGTCAGAAAATGAATGAGCCATCTTGTAGGGCAGCTGCAGGCTGCAAGTCACAGTGGTGGGGGAGGGAGAAAGCTTGGGCTCCCCACACAGGATTCTAGTCCCCATCTGCTAACCTGTACCTCTATGGAAACTAAAAATACGGCAAAGCCCCACATAATTTTTTTTTTCTTTTTATTTCTTGAAATAAAAAAGAGAGGGCTTCCCTATATTTTTGGTTTACAGCCAGGTAAAACTGCCTACTGGCTGGCATCCAAAAATATGTTGAAGCCTTACGTTATTTTATTTTTATATTAATGAAATAAAAAAATGTATTTTTGATTACCAGCCAGGTAAAACTAGGCAGCTGGGGGTGGGTGGCATCCCATACCTGCCTGCTGTACCTGGGCTGGTGACCAAAAATCCAGCAGAGCCACATGTCACATTATGACATCTTGAAATAATTTGTTTTCCCCAGCTTTAGTCATAGTAACAACAGTGAGCAATTGCTATATAGAAAAATGCATAAAAATCTGCAGGAAAAACACGGGGCAAAAACGCACTATTGGCACAGACATTTTTCTGCTTCGGTTTTTTCTGCAGGTGTGGATTTATGAAAGCACAAAATCTGCACCACTATTTTTTAGTTGGCACAGGTGTTATAATCTAAGGATTATCTCTTCTTCTGTTATCTGGGACTGTGACCTGGTGTTTATTTGATACCATTCTAGTTATGATTAGGACGTTCCCTAAGTAGAAGACCATTGTTGACCAATATCCAAGTCAAATGGTAAGAGTTAAATACTTCTTTTAGGCTGGTTTCACATTGCGTTATTTTTCCTGTCCGTGGGATCCTACTTTTTGCAGGACCGCACGGACAGGAACGGATGGCATCAGAGGTGAGCCTCCTGATGCTATTTCTGTGTCTGAGGCCGTGATTTTCACGGGTGCGGACACAAAGAGTTGTGCGGGGCACTTTCACTTCCGCAATGTATGGATATACAATCAAGGGGTTAAAAATTAAAAAAAAAACTCTATTCTCACCCTCCAGCAAGCTCCGAGTGACTACAGGACCTGCCGTTATGTCACAACCCGGCAGCGTCATCGGGTCACATGACCGCAGTTACTGCGGTAACGGGTCATGTGACCCGATCAGCTGATCGGGTTGTGACGTAATGCCAGGTCCTGTAGTTCTCCGGAGCTTGCTGGAGGCATCAGGGGATCGCTGGAAGGTGAGAATAGAGTTTTTTTTATTTTTAACTCCTTGCTTTTACTTAATTTTACTTCCGCAATGTATGGATATACATTGCGTAAGCGAAATTAGACGGCACACAGCAGTTTTAGTGTACTGAGCATGCTCCTAACACTAAAATTGGGTCCAAGGAGTGATCAGCTGTTTCCTTGGACCCGCGCTCATAGGCTCCCATGTTAGGGTGCTTTCACACTACGATTTCTTCATTTCCGATGCATCGGAACGACAGCATCGGAACGATTTTCGGACCCCATGCATCCATATGGGGATCGGACCGAATCGGATGTGCACTAAATGCCATCCGATTTGGTCCGATCCGATTCTGCCCGATTTTTCCCGATTATTTATTTTTTTTTTTCCGGTGAAAAAAATCGTTGCCTGCAACGATTTTTGCACCGAAAATAAAATCTGACAGACTCTGATCGGACCAAATCGGATGGCATTTAGTGCACATCCGATCTGACCCGATCCCTATAACATGGGGCCCTATGGAGAAGGGTCCGAGGAAACATCTGATGTCTCCTCGGACCCGATTTTACTGTACTGAGCATTTTTACTGTACTGAGCATGCTCAACTGGGAGCGCAGGGGTTAAAAAAAAGCAAAAAACTTATTCTCACCTCCCCCCGAGCCCCCGCCGTCTCCCACTATCTTCATGGAGGCTCCCGGTGGCTCATGCAGGTTCCCGGTGTCAGCAGAGGTCTTCCTCTGCTGTATAGGACCTGCGGTGATGTCACAGTCATGTGACCGCGGGTTACCATGGTGGAACTCGTGGTCACGTGACTGTGACATCACCGCAGGTCCTGAACAGCAGAGGAAGACCTCTGCAGCCACCGGGAGCCTCCAGTAAGATAGCGGGAGACGGCGGGGGCTCGGGGGGGAGGTGAGAATAAACTCTTTTTTTTTTTTTTTTCTTTTCAGCCCGGCAACGATTTTATGCCGGAATCGGGTGCCTATTTGGCATCAGAAGGGAGCCGATGCTGTCCGAATTTATCGGACAGCATCGGCTCCCTTCAAAATCCGTAGTGTGAAACCACCCTTAACTGGTGGGGATCCTGTCGGATTTGATTGTGTCCGATTTGGTCCGCTGTGCCCAAAATTGGAGCAGTCTCCGATTTTGGGCACAGCAAAAAATCGGACACAATTGGATCCGACAAAAATCGGATGGCAATTAGGCCAAATCTGATCCGTGCCCATAGGATAACATGGGGGCCAAATTGGATCCGTGGCTGTCTGTTTTACAATGGACAGCCACTGATCCTCAAAAATCGCAGTGTGAAAGCAGCCTAAGGAGTATTGTTATTGACCATTGAGCCAGATCGTTGATGTGTGGTGCCCTGTTTGGGCAGTAAAGGTGTTGTCCCACAATCACAGTTTATCCTACAGGGATGAGTAGTGTTAAGGTGGGGTTACACGTTTCAATATCGTTGCGATATCGCAATTCAATGGCTCGGGAGCGCGCATTTAGTGCACGTTTCTCCCGCATCGCATCCGAGGTTTACACGTTGCGATTTCTGAATCCAACGTCCGTACGATGTCTACGCCCCCCAACCCAGGAACGACCATTTAACATGGGAGTGAATGGGTGACGTTGAAATTCACATCGTAGTTCGGCTGTCACACAGCACGATCTGACTCCAATCTCCATTCAATATCGGAGCATTGAATAGCACGCTCCTTCAATCCCCGATATCGCATTGACATCGTTCCTGCATCGTATTGGACGTTCACACCATACAACGCAGGAACGATATCGGCTCCAACGATCGAACCACGTGACTTTTCATTGAAATTGGACGCCGATCTCGCAACGTGTAAACCCACCATTAAATTACTGCAACCTATTACAAATAGAGGACTCCTGGTCACTCTGATTTAATGACGTGGTCTTTGTACAAGAGAGTTGCCTCCCTATTCATGGTCTGTGATTTGACATACAGCCCTTGGCTATCTTCTTCAATCCTATACACAATGAATACTATCTTAAAGGGGACACAGGACCTTATTCTCAGTAAAGGTCAATATTGTTAGACATTTCTAACTGAGCCTGTAGACAGGAAAGAGAGTGTGATGGTGAGACCAACATTACTATTTATATAGCCTTCTAAAAATTTGTCTAAGGGCCCTTTCACATCAGCGTTTTTCGTAATTCGCGGCAGATGCTGTGAAAAAACCGCATCTGCCGCGTTTGCCGCATAACCGTTCCACTTGCGGCGCGGTTGCGGTTTTTTCCCATACAAAGTATAGGGGGACTTGCGGCAGATGCGGCAAGTGCGGTTTTGCACTTGCGGCAGGTGCGGCAGCGAAAAAAACCGCGGCTGACCGCGGTTTTTTTTCGCTGCCGCACCTGCCGCAAGTGCAAAACCGCACTTGCCGCATCTGCCGCAAGTCCCCCTATACTTTGTATGGGATAAACCGCAACCGCGCCGCAAGTGGAACGGTTATGCGGCAAACGCGGCAGATGCGGTTTTTTCACCGCATCTGCCGCGAATTACGAAAAACGCTGATGTGAAAGGGCCCTTAGACAGATTATATCCGTGTATCAGCATTCATCTCAACACAACTCACTGGGCAACTATGGTTTCTTGACATTATCTTATGTGCTCTCCACACATTTCTCCCTTGTACCCGTAGCTATTAAGTATGATTGTTCCTATAGGTAATTTACTAAATTAATAACCAAACCACTTTTCAGCCTTCAAGAATCTCCAAACTATAATTAGCAACTACATTTTTGCTGTTCAGATGGTTATCTGACTTCAGAATGAAGTTTTGCTCTTCAGCATATTTTCACACATTTTTGGCAGAGAAGAACATGGAGATCCGTTGTACATATTTAATAGAAACTGATCTTCAGTTGTGGACATATAATTGGTAGAACCTGTGCTGCTGGTCAGGTGCCCAAGAGGTTAGGGGGTAATTTTCACCTCCAAAGCAGGTGAAATTGTGCATTATGATGCGCCATTGAGCTCCGAAGGGCCCGGGTATTGTTCTTGTACAATGGCCCTCTTCTGTCTATGTCGACTACTGATGAAGATGCATTTACACAGTCGCCTAGCACTATAGCAGGATGTATCTCCAATCCAGATATACTTCTAAAAGTGAACTACACTGCTCTGCTGATATTCTTCTAAAATTACACTCAGCCTAGCAGATCAGGTATGTGTTGGGTAATTGGGAGTGATAGCTCTTGACCATACAAGCATTCGGCCAACTGCTGTTCATTTGGCACCTAAAGTTACTTTGGTCCTTCTATGCTGACTGTATCATAAAACTGGGGTATCACTTAGGACCCCATACCTATTAGATAAAAGATGACCAAACCCCCCAACCATCTGATGTACTTGGGGACCTCCTGACTATTTCCCAACAATTGTCATTGGAGAGAAAAAGTTCTGGCAGCTTGAATTTAAAAGAATTAAAATTTTAAATTCTTTTATTTTCTGGGGAGATAAGCTGCTGCCAGTGGTGTCTGACAGTGACTTTCTCCTCTTTCCCATTGAAAACACTAGTGCTTAACTGACTCAAAAAACTCAAGACTCAACTTGATTTGCACTTCTCTGGTCCAACGTCTTGTCTGGTTCTTTGTGGTGGTTGGCATTTACTTTCGAGCTCTGCACCCTGTACCCCTTTTGATCTCACTAGTACCTTAAATGTTCTGCTGTGAGTTGCACCACAATGTTGCAGGACCTAATCTTCGTAATCACTACGAGAACCCATTATGTCAAGCACATTAGTGAAGCCTGACATCCAGGGAGGACTGGACTGAAAGTTGGATCAAGAGAATGCAAATTGAATTACTCATCTTTACTGTCCGCTGAATGTATTAGATTACTACTATCTCATGTATGACGAGCTTTAGTTCGATGGTGAAAATACGACAGGGGCCTTTTAGAGTAGGCATTGTCTATGGCTTCTCGTAGAGTACCTAATGTACATTTGATATTAGTTCTTTTAAATGTATTTCATACATTTGGAGACACATTGACTCCTCTTCCGTTGTGATCTGGAGCAATATATTTAAATAAAACCTGGATATATATGTAATTCGGATAAGTGTGGATAATGTTCTATAAAATGGAAAAAACATTAATGCTTGTAGACAGGAAGAATCAAGTACTCCTTTCACAGATTGAGGCCGGAGGAATTTATGTAGAGACAAAATCTGGTGGTTAAAGAATGGCACATTCAGATGTGTAATCTCTTTATAATGGATCTGATGGCTCATCCATATACTGTACTAATTCTCTTCTCAGTGGACATCCGGGAGATAAAAGAAATTCGCCAGGGAAAGAATTCTCGAGATTTTGATCGTTACCAGGAAGATGCTACGGTACGCCTGGAACCGGATCACTGCTTTGTTATTCTCTATGGAATGGAGTTCAGGCTTAAGACCTTGAGCCTGCAGGGTAAGTCAACTCCATATGATACCCTTTAATTCTACCTCAATAACCGTGACTGCCTATTCTGATATTCGTACTAACCACTGGGGTATGAATGTGCTGCAGGTAAATAATGCATTTTCATTAATATTGATTTCTTTTGGCTTAAACCATTTCCTGGAAAAGTGTTCCTGACTTTGTAATATTTTTTATGATGGTGATATATCGAACATTCTGAGTGTTCATGTTATTTTTGTTCTTTTTGTGCTGCAGCAACGTCTGAAGAAGAAGTGAACATGTGGATAAAAGGATTAAACTGGTTGCTCCAAGACACTCTCCAGGCCCCCACACCACTGCAAATAGAGAGGTAGTAGAGGGTTAGCTTAAACACTTGTTATCCTGTAGCATGGGTTCCGCCAATGATCTAATGCAGGGGTCTCAAACTCCAGGCCTCGAGGGCCGCACACAGTCCAGGTTTTCAGGATTTCCGTAGAGTTTGACAGTTGGTAATTTGATTGCCAACTGTCAAATGCAATGGAAATCCTGAAAACCTGGACTGTGTGCGGCCCTCGAGGCCTGGAGTTTGAGACCCCTGATCTAATGTGTAGGGGGTTCTTCTAATTGCAGTCAGCAAATGGCCAACATCATAGGGTTGGATCTCCACTTGGCCATTTCTTTCTTTTGTCAGCTGTTTGCCAAGAGAACTTGCTAATAAAGTATGTGAAGATAATTTCTAAGAATGATTGTTGACTAACAAGCGTCTAAAATGTATAGCCACCTGTGCCAGGAAAGCTTCGGGCTGCAATAAGTCATTACAGCTTATGAGCAGTATGTAATAATGGGCTCCACAGTTTACTATGGTAATAATCATTCTACTCTTGATCACCTTTTATATCAGGCCTGTATAATAGTCTCTTATCGGAAAATGAACTGTCCTCTTATGTTTCTAGGAGAAGAAATAGGTATACGCCTCACAGCATCTGCTCTTATTAGGTCTTCAATGATCACCAGCTTGATGATATCGAGTCGCCATCTTGTAACTTTAATAAGCGATGTTTGCACACTAGCATAAAATATTTTAACGTAAGTGATAACCACTAGGGTCCAAAGACTTCTTAAAAACCATGAATGAACACTAAAAACACCCCTTTATTAGAACTGCAAACTCACAATAAGTATAAACTCTAAAAACTAAGGTGCACAGGCAGTGGAAGGAAGAGATGAGCCCTGCCTAATACACTCCGTCCTGTCCCCTACCTTACAGTAGAGGTCAGCACTCTAAATTAGTGATTTGGTGCCCCCACTCAACAATGTCTGCCCCTACAACTGCCCTCATTGTCCCTGCAAAAAGACAGAAATAGTGCTCACTACAACCTGTGTGAATATGCGGCAGTAAGTATTCAAGGTCTTAGGGACAGCCACACAGACCGATACAGTGCACCCTAATGTTTACAAATTGTCTGACAGTCCCTGAGAGGTGTGCCCTACCTGTCAGCATGGTTCGGTGCGCGCTAGATTAACGTTATGGTGCCCCCGCTCCGGGTGGCTGTCACCTAGGCAGGCCTGTCACTAACAAATTACCTACACCACAAGATATGATAGCATAAATTGCCCATGATAGTTGCAGGTCAGGTCAATCAGATATGCAGTGATATGGGTAAATACAAATTAGCACTAAGGCTAGGTTCACATTTCTGTAGTGCTGTCCATTACTACAGATCGATAACTGTTTCCATTGTATGTGACAGCAAAATTGACATATTGAGCCATTCTTGAGCGCATACGTTTTTGTTATTAAACGTATGCTCTACATGAGATAGATATGATAGATGATAGAATAGATAGAAAGATAGATTGATGCTAGTTTACCAGTGTCTGTCTGCTCTCTCTCTCTGCTGCTTCTGGGTCGCTGGGTGAATATGAGCTTAATGGAAGCAGCAGAGAGAGCGGGGAGACACTGGTAAACTACTATTTTAGCATCAGTCTATCTTCCTATCTATTCTATCATCTATTCTTTTTATCCTATCATCTATCCCAAATGCTGATAGATGCACAATGCTGAAGATTTGCACAAATCTGTAGCATGACGTTATATTGTTTCTCAACCAAACAGAAAAATGCTGTAGTCCACGTTTGCATGTGTGTTTCACATAATGCATACTTGCAAACGCATGCCTATTTTGGCTTGCATTAGTATTCATTTGTTGAATGGGTATGGATGTCTTACACCGTCCGTTACATTGCATTTGTGCTACTGTCAAATGTATCAGTTAAATGGACAGCACAAACACAATGTGAACCTAGCCTTATCTGTGTTCACCCAGCCCATACTCCATTCCTCAAGGGAGTGTATTAGGCAGGGCTGATCTCTTCCTTCCTCACAGTAGCATAAGAAGAATCAAGAAATTTTAATATGAACATAGCACACAGTTAATAATTAAAGAAGTTTACTCCTGTCCAAATTATAGAGCAGGGGTTCCCAACTGTCTGACCTTTGAGAGCCACACTCAATAATCTAAAAGAGTGTCATCATCCACACCCAGCTCTGAGAGAGGGGGACATCAAGTTCCTGCCCCTTGACTGTAGTGACACCCAGAGCCCCCATTACCAGTATAATGAAAGCCAAAGCTTTGCCACAGAAACCACACTGAGTATACCAAGATAAAGGGGTTCTTACACCCATTCAGGTCTGCTCTGTGGGGCTACTCACAAGTGTCACTATCTGAAGACCTCCTCTTCATAGCTGTTTGCTTGACCTGGTGCTAATGCACCAAGCTGGAAGGCAGCTGCGAGCTACATGTGGCTTTCGAGCTACTTGTTAAGGACCCCTGTTATAGAGGGATTGACAGACGGGTCTGTAACAAAACCTATCCTAAGAGCCAGTTTTAGGTATTAACTATATTTTCTGCCTGAAGGGTGACATTGGGTGCTAAAGTTTAGATATATGTTTGCTTTTTTGTGTGCATGAATGGTAGCTTGGGGCTCTCAGAAGTAACACAGCTCATACATATAGGAGAAAAGTCAGCCAAACCCAATGACTGCCTTATATATATTTGGACCGCCTGGCTTTTAGTCATAAAATGAGAATGATGATATCGAAGTTCAAAGGATGGACCCACGATGAGCCACCTCTGGTGTCTGCTATTTGCTTAGTGCCCTTCTGTTTACTGAGAACATGCTGCTCAAACAGGCTCAGCGTCCATGTGCACTCAGCCAAGTGTACGTGTGCATGCAACAGGAACAGCTGTCTGCCTAAGGGCCTACAACTGTTGATGTATGAGCAATTTATAATTCATTCTAGCATTGTGGTCAGAGATATGCATAATGTTCCTTTCTGCCCATAGCGGCCAGGTATTCAACCTGCATATATCTATTTTGGGCTTCTTATCCCTGATCAGTGTACGGGAATCTTGGGTTTATGAGGATAGAACTTGGCCAGATCAAGGAGGAGTTTTTAGACCAGAATTGACTGGAAATGATACTGACTACAATTGTCCTGTTGTGGCATTGTGTAATGGATGGGTTTTTTTTGTCTGTCGCTTTTCTAATGTGATTATTTTTGTCATAGGTGGCTACGGAAGCAGTTCTACTCTTTAGATAGAAATCGTGAGGATAAGTAAGTATCTTGTACACTGGAAAACTATGTCATTTGTCCATGTATGATAAACTATGCTGTTTTAACATACGCTAGGCCTCACTAACATAGCCACATATCTGTTTGGGGGGTTTTCACAGGTACAATGCATACCCATTCTTGTCTTTGGAGCTATTCACCTGTTCATGTATTGTTGTGGTCCAAGTGGTGCACAAAAATAATAATTTCACAACGTCCATTTTTTATCTTCGTCATAGATCAAAATTATCCATGCAGCTTGATGGGTCCATGAAAATGGCAGAGAGCACACTGTTAGCATCAGTGTACAATCTGTGCGTGTGCGCTGTCCATGGTTAGCATTGCAATGTATAGTAGAAGCTTTGGAATTTTTCTTTGGCTGGTTTCACACTACCATTTTTTGACATCGGTGTGAGTCCGGTTGAAACTGGATGCAGCCAAATCCCTTTTAGTCCCCATTGCCTTTCAATGGGGCCGCAGACACTTGCGGGTGCATCAGTTCTTTACTTTTGCCCCGGTTTCCAGTGTGCATGTTTTTTGCACTGAGATCAAAAACGCATTTTGTTGCAAATTTGGTCTATGTTACAAAAACATGCACACTGGGATCCGGGGTTCTATGTAACCTGAACTCTGCATAATCAGAATGGAGTTCTAAATGACATGCCCCCAAGGAAGCATGTTATTTACAACCGGATCCAGTGGAAATAGGTATGCCGCCGGATGCAACGGGCTGCTCCCGCAGGGGTATTATCATGGATCCATGAACTGGGTCAGTAATAATACCAGTGTGGGGACATCCAGTTGCATCATGGTAAACTCTTGTGGGAGAATCCGACGGAATGCAGGTTTTGCCTGCATTCTTCCGGATTTAAAAAAAATGGCAGCGTGAAATCAGCCTATATCAGTGAAAATCGCTGATGGTAAAAACTGACACACACGGACCAAACACTGATGAACACTGGCATATTTTCAAATCTGTGTCCATCGGTTTTGAAACAGATGGCCACGGATCTGTTATGGCCTCCTATGTTATCCTATGGGCACAGATTGGTCCTATATCGCCATCCGTGTGTCTCCGTTTTGTCACAGATCCGTTGGTGTCAGCATTTTTCATGTACCCAGAAACTGTTCTGTTTCTGAGAAATCGCAGACACCAACGGACACACACTGATCTGTATCTGTCCGTATGAAATTAACATGGAGCTCTATGGAGGACGGATCTGTACAGATCCGTGAAACGAATCCGTTTTGCTGTAATGAGCATGCTCAGAAGCAGGGTACAGCTCCTCCCATCCCTATACCTGCTAACTGATGATGGATCCGTGGACGCCCGTTGGCATCCTTTTGTACAGATCTGTAAGAACATGTGACAATAAATTTGTCTGCTTCTACTTTTTGCTTTGCATTTTTTAATAAATGATCAGTTCTTTTATGAAAATGCATGTACATGGTAGAATTGTGGCTGGAAAATGTTTTCAGCCCCGCAGAGCTCATTTTCCAAGCATAAGCAATTGATTACAGTCAGTAATGATGCCACAGACTGATAAAAGACCAGAATCCAGATGTGTGGTGACACTGAACCAGATGTCTTTTGACTGGTCTGGATCCACCCATGTTTTGCTGCGACTAGATGAAAATTAGATATATTCTACAACAGCTTGTGTTCTATAGCAAACAATATCAATTGGGGACACTGCAAAACGCTATGTACATGGTAAGCATTATTATTTTTTGTTTCAGTGCACCCTAAATTAACTCAAAAAACGTATCTACCTGTCCTTTTGAAAACCTATCCATCTTGATTACACATGACTATTAAGCTCTGTAGTTCTCCATTTCCAGCTGTACAGGAAAGGTTGTATTATAGAAGAATTGGCTCAGCACACTTTATGAATATTACTAATCTCAGGTTCTAGATAATATGCATTTTTGATGCTCTTGTAACAATTTAACTTTTTTCTGAGCTATTAACTATTAGGCCTCAATCACATATATATATTAAACCATGTGCGTTAAAAACAGGGCCATGGAGTGGGAGTCAGGATCCACTTTGGTGGAGTGGAAGTCTGGAAATGGACCAACTCCTAAAATATATAATAAATTGGGCGCAGTAGTTCAATGTAGAATGTGCTGAATATTAACATTATTATGAATTATCAAGTTCTATCTAAATAGCTTTAGTATTGTATCATAATAAGGTTTAAAGCCTTATGTTCCCATTGCACTACAATAAATGTATCACTTAAACATGCGCCATGTATGAGGGAGTCGGCGCCATGGAGTCAGTCGGGGAAATTGAGATGTCTGAGTTGGTGGTTTGGCTTACTGACTCCACTGCCCTGGTTAAAAGTGGTACTGGTGTCAATCTGTGTTTTACATCGGTGTGCAAATTGTCTCTTCAGAGAGGAAATAGACGAACTCTAGTGCCACCCATTGGAAGTAGCAATCCAAAAACTAAAAATTGATCCTTTAACAAGCCCTGTCATGTGACTTAGGATTTATGCTAGATCGGAATCTCAATTTGCCAACCCGGTGTTTTGGGGTGATTGCCCTTTGTCAGTGTAAGGCTGCCTTCACACTTGCAGATGCATCTGCAGCGTTTTGCAGATGCATCTGCAAGTATCAGCATGCAGACCGCGGCCGCTATGTTTATAATGGGGCGCACCGCGGTCTGAAAGCACTCATTCATTCCTATATGTGAACCGTCCGCAGGCGGATGCCTGGTTACAGATCACACACTCCCGCCCGCACCATGGACGCGAGATGTCGCGTCCATGGTGCGGGCGGGAGTGTGTGATCTGTAAGCAGGCATCCGCCTGCGGACGGTTCACATATAGGAATGAATGAGTGCTTTCAGACCGCGGTGCGCCCCATTATAAACATAGGGGCCGCGGTCTGCATGCTGATACTTGCAGATGCATCTGCAAAACGCTGCAGATGCATCTGCAAGTGTGAAGCCAGCCTAAAGTATGAGATCTGATCTGTCTAAGGGAAAAGCTTTTCTCATTGTGGGGATTGACAAACCAAATCCCAGAGGAGCATTGCCTCTTTGCGTACTGTCACACACTGCAATTTTGCTAGCAATTTCACTGGAAATTTGCTGGTTGCAGTGAAATCATGGACACATTGCTTGCTGCATCGTCTTGGGTAAACCAAAAGGCTAGGATTGCAAGGACTCTTGATAGACCAAAATGTTAGACCCATATGCCTAGAATTATATTCTGTAAACATCTGGTCTGATTATTCTGGAAAAAAAAAATAAAACAAGTAGAGCTGCGTCCTTCCCCCTACAAGCTGGCAATTCCCAACAGTTCACACACCATTTCCATGTTACATATATAGTAGTCTCTGACTGTGAGCTCCTGTGTAAATTTGCTGGTTTAGAATGCGTAGTCTGTAAAGTTCATAGTATTATTAGTGATGCCAGCCTGGCTCCTCCATACATGTTTGTTCTCTGTCCTATTGTCCTCACTTCCTCACATAAATGCTCCACATCAAACATCTCGGTAGGTTGAAGCCTTAGGCTGGAAACACACTGTCCGAGTGACATGCAAGTTACTCACACGAGTCTCGGATCATTCACCTGGTACGACCCTGCCTCTTTGGACGGAATACTGTAAGTGGTATTTAATTTTATGTAGCACCATGGCTCCTTACCAGATAGGGAGAGGCTGTCCCGGGTGAATGATCCGACACTCGTGCGAGTAACTCTCATGTCACTTGGACAGTGTGTTTCCAGCCTTACAGTGACTGAATCACTTAACAAGGCAGTGTATACAATTAATGTTTTCTCTGTTCCATTAGAATCTCTGTGAAGGATCTGAAGAGTATGTTGTCCCAGGTCAACTATAGAGTTCCCAATATGAGGTTCCTACGTGATCGACTTATTGTGAGTTTCAGGATCTTTTTCTTCCTTCTCTTTTTGTACATACATAGTGAGACTTTATAGAAACTATTCTTAAAAGGGGTGTCTCATAATAAATAATTGGGACAGATCGCTAGGTTATGGAACCTGTAAGAAGATGGACATATTGCCCATGTTCCCTTTTGAAGATATCAGTATTGTTAAAATGTGTAATGCAAACTGTAGAGACAAGGACGAAGTGTCGGTGATCCACGCTGCTGGAAGGAAAACCAGGACCCGAGAAAGTCTTGTGCAATGGTAATTTATTTCTAATGTGTTTCGAGGCAGCTTGCTCCTTCCTCAGGGGAGGAGCAGAGGCTGCACCGAAACGCGTCAGGAAAATAAATCACCATTGCACCAGACTTTCTCGGGTCCTGGTTTTTCCTTCCAGCAGCGTGGATCACCGACACTTCGTCCTTGTCTCCAGTTGTTTGCCATGTTGCACATGGAAGTGTGGATCCAGCATCAGCTGTACGAGCGCATATACTGGTTGTGGGTTTACACAACCATACCAGGTGAGCACATATCATAGGGCATTTGCCCCTCTCTGCTTAGAGATAAGACCCTATGCGCATTTTTGTCTCCTATTTCTAGATAATGCAAACTGTGACATACGTTAATAATGTTGAAGTGTATTTATTTAACCATAGAGTAACATAGTTAATCTTAGGATTTGCCCATAGTGGGAGGGGCTAAAGTGAAGAGACAGTGACCGTTTCGTGCCTGGGTGATAGATGGGGCCCAGCATTAATTAGTCACAGACCTAAGGTCTTACTAGTGAGCTCAGCTACATGACATGGGTCCCATGACCTAGAGCAGTGATGGCGAACTCCAGGCTCGAGTGCCACACACAGTACAGGTTTTCAGGATTTCCATTGCATTTAACAGTTGGCAATCAAATTACAACTGTCAAACTCTAAGGAAATCCTGAAAACCTGGACTGTGTGTGGCACTCGAGCGGAGTTCGCCATCACGACCTAGAGCGACAGGAGACCAAGAAAGATGATGGCGAGATCCTGAGGAAGAGCAAGAGATTGACGAGATACAGGTGAAAGGCTGGTGACAGGTCCTGGGACAGGATGCCTAGCTGTACATTCCAAGTTAACAACTCCTAAAGGTAACGGGCCAATCGAAACAGAAATGTGGGATGAAATGAGTTTCCCAAGTTTCAGCTAGCTAGAAGCTAAGTGCAGCCATATTGGCAAACAAGTTCCTTTCAGATCAAAGATAAGATGGATGGAACCATGGTTGGAGTAGATGACTTTCACTAACTGGATTGTTGTACTAAGCTAGGTGGTGGTGAGGGAAGCGAGACTAGGTGGAGGCAGGAACAAGGGAAGCTGAAGAAGTAAAGAGACTGTGTGTAAAGGCCCAGTTACACACACAGATAATTGTGCAGAGATTGTTCGCAGTTCTCTGGTTGCAGTGAAATCATGGACACATTGTTCATTTGTACACGGCCACAAAATGGAACAATGTGTCCATGATTTCACTGCAACCAGAGATCTGCGAACAATCTCTGCACAATTATCTGTGTGTGTAACTGGGCCATAAGGTACTGTCACACCTTACAACCTCGGCTGCGATGTCGGAAGCGATGCCGCGGGTGCACGCTTGCTTCCAACATCGCAGCCTAGCTGTTACATGGCAAGATTTTGCCGGTGACGGCACTGCGATGTTGGCGCAGCGATCACTCGCTGGGCTGGGATCAACTCAGCGAGGATCTGCTGCAATGCAGCGAATAGACGGGATCGACCGTAACACACCGAACTATGCCGAGATTGCTTAAGTTGAAGTTGACAGGATTTCCTGCATGCAAGAAAACCTGTCAACTCCGACTTGAACAACTATTGTTGCTGAATCGTGCGTTTACATGCAACGACACAACAACAATGTCGTTTCAACATCGTTCCTGACGTCACTTTTGAACAATGTGGTAACTATGTTGAAAGGTGTAACGGGGCCTTTAAGGAGACTTTGTGTTGAAGAAACACATGAAAAGTTATGCCCCACTATCTACTGTACATAGTTTTCAAAGAAGTGGTGGTCTCCATCACTGAGAAGTTCAACTTTGCTCTGGTCATCCAAATCATTTGTCATCATGCAATCTGCAAGGGCGTAGCTCCCCAGTAAAACAAGTCCATACACCCAGCCAGAACCCTCATCTTCATGTAGCATGACAAGGCGTAAGAAATGACTACCTTGCCTATAGCTGCTCCCTAGTGCCATGATATACACTTAAGCTACCGTCACACGTAGCAATATCCCTGCCATATGGCTGGCAATTTGACGTGTGCGCGTACGTCCCAGGCACTTTTTTACCCATCGCACTGTCACACATAGAGATCTTGCCTGCTTCTACGGCGATCCTGCGTTCCGGAAATCCCCTGCTGCAGACCTTTCCCTTTTCCACATCACCGCGTCACACGGCACCATGTAGCGGCGATGTCTCCATACTATTATGATAGGGGCGTGCTACAGTGTGTCTCACCGCGGACCTATCACTGCAATTGGTGGACGTAACTGCGTTCCCATTGGTGCGCCTTGCGTGAACGCACAACTCATCAGATAAGGCGCCTCTGACACGGGCAGCCAATCGAACGCAGTATCACCCACCACTCGCCGCAGATGCGACGCGAACACCACTACATCCTAGCACGCCTACTTGATTTCTTGCACGATCACTGTGTATGTCGCCCTCGCCCTGTCACACGCCACCATGCGCTGAAATTGCCTGGTGGAAATCGGCTGATTTCTCAGCAGAGCAGGGAGATCAGGCGACACCCCACCAGCGATTTGATGCCGTAAAATCTCCCTGTCTCACGCCACTACGCACAGGCAATGTGGTTCCACATCGCCAAAATACACATTTACGGCAATATGGAAGCCATATTGATGCGTGTGACAGTACCTTTATGTTAAAATTCAGCTTCTGTGTCATCAAGAAATCACAATGCCACTCATTTTCTATCGCTCCTCTGATTGTTTTCTGGAGTCGCATGGATGCCTATTGACTAATTCACCCCCTTGCAGCCAGCTCGGAAAAGCAAATTGGAAGTAACTGCAGACAAAGTGGCCTGGTGCTTTTCTAGCAGCCACTTTGTTCTAGCTCATCAGTCTTCTACTGATCAGACAATGTCTATAATGAGAACCCCTGAATTACATTAGTCTAAATGCATAATTCACATTTGCTTGTCCTATGTACACCACAAATCAGTAGGCAGTGGTGCACCACAAAGTTCTTATTTTAATCTTTTTTTTTTTTTTTTTTTTTTTTTTTACTAACCTTGTGGATGGAACTGAAAGTTAAATGTCAGGTTTTGCTGATGAATAGATGGAATGTAGAGTAATTTAAGGGGGTTTCTAAGTGAATATAATCACCAGATAACTACTTTATGGTGGTCTTCTAAATAGAAGACTATAGCAAGTGTATATACTGTATATAATGACCCTGAAAATGTCACAAAGTCTGTTGCAGATGAAGTGCTAATTTTCTCAAAGAGGTTGGCTTTTGTGTTACTTGCCATTGACCATTTATGTGACATTTTGCATGTGATTTCCATCAGTGTCATATTGTGTTCAGTATAGATAGCTGCAGTTCTGTAGCTCATATTATCCCTGGATAGCGTCTCATAATACTCATGACTGATCTCCCCAAGGATACGAATAAAAGTATGCTCATAAAGTGCCGAAGGGATGTTTATTTTCTGAACAAATTTGTGGGGGAAAAAAAATGTGCATTGTATTACTGTAGCAGTATAGCGGATGAGATTTCACCAAATCTCATCCACGTGCTGTAGAGAAATTGACAGTCAATCCCGTACCCATGTTAGCAGTGGCATAAATTGAAGCTCATGGGCCCCAATGCAAAAGCTGCAATTGGGCCCCCAGTTATTACAAGTCTTTAAAAGCATTGGTCATTTCATATAGGCCTATGGGACTTTTGGACCCCCTAGGGCTCCAGGGTCCAGGTGTCATCGCAACCCCTGCAACTATTGTAGTTACGCCCCTGCATATTGGTCCACACTACGAGTAGCCATCAAACTTTTTCTCACATACTTGATCCCTTTATCCTGTCCTCCGCAATCTGGCCATGTGCTGTTATATCGCCCCTTTTCACCCTACTGTGTAGTAAACAGCCTGACATCTACTTGGATAAAAGCCTTATCATGTCTACAAACACTACGCTTTGTCCAGAAAATACTGCCACCTAGAGGACACTGGCCACAGTACAGGCAGACGCAGCTGTCTCCTGATTGGCCACATTGTAGAAATTAAAAATATTCCCTTGCTCATGTGCTGTAAGTTCTGCGGCTTCCATCTTTGTGCACCCCATCTGCTACTGCACATGCAGCTACTAGTGTCCAAATATGGTGGCTGTGTGATTCACTGCGTATGCGATCGCCAGTGTTCAAATATTTGGTCGCCATCTTTGTACACTCAGTCCACTACTGCGCATGACTAGGTGTATAAAGATGGCACCCGGCGGAGGCATAATTTACTGCATATGAGCATAGAAAAACTTTTTTTGTACAGTAATTCATCCACCGAGAGCACAGGGTGAAAAGACAACACAAGTGGAGACAGAGCGCACACTGCGGAGAGACAGTACAAGGGGACAGAGTGTACAGCGGGCAGAGACAGCACAAGGGGAAAGAGCGCACAGGAGAAAGACTCAGCACAATGAGAGATGGCTCATACAGGGTAGACACCACAATGAAAGAAAGAACACACAGAGATGAGAGAGAGCACAACACGTTCTACAATCACCCGAGGCGATACAATCGACCACTCGTATATACCCATAGTCTTGTAGTATCGCTCCGGGTGTCACCGTCCCCATATTTGAGGTCACACTCATAACCAGTATTTCTCCGTGTGTTGTGGTCGTCATATTTTAACTCCGGATTAGTACCATTTTTTACGTAGTTTAAACTGTGAAAATATGACAACGTGGGCTGGCCTAAAAAATACACATATGGCATTAAAAATAAAGCAGCAGATGTACTAATCGCCCATGTTCTACAATATCCTAATGTGATAGTATTGGGCCGCCATCTAGTTTCTTAATTATGAACTGGAAAGTAAGTTTGCACTTAATGGATGCTGAAAATCTCTACCCTCCTGCAGCTGTGCCATTTTTCCATTTTAGTTTGACTGAGCAATATACACCATGATGCTCTTCATTAACAATTAGGCTTCATCACTGAAGATTCCAGCCCCCAGCTGCCTAGTTTTACCTGGCAGTAAACCAAAAAAATGGCGAAGCCCCATGTAATTTTTTTAAAAATTACTTCAAGAAATAATTTTTTTAAAACAGGGCTCCTCTGTAGTTTTCATTACCTGCCAGGTAAAAGTAAGCAGAAAGGGATGGGTGGCAGCCAGTAGCTGCATGCTGTACCTGTGATGGTGACCAAAAAAACAGCGGAGCCTCACATCACATTAGCAAATCAAAAAAACCCGCCAGACCTCTTGACCGAAACTGTTGCCCATTTTATGTTATCCTTGTAGATTTTCTCAATAGGTATGACCGTTCGCAATTCTGAGGTTGAAACCTGTGGCAAATCCTCTGAAACTCCCTATCCCTGTGTGAACAATCCACAATCTTGTACCAAATGAGTTCTTGGAGCTGGATTGTGAACCAACCAGCACGAGTAATCAGCAATAGAAAGCATCATTGTATGGTCGCAATGTAAATGATATTCTTAGAAGTGACAGCTAGTAATATGGGTATTGTGCTGACTTTGATCATCCATCCACACTCTCTCCTTTTGTCTCACTTGTTTCTCCTACTTCCCTCATTACAGGAAGTGGAACAGAGGAACCAAGAAATTAACTATGCCCAGTTTGCTCAGCTGTACCGTTCCCTCATGTACAATGCTCAGAAGACGGTATGTAATGTTTACCTAACCAATGAAAGGGGCCATGACGTATCTTGGATTGGGGGAACACAAGGTCAAACATGCTGGCCATATTACATTGAAAACGGGGATGTAGCATGGTGTGTGTGTGTGTGTGTGTGTGTGTGTGGTGTGTGGTTATATAATACACTGCTCAAAAACTAAAGGAAACACTTACACACAATTTACCTCCACGTCAATCACACTTCAGTAAAATCAACCTGTCAAGTTATGAAACAATACTGATTGTGAATCAATTTAAAGAAGGGGTTAAAGTTTTGGATGGGGTGCAGGATCAACTACTCTCAGTATGTAATGTCCAGACCTCCGGTGCAACAGAATAAAACTCACTTTTACTGGAGAAGCTTATGATGGCGGTGATATTACAGCTCTCCACAGTTATTCAAGATAGATTCGATGCCTCTGATGGTGTGATGAACTTGTCACACATTGCCAGGAAGAGAGTCAACTCTTCTCACTCCCACTGGTTATGGCACTATACTTTGCCCTTAAACCTCTCCTCTTAGCTGGGGCCTTGGCATCCACTGCACTTCAGGCTTACATGAAAGTGCTTCAGCTGTCTTCCCACTGCTAACAACTCAAGATCCCATCAAGGCAGCTTGCTACACACACCCTCACTAATCCCTAACTGTCATCTTGACAGTTGAACACTACTAGGATCGGACAGGGCACTATGTCCCATGCACTGCACAGATTTTGAGTGTCCCAACAGCAACCACCGCAAAGTCTCTGGCTGTCTTCCTTTCTCTCTAGCATCACTGAATCCAAGGGGAACACTGTTGTTCCTCCTGGGCTCAAGTAGTTCTCCTATAATGCTGCTAACCACCAGATGTTACACTAGCCCTTGCACTAATACATCTGCATGTATAAAAATGGCTAAAAAGCAAATTTTCCACACCACCAAATTTCCCACACAAACACTTGTGACTACTAATTAAGCAGGGTGAACCTGCTTTCATCCTTGAAGAGCACAGGGTGCCAATGTCGAATCTACCACTCTTGCTGTTCTCTGGCAAATGCCAATCACCCTTCACGGTGTGGGGCTATAAGACCAACTTGTGAACGTCAGGCCCTCATACCACACTAATGGGGTCTGTTTGACAGTTTGAGCAGACATATGAATATTAGTGGCCACCTGTAGGTCATTTTGCAGTGATCTGGAATTCTCCTCCTGTTCCTCATTGCACATCGAAGAGGTATCTGTCCTGCTGCTGAGTTGTTGCCCTCCTACAGCCCCCTCTATGTCTCCTGGCATCTTTTCCTTGCTCTGGACTCTGTGCTGACACACAGCTAACCTTCTTGTCACAGCTCACATTGATGTGCCATCCTGGATGAGCTGCACTACCTGAGCATCTTCTGTGAGTTGTAAACACCGCCTCATGCTACCTCTAGGGGTGAGAGCAATGACAAAATGCAAAAATGACCAAAACAACAGACAAAAAGGATGAGAACAAAGAAATGGTCTGTGGTCACCACCTGCAAAGCCTGTATATCCTCTATAAGGGTAGTCAGGCAATTAGCTTATCATTTCTACCTGTTGTCTGTTCCACTTGCACAACAGCAAACTGTTATGAAGCAAACCGAATCTGTGTTCCTTCATAATTGGACAGGTTGATTTCACAGAACTGTGATTGACTTGGAGCTACATTGTGATGTTTACATTTTCCGTTTGTGAGTTGTGTGTGAACGTGTATATATAAATATGGTGTGTGGTGCTCAACTGTTGCTGGATTGAGTAAGGATTTATTTGGTGATATTTCCTTTTGTTAGAGTGGGAATGGGATTCTCTAACTTGATTGTGGAAAGTGTTAAAGTGAACCAGGTTTTTCCCCCATAAACTGTGGCCACCACCACCAGCAAGCCCTCATATAAAGCGTTCTAGAATACTGTATATAAGTACCCAAGCCGATTACAGTATATAACATAAAAAACAGTTTTTATTATACTGACCTCCTTGGTGGTCCAGTCACAATGGGAGTTGCTGGTCTTGATCTGTGCCTCCTCTCTGCTTGCTATCACCATCCTCTTTCCCTGCTTTGTGTGGCTGATGCAACCTACGTCATCCACACAGCATCCTCTATTGCTCATTCTCTGCCCTACTGAGGACAGAGCAAAATATTGTAACACGCAGGTGCAGGAAAAGGTCAGAGTGCCCTCGCATGCGCACTACAATATTTTGCTCTGCCCTCTACAGGGTAGAAAGAATTTGCCTGTGCAGGAGGACAATGAGTGGATGATTTAGGATACGCAGCAGGGAAGGAGGAGGCAAGCGCAAGCAAAGAGGCGCCAATCAAGATCAGAGACACCCATCGGACCAGACCACCATGCAGGTGAGTATAATAAAAGCTCTTTTTTATGGTTTACAGATTGGGCTTGGAGACATTTTAATACAGTATTCTAGAATGCACTATATAAGGGCTTACTGGTGGTAGACACACTTTTCATGGGAAAAACTTTTTAATAGGTTCACTTTAATGGCGTGAAGAATTTTCAAATAAAAGGCCCTCTCTGCAACGGGTGGTTTTCCACATTTTGAAGAATGTAAGAAGCAGTAGCCCAGCCCCATTTCCTTGTCATATTATCAATAATTGTTATTGTCGCGATGTTTAAGCTGAGCATAGTAGCCCTGCTAATTCAGGGTGGACTTGGTCTATTAATATTATAAACTTCTTTTTATGATGATTTATTACATTTATAATTATATTTACGATCTTTGAATTTGATTAATTGGGTAACCTTTTAATAAACATTGCGGCCTATTTATCCAAAATTGTTGGTGATTTTTTTTTTTTTACGGTGTCCTTTCATTTTAGATAAGTAGTACTGTAAATTGTTTATAATAATCGGCATTGTGCTACCATGTCTCCAGCCAGTGATCTGTTTTGGTGGGGCGGTGGCATTTGATTGTGGTGGAGACATAGGTGATTAATTATACTTTTAATATTTTTAACCTGTTAATGGATAATAAAAGGTAAGCAAAAAGTAACCAACAAACAATTCATTAACTCTTGAGGACCGACAGCAACATAAATGAAAGATGGTGCTGACCTAATTAGAGGCTGCTGTGGTTTGTAAAGATGCAGGATGTCGTTTGAGTCATTAGCTTATTCAAGCTTCTGTAGACTATGGTTACTGATGACCTACAGTAACGTAACCACTGTGTATTAGCTGGAGACGTGTATGTACTTCATCCTAATCACTTATATATTTTGCTTTTAGATGCCGCTTCCATTCTTGGAAAGGTGAGTATCCTGAATTGTTATACTTAAATTAAAGGTGATCATAAATGGACAAGTAATTTGGCCAAGTGAGTGGTAGTAGTAGTGCCTTTATGGTGACCATATCTGTTCATATACATTGCACAAAGATGAGCTCAGATTGGATGGCTATTTAAGGCTGTAGTCTCCAACCTTTTTTACCTTAAGAGCTATATTTAGCTTTGAGAGATGGTCGTGAGCTACCTCCACTGCCCCCCCCCCCACTCCCCTATTGTACTGACGCGAGTTCCCTATTACCTATTTAATGACAGAGCTTCCCAACAGAAATCCTATGAGATCTTGCACCCTTCTCCTTTTCTAGTAGGAAAATGGTTCACATGGTATCCAATAGTCTGACACGACTGAATGGATGATATTGGAATACTTTTGTCCATTGTTCCAGTTGCCCTGTTCAGTATTCTCACATTAAAGTGAACCAACCGCCAGGACTTTCGTTTGAGTAATAAAACCAGTGCCCATACTGGCGCTACTTGCTTAAAGCAATTGTACCTTTAGTTAGAATTATCAATGCTGGATTGCTGAAAAAAACCTTTTGCACACTAGCAGAAATATGTCAACACTTGATTGATGGATGCAGCAGGGCAGGCCTATGTGGGTCGGGTCCTCTAGTATATCGAACTCCTCCCGGCTTGCCCCCCTTTCTATATTTAAATTTCACGCCTCCACTGCCACTTCTGTAGACACGTGTGCATTGGTATAGTAATAGCAACGTCATTACAAATGGTGCTGGAGTTGGCGCATGTATGTACCGCAATCTCCGGGCCATTTTTTTTTGAAGACGCACTGGAGACGAATATGAGCAGCATCTGCACATGCAGTTTTTTCTTTTTCGTCTGCGCACATGCCCCAACCTGTTACCAGTGCCGGAGATCGCAATTCGCACATGTGATAACTCCAGTGCCATTTTAATGACCTCACTATTAAAATATTAGTGCGCACACACTGACAGAAGTGGCAATGGCAGCGTAAAAATTAAATAAAGAAAAGGGGCAAACCAGAAGGGGGAAGATATACGAGAGGACCTAACCCACCGAGGCTCGCCCTGCTGCCCCCGTCAATCAAGTGTTCAACGCATTTCCGCAAGCGGGCAATTTTTTTTTTTTGTCCAAAACCCAGCATTGAATAAAGGTACAATTGCTTTAAGCATGCTAGCGCCAGTATACTACCAAGAAGATAATCTGGAGATTGGTTCCCTTTTAAGCAGACACTGCACATTATCACATCCACATTCATGCAATCTATAACTGCAGTATCTTTGATCTCCAATTTACCAAAATTATCCCATTGCCTTCCCCTTACTGCCAGTATATGAGAATCAGATTTGCTCTTCGGTAAGGGGTTAACCACAGAAGTCACCATCTGGATACTTTCTCTTCATAGCTGTTTGCCAGAATCGTATACCAATGCATCCAGCACCTGCGAGCCACTCGGTCAAAGATTGGGGACCTCTGATCTAAGGTGTATGTGGGACTGCCAACTCAATGACCTAAGTTGGGGGAGTGAAGAATTGGCATCTTGGGTTTCAATATGCCCCTTTCTTTGTTCCTGTAGTTAAAAATTGCTGTTAGAGGTTTGTAAAAGTTTCTTTTCTTCTCTCGCCATTATAAGGTAAAGCATTCTCACCCATTTGTGTAGTCAGGAGGAACAGCTGACTGTAGCTCAGTTGTAACAAATGGAAATCTGTTCAATCAGTCAAATTCTTTTTGAATAGTGATAAATTTTGATGATAATAATATACTAATCTTCTTCTACAATGCAATGTATCAATCATTCCTTCCTTTTATTAAACAAATCTTCATGGTGAATGTAGGGACCTACTGTGATCTTGGTGCTGTATTGCAGTTATAATCTGTAAAGTGTCAGACTTCAGTATCTTCTTGGTTAGATTGGGAGCTCCAGGGTCTAGCTCTATTGCTGTTATTTGGAAGTCTCCTCCCTTGTATGAGCTCAGACCCATGTTTAGATTGCTGTTATCTGAAAAGGTGCTCCACATGGAAAATAGAGTTGATTTATTAGTAGGATACGAATGATGAAGTCTGCTGTACATATAATGAATGCAGACAACAATCCCTGACTGCACATAATATATATTTGAATGGAGAGTCTCAGCATTTACTTTCCAGCAGAGCTATTATAGGAGGCCCCTGACAATTGCAGCCAAAGATGCAGAACTGCATAAAGCTTCCATTTAATAGCATCTGATTTTTAAATAATACATTTAAATTAATTTGTTCCGGTGTCTTCGCACAATTCCTTTCATTGCGGCTTCACCCTCTCTGGTAGGTAGCTATGAAGCATGGTTTATCCTTATCCTTAAAAATCCTCCTAAAAAATAGCAATGTCACTCTGAGCACTCAACCAAATATTGGGTTGATCCGTCTAGCTCTTTGCAGATCACTTTTCAGTATGATCACAGACAGAATAAAGGAAGCTAATATACTCACTATGCAGCAGACGAGGGATCCACAAGAAGTGATGGTTACCGCTCATCTGCTCCTTCTGCACAAATGATTATAGAGCACGACCCTGCTATAGTATAGCGGTCAATGGGATAGAGCAGGGGGGTCTCATATTCCAGGCTTCGAGGGTGTTTTCAGGTTTTTCTTAGCATTCGACAGTTGGTAATCAAATTACTAACTGTCAAATGCTAATGAAATTCTGAAAACCTGCACTGCGCCGCCCTCAAGGCCTGGAGTTTGAGACCCCTGGGTTAGAGCCTGTCCTTTGTGGTCTATGGCCTTTGTGCATGACGTAAACTATAGCTGTCTGCTGCTAAGACAAGATAGTCATCCCCATAATCCTTCTCGGAAAATAATACTTAAAAAATCTACAAGTATGGAATAAAAATAGATTAGGAAAAATTTGTATCTTTAATTTATCACAAAATAATATAGGAGACACAATCTCTTTAAAAGAACTTTCATTTACATAGATTTTAATTTTTTTGTCCCTCCCAGAGGTGGAGAACGTCCAGAGCTTTACCGAGTATCCTTACTGGATTTTCAGAGCTTTCTGTTGGAGTATCAGAAGGTAAGCTACAATATCAAGTGGAGGTCAGAAGTCATCTGAAAAGCTGAGGGCTCTTGAAATACAGTACATACTGAGAATTATCTACAATCTCCATCCATACTAGAATGAGGGTCATGGCGCCATATCTTCTGTGTTCGTCTAGGTTGTACAGTAAAGTATTGCTTGAAAGCAGAAAAAAACTTTTTATGGACCATATGTGTATATACATCATATGGACAAAAGTATTTGGACGCACATCCATCACATTCACAGGAGTTTAATGACCTCATTCTAAATCCATAGATATTAATATGGAGTTGGTTCTTTATTTTGCAGTTAAATAGCTTCCACTTTTCTGGATACGCTTTTTTACAAGATTTTGGAGTGTCTGTGGGCATTACCCATTTATTCAAAAGAGCGTTTGTGAGGACAGGCCTTGATATTGCATGAAATAGTCTGGCTCACCATCTTTATTCTAGATCATCCCAAAGGTGTTGGATGGAGGTCAGGTCTCTCGTGTTTTTCCACAACAAACTCGCCAAACAATGTCTTTTGTTGACTTTGACAAAGTCATGTTGGAACTGAATATGAACCCCTCTACCCCCCCAATTGTACCCACAAAGTTGGAAGCATACACTTGTCCAAAATGTCTTTGATAAGTTGAAGCATTAAGATTTCCAATCACTGAATTTAAATGGATTATGCCAAACAATGAAAAACTCCTCCCCGCCCCATGTCCCCTCAGTCTTATAACCTTCCTCCACCAAACTTTACAGTTCGGCACAATGCAATCAAACAGATAAGTCTCCTGGCATTCACCAAACTCAGACTTGTCCATCAGACTATTGGATAAAGAAGAATGGACCGAACGTGTTTCCACTGCTCCAGACTCCATTGGCGGCATGCTTTACACCACTTCATTCACGCGTTGCATTGTGCTTAGTGATGTAAGGTTTGTGCAAAGCTCATCAGCCACGTAAACCCATACAATATAGCTCCTGGCTCAGATTCGTTCTGCTGTAGGTGTGGACTCTGCAGTTATTGAGTCATTAGACTATTGATGCACTGTGAATATAAGCCCTTGGTGACCCCACTATTACTTATGTGAGATCCACTTTGTGGCTCTGTTGCTGTGGTTCCTAAATGTGTCCACCTTTAATTAATATCACTAATAGTTGATTGTTAACTATTTAGTAGGGAAGACATTTCATGATCTGACTATTAACAACTGTGGCATCCTATTAGTGTCACGCTGATATTGGTGAGCTCTTTAAAATGACCCATTCCTTCACAAATATTAATAAAGGCAGACTATTGGGGCAGGGCTGGACTTTATACACATGTGGCAATTGGACTGAATAAGAACTTGATTAAGATGTGTGCCCCAATTCTTTTGTCCATATATTGTACTCTAGGACTATAACATATTGTAAAAATTGAAGGTGCAGAAATTGCTAAAACTCACTGGCCCTTCACAATGTAAATGATGTAGTTGTGGTTGGAGAGCAGTAGCACAGCTTCAGGTTGTCTCTTTTCTTGTATTACTCTTGGTTTCTACAGTTTAAATGTGTTTCTTTCTCACCTTTTTTCCCATTATTTTATACAATTCTCAGGAAAAGTGGGCAACTGACCTTCTCCAGGTCCAAGAGTTCATGTTCCACTTCCTACGAGACCCGCTGAGGGAGATCGAGGAGCCGTACTTCACCTTGGAGGAGGTGAGAACCTTACAACCTGACTTCTGACCTTCTTCCTCCATATGACGATCTTTACCATTTTCTCTTGTCTCTCAGTTTGTTACCTTCCTGTTCTCTAAAGAGAACACTGTGTGGGATATAGCACTGGACACTGTGTGTCCCCAAAATATGGACAATCCTCTGTCCCATTACTGGATCTCCTCTTCTCATAACACGTAAGACATTTTGGGGTTTATTGCCATTTTATTTCCTTTTTACGTGTATTTCATGTCCATACTTCATGGGTACATTTACCTCTAACCACCTGTGATTTCTGTCGCCAGGTACCTAACAGGGGATCAGTTCTCCAGTGAATCCTCTCTTGAAGCATATGCCCGTTGTTTGCGGATGGGCTGCCGCTGTATAGAATGTAAGTTTTGAATCAAGATCGCCACCTTGTGGAGAGCCTTTGTTACTTTTTTTTTTTTTTTTTGGATCCCCTTTTATTCATTAGTAATATTCTTTATTAGAATGGCACATTACTTCTAACATTATCAGATATTTCAATTTTGTGGACGGTCGGAAGCAAATGGACAGACAATATTACTTATAATTAATAATATTTATTCATTATATAGCACTATTAATTCCATAGCGCTTTACATACATTTGCAACACTGTCCCCATTGGGGCTCACAATCTAAACATCTTATCAGTATGTCTTTAAAATGTGGGAGGAAACGCACACAAACACAGGGAGAACATACAAACTCCTTGCAGATGTTGTCCTTGATGGGAATTGAACCCAGGACCCCAGTGCTGCAAGGTTGCAGTGCTAACAGAGCCAAATGATTAAAACCTTTAACAACTGTTGATTTGGGCAGTGCAGCAACAATTTTATCTGTCCAGATCATAATTTGCAGAAATGCTGATTTAAATTGACTGCATACCATTCCAGAAATACATGTTTCTTTAGATGTTAGAATGTCTGAGTCATTCATGTTTAGAGATGAGGACCGCTGTGAAAATATGGACACGTTGGTGCACTGGGGTTGGCATTACTGTGGCACTGTGTCTTGGACTCTATATATACTTTAAGCATGCATTGTCAATGGAGTGACGTTTTTCTAGATGCATTGTTTTGTTAAATTAAAAAAAAAAACACCAAACCCGAAACATGGAGAATGAAGTGGCATCACTAGATAGGTTGGCAGCATTTTCTGGGCAACCACCCAAATAAGCACATCGTTTGCAGAAATGATTCCTTAGAGTGTCTGAATGACTCCCTGATGAGTGATTAGATAGGAAAACTCTAGTTTTCACACCATTATTCCAAACCTTAACCAGTTCATCAATCCATTCCAGAACCTGAGGAAGAAATATTCTTGATCTTTTGTGCATCACGTGAGCACAATAACTATCATTGTCATCTTTTCCAGTGGATTGCTGGGATGGACCAGATGGGATGCCTGTAATTTACCATGGACATACCCTGACCACCAAAATAAAGTTTTCTGAAGTTCTCTTGACCATTAAAGAACACGCCTTTGTAACTTCAGAGTAAGTGTTATTGAGTTCCTGGATAGCATCATGATGCGATGACCTTAACCATGAGTGTTTCTTACCATATATGTAAGGAACCGTAGTCTTTAAAGGGAATCTGTCACCAGGTTTTTGCCACCTAATTTGAGACTAGCATAATGTAGGGCTAGAGCTCCTTATTCCAGCGATGTATCACTCACCGGGAAACTCTGTGTAGTTTTGATAATCTCGATCTGATTAAACAGTAATTTTATCATAAGAGGACTACTCGGATAGTCCATCATATTCCTGAACAGCTAAATCTGCACCAGAGAAAAGAGTAATTTGATCAAAATGACAGCAAGCAGCCCAGTAAGTGACACATCACTGGAATCGGTCTCTCTGCCCCTACATTATGCTGCTCTTAGATGGTATGGCAAAACCTGGTAACAGATTCCCTTTAAAGGGCCACATCAGTGGGTGAATAATAAGTATGTATAAGGCCACTGGAGGGAGCTAGCTGCATTCTGAGTATACACTATATTAAACTGTATGCATTGAGCTCAGAGGCTTTCTCTAGTGGTGGCTGCAGACAGAATTGTGTCTTTAAACTGTATTTACACAGGGGATTTGGATGACTATATCAAAAAAAGAAATACTCTGTTTTCATACATTGCTATTTTGTATTATTAAGGTACCCAGTTATCTTATCAATTGAAGATCATTGTAGCATAGCCCAGCAAAGGAATATGGCCCAGTACTTTAAGAAAGTGTTTGGGGACATGCTTTTAACCAAACCAGTGGATGTCAATGCTGATGGGCTACCGTCACCAAACCAGCTTAAGCGAAAAATCCTCATTAAGGTTAGCTTTCTTTTCTACTCCAGAAGATTGACAATGCATGAAGTTTATCCTGTATGTCTGAATGTGCATTCTTATAACCAATCAATTGATGTTCATGCCGGGTTCATAGCATACCAAAACATAATTAACCCTAAAAAACTATACTTTATTGTTTATCTGCAAACTCACAAACAAAGAAAAAGATAAAAACTCGGTGCACTGAACAGTGTAGAAGGAAGGATCAAAAACCTGATAAATGCTCCCTCCTTGTTCCTACCTATCAGCGGAGGTCGGCACCCTCAATTCATCATGGCGCCCCCACTGGACAGCGGCTATCCCTTGACACTCCTGCACTGACCCTATAAGCAGAAGAAAGGTGCTCCCCTTCCTGATATCCACCCAAAGGTCGTGTTCTTATGAAGTGCTTAGGTAACGTTCTGTGTCCTAGTATTAAAAGAACTTGTTGCTCTTCAAGCCTCTACCCTGTGTCCCCTATGGTACACAATATGATACCGTGACCAATAATACCAACTGGTATATACGATCACCATCAGCCTTTCCAAAATTCACCAGTGATCTCCCTTTAATCAGTGGGAGATCACTGGTGAATTTGCACTCCATGTTGCACATAGGTGTTGTGTCCATTTTTTTATTTTTTTATTTTTTATGGATACAACACGTATCCGATATAATCGATGGTTCTATTCACATGTCTGTGTTTCTACATGGACCGTGTCTTCGTATAGAACAAACTTGGAGAAATGTCTGTATTTTTCTGACAACACAAATGACTGGAGCAATAAAAGTCTATGGGTCCATGAAAAACCTGTACAGCTAGTGGATGGTATCCATTAGATGGAAGAAAAAACTTTTTACCAGTGAGGGTGATCAATAAGTGGAAAAGGCTGTCGCGAGAAGTGGTGAGTTCCCCTTCAATGGAGTCTTCAAACAGAGGCTGGACAGACATCTGTCTGGGGTGATTTATGAGCAGGGGGTTGGAGCAGATGACCCAAGAGATTCCTTCCAACTCTACCATTCTATGATTCTATGTGCTGTACTTATTTAACATTAAAAAGAGTAAAAGGAGCTTTGTAATAATTTATTTATCTATCTTTGAAAAATACTGAAGACAGACTGATTATAACAACACACCAATGCAAAACATTGACATCAGTACTATTTCTTCACATACGTATTTAAATATGTACCTGTGAATGAGGCTTAACTTTGCATTTGGGAAGCAAATGAACAATCCTGAGTACTGGAATGCGTCACTTACGGAGATGTGTTTTGCTGTTTCAATACATTGTGTTTTATCAGTAGGAGATTATCAATATAGGACAACTGGCCCCATGCATCCTAGTCCATTCACGCCCCCAACACTGGTTAGCAGCTTTCTGTTACTGTACACTGTACATAAACAGTTGTGGTGTGGGCGGGCAGATACACGTTCAACAATGAGTTTTACTAGATCTGTCACAGAGAAAACCAACATTCATAACTGTTGCACCTGGGAAACTAAGTGATATATCACTGGAATCAGGCTCTCTGTCCCTAACCTAACCTCATGCTGTTGTTAGATTACATAGAATCTGCCAGCAGGTATTTGCCATCTATCCTTCATGAATACACTATAGATTTTGGGGAGGTTGGTTATACTGAGTGACATTACTAATGACAATTGATTGTTCGCTGCTACAGTCATTCTGATCCCGTACAGCATCATGTTATTGCCAGCACATTCCCGGTTTTTGTTGGCTGATGTGCTGCCGATAACCACAATTTCTCATGCTGGTATAAACTATCATCTGATGAACTAGCTTTTCGATGATCCCCAAGAAGGTTGGTTGGGCTAATAATGAGCGTTCTTATGAAAACTAGTTTGCTGATTAATGCCCATTCCTTATCTGTCATAATCCTGTTATGCCCCAGCCAGCCTGAGGACAGTCAGAAGGCTCCTTATATACATTTAGATGGTCAGCCAAAGCTGCCATAACCACTTCATCTAATCTTTACAGCACAAGAAGCTTGCAGAGGGTAGCACCTATGAAGAGATCCCAACTTCTACTGTATATTCAGAGAATGATATCAGCAATTCAATCAAGAATGGAATTTTGTACCTACAAGATCCAATAAATCACGTAAGTTTTAGAGTAGGAGAATGACCTGTGATATGTGGGGTGATCTCTTAATAACTTTTTCATCTCTTATGTACAGGAGTGGTATCCTCACTTCTTTGTACTTACAAGCAGCAAGATCTACTATTCGGAGGAGACAACTGGTGGACAAACCAACGATGATGAAGAGGAGCAGAAGGAAGTAAGATTGACCAATGAGAGTCCATTATAGGATGACATTTTAAGACTTGGGCCACAGTCAAACCTTCAATATATAGAGGATCTTTAAATGTAGAGCTAAGTGCTGGATGAGATCCTGTCCGGTTTCCTGCTCTTACGAAATCCATTCATTTGTTGGTACTAAATATATAAGTGCATCTCAGTGAATTAGAATATCATTAAAACATTAATATATTTCAGTAATTCAATATAAAAAGTGAAATGCATGTATTATATAGAGTCATTACACACAGAGTGATCTATTTCAAGTGTTTATTTATGTTAATGTTGATGATTATGGCTTACAGCCAATGAAAACAAAAAGCTCAATTTCTCAGACAATTAAAGTAGGGAGGATGGAGGGTTAAAAACCACGCTGCTATATTTCATGAGACATCAAAGGGTGAATCTAATATTGATTTATTATTTTCAGTGCTCCCTGAAACGCTCTGAAACATGGCAATATGATATTGGTTTGTCCTGAGGAAGGGGCCAGGGAGGACTGAAACAGATTGACTAATAAATCAATATTATATTCAGCTTTTGATGTCTCATTGAATACAGCAGCGTGGTTTTTAACCCTTCATCCTCCCTACCCTATATGCTGGGGACTGCAGCAGCCGTGATATGCTTTCATAGTGGTTGTGACTCTCACAACCACACAAGGTGATGCCTCTGATACCTATTTAGGTCATATTTTATCTCTGACCCTTCATCTTCCCTACTTTATTTTTCTGAGATAATGACCTTTAGGTTTTCATTGACTGTAACCATAATCATCAACATTAACAGAAATAAGCATTTGAAATAGATCACTCTGTAATGATTCTATATATTATACATACATTTCACTTTTTGTATTGGATTACTAAAATAAATTAAATTTTTGATGATCTTCTAATTCATTGAGATGCACCTGTAAGTGGAATCGCAGGAACTGAATATATAACGGAGTTAGATTTATTTAAAGCTTTTACACACTTAATTTCCCACCCCAAAATCTTTCTGTTGAGGTTTAGTATAGAGATCTCATAGATCATTATTCATCCTATTCAGGTCAGCAACAGTTCAGAGTTGCACTCAGCTGAAAAATGGTTTCATGGGAAGCTTGGTGCAGGCCGAGATGGACGTCACATTGCTGAACGCCTCCTGACTGATTACTGCATCGAGACCGGAGCCCCGGATGGGTCTTTCCTTGTGCGGGAAAGTGAAACCTTTGTAGGAGATTACACACTTTCTTTCTGGTAAGTGTTAGGGTACCGTTACACGTCGCAACATTGCATGCAATTTCACTTGCAATTTACTGGTTGCAGTGAAATCATGGACACATTGTTACATTTGTACACATAACAAGATAGAACAATGTGTCCATGATTTCGCTGCAACCAGCAAATTGCCAGTGAAATTCCATGCAATGTTGTGACGTGTAACAGTACCCTCAGGCTTAATTCAGGCTTTTTTTTCACTGACGACATGTTTTTTGAGGCTGTAACACTTCAATATTATTTTATTATTATTATACTTTTTTCATACAAGCCATCAGTGAAAAAATTAAAAATAACTTGGCCATTTAGTAAAAAAAAATTAAATATAACAGAGCACTTCCACGTGTTTTTTTTTTTTTTGACTGGTTGCTAAGTGCTTGGGAAATCTTTTATAATTTTTTTTTCTTCTATATTTATGCATAAGTAAACACTTAAACAAAGCATTGGAGCATAGCACACTGATAAAAAAAAAGTCAATTTTTTGTGGACAAAAAATGATGTGAAAAGGTCTTTGAGGGAGTCTGTGAGCAAAAATTGACTGACCAAACCATGCACAGACTCTGCATGCAGTTAAGTGCACCTTCTCACCTACTTATTCTCCATCTATTTCTGCCCTCTGATACATGTAAAGCCTGAACTGTCAATCAGGGCTGTGGAGTCAGTCGGTGTCCATTTTGGCGGAGTCCAAGTCAGATTCAAGGAAATTGAGGAGTCTGAGTCAGATGTTTGGCTTACTGACTTCACAGCCATGCTTGGGGAGTCGGAGTTGTGAATTCGGAGTTGTCCATTTTAGTCGGATTCAGGGAAATTGAGTCGTCTGATGTTTGGCTTACGGTAGTCACAGCCCTGCTGTCTATCAAGAAAGGCAGGAGTAGAGATGGATAAGGTTAAGCAGGTGACAAGGAGCTTTTAGATTAGGACGCAGTGTTGCATTATACTGTTTGGTACAGTTGTTATCCAGTAAACTGGATTTATATGAACGTTTCCATCCTATTCAGCAAGGCTGTTGAGTCTGTAAGCCAAACAAATGTTTGTCAGATGACTCGGACTCCAACTCCACCAAAATGGACACAGACAATGACTCCGAATTTACGATTCCAACACCACAAGCATGGCTGTGAAGTCAATAAGTCAAACATCCGACTCCTCAATTTCCCATATTTCGACTCCGACCACGACATAAGGCCGGGTAGCAATGTTCCAGCGACCCGACCAACGATGTAATCGCTGATTAGATGCCAGACAGGCAGATCTCACCAGCGATCACCCAGCGATGCGCCGACACCCAACGGTGGCTGTGATCAGTCAGGGTGTCAGGTTCAGCTGGTCGTTGCCCCGGTCACACATGCCGATGCATGCGTGACAGCAGCAGACCATCGATTGAAAAATGGTTCTGACCGTTCCTCAACGATCAGTGAGCTGATCGCTGGTCGTTGCGGCATGTCACGCAGCGACGTTGCTGGTGAGGTCGCTGCAACGTCACAAAATCTGTGACGTTACAGCGATGTCTCTGCGTGTAACCCGGCCTTTAGACTCCAGAGCCCGTATATTCAGACACATTGAATTTATATTGAGTTTGCTTGAGTTTGACTTTTGTTTTTGTTGTGTGTTACATAGGAGAAATGGAAAGGTCCAGCATTGTCGGATACACTCCAGACAGGAGGCGGGAAGCCCCAAGTTTTTCCTAACAGATAATCTTGTTTTTGAAAGTCTATACGCTCTGATCAACCACTACCAGCAGATGCCATTGAGGTGTAATGAGTTTGAGATGAGGCTGACCGAGCCTGTTCCACAGACCAATGCACATGAGAGCAAAGAGTGAGTTATGCGAACAATGCACATAAGTGGATGTGGTTAAATTATGGGCAGTATTTATGGCGGAAGGAATGATAAGTATGGAGCATTGAGTGTATTACAAACCTAATAAAAGAAACCCAATTGAGCTGTAGGTTTATATTTTTTTCAATCTGTGTATGATGTTTTTTTGCAGATGGTACCATGCCAGCCTTACCCGAGCTCAAGCTGAACACATGCTGATGAGAGTACCGCGGGACGGTGCTTTCCTAGTACGTAAAAGGAGTGAGCCCAACTCATATGCAATATCATTCAGGTGAGATCTGAAGTATGGTAAATTTGTTCAGTATGTTTCAAGAAGCCTTTCTTACATTTCTCTACCTGGCGCAGAGCGGAGGGGAAGATCAAGCACTGCCGGGTGCAGCAGGAAGGTCAGAGTGTAGTACTGGGCAGTTCAGAGTTTGACAGCTTGGTGGATCTCATTAGTTATTATGAGAAGCATCCTTTATATCGTAAGATGAAGCTAAGATACCCCATCAATGAAGAGACTCTGGAAAAGATTGGCACAAATGTAGTTGTGAATCTGGGATTTTGCTTATCAACCTTTTACCTTGGAAAGCATGTTCCCTTCACTATAGTCTTTGTGTTGTAGGAGCCAGATTATGGAGCACTTTATGAGGGGAGGAATCCTGGTTTCTATGTGGAGCCAAACCCCATGCCTGCATTCAAGGTATTCCTACCCAAAACCTGTGTCTTTGTCTGTGTCTCCTTTTACCAATGAGACTGTTGTCTTTTCCTTCCTAATATTCCTATTTTTTCTCCTTGGATCTCATTTCTCCTGTGACCCAGTGTTCTGTTAGGGCCCTGTTTGATTATAAAGCTCAACGAGAGGATGAACTACTTTCACAAAGAATGCCGTCATCCAGAATGTGGATAAGCAGGAAGGTGGATGGTAAGCACATTGCCTCCCATGTTCTCTAATATATGTCTTTGTGATCAGGGCATCATCTACCTAGATGTCGTAGAAAGGGCATTGGTAGGTATAAACCCGGAGAGCAAAATGGGGCAACAACCAACAGTATTGTTGTGATCATGTACAGTTGTCAAATTAGACTTGTAAACCTAGAGTGCAGAAAGTTAAACTCGGGTCACAGTGGAAGGAAGGGTTCAAACTTGGGTCCTCTGATATGAGCTAGAAGGAGAGATGCTGTGCATTAGCAATTTATGGATTTAGATAACCTGGTCCTATCCATGTAATACATAGACTGCCATGTATTTGAAAAGGTACCATGTAAATAACGCATTGCCACTCCATGTGTTGCTGATCTCAATTTATCTGATTTTATTGTTCTTAGACTTGTTTGGCGGCCCTTTAGGAAAGTTGGACTCGTGGCTTAATCAGAGTTTTTAGAAGGGGGCAGGAACAAGCGCATCGTTTAATTATCCGTGATAAGTAATTATATATTTTTTGAATCTTTTAATGTTTCAAGCTTTTTTTTTTTTTACTATTAATAATGGTGAGTATAATTTTTTTCTAGGTGGAGAGGAGACTATGGTGGTAAGAAGCAAATGTGGTTCCCTTCCAACTATGTTGAGGAGATCTTCAACCCACCTGAACCTGAACCGGAGCGACCAGTAAGTCATGCTCCTGCATAAGCACTCATTCATCCAACACTCCACACTCATTCATCCAACCTAACATAGTCATGATGCCTGTGCAGGTTCTAATCCTCAATGGCAGAGCATGCCTAAATAAGATGAGAACAGTGCTTCAGACTTGTCTTGGAGTCAGGGGGAAGGTTTTATAGTAATAATTGGGTTCCAATAAGTGTAATGTAGGGCAGCCATGCTTTAGACTAAATTAGAGGTTTTCTGCATTATAAACAATAGTAGCTGGTAGATTTTTGTCGATAAGACAAAGCCTAGCACCATGATATCAAATATTAATAAGATCACCCTAATTCTTGTCTGTACAGTGACCTATCAATGCATGTGAGAAAAGTAAATGTTGAGTGCATAATAACACTGGGTGTATGAGTTAGGTGGGCATAAAGCCAAAATATCAGTCTAATGTAAATTAACAGGTGATATGACAGGCTAGCTACCTGTCCCACTAAAATTGCAATCAAATTAGGGATCGGAGATGTAAATGGATATACATGCAAGATAATACAGAGTGCACAATTCATATCATTAGTCAATACAGGGCATCTCTAGAAGTGCAGTAGAAATGTAACTTATAGCAGGATGAGAATCAAAGAGTGGTGTAGGATACTAGTGTAAGGATCCTGATGGATTGAGTGGTGTAGGGTATTAGTGTAAGGATCCTGATGGATTGAGTGGTGTAGGGTACTATTGTAAGGATCCTGTTGGATTGAGTGGTGTAGGTACTAGTGTAAGGATCCTTTTGTATTGAGTGGTGTGGGTACTAGTGTAAGGATCCTTTTGTATTGAGTGGTGTAAGGATATCTGTTTGTATCAAGTGTTGTAGGCAATGAGTACTGTCATCGAGGCCAGTTTAAAAAATAATGCCTTAAGGCCAGTCACGCATCCACCATCGTCTACGAGGAAAACCTGTCAACTCCGACTTGAACAACTATCGTTGTTGAATCTTGGTTGCATGCTACGAAGCAACAACGATGTCGTTTCAACATCGTTCCTGAGTCACTTTTGAACAACGTCGGAAATGATGTTGAAAGATGTGACAGTACCTTTATAGGTAATCAGTAAAAATTCTGTGTGTCATGGATGAGGTGAGCCCAATACCAGTTTATGTAATGGTCTATCCATTTCATGAATTATGTCAATTTTCTGTTCTATGTTCCCAGCATCTGGATGAGAACAGCCCGCTAGGAGACCTCTAGGTGGGATATTGGATGTGCCATCTTGTCAAATTGGTAAGAAGTATTAGTAAATGATCTGTGCAAAATGTAAATGCAGGTTGTTTCCAACCCACTGGGTGATTACGTCTTTGTCCTTTATTTTAGCTATCCGGCATGAGGGGCTGAACAATCGCCCATATGTTTTCTCTATAAATGTGCCATCTGTGACTAGATCTCCACTTGATGTTGCTGCTGACTCAGCAGAAGACATGCAAGACTGGGTGAGAAAAATCCGGGAAGCGGCTCAGACAGCAGACGCTCGGGTATGATGGTCTACATGTGTGTGTTATGTTTTGTTTTTTTGCATCTGTCTTTTCCTCCTCTTTTCAAGAGCCAATATTTTTATATTCCTATTGGCATAGTCATATTAGAGCTTGTGTATTTTGCAGGCGAAATTTTAGTTTTGAATGCAGAATTCATTTTAAGATATAATTTACTGAGAAATGGTAAAGTGGTAAAAAAAATTAATTCCATCAATGTTTTTTGGGGTTTTAACGATGTTTAAGATGCAGTAAAAACATCCCAACAACATGATTCTCCAGGTTCATTATGATTACAGTGATGCCAAACTTTGGGTATGTGCAACACCGTCTTTTTCAGGTGTATTTCAAAAGTGCCCCATAAATTGACACTACTGGGCACAATTACCGTTTACCGATCTTTGTGTGGCTTCTGTTAAGAACCACCTGCTCTCCATACTTGAAATTATTGTTTATTTTATATTTCATTCAGAACTTTGTGGGAGAAAAATGGGTTTGTATTGTTTTTTTTCTGAGATCTATAACATTTGTTTACTTTTCCATAAATGGACCTGGGTCAGGGCTCATTAGTTTGCATATTATACGGACATTTATATTAAAGAGAACCTGTCATCCCCTGGTGCTTGGCAATCTGAACGCAGGACTGAATGCAGCATGTCTCCTGGATTCAGAGAAGGGGTCCCCCATGTCTCTAGCTCCCCTGTAAGCTTACAAAAAAACTCTAGAAACCTTACAGTTAAGAGGTCGCCTGGATGGGATCTTATTAAGAAGTCCTGGCTGCTGGCACAGCACTCCCCGCCTCCTCTTTGTGTATCCCGCCCCCTCTATGTCTGCCACCGCCTCCTCTTCTTCTGGGTCTGCCCTCCTCCTCTGCTACTGATGTCACACAGAGCAGAAGAGGAGAGCAGACCCAGCACCAGAGGAGGCGGCGGAAGACACATAGAGGGGGTGGGATACACAAAGAGTAGGCAGGGAGGGCTGTGCCAGCAGCCAGGACCTCTTAATAAGATCCCACCCAGGCGACCTCTTAACTGTAAGGTTTCTAAAGTCTTTTTTTAACGCTTACAAGGGGCTAGAGACATGGGGGACCCCTTCCCTGAATGCAGCAGACATGCTGCATTCAATGCTGCATTTAGTTTGTCATGCACCAGGGGGGGTGACAGGTCCTATTTAATATAATTTCTGGTTAGATATGAGGTTTTGATCACTTTAGTGCATATTTAAGGGGAATGGGTGGTGGCCTTTATTCTTTCATCATGTGGGATTAAGATTGATATAAATTCAGTAATCATGCAATCAGCAGTATCAATTTTTTTTTTTTTTTTTTTTTAATGTATATTTTTATCTTTTTATATACATTTGTACATTTTGCTATTTGTATTTGAAGTAAATCGTCAGTGATTTTTGTTTTTATATTTTTTTACATTTTTAATTAGTTCTTAGGGGACTTAAATCTCACTGCAATACAGTAGTATTGCAGTGTATTGTGAAATCAACAATCTATCACAACCAAGCACAGGTTGGGCTTCATAGGAAGATTTGCATGGTAGGCATGAAGGCCTTCCAGAGGATTCTGGCTGGCATTGCCTCCACAACATGTTTGAGTCATGTGTGTGCTAGTGGCCGTCAGCAGTTAGGCCACCGTGTTGAAGCCTCTTAAATGCTACTGTCACGCTTGACAGCAGCATTTAAAGGGTTAAACATATACAGTGCCTTGTGAAAGTATTTGGCCCCTTGAACTTTTCAACCTTTTGCCACGTTTCAGGCTTCAAAGATAAAGATATAAATTATAATTTTTTTGTGAAGAATCAACAACAAGTGGGACACAATCGTGAAGTGGAACAAAATTTTTTGCTTATTTTAAACTTTTTTAACAAATAAAAGGCTAAAAAGTGGGGCGTGCAATATTATTCGGCCCCCTTGAGTTAATACTTTGTAGCGTCACCTTTTGCTGCGATTACAGCTGCAAGTCGCTTGGGGTATATCTCTATCAGTTTTGCACATCGAGAGACTGAAATTCTTACCCATTCTTCCTTGCAAAACAGCTTGAGCTCAGTGAGGGTGGACGGAGAGCGTTTGTGAACATCAGTTTTCAGCTCTTTCCACAGATTCTCGATTAGATTCAGGTCTGGACTTTGACTTGGCCATTCTAACACCTGGATACGTTTATTTTTGAACCATTCCATTGTAGATTTTGCTTTATGTTTGGGATCATTGTCTTGTTGGAAGATAAATCTCCGTCTCAGTCTCAGGTCTTTTGCAGTCTCCAACAGGTTTTCTTCCAGGTTGGTCCTGTACTTGGCTCCGTCCATCTTCCTATCAATTTTAACCATCTTCCCTATCCCTGCTGAAGAAAAGCAGGCCCAAACCATGATGCTGCCATTACCATGTTTGAGAGTGGGGATGGTGTTTTGAGGGTGATTAACTGTGTTGCTTTCTTCTTCGCCTCATTGGGTGACACAGGACCATGGGTGTTATGCTGCTGTCGACTAGGAGATGACACTAGGCAGAATCTGCAAAAGATTAACAGTGGCTCCTCCTCTGCAGTATACACCCCTGGACAGGCACTGTCCTAGCCAGTTCTTGCTTAGTGTTATTAGGAGGCACACATAAATTTTTAGTGTTCCTAAATTTTTTTTTCCTTTTTGAAGTTTTTACTTCAAGAAGAAGAGAAGTGGGTCTCCGACGAGACTCCCGGCATGCTCCCTCCTCGGCCCCCCCAATGTTGGGGGCGCAGGGTTGAGGTTGAGACGATGATGCTCCTTCCCCATTTCCCCACTGTTGGGGTTACTGGGTTGAGGTCGAGGTGACGGACAAGGCCCCTGATGGTGGAGCAGCATCCCTCCCTAAATACCCCTTTGGGGTTCATTTAGGTTGAGACACCACAGGTAGAGCCATCAGTTGCAGCCACCCCAGGAGTCTTCAGCCCTGCTGAGCCACTCCATACAATTCAGCGGCAGCGTGCTCGCCGCAGTGCTTCCAGTACACACAGCTTCGGGGGCCAGGGTACCAGCAAGGGGCAGCTAGCACTAGCAGAAACACAGCTTACCTGTGCCCCTGCAGCAGCCAGCACTAAGGCTGCACAGATGTTGATTCAGAGGACCCAGCGCCCTGGGTCCTCTGTGGGAGCCCCCACCGGGTCCCGCTACCTGCCGATGGGGTCCGGCGGGGTCCAGATTAGTTCTGGAGCCCCCCCCCCCCCCCCGGACCTCCGGCCACCCTGGAGCCTTTTTCGGCCGCAGGGATCTAATTTAGGCCGCGACTTCGGCCTACACCGAAGCCGCCACCTTTTCCCCGCCCCCGGATGATGAGGATGACGCTGCCTGCGTCATATCATGGGGGGGCCGACTGCATACAGAAGCGCGCTCCCCTGTATTATCGCACTCTTTTCACACCGCTCCGCCCCCCCCTTCCTCCTCTCTCCCATCTTCAGCGGCCATTACAAGCCTCGTGGAAAGGAGGCAGCGCGGCAACAACAGCAAGGCAGCGCTGCTTCAGCTGGACAGTCTACGGGGGGCACAGGACAAGGGACGCTGCACACTGGTGGCACACATAGGTGGGGTAAGTTCCCAGCAGAGGTTTTCTGTATCCTCTGCTGGGGCTACTGCTCTACAGGGCACCCCTACACAGGCACAGGAACCTTCTCCCATTTTGCCGGGCTCAAAGAGCAAGAGGACTAGGGCTCACACATCCTACTATGCTTTATGCACAGCCTGCAGGAACCGTCCTAGCAGCTATATGTCCCCACACTGCTAGGACTGCGCCCAGAGTACTATGCCTCTGCCCCCAGTGACCCCGGCCATCACTGATGGGTCCCCTGCCATGCCGGAATGGGCCATAATCATGTCCCAATCCATGTCTCGATCTATGGCACAATCCATAGAGAAGCTGTCCTCTACATTGCTCCAAGCTTTACAGAGTCACCCTCTTTCCCTGGCCGCTGCCCAGCAGGGTGAACGCTTGGACCGGACCATACTGACCCAGACCCATCCACTTCTAGGTCAGGATGCAAGCGACCCCATAGGTCACTCTCTCCAGTGTCCTCTTACAATTCACAGTCACCAAACAGGGAGAGTCGCCGTGCCTCCAGGTCGCCAGAGTTGTCCCCTGCCAGGGAAAGTCACATGCGGTCCAGGTCATCCCCCTACCAGGGAAGACCACAGTGATACGCAGGAGTCCGAAGGCCTCTGTGATTCCAGCTCAAATCTGGATCCAGACAGGTCCTTAGACCTAAACCAGCCAGACACTGATGCATTGGTTGAGGACATAATCACTTCCATCAACCAAGTGTTAAATATATCTGACCCACCTCCAGATGCCCCTGAGCACGCGATTGCTTTTCAAAGGGCTAAGAAGCCACCTAAATATATTCTCTGATCACTCCGAGTTCAGGGCGATTCTTAAAAAATCATCGCTCACACCCGGAGAAAAGATTCGGCTATCGTAAGGCACTGGAGAGGCGTTACCCCTTTCTGCAAGAGGTGACACGGACCTGGGCAGAGACGCCCGTAGTGGACCCCCCAGTCTCTAGGCTCGCTGTACAGACACTTCTCTCCCTGCCACATAGCTCCTCCATCAAGGATGCGACGGACCGTCAGGTGGAACACATGGCCCAATCAATTTTTGAGGCGTCCCCAGCATCGGCATTTCGCTTCAGTCTGGGCAGCCAAGGCCATCATGGCCTGGACAACCAACTTAAATGTGGGCCTCTGTTCGATTGTCTCCTAGCTAGCGGATCAGGCGGTTCAAGCTTCCGTTGTGGCGGACTATATTCTACATGCGGCTATCGATTCCGCAAATTGTGCGGCAGTGGCTGCCATCATTATCAGGCGTGCCCTCTGGCTACGGGAATGGAAGGCTGATGCAGTCTCTAAAAAGTCGCTTACACACCTTCCATATCTTAGCGGACGTCTCTTCGGAGAAGAGTTGGATAAATTAATACCTAGCGCTACAGGGGGGAAGAGTACTTCCCTACCTCAACAAAAACCGAAACGCACCTACAACCGCCGTAACCAAGCACGATTCCGTTCCTTTCGGAATTCGTCCGGTTGGTCCGTCTCCCGCCCAGCGCAGACCCGTAGTCGTTCGCCGTGCAGGGAGGGTTCGAGGTCTTCGCAAAGATCAAACAAGAACTGGTAGTCAAAATCCGGCCAATCCAAGTCTAAGGGATCCAAATCCCACAAATCTGTTCTTCATGACTCCTTATCCCCGGAGGACAAAGTCTGGCTGCCTATTATAGAAGACAGGTGGATCAGGGAACTGGTGTTGTCCGGTTACAAAATAGAGTTCGATTCCTCCCCCCAAATCGATTATTTCTCTCAGTACCTCCAAGAGCGCCATCCAAGGCTCGCGCCTTCTCCAAGGCAGTCAGCTCACTTCTTCAAGCGGAGTCATCGTGCCGGTCCCTCTAGCCGAACGCTTCCACGGGTTCTATTCCAACCTGTTTGTGGTTTCCAAAAAGGGAGGCAGTGTAAGACCCATACTAGACCTCAAACAACTAAACATATGTAAAAGTATGACAATTTCGCATGGAGTCTCTCCGATCCATCATATCATCCATGGAAGTCGGAGAGTTTCTTGCCTCCATAGATATTTGTGGCTCTCCCGTTCGGACTCGCCACGGCTCCCAGAGTGTTACCAAGGTCATGGCGGCCGCCATGACTATCTTACACTCCAGAGGTGTAGTCGTCATCCCGTACTTGGATGATCTTCTTATCAAGGCTCCCACCTTCAAGGATTGCAAACTCAGTGTCACCATCACGGTAGACACACTAAGTCGCCTGGGCTGGTTGGTCAACCTAAAAAAGTCGTCCCCAATCCCAAGTCAGTCCCTAATCTTTCTGGGCATGCAATTCCACACTTCCAGGGGTCTAGTGCTCCTTCCCAAGGAAAAGGCACACGTTCTCCGGCTGGAAGTTCGTGCCCTTCTTCAGCTGTCACCTCGATCCTTCCGATTTGCCATGAAAGTTCTGAGCAGGATGGTCGCTGCGATAGAAGCAGTCCCCTTCGCCCAGCTTCACCTCAGGCCTCTCCAACTGGACATACTCAAGTCCTGGGACAAGAGTCCCTTTTCCCTGGACAGAATGTTTCGACTGTCCTTGATGGTCAAACAATCTCTACACTGGTGGCTCAAACCAGTCTCTCTCTCCAAAGGGAGATCTTTCTAACTGGTCACTGGGAGATTCTGACCACCGATGCCAGCCTGACAGGATGGGGCGCGGTGTACCGACATCACAGAGCTCAGGGGAAATGGTCTCCAACAGAATTTACCATGCCTATCAACGTCCTGGAGATTCGAGCCATCTTCCTGGCATTGTGAGCTTTCCAGCGCTTCCTGGCGGCTTCTCACATGAGGATACAATCAGACAATGCCACGGCCGTGGCATACGTCAATCACCAGGGTGGAACCCGCAGTGCCCAGGCAATGCGAGAGGTAACACACATCCTTCACTGGGCGGAATCAACGGAATCAACCCTGTCCGCCGTGCACATCTCGGGAGTAAATAACTGGGAAGCAGACTTCCTCAGTCACCAGGGCATTGACTCAGGAGAGTGGTCCCTGCACCCCGAAGTCTTTCAGCAAATTTGTCATCGCTGGGGGACTCCGGATGTGGATCTAATGTCATCACACCTCAATGCCAAGGTTCCCAACTTCATGGCCAGATCACACGATCCCCGGTCCATAGGACTGGACTCAATTCCAACTCCTATACATCTTCCCATCCCTGCCTCTAATCCCCAGAGTGGTGCGGAAAATCAGACAGGAAGGGGTCCCAGTCATCCTTATCGCCCCAGACTGGCCCAGATGCGCATGGTATGCCGACATCATCCAACTCACGGCAGACGCCTCATGGTGCCTTCCAGATCGTCCAGACCTTCTGTCTCAGGGTCCGTTCTACCACCAGAATTCAGGAGCTCTGAATTTGACGGCGTGGCCCTTGAGACCTGGATTCTGACACAAGCAGGGCTCTCACAAGACGTCATTCGCACCATGATGAGTGCAAGAAAGCCAGCCTCTGCTAGGATTTATTACTGCACCTGGATATCCTTTTTTGCCTGGTGCGCGTTTCGTGATCAGACTCCGTTGCCCTATTCCCTGCCTAAGGTACTTGGTTTTCTGCAATCTGGTCTGGAGGGCCAGACTGTCCCTCCGCTCTCTTAAGAGCCAAGTCTCCGCTCTCTCCGTTCTTTTTCAGCGACGACTCGCAACAAAACCGCAAGTCAAGACGTTTCTTCAAGGGGTTTCCCACTTGGTTCCCCCCTACAGACGACCGCTGGAGGCGTGGGATCTCAACTTGGTGTTGACAGCATTACAAGAACCACCCTTTGAGCCCCTCAAGGAGATCTAACTCCGCCTTCTATCCCAGAAAGTGGTTTTTTCTGGTGGCAATCACCTCTCTTCACAGGGTGTCTGAACTCACAGCGCTCTCCTGCAGGCCGACATTCCTAGTTTTTCACCAGGATAAGGTCATACTCCGTACGGTCCCCTCTTTCCTCCCGAAGGTGGTCTTCACTTTCCACATCAACAAGGAAATTTCCTTGCCATCCCTTTGTCCAGCACCGATTCATAGGATTCAGAAGGCTTTGCATACGCTGGACCCTGTCAGGGCATTGCGTATCTATGTATCTAGAACGGCGCTGTTTCGGAAGTCGGACTCTCTCTTCCTTCTTCCGGAATCCAGCCGCAAGGGCTTGCTAGTTTCAAAAGCTACGCTTGCTAGATGGATCAGATCCACCATTCAAGATGCCTATAGGCTCAAAAACTACGTGCGGTAGGGGCATCCTGGGCCATTCGGCACCAGGCGTCGGCACAACAGGTGTGTAAGGCAGCCACCTGGACTAGCTTACATGCATTCACAAAACATTACAGAGTCCATACCCAGTCTTCAGCGGATGCGAGCCTGGGTAGATGCGTCCTGCAGGCGGCAGTAGCCCACCTGTATGATACTGTCTTTACACAATATTGGTTCCATTGCTTTTTCCACCCAGGGACTGCTTTGGGACGTCCCATGGTCCTTTGTCCCCCAATGAGGCGAAGGAGAAAAGGAGATTTTTGTGTACTCACAGTAAAATTCTTTTCTCTTAGCCTCTAATTGGGGGACACAGTTCCCGCCCTGTTGCCCGTTTCGGGCCGTTTCTTCTGAGTTTCATATTGTTTTTTGAGCTCGGGCATAGTTGCCTTCTTACAGGCATGGTTACATATGTTATCACTGTTCCGTTCCTCCTACGACTTTAGCAAAAAAACTGGTTAGGACTGTGCCTGTCCAGGGGTGTATACTGCAGAGGAGGAGCCACTGTTAATCTTTTGCAGATTCTGCCTAGTGTCGCCTCCTAGTGGACAGCAGCATAACACCCATGGTCCTGTGTCCCCTAATTAAAGGCTAAGAGAAAAAGATTTTACGGTGAGTACACAAAAATCTCCTTTTACGCCAAACATATCGTTTTGCATTGTGGACAAAAAGTTCAATTTTGGTTTAATCTGACCCGGAGCACCTTATTTCACATGTTTGGTGTGTCTCCCAGGTGGCTTGTGGCAAACTTCAAACGAGACTTTTTATGGATATCTTTGAGAAATTGCTTTCGTCTTGCCACTCTTCCATAAAGGCCAGATTTGTGCAGTGTACGACTGATTGTTGTCCTATGGACAGACTCTCCCACCTCAGCTGTAGATCTCTGCAGTGCAGTTCATCCAGAGTGATCATGGGCCTTTTGGCTGCATCTCTGATCAGTCTTCTCCTTGTTCGAGATGAAAGTTTAGTGGGACGGCTGGGTCTTGGTAGATTTGCAGTGGCCTGATACTCCTTCCACGTCAATATGATCGCTTGCACAGTGCTCCTTGAGATGTTTAAAACTTTGGGAAATCTTTTTGTATCCAAATCCGGCTTTAAACTTCGCCACAACGGTATCTGGGACCTGCTTGGTGTGTTCCTTTGTCTTCATGATGCTCTCTGCACTTGAAACAGAACCCTGAGACTATAGTCCGGGTTACATGCTGTGATCATGACCTGATCGCTGGTGAGCTGTCACACAGGCAGACTCACCAGCAATCAGGACCAGCAAGAACGCTGGTAAACATCAGGTAACTAAGCTAAGTGCGGGGCTTAGTTACCCGCTGTTTACCATAGTTACCAGCTCCCAGCGCTTGCTGTGCGGCGCTGGGAGCTCGTTCATCGTTGGTCTCCCGCTGTCACGTGCTGATGCTGGGCGCCCAGCGGGAGACCAACAATAGATTTATGGTCCTGGCCACAAATCTACGATCAACAATCAATGACTGATCGTTGATGCGTGTCACACATAACGATGTCGTTTCGACATCGCTGCAACGTCGCCAAACAAGTGACGTTGCAACGATATCATTCACGATATCGTTGTGTGTAACGGGCCTGTGTAAAGGGTGGTTATTAATGGAACACTCTCAGAATGGGTCACAGTTAACCAGGGCTGTGGAGTCGTTAAATCACACCACCGACTCCAACTCTGACTCAGACTCCTGAATTTCCCTGGCTCCGACTCCAACTCCGACTCCTTTGACTCCGACTCCGACTCCTTCAGTCATGGCTCGTTTTTAAGTGATAAAATTATTGTAGATCAATGGTAACATTAGGCTTTAACCATTATAATGACATAATAATCAAGATATTTAGATAGAACATAATAATAAATCATAATAATAATATTCAGCACATTCTGCATTGAACTACTATTATATATTTTAGGAGTCGGAACATTTTCTACCGACTCCAACTCCGACTCCACCAAAATGGGCAGCGACTCCGACTCCACGACTCCGACTCCACAGCCCTGCAGTTAACAGTAGGGTACCACAGGGGGTCAGTGTTGGGCCCGCTTCTATTTAATATATTTATTAATGACCTTGTAGGGGGCATACAGAGTAGAATCTCAATATTTGCAGATGACACTAAACTCTGCAGGGTAATCAATACAGAGAAGGACAATTTTATATTACAGGAGGATTTATGTAAACTAGAAGCTTGGGCTGCTAAATGGCAAATGAGCTTTAATGGGGATAAATGTAAAGTCATGCACTTGGGCAGAGGAAACAAAAGGTATAATTATGTGCTTAATTGTAAAACACTGGGCAAAACTGTCACTGAAAAAGACCTGGGTGTATGGGTAGATGACAAACTCACATTTAGTGGCCAGTGTCAGGCGGCTGCTGCAAAGGCAAATAAAATAATGGGATGCATTAAAAGAGGCATAGATGCTCATGAGGAGAACATAATTTTACCTCTATAAAAGTCACTAGTGCGACCACACTTAGAATACTGTGTACAATTCTGGTCTCCGGTGTATAAGAAAGACATAGCTGAACTAGGGCGGGTGCAGAGAAGAGCGACAAAAGTCATTAGAGGACTAAGGGGTCTGCAATACCAAGACAGGTTATTAAACTTGGGGTTATTTAGCTTGGGAAAAACGAAGGCTTAGGGGTGATCTTATAATAATGTATAAATATGAGCGGCGTGAGCGGTGCGGCCGCGGGAGTGGAGCTACTTTTGGCCGGCCGGCATTAAAGAGAGGGGCTGCTCCTCCCTAACAGGCACCTGACCCCCAACGGGGACACACACTGGAGACACCCGGCGCCTGCCTAGGAGAAACTAGGTAAAACAGGCGGCGGACTCGGGGAGGAGGAGGGAGAGTGCGCACCTTAGAGGATATCACTATCAGAGTGCCCGCCTGCGGAGCCACAGCGGAGGGGTGAGGACCTGGAGCTCTTCCCCTCTGCATCGTGCGCCCTGCTGGTCACACCGGCGCCTGCATCGTGCATAGGAACCCGCCGCCAGACAGATACAGCCGGCCGTCGTCTGTCCTGAGGGGGAAACCGAGAGTTGGCGCCTCAGATCGGGACCCGCTAATTGAAAAGCCGCTGGCGCGGGTGAGTGGAGACTCGACTCTGCAGAGGAGCGGACAACCTAGTAGACGATAACCATACCCGATCCACGCTCTGGGTCTCTGGCACAGGTGGGGGGACCCCTATACCTTGAGGGGGATTGACAAGGACCTGGGCCGCACTTCAGGATGCGACAAGAGCAGGGTAAGAACTATGCATGATTAACCCTTTCCACCATAACCCTCATAAACCACTACTAGCCCACAACACTCTTTCCTAAGAGGAGTTAAAGCTAACCAAATTGACTGTATGCTACATCAGGCAGTGTCCCAGAACTGTGATCATTCTTACATTAACCCCTGGTTCTCTGGTATAACAACCCTTCGGGGGGCGTGTCCTCACACCACTGATGGAGGACGCATAATACCGGAGCTCCGGCATCAGCGACCAGACTAGCGACGATTGCACTCGTTCCCAACGTCCAAATCGCCACACAAGTAAGCGACCCTGCTACGGGCACCGGAGAGAATCGCGGGGATGCCCAGAAAATCGGTCCGGAGTCAGGAGCGTCCGCCTAAAGTCACTGACTTTTTCGCAGCGAGTCTAGCCCCGGCAGCCCGCTCCAAAATGGCGCCGACGGAGTCCTCAGCGGCGCGCTCTCCCCATGCTTCCCGATCCTCCAACAGTCCGAGGTCGGGAGGTGATTTAAAAGACGACAATACCCCTGTCACAATGGGGGCCCTGAAGGGACTGCTGGACTCCCTACATAAGTCTTTGCAGGCGGACATTAGGGACAGCATAAAGGAATTGAGAGATGATATGGCTTCATTGGGCGAGCGCACTCACATCATTGAATCCAAAATGGCGGAGTTTGCCACAGCTCACAACGAGCTGGCAGACAGCTACCAAGGAGTGGAGCTGGATATCAAAGATCTTAAAGCTGTGACCTGGGATCTGGAGGATAAAATGAGGAAAAATAACCTGAAAATCAGAGGTATTCCAGAAGTTGAAGGAGAGGAGGATATTAAAGGAACAGTGCACACTTTCCTCTGTTTTCTACTACCTGAAGTGCCAGCTACTGAACTTTTTCCGGATAAAACATACAGACTCCCTAGACCGCCGACCATCAGGCAAGATCTCCCCAGGGATGTCCTGGGGTGTTTGGGCTCCCCCAGACCCCGAGAGATGGTGCTTCAGAGACTGAGACAACATCCTATGGACTCTGGGATTTACAAGGGGTGGCAGGCTTACCCTGATCTCTGCCAAGGAACTTTAGCACGACGCAGAGACTTTGCCCCGCACTGCAAGGTGCTCCGGGACAGAGGCATACAATATGCGTGGGGATCCCCGGTGAACGTTTCTTTCAGATATAAGGGAAAAAGGCACGTCTTTACATCTCCTTCCAAACTCAAGACGGCCCTTGGAGTCTGGAACCTCCAACGTCCCCCAGCCTCTCCATCCAACTCTACTAAGAATCAACAAAAAAGTCCTAAGACCCCGACTGCTTCCCAGGGGGCTGGGGAATGAACCCTAACAAATACTCTGGTTTGTGCTGATGCCGGTTAAGTTGTTTTCTCAGCCTAAATTTCCGGTTGTTTGGGCTGTGAGGGTGTGAGCATTTAGTCCCTATATCACCAAGGAGACTTCCTCCCACCTCGGCTGAGGTGAGGAGCCTTGTTAAGCTCACACCAACTTTCCCCCCACAATCAGTCCACCCCTACCTGTTGGAGGGCGACTGGTTTACACTATTATCTTTTTATGTATACATTATTATACGTATACAGGAGATTGCTGTTTAGTATTCCCTATATAGGTTTAGGTTCATTTTACTTGTTTTCTTTTTTGTTTTTCCCTACCTTTCCCTCCCTCTTCCTTTCTTTTTTCAACTAGGAAGTCGTGATTTAATACTGCTGCAGCCCGGCTTAAGGCGTTGCTGCGAATAATAATAGCTGTATAAGGTTTTTCATACACTCTAAGGTTTACATATTCCGGGGAAAATGAGTATCACCATGGTCTCGTTTAATGTAAACTGCCTTAATGCCCCATGTAAACGAACAATACTGTGGCAACATTTGAAAAAAGCACAAAGTGATATTGTATTTTTGCAAGAGACGCATTTGTTGGGGAAAGACCACCCCAGATTGGCCTCTGCTCTGTACCCGACACAATTCCTCGCGGGGGGACCTGCTAAAAAAGCGGGGGTGGCCATCCTGATCCACAGATTGGTCTCTTTCAAACTGATTAAGGAGGTATCTGACCCTGAGGGTAGATACGTCGTTGTAGTAGGCCTCCTAAACGACAAACCCTTTACTCTTGCTTCCGTTTATGGGCCAAATGCTGGGCAGATTAGCTACATGAAGTCCTTCTTAGTTAAGGTAGCAACTCTGGCACAGGGTGGTAAGGTTATTGCGGGTGACTTTAATATCCCAATGGACAAACGACTGGATTGCTCGAAGCCATCTTTATACCGTTCAGATCTGGGGCGGGTAGTCTCTATGCATCATCTGCACGATGTTTGGAGGTACATGCATCCTGACGAAAGGGATTATACATTCTACTCCCATCGTCACAAGTCTCAAAGCAGACTCGACTATTTCCTGATTGATGACTCCGTGCTGCAGAAATGTATGGACTCAGGTGTGGGATCTATCACCTGGTCCGATCATGCTCCGGTGTCTCTCAGGATAGCCGACTCTGCCGCTGTCCACCCTCCAGCCTGCTGGAAATTAAATGCTCATCTCTTGGCTTCCCCTACTAATGCCAATCTCCTCACAGAGGCCATTAAACTATACTTTAAAGAAAATACTACACCTGATATGCCCCCGGACACCTTGTGGTTCGCCCATAAGGCGGTCCTTAGAGGCCAACTACTAAAAATGGCGGTCAGAGCTAAGAGAGAGCGCGAAAAAGCGCTGCATACACTGCTGGACACGATTAAAACACTGGAGGCGAGGCAGAGAGATGAGAAGATGGTTGCACAACCCCCTGACTTACTGAGGGCTAGACAAGAGCTCCGTACACTACTCCTTCTAAGGGCGGAGCACCAGCTTAAGAAGACTGGGGCGAGATTCTATGGCATGGGAGACAGAGCCGGAACGTTGCTAGCTAGGAGAGTCAAAAAAAGGGAGTTACAGGCAAAGATCCCCTTTCTGCGCAAAGTAATAGGTACAATGATACGTCACCCTACCGAAATAGCTAAGGAATTCGAGAGAGTACTATTGCTCCCTTTATAACTTAAGAGACTCCGAATTGGGACCTCAACCCACTTCGGACTCTATTAGGTCTTTTTTGGAGAGAGCTAAACTTCCTGCCCTCACAGAAGATCAGCTTGGAGTACTCAATGGTCCCTTCACTGAGCAGGAGATCATTGGGGTAATTGCGTCTTCTAAGAAATGCACTGCACCGGGGCCTGATGGCTTCTCGTTTCAGTATTACTCCAGTTTTTCTCAGATCTTGTTGAGACCTCTACTGGATCTCTTCAATTTTTGGAGAAGGGTTGGGAGCATTAGGCGGGAAGGCTTGGAGGCAATTATCACCACCCTCCCCAAGCCAGGCAAAACACCGGACACCCCAGGCAATTTTCGTCCAATTGCGTTACTAAATTGTGACGTAAAGTTGTACACTAAACTGCTGGCTAACAGACTTGGAGAAGTACTGCCTACCCTGGTGGGATTAGAACAGGTGGGATTTATCCCGGGGAGACAGGCAAGTGATGGAACGAGGAGACTGGTGGATCTGCTGGAGATCATGGAGAGGAAGGGGAACCCTGGTGCACTCCTGTCCCTTGACGCAGAAAAAGCGTTCGACAGGGTGCACTGGGGGTACCTTAGAGAGGTTCTCCAAAAATTTGGAATAGTGGGAGACTTCCAGAGGTCCATTATGGCTTTATATTCCTCTCTGTGTGCTTCGGTTAGGGCATCAGGCTTCATGTCACCAATCTTTGATATATCCAATGGAACGAGACAGGGCTGCCCCTTATCACCGCTCATTTTTGCCCTGGTTATGGAACCACTGGCGGCGGTGGTGAGGGGGGACCCTGAAATCCGAGGGGTGGTGGTGGGACCTGTGGAGCACAAGATTGGGCTGTATGCCGATGATGTGGTTTTTATGTGCTCCCGGCTCCCCTCCACGATCCCAAGAATTTTAAAAGTCCTAGAGGATTTTTCCCAAGCATCCTATTGCAAATTAAACATGACCAAATCTTCTTTTTACCCAATTAATATCCCTGGACCCCACCTGAGGAAACTTAAGGGACAGTTCTTATTTGCCTGGGCAGAGGAGGAATTCACTTACTTAGGAATCACCATAACTAAACTAAACAAAATTGTTAGACGGAATTGCGAAACACTACTCAAAAGTTTACAACGAGAGTTGGAGAGTCACACTGGCCTACTCCTGTCATGGATGGCCAGGATTCAAGTTATTAAAATGATCTTTTTGCCCAAAGTCCTTTACCTGCTGAGGTGTCTCCCCCTCCACATCCCGGGTAGGTTTCTACAGGCATTTCAGGCAGCCTTTGGCCGCTTTATATGGCAGGGCAAACCACACAGGGTGGCAAATAGAATCCTTACTCTGCATTCATCCAGGGGGGGGCTGGGGGTCCCGGATATCTCCTCATACTACAAAGCAGTTCACCTCGAGGCGGCTAGAGGTTGGTGGGCACTAGAGCAGACCTCCTTATGGCTACAAATTGAGGCCTTCTTTGCCCCGAAGCAGTCCACCCGGTTACTACTTGAAATGAACTTGATGACGAGTTCTCAGCCACCGCAGAGCCTTTCCTCAATGAGAGCCCTGATGTCAATATGGTACAAAGAAAGTAGAGACTTACTGCCCTTTTTGCACAGATATATATCTCTGGAGGCAGTGGAGCAATCTGTTGGGTCCTTGGGTCTCCGTTCTTGGAGACTGGGGGCATCCACCTTCTGCATCAAATTATGGAGGGGAGTATCTTGAGACCATTTTCTGCGCTAATGAACGACTTTGACATCCACAAAAATGACTTTTTCAAATACTTGCAAGTTCGGCACTTCCTGGCTTCTGTCTCCCTGCTGGACCCGTCTCCAGAAACCTTTATCGGTTCTCTACAGGCATTCTTTAAGTCACGGGGTCCCAGCTCTGGGGGGGGTCTCAATCATCTATAGGGCTCTGCTGTTTCTGCGCTCCAGACAGAAACTCACTTACATGACCAATTGGGAGAGGGACCTGGGATTCTCAGCTCCCTTGGAGGCCTGGCAAAGAGCAGCCTCCCATGCATCTCCCTATTCTTCATGCATAAACCATCTTGAGCAGGCGAAGAAGCTCCAGCTTCTCTGGTACCTAACCCCAGACCGTATATCTAGGTTTAGAGGTACAGGACATCATAATTCCCGATTCTGTTGGCGGGGCTGCTCTTCTGTGGGGTCACCCGCCCACATATGGTGGGAGTGTCCTATTATCAGGCCCTTTTGGATGGAGGTGGAGGAGATGCTGGGTATGCTCACAGGACTGCCCATGTCACTGGAATCGCCAGTTGCCCTACTGGGCTTGGGCCTGGACTTGGTCCCTGGCCCCCTCCGCCCTATAGTTACTAACACCTTGATAGCAGCAAGAATGTGTGTAGCATCCAAGTGGAAATCTATAAGCTCTCCATCCAAGATGGAGCTGATAAACCGCATGAATTTGCACTTTCAATATGAGCTCATTTTGGCCCATGATCTCCCAAAACGGAACAAGGTATTGTCATGGTGGGACCCTTGGGTTCTCTCTACTCATAATGCTGTTCGGATCCCGGGGTAATCCTGATCATATTACATCATTTACGATTTATTTGATGCTGCAGGACTACATATTTCTCACGCTCTCCTATAACCCCTCCCCTTCCTTTTCCTAGCCCCTTTATCTTTTGTCCCTTTACTTTATGTTTTGGTTGGTTCCTTAATCCTTATGGTAATATGTTGTTGTGACTTGATATTATGGTACTCGATACCTGATCTATGTTATTGATGTACTACTGTTTGAAAATTTCTAATAAAAACTCTAATGGTTAAAAAAAAAAAAAAAAAAATAATGTATAAATATATGAGGGGACAGTACAGAGACCTTTCTAATGATCTCTTTACTCTTAGGCCTGAGACTGGGACAAGGGGGCATCCTCTACGTCTGGAGGAAAGAAGGTTTAATCATAATCACAGACGCGGATTCTTTACTGTAAGAGCAGTGAGACTATGGAACTCTCTGCCACATGCTGTTGTAATGAGTGACTCACTACTAACATTTAAGAAGGGACTGGATGCCTTTCTTGAAAACTATAATATTACCAGTTATATATACTAGATTCTTTGATAGGGCGTTGATCCAGGGAATTAGTCTGGTTGCCGTATCTGGAGTCAGGAAGGAATTTTTTCCCCCAATGTGGAGCTTAGTGTTGCCACATGGGTTTTTTTTTCCTTCCTCTGGATCAACATGTTAGGCTATGGGTTGAACTAGATGGACTTAGTCTTCCTTCAACCTTAAAAACTATGTTACTATGTTACTATGTTTATCACAGAGCAGGTGCATTTACACGCAGGTGGATTTTATTTATCATTACCAATCACTTAATACAACATTGGATCATTCAGAGATCCTCACTGAACTTCTGGAGTGAGTTTGCTGCACTGAAAGTAAAGGGGCCAAATAATATTGCACGCCCCACTTTTCAGTTTTTTATTTCTTAAAAAAGTTTAAAATACAAAATAAATTTCGTTCCACTTCACGATTGTGTCCCACTTGTTGATTCTTCACAAAAAAATTTGAATTTATCTTTGTTTGAAGCTTGAAATGTGGCAAGAGGTTGAAAAGTTCAAGGTTGCCAAATATTTTCACAAGGCACTGTATATCCGTTAAAGAATCACAAAAACGTTATCCTCTTAATATATTTCAATTGCCCTATTAGATACCATTGTATATATACAGTTTCTCATTTTACCCTTCTACCCATTTAATTCCTCTGTTTTCTATTAGATCTATGACATGACATGATTAAAAAAACACTAGCTGAATCCTGTATGTAGACACAGGAAGTCCCTTTTCCCTGCACAATGCTAACTCTAAATTTCCTGGCAGGGATAGGAGCGGATCAGTTGAGTCAGGATTTGACAAGGGGGATGAGGCAGTTGGAAGGGGGGTGGGGAGGATGGAACAGAGAACCTGAAGTGAAGCATTACATGGTATCCATTAAAACTCACAGGTTGCCTGTTCATAAATATGCCTAGTCCTCCTGGGTGAGAGATGTTTTTTTGTAGTTGCTCTACTTTCTGGCTAATGGAAACTTGCACGTGCATTGCTTGAAAATAGGTTTTATAGATGACATTTTTAGCTTTTTCTTTTTTCTCTTTTTTGTTAACAATTTTTGTTTGCCATTTATCAGCTTACAGAGGGCAAAATCATGGAACGAAGGAAGAAAATTGCCTTAGAGTTGTCTGAACTTGTCATTTATTGCCGCCCTGTGCCCTTTGATGAAGAGAGTAAGTGAATGTGGTTAAGTAACATATCAGTCATATTAGTAACTGTGTTCAAATATTAAGGTGGGAGAATCTTGTATCTCGTCAATATCCCAATTGATACCTTTCGTTCTTTAACAGAAATTGGCACAGAGAGGGCATGCTATAGAGACATGTCTTCTTTCCCTGAAACTAAAGCTGAGAAGTATGTCAACAAGCAAAAAGGCAAGAAGTTCCTGCAGTACAATCGACGTCAGCTATCGCGCATCTACCCCAAAGGTCAACGTCTAGACTCATCTAACTATGACCCATTGAATATGTGGATATGTGGTAGTCAGCTGGTGGCTCTTAATTTCCAGACACCAGGTAACATCTTTTTTTTTTTTCTTTCTTTATATATATAAAAAAAAGTTATATTTAGGCGCCACGCACATGACTGTATCGTGGGTTCATCAATCCTTAGATATACATGCCTTAATACCGTAGTGGCCTCTCCGTACCTCCCCAAGTTTCAGATTTAATACAAGCATTTTGCATTGGACACAATATTATGGAAGTATTTTCTTGAATAGAACATATACTTCTCTCAAAAAAACAATCTTTATTAAGTAAATTAAAATCACAACACACACACACACACACAAAACCCATGATAAAGTGCATGTGCTTGTGCAAAAGGGTAAGGAAAAATTATATAAATTCACTAATATGACAGCCAGACTACCTCAGGGACCTGGATGACTCTAGTAATAATAGCCTAATCTGTGGCTAGGTCTGTGACCTTGTTAGTATCTATATGACCTGCCCCAGGATATGGGATACTCGGAACCAGGCTTTGTAGTTCACGGGGGATGTCACGGGACCTGTTGCCCGGTTCCGTGGCCCTGGTGGTTGCTTTAAAAAGGCATTTAAAGGCAATAGAAATAAAAGATGATGTGTGACGCCACCTACGGTTCCGGTAATGTTACCGGCATTGCGGGACAGTCCTCCAGGGTGATGGCGGAGCAGCAAAATGGTTATGCTCCCTGTAGGTGGAGCGGGATCCCCGGGGCGGTTGTGATAGTGTATGTACAGTCTTTACACAGGGAGGCAGCTTACCACACAGCCTTGTTACCAGTCTTTGCAATGCAGCAGGTGTGCGGCACATCAGGCGCAGGCAAATGAAGTACACGACACAGTCTTTAACTCTGACTTCCTCTAGAAGCTCGGGCCTCTGGTTCGACGGCTCGAGGTTAGACACCCGCACCATGCTCAGTCGGTCATCTATTCCGGTTTAGATCCCTCCGGTCGGTAGACATTCCGATCCGGATTCAGGCACACCACACTATCTGGTGCCCTTAGGATCTCCTTCTGGCCTGACAGCTACTCTGCCATCCTGCACTCCTCACTCCCCAACGGAGCTCTCCAACTCACTCTCTCTGCTACTTTGATCAATGCTCCTCCCACCCACACACTTTTCTACCCTGTCACTCCTCCCATGGGACTGGGTCCTCCCTGAAGCGAGTCTACCCACGGTTCCCTACCTAGGGTGTGTGTGGATGTGTGCTATGAAGGTCCCTTATGCAACATCCCTAGTCATCACAGGGATACTACACACTCTTTTATATGGGTGCAGTACCCCTACATGGCGTCCTGACGAGTGGGACGCCACATATATACCTACATATCATCACAGCTTCTTGATGATATGGGGAAACATGTTGAGGCAGAAACTGGAGATGCCCTTTTATGTTCAGGCAGGGAGTTATAAGAGAAGTACTCTACCTATTCTTACCTGAATATATTTTAAAAATCTAGTTACATTCAACTGAGATCAACTTGAGGTATTAATTGGTGACACCCCTTTATCGTGGGGCATGTACTTTTATGCTTAACCTAAGTATTAATTTAGGGGGATACAAATAGTAGGAATTTATTATATCAAATGTTTGTTGGTTTATTGGCAAACGCAATTAGTCCTGCCGTGTCATGGTGATCTATGTAGTAACGTATTATCCATTTTACGAACACACCCCCCCCTCCCCATTATCTCTATGATTACAATATGGATTTTTTTTTTAGGGAAAGTGATGGAGAACCAGTGAAAATCGGGGCACCAAAACGTTTTCTAGGTTGCCAACCACCGTGGCCTGGTAGGGCCAGCGATTTAGACTATTATTCCTAGGGTCTTCCATGTCCCTGAGCTAGTCTGGCTGTCATAGTAATTGATTTACATCCTTTTTCTTTACCCATTTGCACAAGCACATGGCACTTTATCATGAGTTGTTTGTGGTGTGATTTTAATATTAATAAAGATTTGTTTTTTAGGGGGAATTATTTGTTCAAAACTTGATGATTTTTCCCTTATAAATATTAGTTTCTTCTCTATTAAATATTTTCTTTAAAGCATATATCCAGCAAGTAAAGTCCCTGCTCATTGAGAAGACCATGGGCTGCTGAGTGCATTAAGCCGAAGTCTTAGTCTAATTGCACCATTCTAATTTCTACACCTTCTTATTACACTCATTTTCTTTTTTTACTTCAGACAAACCCATGCAGATGAACCAAGCTCTGTTCCATTCAGGCGGCCGATGTGGCTATGTATTTCAGCCAAATGGAATGAGAGACGAAATGTTTGATCCATTTGACAAATGTTCACTGCATACGTTGGAGCCAATCATTATCTGTGTTGAGGTAAGGCTTTAAAGTGTACTCCGGACCAAGGTTAAAAAAAAAAAAAAAAAAAAAAAAAAATTTAAAATAAAAAAGTATATGCAATGGACCATAGCCTGATCTGGCAGAAAGTGATGTTGTTCTTCTCTGTTCTCAGATACTTGGGGCCAGGCATTTGCCCAAAAATGGCAGAGGTATTGTATGCCCATTTGTAGAAGTGGAAATTTGTGGAGCAGAATATGACAATGCCAAAGTGAAAACAGAAATTGTTGGTAAGATGACATTGTTTTTTTGGGGGTGTTGGGAGAGGATACGCACATGGTGAAGTAGTAGTGTTTGCCTTTGGGATAAACTGGCAGTGTGTATCCTACTGGGTGCAGTACATACAGTGAAGGAGATAATTATTTCATCCTTTGCTGGTTTTGTAAGTTTGCCCACTGACAAAGACTTTAACAGTCAATAATTTTAACGATAGGTTAATTTTAAAAATGAGAGAATATCAGAAATAAAATCCAGAAAATCACATTATTTAAATTATATAAATGTTTTTGCATTTTAAAGAGAGAAAGAAGACTTTGATTCCTCTGGCAAACAAGACTTAATACTTGGCGGTAAAACCCTTGTTGGCAAGCACAGCACTTAGACGTTTCTTGTAGTTGATGAGGTTTGTGGACATGTAAGGAGGAATTTTGGTCCATTCCTCTTTGCAGATAATCTCTAAATCATTAAGATTTTGAGGCTGTTGCTTGGCAATTCAGAGCTTCAGCTCTCTCCATAAGTTTTTTATGAGATTAAGATCTGGAGACTGGCTATGCTACTCCATGACCTTAATGTGCTTCTTTTTGAGCCACTCCTTTGTTGTCTTAGCTCTTTTTTTTTTTTGCGTCAAGACTGGGCAAGAAATATCTTAAGACTGATTTTTCAAAGTTTTATGGACTGATGATGAAATGAGAGTGACTCTTGATGGGCCAGATGGATGGGCCAGAGGCTGGATCAGTAAAGAGCAGAGAGCTCCACTCCGACTCAGACCGCCAGCAAGGTGGAGGTGGGGTACTGGTATGGGCTGGTATCATCAAAGATGAACTTGTTGGGACCTTTCGGGTTGAGGATGGAGTGAAGCTCCAACTCCCATAACCTACTGCCAGTTTCTGAAGACAACTTCTTCAAGAAGTCGGTATCGCTCAAGAAAAACATGATTTTCATGCAGGACAATGCTCCATCACATCGTCCAACTACTCCACATGCGTGGCTCGCCAGTAAAGGTCTAAAGACGAACAAATAATGACATGGCCCCCTTGCTCAACCTGATCTATCCCCATAGAGAACCTGTGGTCCTAAAATGTGAGACTACAGGGGGAAAACAGTACACCTCTCGAACAAGTGCTGGGAGGCTGTGGTGGCTGCTGCACGCAATGTTCATCGTAACAATCAAGCAACTGACAGAATCATGATGGAAGGCTGTTGAGTGTCATCATGAAGAAAGGTGGCTATATTGGTCATAATTTTCTGGGTTTTTTTTTTGCATGTCAGAAATTTTATTTCTAATTGTGCAGTTCTATGGTTTACCTGTGAAACATAAACAAGAAGGGAATGTATTTGGTTTATATAAGTGCCTATAATTCCTGCACAGTAATAGTTAACTGCACAAACAGATACCTTCTAAGATACCAAATCAAAAAAAACACCCCAACTCTCCAAAAATATAACGCTCTGATATTATGATCTTTGTTTGATTGAGAACAAATGATCAAAATAGAAAATAATCCTTTTTTTTTTTTTTTTTTTTTTTTTTTTTTTTTTTTTTTTTTTTTTTTTTTTTTTTTTTTTTTTTTTTTTTTTTTTTTTTTTTTTTTTTTTTTTTTTTTTTTTTTTTTTTTTTTTTTTTTTTTTTTTTTTTTTTTTTTTTTTTTTTTTTTTTTTTTTTTTTTTTTTTTTTTTTTTTTTTTTTTTTTTTTTTTTTTTTTTTTTTTTTTTTTTTTTTTTTTTTTTTTTTTTTTTTTTTTTTTTTTTTTTTTTTTTTTTTTTTTTTTTTTTTTTTTTTTTTTTTTTTTTTTTTTTTTTTTTTTTTTTTTTTTTTTTTTTTTTTTTTTTTTTTTTTTTTTTTTTTTTTTTTTTTTTTTTTTTTTTTTTTTTTTTTTTTTTTTTTTTTTTTTTTTTTTTTTTTTTTTTTTTTTTTTTTTTTTTTTTTTTTTTTTTTTTTTTTTTTTTTTTTTTTTTTTTTTTTTTTTTTTTTTTTTTTTTTTTTTTTTTTTTTTTTTTTTTTTTTTTTTTTTTTTTTTTTTTTTTTTTTTTTTTTTTTTTTTTTTTTTTTTTTTTTTTTTTTTTTTTTTTTTTTTTTTTTTTTTTTTTTTTTTTTTTTTTTTTTTTTTTTTTTTTTTTTTTTTTTTTTTTTTTTTTTTTTTTTTTTTTTTTTTTTTTTTTTTTTTTTTTTTTTTTTTTTTTTTTTTTTTTTTTTTTTTTTTTTTTTTTTTTTTTTTTTTTTTTTTTTTTTTTTTTTTTTTTTTTTTTTTTTTTTTTTTTTTTTTTTTTTTTTTTTTTTTTTTTTTTTTTTTTTTTTTTTTTTTTTTTTTTTTTTTTTTTTTTTTTTTTTTTTTTTTTTTTTTTTTTTTTTTTTTTTTTTTTTTTTTTTTTTTTTTTTTTTTTTTTTTTTTTTTTTTTTTTTTTTTTTTTTTTTTTTTTTTTTTTTTTTTTTTTTTTTTTTTTTTTTTTTTTTTTTTTTTTTTTTTTTTTTTTTTTTTTTTTTTTTTTTTTTTTTTTTTTTTTTTTTTTTTTTTTTTTTTTTTTTTTTTTTTTTTTTTTTTTTTTTTTTTTTTTCCCCCCCCCCCCCCCCCCCCCCCCCCCCCCCCCCCCCCCCCCCCCCCCCCCCCCCCCCCCCCCCCCCCCCCCCCCCCCCCCCCCCCCCCCCCCCCCCCCCCCCCCCCCCCCCCCCCCCCCCCCCCCCCCCCCCCCCCCCCCCCCCCCCCCCCCCCCCCCCCCCCCCCCCCCCCCCCCCCCCCCCCCCCCCCCCCCCCCCCCCCCCCCCCCCCCCCCCCCCCCCCCCCCCCCCCCCCCCCCCCCCCCCCCCCCCCCCCCCCCCCCCCCCCCCCCCCCCCCCCCCCCCCCCCCCCCCCCCCCCCCCCCCCCCCCCCCCCCCCCCCCCCCCCCCCCCCCCCCCCCCCCCCCCCCCCCCCCCCCCCCCCCCCCCCCCCCCCCCCCCCCCCCCCCCCCCCCCCCCCCCCCCCCCCCCCCCCCCCCCCCCCCCCCCCCCCCCCCCCCCCCCCCCCCCCCCCCCCCCCCCCCCCCCCCCCCCCCCCCCCCCCCCCCCCCCCCCCCCCCCCCCCCCCCCCCCCCCCCCCCCCCCCCCCCCCCCCCCCCCCCCCCCCCCCCCCCCCCCCCCCCCCCCCCCCCCCCCCCCCCCCCCCCCCCCCCCCCCCCCCCCCCCCCCCCCCCCCCCCCCCCCCCCCCCCCCCCCCCCCCCCCCCCCCCCCCCCCCCCCCCCCCCCCCCCCCCCCCCCCCCCCCCCCCCCCCCCCCCCCCCCCCCCCCCCCCCCCCCCCCCCCCCCCCCCCCCCCCCCCCCCCCCCCCCCCCCCCCCCCCCCCCCCCCCCCCCCCCCCCCCCCCCCCCCCCCCCCCCCCCCCCCCCCCCCCCCCCCCCCCCCCCCCCCCCCCCCCCCCCCCCCCCCCCCCCCCCCCCCCCCCCCCCCCCCCCCCCCCCCCCCCCCCCCCCCCCCCCCCCCCCCCCCCCCCCCCCCCCCCCCCCCCCCCCCCCCCCCCCCCCCCCCCCCCCCCCCCCCCCCCCCCCCCCCCCCCCCCCCCCCCCCCCCCCCCCCCCCCCCCCCCCCCCCCCCCCCCCCCCCCCCCCCCCCCCCCCCCCCCCCCCCCCCCCCCCCCCCCCCCCCCCCCCCCCCCCCCCCCCCCCCCCCCCCCCCCCCCCCCCCCCCCCCCCCCCCCCCCCCCCCCCCCCCCCCCCCCCCCCCCCCCCCCCCCCCCCCCCCCCCCCCCCCCCCCCCCCCCCCCCCCCCCCCCCCCCCCCCCCCCCCCCCCCCCCCCCCCCCCCCCCCCCCCCCCCCCCCCCCCCCCCCCCCCCCCCCCCCCCCCCCCCCCCCCCCCCCCCCCCCCCCCCCCCAAAAACCCCCCCAATAAAAACATTTTTTTAATGGTTTTTTAAATTTTTGGGGCTGTTGCTTGGCAAATTCAGAGCTTCACTCTCTCCATAAGTTTTTATGAAAATTAAGATCTGGAGACTGGCTATGCTACTCCATGACCTTAATGTGCTTCTTTTTGAGCCACTCCTTTGTTGTCTTAGCTCTTTTTTTTTTGCGTCAAGACTGGGCCAAGAAATATCTTAAGACTGATTTTTCAAAGGTTTTATGGACTGATGAAATGAGAGTGACTCTTGATGGGCCAGATGGATGGGCCAGAGGCTGGATCAGTAAAGAGCAGAGAGCTCCACTCCGACTCAGACGCCAGCAAGGTGGAGGTGGGGTACTGGTATGGGCTGGTATCATCAAAGATGAACTTGTGGGACCTTTTCGGGTTGAGGATGGAGTGAAGCTCAACTCCCATACCTACTGCCAGTTTCTGGAAGACAACTTCTTCAAGAAGTCGGTATCGCTCAAGAAAAACATGATTTTCATGCAGGACAATGCTCCATCACATGCGTCCAACTACTCCACAGCGTGGCTCGCCAGTAAAGGTCTAAAAGAAGAACAAATAATGACATGGCCCCCTTGCTCACCTGATCTGATCCCCATAGAGAACCTGTGGTCCTAAAATGTGAGATCTACAGGGAGGGAAAACAGTACACCTCTCGGAACAGTGTCTGGGAGGCTGTGGTGGCTGCTGCACGCAATGTTCATCGTAACAGATCAAGCAACTGACAGAATCTATGGATGGAAGGCTGTTGAGTGTCATCATGAAGAAAGGTGGCTATATTGGTCATTAATTTTCTGGGGTTTTGTTTTTGCATGTCAGAAATGTTTATTTCTAAATTTTGTGCAGTTCTATTGGTTTACCTGGTGAAAATAAACAAGAAGGGAATGTATTTGGTTTTTATTAAGTTGCCTAATAATTCTGCACAGTAATAGTTAACTGCACAAACAGATATCCTTCTAAGATAGCCAAATCAAAAAAACACCCCAACTTCCAAAAATATTAAGCTTTGATATTTATGAGTCTTTTGGTTTGATTGAGAACATAGTTGTTGATCAATAATAAAAATAATCCTCTAAAATACAACTTGCCTAATAATTCTGCACAGCATAGTCTGTAGGAGTCAGAACTCTGAATGGTTGATAGGGGATCAAATACTTTTTTCTCTCTTCAAAATGCAAATATATAATTTAGACAATGTGATTTTCTGGATTTTATTTTTGACTAGATTGTCTAGAATCTATATATAGATTATTTACTAATAGGGGAGTGCGGTGAAATTAATTGTGTGTATACAGGTGGCTCAGTGGGTAGCAGAGTATACGGTGGCTCAGTGGTTAGCAGTGAGTGCGGTGAGATTGCTCAGCGCAGTGCCGTGGGCAGAGTGGTCAGCACACACATACACACACACATACACACACTCCGCTATACTTACCGCCGACCCTGCGTCTTCCCCGCCGCCTGGATCCGGGGCACAGGCTGGAGGGGGCACAGGCTGGAGGGGGCACAGGCTGGAGGGGGCACAGGCTGGAGGGGACAGAGGAGGCACAGGCTGGGGTGCACAGGCTGGAGGGGGCAGAGGACGGAGGGGGCCCAGGCTGGAGGGGGCAGAGGACTGAGGGGGCCCAGGCTGGAGGGGGCAGAGGACTGAGGGGGCCCAGGCTGGAGGGGACAGAGGACGGAGGGGAGTGCTGCTCTCCCCTTTGCAGGCCCCGGTGCTCCCCTCTCCCCCTCCTCTCGTGCAGACGGCAGGGGTTAAAAATTCTCACCTCTCCGGGCTCCAGAGGCGCGATCCAGCTGTATCCTCCTCCGCCGCCATGTCGCCGCCCCTGGAGCCATGGATCCAATATGGCGTCCGGGAAGTCTCGCAAGATTTCTGGATGCCATATTGGATCCAGAGCTCCAGGGGCGGCGACATGTCGGCGGCGGAGAAGACGGAGGCGAGGTGGTAAGTATAGCCGACTGTGAGTGTGTGTGTGTTGTGTGTGTGTTGTGTGTGTGTTTTTGTGTGTGTGTGTGTGTGTGTGTGTGTGTGTGTTTTAGGGGCGGCCGTAAGCGTAGCGGGCTCTGAGTCCCGACTACCGCTTACGGCCGCCATCTTAGGTCACCCTGAGCGGGTGTACCTCTGGGCACAATAACCGGATGCTGGGACAAAGTGACGGATGTGACGTCACAAATCCCTCCGGTATTTATATATAAGATATTCTATCTCTCACTGTTAAAATTAACCTACCCTTAAAATTATAGAATGTTCTTGTCTGTCACTGGGCAAACTTACAAAATCAGCAAGGGATCAAATAATTATTTTCTTTACTGTAGACAATGGCACATGTCTACATGTGTGCAAGAAAATATTAAGGTGTCTGGCTGGTCATTAATAATAGTAATACAGTAATAATATTTTAATTTGGATGGCAATATTGATGTACCTAGAGCTCTCCCTTTTATCTTTTACCTCCCTTATATATTTTTTGTACAGCTTTTTCTAATTCATAATTCTGTGCTGTTCTTTCAATCATTCTTATATTTTATGACATTTGTGTAGTAAAGATATTAGTCTGGTCATTTGGATATCTTGTGATAGTTATAAGGTTATATGTTGAGACCGTTATACAATAGGGCTTGACAGTTTGTGAACCTCCTCCAAAATTATCCATATTTTTACATAAATTTGACCTCTGACTATATCAGACTTTACAAAGAAATGAGGGGAGACAAAGAGGCACAAATGGGTCTTATCATTTTACGGATAAGGTAGTACCGTCATAGGTGTATGTGCTCACCTGATCCAGTTGTGTTTCCCCACAACTGGTTAATTAGCTCAGACAGCTGCTGCTGGACCCGCACTCCCATGTAACAGTGGTGATGTATCCAAGAAAAAGACCAGAGAGAGATCGTTCTTTAGTGATCCACGCTGCCGTCCCACCGTACCCGCATAAATGCCAGGGAAGCCAAGAGTATGTAAGCTGCTTCTTTATTGCATCAGTATTTCCATCCAATGCAGAAGCAGATTGCATACTCTTGGCTTCCCTGGCATTTGTTCAGGTATGGTGGGACGGCAGCGCGGATCACTATATCAGACTTTTTCACAAATCCTAATAATAGGAGTAAATTGAATAAATCAGCCAAAAATATAAGGCTTTGTAATTTTTATTATTGAGGGAAATGATCCAATATCACTTTTGTGAGTGGCAAAAGTAATTGAACGCTTAAGATTAGCAGATGATGTCATGGTGCTTTCAATATATTGCAGGCCGGGAATCAGGTGTGAGTGGGCCACCTCTTTTGATAGAGCCCAGCTCTAAATAAAAGTCTAATATCCACAAAACATTTGTATAGTATGAACAAGGGAAATTTCTGTTTGGACACCACCAATGCACCGTCAGACAAATGTGTGCAAATAGAGAAAATGCAAGACCATTTTAGCCTTCCCAAGAGTGGCAGACCAGCAGAGATCACTCCAAGAGCAAGATACATAATAGTCATAAGGTCACATAGGAACCCAAGGTAACCACTAAGCAACTAAAGGCTCTTTTTTACAATTAATAAATGCTAATGTTCATGAATCCACCATCAGGAGGTGAATGAACAGCAATGATGTACACATCAAGATTGCAAGAAGAAAGTTGCTTCTCCTAACTTTGAACATTGCTGCCCATCTGCAGTTTGTGAAATATCACCTGGACTAGCCAGTATCTGATACATGCTGTTCATGGCTCAGGAAGGATATTTCACTTTTCAGGTTCCCTTTAACAATTCTCATCCACCCTTGTCAATTCCCATTCTGTCCTTTCGGTTACTTATATACCATAATACATCAAACTTGTATTAACTCCTGGTCCCTTCACTCTCATTTTTTGTTTGCTTTATCCCTCCCTTTTTTTTTTTTTCCTGCTGTCCGTCTTTTACTACTACTGTACTGACGTTTATATGTCATTGCTTTCTTTTGTGCTTGCTACACTGACTTGTATAAAGAGCCCAAGTCTTATATCAAAGTTACCCCTTAGTTATACTGTATTGATGAAACACAAAAAATCTTTGAAATATCTGATAAAAGTACAAAACTTGATGTAAAAATAGGTTGTTTTTCATATTTAATAAAAAAAATAATATTCCCCAAGGAAACTATTTAATCTTTATCTAATAAATGGATTTCTGATCAGTTAGATAAGAGGAGGGGAGCAAACTGTCTCTTGGACAGTGTCCAAAGTTCTTATGATAAAGTGAAGGTCCCAAAGATTGGTTCTCTAATTTACCATCTGTCATAGACAGGTAATAGATACGGCAGTTTCTTGTTTTTTAACTGTGTGTTATTAAGCAGCCATATACCTGGATGTCTTCTGGTTGGTCCAACCGTTTTCAACCGAAGGAGATTATGGAAGGCTTTGAAATGCTATGGTACCATTGAATGCTTATAAGCTCTTAAGAGATGAGAATTGTTTGCTGTGACTCTCTCTTATCTCCTTTTGGGTTTCTCCACAGTTGACAACGGTTTGAATCCAGTCTGGCCCTCAAAAGCCTTTCCAATTTCTTATTGCAAATCCAGAGTTTGCCCTCCTACGATTTGTTGTCTATGAAGAAGACATGTTCAGTGATCAGAACTTTCTGGCCCAAGCGTCTTTTGTTGTGCGCGGCCTTAAAACAGGTGCAGTATAAAATGGGAAAATACTGTCGCAAGAAAGTATATGCTGATTGAGTTATTCAAATGAATAAAAATGTTGTACATGTTGAAGGTTTCAGAGCAGTGCCCCTGAAGAATAATTACACTGAAGACTTGGAGCTGGCTTCACTCCTTATCCGGTTAGACATCTACTCCAGTAAGGTAAGAAGTTGTGAAGGGGTTGCTTACACTTAGTGTTCAGGTATTGACTGAAATTATTAACTTGCAAATCATTTTTCTCTGATTTTAATTTAAAAGCCAAAGGTCAAATTGAGACCTTCGATTGCCAACACATTTACTCCAATAAGCGTTACCTGTAGTGTAGATCCCCAGATGCAATTCAGATTCAATAGTAACCCCTGATTTTATAGGTTTACATTGGGCAGTCTTCCACTATTACATGTTTAAACTTGTTGGAGGTATTTGGTTTCATCGTATCATACCAGGCCTTGCCTCATAGGCTCAATATAGCCAAGAGTTTTCATTATGGGTGAAGATGCTTTTGCAAAATTCCTTCTATCACATGTTTTTTTTATAGAATTAAGTAGCATTAGTCATGGACTGTGGTTGTAACTTATAATCACACTTCTATTTTAGCAGGAGAACGGTGAACTGAATGGGGCAACTGCACCTCGAGAGCGTGTCAGTGATTCCACTGCAAGGCTACGTGATGGCTTTACAGATTCCCGATATGCTGCACACCAGCTGGATGATTTTCGAATCCCTCAAGAATTTACAGATGGGTTTGATAGAGAAAGGAGGTAAAGTCCCGCCCAGGCTGTCTTCTGCAAAGCTCTAAGGGGTTGTCTGCTTAGGTGAATCCGTTTTTACATTCCCTGCAGGGGCGTAAAGTCATTATCGAGGAAGGTCGTTTGATTGGGATCCCCACTCTGAACCAGAGTAAGGTGCTGCCAAGAAGAATAGTCTTTTCTTTAGAGCTGACCTCCTATGTATTACATGGGCAGCCTCTTATTTGAAATTTCTTAACTGGATTAACTGATCATTGGATTTTGCAAAATGTGTTGCCTTTATGGCCCTTGTATCAAATAACTAGAAAGTAGAATGAACAACTAGAAAAGATTCACTGCAGCACTCAACTACTGCCAAAAATGCACACATGCTAACAAGCGATATATGAGGAAAACATTTAAAAACTTCAGTTTTATTTTCTTCAAAAAACTCAATATTCTTATTTTTTTATTTTCTGGGGTTCTTGGTACACACATTGGCCAATGTCCGTTTGCTCATCAACCACGACACGGTGACCCCAGGTCTGATGAGTCCTAAGCTGGACATCCCTGTCCTCCTTGTCCTCCCTGTCCCACTTCTAAGTGGGTGGACACTAATCTCAACCGCAGACATGGAGCCAGCAACTCCTCATATTATACAACTACTAGAAAGTAGAATGGCTATACACATAATCTGTGGAGAAGCCATTATGTTTCTGCATAATGGTTGAAGATATGCTACATGTAAGGCTGTTTATAGGCTTCTTTACAGAGGTTGACTAATGTTTTGTGTTCACAGATCGGTCATTAACTGAGTCATCCACTACTTGGATGACCCCTTCTTTAATGCTCTGGTCTTGCATGTTAAATATAACAACTTTATAGTTGCTTCCGTACCTGAACCGATTTAGCTATGTTTGCAAAGGATCTCGTGGCGCTTTTGTGATATTACAAAGCTACATGATTGCTGCATCGTTGGTTTCCGCTAAGGCTGCAGCACTCATGAAGATTAGCAATGTCATATGTGCGTGAAGAGATCTGGTGCCAACATAGAATGGTGTCACTGTAAAATGTGTGTAAGGTTTTTGTTATCAAAAAGGAATCCGCTTCCCCATGCCTTCTAAACTGCCACCATGTATATAGTCCTATGCCCACACCCTTCCTAACAAGTCCGTTTTATTGTGTATGTGATTGCTGTAAATGGCAAAAACAATTGTATTAATCCATTTCTGATTTGCTAATCAGTGTCAGGCTAGATGAAGGGATGTTGGTTTCCCCAGAGTAGTCATCCCATTAATCATGTTATCATGCTCCTGGGGGCTTGGTAACATAATTTGCAAGATCCATGGTCACCGCTGGCTTTCTGCAAGTCTTGTGCATGCGTGGGACTTTGTCCTATCATGTCACTGCACAGCAAAAAAGGGTGTACATTCCACATCTCCATAGGTGCCATACATGTGCAGGGAACTGATCGTACCTATGTAGTCTGCTGTCCACGAAGGAGCCAAAGACAATACTGTAAGCCCAGTAAGTGTGGCAGTTCTTACAGCTGTACTCTACACCACAGAAGGCAGTTAGCCTATTTAGCCAAGAAATGTACACCTGACTTCATTGCACATTGACATGAAAGGCCAAAGGTCACGCGCATGTGCAAGATTTTCAGAGTGCCATTAGTGACACTGGCTCTTGCAAATCATGAGATAAAGGAGAGTGTTCCACTCATCATATGAATATTCCAGGACAATCCAAAGCAGGATCCAGGTCTTGACTCTCTGCCCATCAGCTGGGCTGATACAATATCCAGAGAAAAATAGACGTCACACCACATAGAATTCAATAAGTGCTTCCTTCTTTAGTGAGCGTATAAAACAGGTATCATAACATCAGCAAGGTGGGATACATGGATGACGCATTTTGGTTTCAGGTGGAAGCCCTAGTCATAACATGACTTGTTATGACTAAGGCCTTCAGGTGCAATCCTTAGTCATAACATGAAATGTTATGACTAAGGCTTGCACCTGAAGCCGAAACGCGTCATCATGTATCCGACCTTGCTGATGTTATGATACCTGTTTTATATGCTCACTAAAGAAGGAAGCACTTATTTGATTTCATGTGGTCCGACGTCTATATTTCTCTGGATCTTGCAAACTATGTAATCACCACCAAAGGAGTGCGATAACCTAATTGTTTGAATGACTAGTTTGGGGCAACGAATGACCACTTAGCTAATCTGGCGTTAAAGTGGTTTTCTCACAAACAAAGTTCATATTAAAGTTAATTTTAATCAATAGATCTTGGAATAATAATAAATTCCACAATTGTATGTGTTTAAAAAAATGTTCCTGTGCTAAGATATCTTATATATGTGTCCCTGCTATGTACTGTGTAATGGACGTGTCTGACCATACAAGGGCATGGTCTGATCATACCACAGCTCTCAGGCAGGGGAGAACCCAAAAGAGTATGCAGACATTACAGCACAGGATCACAGCTAATGCTTTTTGGAGGTAAAACCCTTCTCTTCCTGCTTTTATAAAAAATGTTTTACTTCAAACAGACCCAGATGTCTAGCTGGTGGGACCCAGCCGTCCTTGCGCAGACCTCGACTCAGCACCCCTGCTGTACAGGGTGTTCCGAGAGCTGGAAGGTCTCCTTCCTCTACCTCCCTCCGGTTATAGAGCGAGGGGTATGGGGATGATTGGCCCCCAGCAGCCTCACAGCTTCCCCCCTGCAGCTGGGAGAAGAAGCCAGGATCAGCGGGCTGCTCCACTCCCTCACAGCAGGGAGAAGCAGCCAGGATCAGCAGACTGCTCCACTCTCTCACAGCAAGGAGAAGCAGCCAGGATCAGCGGACTCTCCCACGCCGCAGGGATAACAAGGGAGAGGCCCCTGTGGTGGCTCCCCCAGCCGGGACGCAGCACCAAGATGAGTGGGCACAGCAGCTGGCCACAATGGGGGTTTTCACTAGCGGGACCGCGATGCCACTGGCTACCAGGCCAGTCCTTCAATTTTTTATTATCAGATAAGGTCATTCAACTTTGACTCTCCGCTCTGGCACAATGGGAGAGACCACTGGCCCCTTACAGGAATCTCCCTATACCCAGGCCAGGTCGTGGACACTAGGTTCGTCCCGAAAGCAGATACCATCACTCCCGAATTTATTGATTCCACTGGGAGCAACCTATCCAACGTAACGCGTCCTTTTTTCAATGCTAGACTCAGTGACCGGCTAAGTTACCCATATAGCTTGTCTTTCTCTTCGGGTATACACGTTACCCCTTTGTCTACAGGCAACTGCCCTTTGTCAGGCTATGAGCAGGACACCGTCCTACGGTCTTAGCAATGCCTGCAGGTACTCCCTACAATTGGTTTTTGTTTTCTGAACTATTTTTGGAAACTTGGACCCACCTAATTCAAGTCAGACTGTTATTTAGTTTACAATTTATGACTATACTAGCATAGGTGAGCTTCCCATTCGGTCAGGTGGAACCCAAGGTTCTCTCCGGGTCCCCTCAGTCTGGTTTCCCGAACCTGAAGCGCTCAAAACTACTCACGAAACACTTCAAAACATCTTCCTTCTTCATCTTCAGAAGGAGTAGACCCTTAGAATCCACAGGGAATACTTTTTACCTTGCAAAACTAACTTCTCCACCCTAGGAGTGGCAGAAAGCTATATACTGGTTTTTCCACACTGTTCTTCTCCTGCCCAGAGAACGTCCTCTTCATTATGTTCTCTGCCTCTCGTTAAAGTGCAAGATATTCCTTCCGGTCTTGTCTGAAGAAAGCCTTCAGCGTTTAAGTCAGCCCTAGAAGTAATAACGGCGAGTCTTCTAGCTAGCCTTGATCATAAAGGACCCTCCTCTGCTTCCAGAAGCGGTTCAACGAAGGTATCACATCTTTCAGGCCCTGTCTCTCTTGCCGTCCTTCAGCGCCCCTTTTCCCGGTTGGTACAAGTTACTCATCTTTCTTGAAGCCATTATTCTCATAGGGAAGTTGTCTTTTCTCAGAACCTAGCGATCAAAATAACCTTCCTTGCTTCGGAATCACACAACACATCCAGGAACAGTCCTACCTAGGTTGTTTGTGTCACTCCTAAGGCCCTCAGGTCCCTTGTTAGCAGCTCGTTACTTGCTGACTAATGTCTTTGTTTCCCCGTTGTCAGGTGTTACTAGGTCCTCCTTTACTTACATTACTTCTCATTTTGGGCCCAGACAACCATACGTTCGCAATCCACAGTGGCCACTTCGAACCAGAAGAATCGATCGCTGGTCTGTGACTTACTCTCTAGTTCTTCTCTTCCCACCCTTGGGGACTGCTTGCGATGGAGAAAAGGAGATTTTTGTGTACTCTCCTAACAAATCCCTTTCTCCCGAGCCTTCATTGGGTACACAGCACCCACCCTTCTTATGTGATTCAGCTTAGGCCATATGTGTATTCAAATTGCTTCTCCTACTGCTTTTGCACTAACTAACCAGTTCTCCCTCCAGATCTAGGGGTGTATACTGCTGAGAAGGAGACAGCTTTTTTTAATTAGCTTAGTGTTGCCTCCTAGTGGACAACAAAGCATATACCCATAGTATCCTGTGTCCCCCAGAGAAAGGGATTTTTCGGTGAGTACACAAAAATCTCCTTTTATCAGCATATCGAAATCAGATTTATAAAATTATTTTGCCAAGCATTAGCAATTAAATAGACAATACCTTCAAGAAAGGGCAGTAACATAAGAATAAATACATGGTGGTGGTTTGAAAGGCATGGGGAGAAGTTAGTTTCTTTTTAACCCATGGGACTACAACATTTTAAGAAGGCATTGTGCAAGTAGCAGACAGTTCCTTTAATACGATTGTTGTGTACACACTGAATATCATGGTAGCAGTAGCACATATCCTGTTTACACAGGGCAATGTGCTGCCAATAACTATGGTTTTAGGTGGTCTTAAAAAGCATTGCACCTGAAGAACAAACATTTTGCTTCGTTGTCAGGTGAGTGCCAGGGTATTTAGTCATGCTGATAGTTGGGATAGTGTTCCTGCAAAAGCTCGAAACCCTAGTATTGTCACTTTTAAATAAATCTCCACAGTCAACTACAGATTTCAATGAACACCACATAATGAGGTCATAGGACACCCGGTCAAAAGCTTTTTTTGTAGAATGTTCTATCAAACTGGGTCATCAAAAGAGAAACTACTTCAATTGTCCTTTCTTTTTCTTGTCAAACACTGGAAAAAGATCTACCATGACAGAACAAGGGTGACTCTTCACTAATCACTTGGAATGTTTTCCACTGTTACTTCTCCTAGGAGGAATAATGGAAAGAACAGTTTTCCTTAAGGCTGGTGTAGCACAGCTTAATAAAATAGGAGTCAAAGTATCACTTTTGTTCTGTCTTCCTTGATGTTATATGCAGTGTAAGATCCAGCATGCAGTTTAAACATTCACAGTCTTCCAATTAAACAGACTGTTCCTTCTGTAGTCTATTGGTCAACAGTTTGTGAAGTGTGATTCATTAATTTGTGTGGTGAAAATATAAGAATACGAATAATATTAATCAGTGCTAGTGTAACCGCCATTTCAATTTTTATTAAATAATAATGTAGAGCAAATTATTATAATAAACTTTCAAATATACTTCAGAAGTGAAATCTGGAAGAAGACCTTTCAAAGACCTTCCAGAAGATGTCCCTGTTTCTAAACCTGACATATGCTAATTGTCAGGGAATTCCGTCTTAGGGTGCTTTCACACTAGCGTTTTTTTCAAATCGCGGCAGATGCGGTGAAAAAAACGCATCTGCCGCGATTAACGCATAACCGCGACACTTGCGGCAAGCCCATGCAATATCTATGGGGCTTGCGGTAAGGGTGCGGCAAGTGCGGTTTCGGCACTTGCGGCAGGTGCGGCCGCGAAAAAAAAACGCTGCTGACTGCGTTTTTTTTCCGCGGCGCCCTGCCGCAAGTGCCGAAACCGCACTTAAAGCACTGCCGCACCCTTACCGCAAGCCCCATAGACATGCATGGGGCTTGCCGCAAGTGTCGCGGTTATGCGTTAATCGCGGCAGATGCGGTTTTTTCACCGCATCTGCCGCAATTTGAAAAACACGCTAGTGTGAAAGCACCCTTAATCTCCCTACACTGAATACAGCCATGTAAGGGGGGGTGGGGGCGAGCTACACAGCGTTCTCAGCTAATCGGTGTACTGTCAGTTAACCTTGTCAGGGTTTCAGCAGTGCACACAGCTCCCGTGATCTTATCTGGCTCCTATCCATTCACATCGCTCTTCTCTGTGCAATCAGCTGAGAAGCTGTGTGGAGGCCATCAGCTGATGACACGGAACAGAGCCAATGTGAATTGGAGAGCAGTTGGATAAAATCACAGGAGCTGTGTGCTGAAAGCCTGATGAGTTCATTTTTCCTGAGCTAATTTGACAATACACCGATCAGGCTAGTTTCACACTTGCGTATTTTGCAGTCCGTTTGCTTGCATGAAATTCATGCAACTCCCTAGATATTCATGGACACCCACAGTTCGTGCAAACGGATGCAACGGATGTCCACGTAACTTTTTTTTAACACATCCGTCACCATGGATGGGTGGGAGGAGCTTTACTTTGCTTCTGAGCATGCTCAGTCCACCAAAACAGATCCGTGCACACGGACGCAAACTGATCCGTTTTAAAACAGATCCGTTTCCATAGAGTTCCATTTTAATGCATGATGTATAGTCCCGGATCGTAAGCGTCTGTTTGTCAGCACATTTTTCATGCGAGCCCAAAAATGCAACATTTTGCATTTTTTTGGGATGTGAAAAATATCCATACAAACGGATCTGTGAGTAACCGTTGATAACTCGATGCACACAGCAAGACAAATTCGTCACCATTGAAAATCAATGGAGACAAAAACTGATCAGTGTCCTTAGCTATAGTCATGCAACACAGGCACACTGTGTAGGTCCCGCACCTTCTTATCTTATATGGCCGTATTCAGTGTGTGGAGATGAAGATGGATTTCCCTGACAATGAACATATGTCAGGTTTAAAAACAGCCTAGTGGGTTCGTATTCTGGAAGTTTCTTGAGAGATTTTCTTCCAGATTTCACTTATGAAGTATATTTGAAAGTTTATTATAATCACTTGCTCTACTTTATTATTAAATAAAAGTTTAAACGGCAGTTACACTTTAAGCATATCACATAAAACAGTAGTGACAATATACAGTACAGAGATCATACAGAAAAATGGAGGCTTACATGTAAATACATGAGATCCTAACTCACATAGCTCTATACCAAAATTATGGCTAAACAATCTAACAGACTCTAAAGTATTAAATGCGCAGACAGGAGTGAAACTCTCACCAGACATACTTTTGGCAAAGATGATGGGTTTCCAAGAGCAAAGAAGGAGCAAGGTAAACATGTGTGTCCTGCATAAAATCCTGTCTCATTCTGTCTTAAAATGCTGTTGCTTACACAGAAATGCTGAGTAATTGACCCATAGTGCACTGGGTTCTTAAAGGAGAAGACACTGAAATATGCAGGTATTATTGCCAGATGGTGCTAAACACATTCTTATTTTTAAATCAGATATTTTTATTAACCAGAATAAAATCTTAATACAAAACATTAGCATGAAGTTTCCTCATATTTACATATTCCAAATGTACATGGTGACATGCATCCTTTAAGAGTTTCAACTTCACTATTCTTTTATTTACAGGGTCCCAAGAAAGACGCGTCTGAGTGGAGATAACAGAGTTTAAAGACGTTCACAGACAGAGACTGATATGACTTTCTACAACAAGAATCCAGATTCAGTCCTGTCCTTTAGGAAAACAGTGCCTCGATGTGGAACTCTGCTGCCAGGCAGCTTGATTTTTGCACATTCGGTGTTGCAACTTATCATGACCCCAGAAAGAGTAACTTTGCTTGGGGTCTCCAATGTTTCCACCATGGGAACCATTTATCTGCAGCACAAACTGTAGGAACTCTTTCTATATATAATGCCTTGTATATTCGTATGACTGCTCTCAAAGACTTGGTTTCCAATAGGCCGTTTCCAGAGTAGCGTACTGCCCGTGCTTGATCTTTGGTCGTCTTCTATCAGCCTGTGAAAGAAGAAGCTAAGGAATAGTTTGTGTTATTATTCCAGGTATTCCCCCGATCTTTTCAGTATTGCGCCACATTCCAGGGACTCGAGCAGTACAAAGATGACACAAATTATATTTTTGTTCTTACTTTTTCGTGTGCACGGCCTTTGACCTCTCAATGCAATAGTTCTTTTGAAACGCCAGAAGCAAAATTTGGTACCTTGCTGCAATTACACCAAGTTTTCCGTTCATCTTACACAGGAATGTTGGGCTCCAGGACACCATATGTTCATTGTTTTGGACCTATCATAATTTTAAGCAGATTTGGACAATCAAACATGGCAGCTTGAACAATGTAATTACAAGAAAGCCATTGTTACGGTTTCTGTTCCATTAAAAAAAATACAATAGTGGTTTAAGGGGGTTGAATCCAGAAAAAACCCACCTCACGCCAAAAAGACCCCAATAATTGTGCCACTTTTAGCAGTTAGGCGAGGATGATACTGTTTGGAAGGAGAGACTTTTTTTTTTCAGATCATCCCTTTTGGCCCCAAACAAGTGGTTGGCTATTTTATTTTGACTTTCCTTTAAGTGAAACCTCACTATAAGTATGCCAGGTGGAAAACAAATTTAATTTTTTTTTAATCCTAAAAAGTATTAAGATGAATGTCTTCGTTACTGTGGCCACTTTTTACATGGCAATCATTTAGGTATTCATGAGGCCAAAGTAATTACTTGTGTTTTCGTCGTTACTTGCCATTCTCATGAATATTAGTTTAACTCTTATTAAATTGAATGTCAAGCAGGAGGGACGGGACAGTTGTAGGTAGTGGTATTGTGGCCATAATACCTGGACCTCCCTTTCACTTGGATTACCATAGAATGCAATGGTGACCCATGTGTGGTTTCATAGCATAGAATAGAATGCAATGGTGACCAAGTGTGGTTTCATAGCACTGCAGTAGGCCGGGCAGTGCAGCCATAATATATGTGCTGCAATGTGCCTTCCTTATAGATTTGCATTCCTGCTTTAGTAAGTGTATATGGAAAGACACTACACACTTATTGTTCTGAGAGATCCAATATACATTTCTGCAAAACTACGCAACAAAAAGACACACAATATTCCATTATCAAAAGAGCATGTGCCTTATTTCAGTTCAGTTTTCTCTCACCAAGTGTTGCATAGTCATACCGGTTTTTGTTTTCTGGTTCACAAGGGCAAATTGAACAGCTTTGGATGTACATGTGTCCCCCACCATGCCAGTGAGCCTTGTGACATTGCAGTATTATCAATAGCACTAGAATTGGAAAGTAAAAGTATTTTCTTTCCACCAAGCACAGTAGTTTTTTTTTTTTTTTTTACAATTTCTTAAAGGAGATCTATCAACTAGCTTTAGTTGTGTGATCTGAGAGCAGTATGATGTAGTAGCAGAGACCTTGATTCCAGTGATGGGTCACTCACTAGGCTGTTTGCTGTAGTTTTCATAAAATCCCTGTTTTATCCGCTGCAGATCAAGCAGTTGCCTGAATGCTAAGATCTGTATAAGACTGCCCACACCACTGATTTGGCAACTTTCTGTTCACATTGTGCATAGGCAGAAAGGTGCTAATCAGTGTTGGGGGTGGGGTTACATCTAGCTCATGAATATAAAGCGCTACATCTCAGCAGGTTTGCTGATCATTTAGTGACAATCTCCTGCTGGTAAAAATGATATAATCAAACTACAGCAAGCAGCCTAGTAAGTGACACATCTCTGGAATCTGGATCTCTTGTTTCTACAATATACTGCTCTCAGATTAGGTGTTAAAAACCTGGTAACAGATTCCCTTTAAAGGATTTTGCATATCTGTGACTTTTACATCAAAATGCTGTGGACACATCAAATTCAAACAGGTTGTATAAAATTAGAAAAAAAGTATTGGCCCACCTGTTTTTATATTTTTTTTTTGTAGACTAATTCATCATTTCATAATTGGGTCAAAAGGGTTATCCACACGAAGGAAAAACTTGGCTGCCTTTATCCAAAAATACTGGTCCTGAGGTTTCATATGATTTTGTAGCTGAGACACATTTCATTCAATACGATGCGAAACCCAAGGACAAAGGTGACAATGTTTCTAAAATCAAGTAGCCCAGTTTTTCCAATCCCGGACAGCCCTTCTATCACTTTTAGATTGTTTTTACACTTGCTTATATTTTTAATCATGTTGCAAAGTGAAGTGTCAAAAAGCTGTTGTTTACAGATCTTTTGTGTCCATTTTATTTCCTACTTTGAGTTGGATTTAAGTTTGATTTCTTTTGCATTTTTTTAAATGGATTTTCCCGAGCATTGGGCCTCCTTATCCAAAGTTGTCTTTCATTCCCCCACCGGCAGCCTCCATGCATTGTGATTTGGTGTCCCTTTTAAAAATGACTTTTACTTCTCATGCCTACGCTGTATTTGCAGAGGATTTGCTGCATATTTGTGTCAAATCCTCAGCACAGCAAGCTCCCAGCAAAATATCTGGGCTTTTGGGAATGTTGTGGATTTTTGTGGTGCAGATTTTCCTGTGGGGAGATCTGCAGTGCATCAATTATTGCTGCAGGTATTGGTGCGTGTTTCTAGCCCTCAGACAGCAGGGCGACATTACAGTGTCGAAGATCAGGTCAGCCGCGACAGCGAGAAAAGACATCCGCCTCACAAGAAGGGCTTGTGCCCCATCATATTCTGTGAAAAGAATCGGTGTTAGGCCAGCTTCACACTGCGGCACGATCCGGGGCTGTCTGGGAGGACCCTGACAGCCGCGGACCGGATCAGCACACAGGAATGGGGGGCGATTATGCTCTCCGGTCCGGTGTGCAGCGCACACAGTTCCCGCTGCTGATAAGTCAGGACCGCGGGCGCCGCGGTCCTGACCTGTCAGCGGCTGCAGCTGCGTGCGCTGCACACCGGACCGGAGGGCATAATAGACCCCCAGTCCTGTGTGCTGATCCGGTCCGCGGCTGTCAGGGTCCCCCTAGACAGCCCCGGAATCGTGCCGCAGTGTGAAGCCGGCCTTAGTAGCCTCATCCAGCAGGTACAGGAGATACACGATATCTCGCTCCTGATGTATGGAAGTGTTAGAACTGGTGTATGTCCCGTCAATGCAGAGTGGTTGCATATCTTCTGTAGCTGCTGGATGAGGCTATTAACACCAGTTCTGACAGTTCTCTACGTCAGGAGCGAAGGAACCCTTGCTCTAGGGGGACATAAATCATCAATTATAATAAAGTTGTGGTTCAAAACCACTCATGCTGCCCCTCACCAGGTTCTCCCACAGTATAAGCATGTTCACATAAAGTTTTATTATCCTTTTCATAGAATAAGATAGGGCACAAGCCTTTCTCGCCATCACAGTTTACCTGAAATCCCACACACGCAAGACAAAAATCTGCAACTTCCTGCACCAAATACGTTGCATCACATGACATGCGATAAAACATTCCATTTTGGAGGTTCTCCCTTAATTACACTTGTCTAAAAGATTTTTTAGATGAGCTGATAATTGCTGAACAACTAACGCTCGTCCATGATTTATCAGCCATTGACAATTGCTTATCAAACGAGCAAAATGCATATTTGTTGGGTGGTTACATTGTTTGTCGTTATAAAAAAAATGTTATTGGTAGTGCATTGCTCTGTTACAGGAGAAGAGCTGCAGATCTCATGACATTGTATAGGAACAGAATAACCATAAGAGCAATGATTGTTTCCACCATTTTTTCATTAGCTTGTCACATAAAGGAGTCGATCTGGGCAATTAGGTCAGAATATGTAAATGGGTCTTAATTCTGAAATCTTGCTTGCTTCTTGTGTGACAGAGACCTTGTGAATACTGGTGGGTCGTTTGTGACCAATCCAGCACAAAGAGCCGGCACCCTAGTGAGAGCCACTGCAATCTGTGAATGGCTCAGACCTGGGTGATTGGATGCCAATGAAACAAAAAGCTGCTCCATAAATATGTGTTCACTTGCTGTTGAACACATCAAATAGGGATCCAAAGCTTTTTTTTTGGTGAACGAAATGGAATGATCTTCGTATGAAAAAAAAAAAAAGAGCTGGACTGCCTGTGCAAATTATGAAAAAGAGCTGACTGCCCTGTGCAACTTATGAAAAAAGAGCTGGACTGCCCTGTGCAACTTATGAAAAAAGAGCTGGACTGCCCTGTGCTTCTTATGAAAAAAAGAGCTGGACTGCCCTGTCCTACTTATTAAACTAAGACTTAATTTATCAAAACTGTCTAAAACTAGCTTTGTTGCCCATAGCATCTAATCACCGCATAGCTTTCTTTTCTACAGCTGCACGGAAACAGATGAGCTGTATTTTGATTGGTTGCAGTGGGCAATTTAGCAAACAATTCACTGATTTGAACCATCTTAGACCATGAGAAAGACCATGCACAGTTTGGTTTTCTTAGCAGGAACCATACTTTTTTTTCTGTATTCCATATATGCAGCCGCTAAATAAAAATCTTTTTTAATGAAAAAAAAAAAAAAATCACATACCGTCTTTATCAGTCTTCTACTATTCCTGTGCCAGGGCTTCACTAGTGATCTGGGGTTATGGTTTTATGGCACAAATGACAGCTTCATCCGTGACTTCAGTGTCGATAAAGCTCATCATTGCTGGAGGAGTGTAAACAGGATCTGGGTCGGAGACCAGGGAAGCTTTGGCACAGGAGAGGTAGAGGATAGATGTTTTGTTATACAAACTGATTCACAACAAATTAATGTTTTGTGGGTCTAAGTTGCTCATTGAAGGCAATGAGGAAAATCAGTGCTAAATATCAATCACCATGCCGAAAATCTCAACATGTAGATGAGTTGTTGGGATTTTGCCTAGTTTGATGAATTATTCCACAGCAGATTTTCTAGATGCAAAGCAGCGCAGAAAAAAATAATAATTTATGGGAGTCTGGGCCATCAGTCAGGTCAGTAGTCTCTGACCACCAGACAGAAGGCTTCTGCACCTTGCTTCACAGCATGGGCGGGCTGGTGCACATTCACCCGGGAGGCATTGACATGATGGCAGCCCTAGGTGAGGAGAAGGACTGGGGGGCGGAGGAGGGTTTGTGCTAGCAGGGTCCTAGAGGTGGGGAGCGGGAGGGGGGTGGTAGCGAAGTCTGAGAGGTGCGGAGCAGAGGAGTAGCCGCCCGGCTGCTGTGAAGTTTGCAGCTGCGGCTGCAAAGCAGAGCCGGACGGACTTGCCCCCTGCCACCTGGGCCCCTGCTTCACAGGATCCGCAGTGTGGCTCTTGAGTAGCCAGGCTGGCACGATGTCATCCATACATTAGAACTCAATGATGTCACTCCAGCCTGGCTAATCAAAATCCGTGCCAGTGAAGGTAAAAGATTTGCCAGCCTTTCATCTGACAGCCAGAGACTACTCGCCTGGCTGATGGATCGGAGTCTCGCAAACTCGGCACATGGATTTCTGCAAGCCCCTATCAAATTCTAACATTTTCTCATATATATATATATATATAATATATTATATATATTATTATATATATTATAATATATATAATATACCCTCTTTTAAGCCTCATTCACATGGCGGCATTTTTGCATCTGTAGTTGTATGCCAAAGGTAGGACTGGAACTTCCAGAGAAAATGTATAATGGAAAGATTGACCTCTGTTCTGTATTTTTGGAGAAACTCCTGATTTTGGAAAATACTGATCTAAAATACTGATATGTGAATGAGGCCATAATGTGGACAGATCACTTGTCCATGGACTAAAGAAAACGAAAAGTGCTTTCAATAGGAACCAGTTCCTCATATAGATTACTGGCTTCAAGTGTGTGAAAGGATAGTTGGAAGTGGGCATATATAGAGGTATGTTCAGGCTTGATGCTTTTGCAGACTTGGTCAGAAAGTTTCTGCAATGCATGCCCCTAATCTACCTGTTGCATCGACATCACACATTTTCACATGGAAATCCTCAAAATGTGATACACTAAGTATTGGCAATTTAGGGCTATTATTTTGCAGGGACCAGCCATTTAATGAAAAAAATAATCCATGTTTACATAAGTAGGGCTCGTTCTGACCTATAGTCACCATTCTTGACCATTAACTTCCTGGTATTTGTAAAGAAACGGCTAATGTACAGCAATTTATTTATCATTTCAGATCTAGCCAAAGCTGGATTATGCTTCACGATGTTAGTAATAAAGCACATATTTATAAATTGTCTGGGTACATTTACCATTGTCCTTTCGAAATATAAAATTTTTTTTTTTTTTACAGGTGTCTTTTTGTAAACTCTCTTGACATGTACTTTTAATAAGTTGTTTTTTTTTTTCCCTGAAAATAGTTAAGGTATTCTGTCAGTCAATGCTCAATTCATGCTTTAGGAAAATGCACCCTCACTAGCTGGTGTATGTGGAACAGGGTCCAAGTCAAAACAAGTAGCTCCCGGCACTCACTTTTCATGGCAAATTGATTCTTTTATTTCTGCCCCCCCTCTCAATTCGCAAAGAAAAGTGAATATTGGGATTTCCTTAATAATGCAAACATTCATGATTGTGGTTTTAAGTAGAACTATCCAATTTGATTATTTAAGAGTAGTTTTTTTTTTTTCTTTTCTGTAGTTTTGTCCAACATACAAAGTTACAAAACTTATCAGATAACTTTATTAGGGAATTTATTTTCTTTCTTGGAAAAAAAATACACGAAAATGGTTTCCAAACGCCTGCATTTTCCCAGTCTATCTCGCTGCATTGACATCAGAAAGTACTCGTTTGGAGTACAGATGATGAATTTTCTTACCCAGCAGATTCAGGTCAGACGACCATTACACTCAGTGCTGTGTGCAGCTTTGCCCAGGTTATAACTGAAGGCACTATGAATGCAAAACACCAGCGCCAATCACTAACAACCTCCTCACAGAGGGAGTGACCACTGGTTGTCCTGCAAACACAATGGGTTCCATATAGGGCGCAGTTCACACAGGTTTTCACAGTGTATGCCCAGCCTCTTATGTTAGCCCCCATCTCAGTAGGCGGGCTGTTACGGCATTCAACACCGCTAACGGCGCCAGAACAAACGCACCAATATGGCCCAGCTACACACAGCAACATAAGAGTGCCAGAAAAAAACCACAATGACAAGTGCTGAAATTGTGGAAAATTAGTTAGTTTTAAACTATAGCAAATTGTGGGGTATTGGTTTGTGTTTTGGTCCAAAACACGTAAGCTTGTGAGCCCCTACACGGCTCCCCACATGTCACAAGTCCTATCCACTAAATTCTCATCTAAAGTGAGCAAAGGACACTGTTGCTGTGTGTAGCTGGGCCATATGGGTGCGTTTGTTCTGGCGCAGGTAGCGGTGTTGAATGCCGTAACAGCCCGCCTACTGAGATGGAGGCTAATGTAAGAGGCTGGGCATACACTGTGAAAACCAGTGTGAACTGCGCCCTATATGGAACCCATTGTGTTTGCAGGACAACCAGTGGTCACTCCCTCTGTGAGAAAGGAGGTTGTTAGTGATTGGGGCTGGTGGCTTGCATTCATAGGGCCTTCATTTATAACCTGGGCAGAGCTGCACACAGCACTGAGTGTAATGGTCGTCTGACCTGAATCTGCTGGGTAAGAAAATTTATTTTCTTTTTGTGTCCTTTGCTCACTTTAGATGAGAATTTAGTGGATAGGACTTGTGACATGTGGGGAGCCGTGTAGGGGCTAACAAGCTTACGTGTTTTGGACCAAAAGACAAACCAATACCCCACAATTTGCTATAGTTTGAGTACAGATGATTGCAGTGAAAGTGTCTCCTCCACAGAGGTACTGAGCTCATCCAATGCTAATCACACTGCTGTGCCACTGGTCTAACCCAAAGCTATCTCCTAACACTTTAGAAACATATATGTCTGTAATATCTGCAATAAAGAGATCTTCACTGCCCCCTGTATATGGTAATGTGAGGCCTCTGCTCCATTCATAGTCTGTGGAACTGCCAACTACAGCGCTGACCTTTTTTTTGGGAGTCCCATAGACAAGGTATGGAGCAGAAACCATGCATGCCATTCTGGACTAATCTGCAGAGCCCTGATCTTGAGATTGCTGAGTCTCCTACTGGTCAGACCACTACAGATGGGCCAGTTATTCACTATCTCAATGATGTAAGAATATTTGATTTTTGTGGGAATAATTATTTATGGGAAAATAATAATAAAATGCTGTGCTATGAGTGAATAATACAAAAGATGTGCGCTGCTCTAAACATTGAACTGAATAGGAACATGGAAGAGTAGTTTGGAAGACTCAGCGCTGCTGGAGATCAATGCAAAAAACTCAATGTGTTAAGTGCAGTTGAAAGGGGGCTTATCCAGCCCATTTCAAAGTGAATACTTCTTCCTCTAGAAAGCCACCAAACTACAAAGCATGAACAGATGCACAGCTTATATACAATGGCGATTTTAATAAAAAAAAAAAAAAAAAAAAAAAAAAGGTGCCAAAGGAACACACAAGTTACAGGTGCATCTCAATGAATTAAAATATCATCAAAACGTTAATTTATTTCTGTAATTCAATGCAAAAAGTAAAACGCATATATTGTATAGTCATTACAAACAGAGTGCTGTATTTCAAGTGTTTTTCTGTTAATGTTGATGATTATGGCTTACATTCAATGAAAACCTAAAGGTCAGGGGGCGTGGCCGAGCTTTGAATGGCACAGGTTCCTTAGTGCAGGAGCTCCAGCAGAGATTGGCTTCAACTTGACACAACAAAATGAAAACCTGCTCTGGGAGGCCCTAAATAAGTTACTTGGTGACTTGAGGACACAGTGGTTCCAATGGTGTGTGGCAAGTCAGCTAAAAGGAGCTCCCCAAAGAAGGTGACTGCATATTTCTCCAGAGACCAGGTACTGAATGCAGCCTCTAAAATGGCTGCAGCATCTCATTCCCCAGCCCCTACTTCCTGCTCTTCACAATGTGGCTCACATTCAGCAGTCTCAGGACGGGGTGGGGGGAGAAGCTCAGACAGATATTCCCCTCACACAGAAAACAATGGAGGCTTTGCTAAAGTCCCTGAGGCAAGAGCTCCAAGCTGATTTGAAAGTACTGATAGCCAGGGGCTGGCTGGCTGCTGTTACCCCGGGTGGCAATCCACCTTGCACAGCCTGGCGCAAAGTGGGATGGGGGGTTGCTGCTGGCGCAAGGTGAGGATGGGGGGGAAAGTGGTGCTGCTAGCACAAGGTGGGTGGGGGTGTTTCTCACCTCCCCAGCTGCCTCAGCTCCAGTTCCGGGTCCCACAGCCTCTCAAGTATGTGCGGCCGTAGTGCGCCGCCTGGCGGCAGCTCTCCCTGCTTTCAGCGGCCTTGCAGAAGGACTGTACCACCGGCCTGGGGGGCAAATGCCACCTGGGCCAGTCCGCCCCTGCTGATAGCTGAGTTTAAGGCAGAGTTCAGAGGAGAACTGAAGGACCTGGGAACTAGAATAGACCATCTGGAGCAGAAGCTGGCAGTACTAGATCTCATAATTACCTAATAGATGCTAACGAGACTTTAGAAAAGGAGGTTTCCCAAATCCACAACAAAACACTGGATGTGGAGGACAGGTCCAGAAGGAATAATATTTGCATTAGAGAGATTGATGAATCTACTCCTGACAAAGACTTGCCAAGTCTTCTGCAAAGCTTCGTACACACAGTAATTAATTCTGCAGACAGCAAGGACTTAATTGTGGATAGAATACACAGGATTCCAAGTCAGCCCAGATTTAATAATAATAATATTTATTCATTTATATAGCGCTATTAATTCCATAGCACTTTACATACATCAGTAATGCTGTCTCTCTTGGAGCTCACAATCTAAATATCCTATCAGTATGTCTTTACAATGTGGGAGGAAACCGGAGTGCTTCGTGTCCTTGGTGGGAATTGAACCCAGGTCCTCAGGACCCTATCGCTGCAAAGGCTACAGTGCTAACCACTTGAGCCACCATTTACCACGAGATGTTATTGCCCGCATTCATTACTGTACGATAAAGGAGACTTTTATGGCTGGCCTCAGGAAAAGACCGAAACTTCCAGATAACTTGGCCCACCTGGAGGTATTCCCTGACTTGTTGGCAGGTACTTTAGCTCAGAGGAGGGCGTATGTGCCGTATACTACAGCCCTCAGAGAACATGGCATAAAGTACCACTGGGGGTTCCCCACGAAATTGAAAGCTCAGAGGAGGGAGTATATACCGTATACTACAGCCCTGAGAGAACATGGAATAAAGTACCACTGGGGGTTCCCCACGAAATTGAAAGCTCAGAGGAGGGAGTATATACCGTATACTACAGCCCTCAGAGAACATGGAATAAAGTACCACTAGGGGTTCCCCATGAAATTGAAAGCTCAGAGGAGGGAGTATATACCATATACTACAGCCCTCAGAGAACATGGCATAAAGTACCACTGGGGGTTCCCCACGAAATTGAAAGCTCAGAGGAGGGCGTATGTGCCGTATACTACAGCCCTCAGAGAACATGGAATAAAGTACCACTGAGGGTTCCCCACAAAATTGAAAGCTCAGAGGAGGGAGTATATGCCGTAGACTACAGCCCTCAGAGAACATGGAATAAAGTACCACTGAGGGTTCCCCACAAAATTGAAAGCTCAGAGGAGGGAGTATATACCGTATACTACAGCCCTCAGAGAACATGGCATAAAGTACCACTGAGGGTTCCTCACAAAATTGAAAGCTCAGAGGAGGGAGTATATACCGTATACTACAGCCCTCAGAGAACATGGCATAAAGTACCACTGAGGGTTCCTCACAAAATTGAAAGCTCAGAGGAGGGAGTATATACCGTATACTACAGCCCTCAGAGAACATGGAATAAAGTACCACTGGGGGTTCCCCACGAAATTGAAAGCTCAGAGGAGGGAGTATATGCCGTATACTACAGCCCTCAGAGAACATGGCACAAAGTACCACTGAGGGTTCCCCACAAAATTGAAAGCTCAGAGGAGGGAGTATATACCGTATACTACAGCCCTCAGAGAACATGGAATAAAGTACCACTGAGGGTTCCCCACAAAATTGAAAGTCTTGAGAGACAATTCCATATTTGCGCATTCCCGGAAAAGGCAAGAGATTTATTGCTAACATTGAAGATTCTGCCTATATATCCGAATGACAAAAAAAGCTCCTCGGGCACAGAAAAAGAAAAAAACTGGACCCAGACTGGTTTACGGCATGATTGATTACTGGAGAGCCGTTCTCTGCTTCCTGCTTTCTACTCTGTCTGGTGCCTCTATAGCGATGTTGAAACCAGGCAAAGTAGCCCACAGAGTGTCTTTTTCTCCTTCGCCTCATTGGGGGACACAGGACCGTGGGTGTTATGCTGCTGTCCACTAGGAGGCGACACTAAGTAGAATCTGCAAAAGAGTTAACGTGGCTCCTCCTCTGCAGCATACACCCCTGGGGCAGACACTGCCTCACCAGTTTTGCTTAGTGTCGCTCAGGAGGCAGACCTCTTTTATTGTTTTCCTTTTTTAGATAGATTTTTTAGAGTTTTTTCTTTTTCTTTCTCCTTTTTTTCTTACAACTCCAAAGAAAAAGAAGCGTCTTCTCAGCTCCTCACATGGGCTCTGAGTTTAAGACACCTACATTTTTCCCAGCTTCGTCTTAGAACCCGGGCCGAGGTTCAGACAAAACCCTACTCTCCCCAGGCCTCGCAGCTGAGCCCTGGGTGGAGGGACGGAGGTCTAGTCTGTGTCTCCAGGACCCCATTATGCAAGCATGCAGGCCGAAGAGACGCAAGACGGACTCTTGCCCTCCCCATTCTCCCCTTACGGGGACTCCGGGTAGAGGAGCCAACGACAGGTAGTCTGATTTTCCTTCCTTCCACCTCCAAGGACCAGGACACTGCGTTGCCATTCAGCGGCCGCGTGCCTCCGGTCTCCAGACCGACAGGATCCGGACACTATAAGTTCTACCCTCCCCGCAACATCTAGCATTAATTTTGTCCGGGTCCAGCGGGACCTCCGCGCCGGACCCCCTTCTTTTCCGGGGCCGCGTTCTAATCCAGGCCCCGGCTTCGGCCTAGCCGCGATGGTCCCCGCCTCCCTCCGCCCCTTACATGACGCGAAACAGAGGCGGAGCCCGCCCAGGCCGCGTCATAGGGGGACGGAACGGCCTTCTCTTCGCGCTTCTCGCGCATCGCGAGAGTTCCCAGCGAGCCTCTATCGTCTGGTCCGCCCCTTCCCTCCAGGTCAGCGGTCGCCACTTCCGCTTTGAATACTTCATGGGCGCCGCTGCATTCCGGACCCTGGAAGGGCAACAGCTTGTGGAGAGCTGCCGCCGCCGCTTTCCCGGCCCCCGGTGGAGCACATCTTGTGGCGAACTGGCGCCGATGTTTACCCGGACCCTGTAAGGGCAGCAGCTTGTGGCGAGATGGCGCCGCTGCTTACCCGGACCCCGGTGGAGCACATCTTCTGGCGAGCAGGGTAAGTGCTTTTCCGCTTGCACAGCCCTGCTTGCCATGTCTATAGTAGCCTGTCATAGCGGCAGATATAGCTTAGGGGGCAGCTGTGGCTCAATATCAGTAGCCCCTAATGGCCCCAAGGACAGTGCCAGTCTGGCGATTCTAGCTGGGTGCTCGGACACCTCCTCCAAGGGCCTCATGTCTCAGGGAAACGTCATGTATAGGGATATCAAGCCTTCTCATTTAGACTGATCCCCTTCCTTCCCCTGTACTCACAAGGTAGAGGCAATGCAGGATATCATCATTATTAAGATCTTTTCTGCCCCCGGCAGATTCTAGCCTCACTGCAGGTTCTAGCCTCACTGCCAGAATCGTACTCCTACCAGTACAAGATTGCCATTTCTCCCCCCTGCTGGGCAGTTTGGGTCCATTCTACATCACAGTACAGGGACAAGACCTCTGGTCCTACAGGGTCGCCCAATGCGCGACTCACACCAGGTCCGAATCGCGACGTGGGGAACCACGGAACAGACAGCGCACCTCCTCAGGCGTCTCTACTATCGTTCCTGCAGCGGAATGCAATGTTAAGACAGCTGTCTGGATGGATACCTGGCCTTGGTATTCCCTTGTCATACCCCTACGCTTCTAAAAAAGGCTAGATATTAACTAAAGGGCCACTGAACATGGTGGTTCTGGTGTTCTCCGCAGGAGCTACCCCTTGACTGGGTCCTTCCCTGGTGGGATATCTGGCTTGTCCTGTGTTTGAGACTCCTGACCGAGACTCCACAGACTCTATTTGCATATTAAGACAAGGGACGCTGGAAAAGGCGACTGGATTAGACATTGCCCGTCAACTCTACATAGACTAGGGCCCTGATTTTTTGTTTTTCCACGCTCACCCTGCTGGATGTGTCTCACATTTGGCGGGGGTTGTTACCCTACTCAGGCCGTTACGAGAAAACAACACTATTTGTACCTGGTCCTCCTTGTTCAGTCCCATGTCTCACAGACTCATTCACAGAAAGAAGACGGGCGCACTAAAGTTTAACAAGTCATCGCGCAATACAGGCGGTCCTTCAGATATACATGTCCCATTCGCACCAAATTCCTCCCAGTGCCGACTGCAGTTCACCTTCACCACCCACGGAAGATGAAGGGCGACGGTACCTATGCGTACCGATTTCCCAAAACCAACAACAGGCGGGAACGCGGAGTGTTACCTCCACGTACCCCCTCCTGCTCCGAGGGACATCATTATGACGACGGTTTCTCAGCGTTCCGATGCTCAACTAAGAACTGTTTTTAAAAGCTGATTCAGACATTCATCTGATACTTTCCCTCCTCTCCAGGATAGAGTCTTCGCGAGGATGCATTAGACCGTCAGTTAAGCATACAATGCAGATGATAACCGATGCAGCAGCCGTAGTGGCTTCAAGCGCCATTGAGACTAGACAAGCAATCTAGCCACACGAGGAACGAGTACTGAAAGATGGAGGGCGACGGTACCTGTGTGTACCGATCTCCCAAAACCAACAGGCGGCAACGCGGGGTGTTACCTCCACGTTCCCCCTCCTGATTTGAGAAACATCATTTATGGCGACGGTTCCTGAGTGTTCCGATCTCCAATACAGGACTGCTCGGCTCGCAGATCCGGACAATCGTCCCCCCTGGTTCCTCTACAATACAGAACAGCTCGGTACAGAACAGCTCGGTATGCGGATCCGGCCAATCATCCTACCCAGTTCCCATTGTAGGAGCTGGGTTTGCAGTACATGGCGCTATGATTTAGTAGCCCTCAGTCTCCCCATTAGCCTTCCTCAGGGCACTTGGGTTGTAGCACTTTTATATTGCCGTCTTCAATATGAGACTCCTTATCACGCGGATCTGAATATTCATCCTCTCCAGCTCATACAGCTGGGTGTCTGGTTTGCAATGGATGGCACCACTATTTGGTACTCCTTAGTCTCCCCATCCGTCTCTTCAGGACATTGGGTTGCAGCACGTGCACAGTACCGTCTCCAATGTGGGACCGTTTTACAGGCAACTTCGGATTTTCATCTTCCTCAGCTCCCACAGCTGGATGCAGAGTTGCAACAACGCCTTTCCTTAGTAATCCTCAGGTTTCCATCCGTTTCCTCATGGCATTGAGGTCACAGCTGAAGCGGATGTATATCTTCACTGATCGTCATCACGTCCTCTTGTAGTCCCCAAACAGGGAAACGTTATGCGTCCTCCCTGACCTTCTTTCATCCATGGAAGTACAAAGGTTCCTGGCCTTCATAAACGTCAACACATTTGTCTACATATTCCCGGGTGCTCCTTAGTTTGTTCTCTCTACCTAGCCTTTCGGTGGCTCCGTGTGATACCGGCGATTGTATCCATTTCTCAATCACGAGGACACGTTGTCCTCCCTTACCTAGAGGGTCTCCTTATCAAGGCTCTTTCACTTGGAGGCTGCGCAGATGCGTTTGCACACTACAATGGACCTCCCAGCTCATTTAACCTGGTAGCTCTACAAGGATACACTCATCAAGACGCGTTCTTTTGGGACTGCGCAGCGGTGCTCACACTACAGTGAACTCCCTAACTCATCTTACCTAGTTATTCCATACTGAGAAAATTTCTCCAGTTCCAGTCTGGATACCATCGTCACAGACGCCGACCCTCTTCAGTCCATCACTTCTCTCTCCGAGAAGTTAGGGCATACGGGTTGGTTACCTATTGCCCAACCATTCCTCTGGACTCCCCACAACGATTCTCCTCGAGTCCCGGGACAGGTTTCTTTTTTCAAGTCAGGTTATTCAGTCTGACCTTCACTGGTGACCGCACCTGTCCTTCCTCTCACAAGCCGTACTGTCACACACCTATATGAGGGATAGTGGCGGCCTGTTATCACGCGGCTCGGGGCAGCGGACGACCCTCGAGTCGTCCCTGCCTATCATTCTCCTAGGGATTTGTATCTCATCATTGGGGCCTTGCAGGCGTGACCCGCACCACTCATGTAATCTCCACATTAGGACCCAGTATATGGGGAGCCAGATCACTCCGGTTCTCCTCTTCTTCGTTACTAATACACAGCAAGTACCTGTCTTCGGGGCTATAGCTCACAATTCACAACTTATGAGAGCGGATACCCATCTGCCTCTCTTTCTTAGTCTGAGGCGAGGATTTAATCTCACGGCCTTGCAATCATCCAGATAACCTTGGCAAGGTTCAGGTCCAATGGCGTTCCAGTCCTTTAGAGGACCCCGGTTTGGTCCAGGCGCACTTAGTATGCTGGCCTATTTTCACTCACCACTGGTTTTTCCTGGCATCTTCCAGATCGTACAGGCCCTCTTTCCAAGGTCCTTTCTCAAAACATTCGGAACCTCTAATCTTCTTAGTGTGGCCCTGACGCCTGGTTGTAGCTCTGATACCTAGTTCTCCTTTCGCGAACAGGCGCTACAACCTTGACTCAGAGGGTAAACACCTGTTTCCGTTCACATCGATTCTCTCCCTCGAGTGCCTCAAGGGCACATTCCCATGCTACCCTCTCGGTTACGTCTCCATTGCGTGGCTGTGGGCTCAGGTTGGCACCTTCCATCCGGGACATTTTCACACATTGTCCCCTCCTTCCTTACAACAACTGCTGGTACCATGGGACTTCATGCCGGTCTACTATGTGCTGCAGGATTCTTCCTTCAGACCTTCACAGACATTTTTCTTTCACCTTTGTTACCAAGGGTGGTGTTAACTTTACCTCTACCTTTACCTCTATCCGTTGAGTCTCTGACCCTAGCGCTCTCCTCGAAGCGCCCCTTTTTTCGGTGGTCGCCAAGATAGGTTGGGATGCGACCTGTATCATCTTTCTTCATAAGATGGCGGGGTCATTCCATATAAACAAAGACCACACCGTTCCGGCTCCTTTTCAGTCGTTCAGCACTGATGCACCGTATCTACATGGCTCAGCACACGTTAGTTTCGCCTGAACTCTACGGGTCTATGAGGCTAGTACGGCAGCTTCCAGAAGTTCCTTCTGTCCTTCGAAGAAACTCTGACAGATTGTTCTCATCCTCTCTGCGGGCCGCTGACTGCACATGCCGACATCCTCAGCCAAACTGGTTACACGAACAGACTTCCTATTCAGGAAGTTTAGCAGTTGCAAATATTACCGTTTACATCGGGTATAATGTCGTACATGCACTCGTACAACCGGAGGCATTTAACCTCCTTTGGGCCCAGGCTTCTCCGCTGTAGGTGGCCGAGGCTGTCACCTGGTTCAGCTTTTACTCTGTTGGGGTTCAACACGATGTTCGTACGCTTACGCTGTTGTGTAACATCACAGTGTTCATTTTATTTCCTTATTAGATGCAGATCTAGTTGATGCGTCTCCCTGGTGGCAACAGCTCACCGGTAGGGTGCAGCTTGTATAAGAGTCTAATGTATTCTTTTCCCGCCCAGGGACTGCTTTGGGACGTCCCACGGTCCTGTGTCCCCCAATGAGGCGAAGGAGAAAAGGAGAATTTTGTGTACTCACCGTAAATTCCTTTTCTCTTAGCCTCTAATTGGGGGACACAGCACCCACCCTGTTGCCTGTTCGGGCCTTCTTAATGGCTTTTCAAGTTTCTGGTCTCTCAGGTTACTTCTGAGATATTACGTACGTGCCTGTTTTTGCAGGCCCGGTTGTTTTAATATTCTGTTACTTGTTCTATAGGTGCCTGGTTTTTTACAGGCCTTATTATATCGTTAATCTGTTACTTGCTCCTACTGCTTTAGCACAAAACTGGTGAGGCAGTGTCTGCCCCAGGGGTGTATGCTGCAGAGGAGGAGCCACGTTAACTCTTTTGCAGATTCTACTTAGTGTCGCCTCCTAGTGGACAGCAGCATAACACCCACGGTCCTGTGTCCCCCAATTAGAGGCTAAGAGAAAAGGAATTTACGGTGAGTACACAAAATTCTCCTTTTTTCACTCTTTCAAACTATTTTTTCACTTTTTTTCCTTTTTCTTTACTGTTTGCTTGATTTTGGTACTGTAAGAGGACTTCCTCTTATGATGAAGCAAAAATGTAGGTTTGATAACCTTTCATTTGTTTATACAAGCAAATTTGTTTCCCTGTCCGTCCTCCCCATCTGTCCTCCCCATGTTTTTCACTCATTTAGGAGTAATGGGTTCACAGGAAGCAGTATATAGTATTAACAATGCATATTAAAGTTATATCTATAAATGCCAATGGTTTCAACTCACCAGGTAAAAGATCCATCTTCTGGGAGAATATTTACAAAGAAATTGCTGATGTAATTTATTTGTGTTCAAGAAACGCACAGGACAATACTCGGCTAAAGAACCCTTGATATCCACATCAGATTTTTGCAAACAACAAGACTAAAAGAGCTGGAGTGGCTATTTTAATAAGAGACTCCCCATCCTGTAAATTGTATGACACTACTAGTGATCCGGAGGGGCATTTTATTTTCCTTGATTGTTTTTTTTTTTTTTTTTTTTTTTTTTTAAACCATTTATTTTTATTTAGGTTTCAAAAATTTAACAAGAAACAGTAGATATCAATATTCATGTAACAAGTCACATATCTTGTAACAACACAATCAAAACTATCCCCCCCTCCCCCCTCCCGCCAATACTCCTTATGCCGGGTATACTTGAGAGTCTTAACAATCATATCACCGCCATCCAGGCGGACCATATTTTTTCAAAAGTTCTTTCCCCATGCCTTCGCCTGTAAATGCTTTCCTCTAAATGCATTACCGTACGTGTCTGAGTAATAAATTCCCTCCTAGTGGGGGGTTCCGAATCTGTCCATTTTCGCGCTATTAGTTTGCGTGCTACATATAGCAACCTCGCTATTGCCACTTTGTAGTGTTCTGAGACCGGCATCCCATCCACCTCGCCCAAAACACAGCACTGGATTCCTGTCGAGTGTACATGCATAAGCTCTTTCAATTTTGTTAATAACAACCAGCCAGTATGCCACCAGCCGCGGACACGACCATAGCATGTGTAGCAGTCTGGCCTTCTCTGAGCTACATCTAGGGCAGCTAGAGTCTCCCCTCAAGCCCACCCTGAATAGGACCAGCGGTGTTTTGTATGTTCTATGTATTACATATAACTGGGAGAGCCGTGCCTGCTCGCTCAGAGAGATCTTTGGGACATATTCAAGAATCGCCTCCCATTGTTCTGCGGTGAGAGTACCCACCTCCCTTTCCCATTTACTCTTTGCAGTGAGGTGATTGTCCCCCAGATAGGAGTGTAGTAGGTCATGGTATATGCTCGATATAACTCCCCTCGTCCCTCCCTTCATACACACAAAGTCTAGTACAATGTCATCCTGAACCGTTGTGTCTCCCAATGCACACTGTGCCCTCCAAGCATGTCGAAGCATATAGTATTGAAACCCCCATACCGAAGGCAAATCAAATTCCTCTCTCAATGTCTCAAAGGTCTTCAGGTCTATTCCACTCTGCAGCTGGCACACATATCTCACTCCTTTCGCCTTCCAATTGCCCATGTGACACAGCTTATTAAGTTCCTGCAGATGCTCATTGTCCCACACTGGTGAGTACTTAGTCAGCTCGTCCACCCCTCTAATCTTTTTAATGGTGTCCCATACCTTCTGGATCATGCCTATGGTAGGATATATTGCTCCCAGTTTCTTAAAAACCCCTGGATGAGTGGGCGTCTCCCCGTCACATGTACCAGCACCCGGCAAGCTGCTCCTCCACAAGCGAGCTCTCTCCATCCCCTGACATGCTGGCCCTGTACTGCCAAGAAATACACCCAGGGATTTGGTGCGGCCAATCCTCGCTCTTCCCTTTTTGCAGCGTTCCCAATTTAACCCATGCCTGCCTCTTACCCCATATCAAGGATCTGAAGATAGAATCAATACCCTGAAACCGTTTTTTTGGTAGCCATATCGGTGAGTTGTGCAAAACGTACATTAGTTGTGGCATTAGGACCATCTTAATCAGGTTAGTTCTCCCCGTTACCGTTAAAGCCAATTTTCACTATGCACCTATTTTCCCTTTAAATTTCTCTAACAGAGGAACTAAATTCAGATCCGTGAATCGGGTCAATGGAAGTGCTACCCATATCCCTAGGTATTTAAATTGTGAAACTAACTGGAGCTGTTTCCCCCTCTCATCTATCTCCTCCGCTTCTATTGCTCTATCCACAGCCATGACATAAGACTTGTGCCAGTTTATCTCCAGTCCCGAAATTCTCCCAAATTGTTTAATTACATCCATCGTGCACCCCAGTGTCTCTCCTGCGTTTTCCAGAAATAACAGGATGTCATCGGCATACAATGATATTTTTCTTCCAGCTTCCCGAATTTCCTCTCAGCTCTGATTTTGGCCGCCAGGGGCTCCATTGCCACCGCAAACAATAGCAAGGACAGCGGACACCCCTGCCTTGTGCCCCTATGTAAGTCAAACATCCCGGAGTGTTCCCCATTCACCTTAACTACCGCCCTTGGGGATGAATACAATAACTTCACCCAGGCCATGAATGCGGGGCTGAATCCCATTAGTTCCATGATTTTCCATAAGTATTTCCATTCCACGCTATCAAATGCTTTCCTAGCGTCTAATGACATCACTATTCTCCTGCCACCATTATCAGCAGGCAGTTGCATATTAAGAAATAATCTTCTCAAGTTAACAGCCGTGGAGCGGTTAGGCATAAAGCCCGACTGGTCCTCGTGGATAATGGTATGCGCAACCCCGGTGAGCCGGGTGGCCAGGATCTTGGCGAGTATTTTGACATCCGTTGTCAACAATGATAGGGCCTGTACAACTCCGCATCCATGGGATCTTTTCCCTCCTTCGGCAGAACTACTATCACCGCTTCTTCCATTGATCTCGGCAGCGCCCCCTTCACTAAAGCCTCATCAAACACAGATTTCAATTTCGGAGCCAGCAGTTCCACCAACTCCCTATACATCTCCCCAGGTAGACCATCAGCTCCCAGTGATTTGTTATTGGGCATAGATAATATTGCACACTCCACCTCCTCCACACTCACAGGTTCATCCAACCTCAACCTATCTTCCTCAGACAATTTAGATAGTGAAATGCCTTCCAAAAAATTCTCCACGTCCCCCTCCGTGTCCCGTGATCTCGAAGTGTACAGTTCCATGTAATATTCCTTGAAGACCTCCAGTATGTCCCTTGTGTCTGTCAGAGTCGTCTCCATTTGGTGTCTCAATTTGTACACCCTGGAAGAGTCCCTCTGTGCCGCAGATATCACTGCCAACAAGTGACCCACTCTCTCTCCCTCTTCAAAGAATTGGGCTTGCTGAAATGCCCATTTTCCTCTCAGCTTGCATCATGTGCAGTTTATCAACTGCCTCCTGTGCCAATTTTAGCCTATTGTGAGCTTCACTCGTTGGCGCCAAAATCATATCTGTCTCCGCCTGTGTCAAGTCATCCTTTATTTGTTGATCTGCCAATTTAGTTTTGGTCTTACACCTCGTAATCTCACTATAAAGAGTCCCCTCGTAAAGCCTTCATAGCATCCCATACCGTTGTGGCTTCCGTACTCCATTCATTTGGAAGAATTGCTCTAGCTCTTTGGCTATGCCACCCATATCCACCACTTTAAGCCATGTCGGGTGAAGACGCCAACCTCCCCTCTGACCTGAGCAGATCTCACCAGAAGTGTGATCACCATAGGACTATGATCCGAGAGAGTCCTCTGTAGGTATTCTACCTCCCCTACCATCCCGTCCATAACAGGATCCCCCGAAGCCAGATCTATCCTCGACAGTGTTCTGTGTGTTGCCGAATGACATGAAAAAGTCCTCTTACCCTCATTTCGTACTCTCCACAGATCTACCAGTCCAAGTTCCCTTACATAGGTGCCAAAACCAGTCAATCTGTCCTGTCCAGCTTCCGTACCTGCCGGACGTACTTTATCCCAATAATCATTCATAGTGTTATTAACATCTCCCATAATCAGCATCGGTACCTCCTCCCATCTGCCCGTCAGGTCTACTTTTTAGAGTAAGGTGGAGGGATATATAAAGCTACTAAAATCATTTTGTGTCCGAACAATCTGCACACAATCCATACATAATACCCTTCACTGTCCACATGTACTTCCAGCTCTTCATAATGTGCATTTTTGTGTATTAGGACCGACACCCCTCTGGAGTATGAGGAATAAGTAGAATGATATGTCTTTAACATCCACCCTCTTGACAACCAGTGCATAGTATCTCTAGTGAGATGTGTCTCCTGCAAGCACGTGATCATAGGTTCACAAGATGTGATATGATTCAGAACTGCCGCCCTCTTAACCTTGTCAGATATACCACGTACATTCCAGCTTAAAATCCGAACAGTACGGTTACTCATTGTGCATTAGGAAAAACATCCATCATCAGGTGACATCATTACATTTTATTCCCAACCACACCCGGTCAAACAGCATGAACAACCACATCTCCCTACAAATCCGCCCCCCCCCCCCACCTCTCCCCCTCCCTCCCCACTTCCCCTCCCCCCACCAGTCCCCTTTTGCTGTCGTCACTCTCTCCCCAAAGAACCTGAGCATTGTCTTCGTATTCCGCACGTCAACATGCGTCTTGTACTCCTCCATCATTGGCAGTCTCTCCACCATATTATCAATAGTATGCATAGTCCCGAACCATTAATCAAACATAACCATAAAACGTAGATCCCAGCGGGGAATTCCCCCCCCCCCCCCCCCCCCTGCGCTCCTGTTTCGCAGAGTGGTACTGAGCCACAACCTTGTCCAGTGTTCAATCTAGCAGGGTCATGTCATCATATTGCCGCGTCCCCATCTTCTCTCAATTTGCTCCGGTTCCGCTCCAGCCACGAAGTGGCCTCTACCGGTGATGGGAAAAAATGGACCCTTCCAAAAGCTTCCACTCTTAATTTAGCAGGATAGATTGTAGAGTATTTCACACTCAGAGATTGGAGCTGTTTCTTCACCTCACCATACCGCAGCCGTAGCTTTTGCACCTCAACTGAATAATCTGGGATTTCAATTCGTTTGCCATCCATGGTAAGATCTGTTAGCCTCCCAGCCTTTCGTAAGATAATGTCCCTGTCTCTGCATTCAGGATTCTGGTAACATCGTGCGAGGCCATCTCCCGGCACTGGGGGTCTCATGGGTACTCGATGGGCACGCTCCACCGCAAACACCCTCGTCAAATTATCCGCTCCAAACTTTTCCAGCAGCCAGGTTTCAATAAAGGCTGTGGGGTCAGCACCCTCAGCTCTTTCAGGGATGCCCACAATGCGCAAATTGTTCCTACGTGACCGGTTCTCCAGGTCATCGTTTTTATTGGCCACTACCGTGATCCTCTGAGTGTGTTGTTGGTTTGTTGTTGTTGTTGTTGTGTTGTTGTGTCTTTTGCACTGAAGTTAATTGATCTTCTGTTACACCAACTCTGTCCTCCACCTCAGTTAATCTGGTTGTAACTCTCTGCATAGATGTTTGTATGCCTCCCATTTCTTCTTTCAGGCCATTCACTTGCTTTGTCAGAGCAGTTAATGCAGACTTGCAGTATGAGACAACCTGGAATATATCCCTCAGTGTGGGCTCTGCTGGACTTTCAGCTGCCTGCATAGTGTCTCTGTTCCCCTCCTCCAACTCTTCCTCTGCAGCCCCCTTTTCATTATGTAGCACAGGCATATCCTCATCATCTTCTTCCTCACCTCTGTGCATCTCACTCCCTTCACTTCCTTCTTCATCTGCCTCCATGCCCCTCTCATACCTGAGCAGCCGAGCTGAGACTTGCAGCCTCTGTGCATAGACTGTGTTCCTCCTTCCTGCCTCTTCCTCTCTCTCAGTGCCATCTTGGGCTGGTGCACTGCTGCAGGCTCCGACTTCTGTCTGCCTTTTGCGGCCCATGTTGGTCTCTCTGAGTCTGGCAGAAGCTCTCCCCTTGCTCCCAGGACCTTCAGACATCAGTTCCTGATAAGGGATTTGGCTGGTTCGGGCTCTGTGCAGGATAATTGAAGCTAATGGTGGTGGAGAAGCACTGCCACCCGACCTCTCACATCAAGTGCTAGGCCACCCTTGATTGTTCTTTAAACAACACTAGGTACACAATTGTATCTCTATATGGCCCAAATACGCACCAGTTTTCATTTATCAGACAGGAGAGTTCAGGTGTAATCCAAAGGGTTTAAAATTGTCTTTAGATTTCAACCTCCCCATGACTGCCTTGTTAGATTGCTCAAATAGACGTACCTCTAGAGGAGAGATGAAATCACTGTCTTTCAGAATAAAACTTGTATGACATCTGGAGATATCTCCACAGCTCTGAGAAAGATTACTCCCATTTTTCCTCTAGATTTAATTCCTATAGCAGGATAGACTATATTTTTGTGGATGATAGAATTCTAGGTTGTGCGCTTGAGGCAACGATAGAGTGCTCTCGTGGTCTGACCATGTTCCTGTCTTGCTCACCATATCTGATAGGGACTCTTCGGTCAAAGCTAATAGGTGGCGTTTAAATGACTTTTTTACTGGCCAACAAACAAAACATTGAATTAGTAGAGAGCAAGTTAATGACATAAATGGTAACTCCACCTCACACGAACTGGTATGGATAGCCCACAAGTCATACATGAGAGGTATTTTTATTGAGATGGCAGCAGTAGAAAAGAAAAGAGGCGGCAGTGTCAGACCTATTAACTCAAATTAACAATCTGAAACAAATCAACAAAAAAAAAACCACCCCCAGTTCTCCCAAAAAATAACAGAACATAGAATGAGGCTGCATGTTTTACTTTTATTCTAGTACGAAAAGGGTGTTAAAATTCCAAAACGAAATATTATGCAATGGTAGATAGAGCAGGGAAGATTTTAGTAGGAGAGGCAAAAAAGGGAGCTAAGAAATAGGATTTAGTACTTTAGTCTCATCAGGTGTATTCAAGTATGCAATCCTATCGACATAGCTAAATAATTTAGGCAATTTTATTATTCACTGTACAACCTAAAAGAGGATTCCCATACAGTTTAGCCTAATCCACAAGAAATTGGTAACTTCCTAGAAATAATCTCACTCTCCAAAGTATCAGCAGCTCAGCTGAGTGATCTAAATACTCCCATATCTATCATTGAAATAGAACAGATAATCTGTTCTACTAAAAAGTCCTCTGCTCCTGGCCCAGATGGTTTTTCTAACACCTGTTATCATTGTTTCATCAAACCTTTAGCTCCTTATAGCCTAAAAACTTTAAATTTTTTTAAATATAGTTCTTCAATAAGCCATGAAAACCTAGAGGCAGTAATCACAACCATTCCTAAACCTAAGAAACCCCCGAACACTGCTGGTAATTTTAGGCCTATCTCCTTAATAAACTGTGACCTAAAAATATTCTCTAAAATCCTTGCAGCCAGAATAATGTCTGTCCTTCTGATAGCACCTGACCAGGTTGGATTTGTCCCTGGGAGACAAGCCAAGAACAGCACTAGAAGAGGAATAGATTTGTTGGAGATAATGGAAACTAATAAACTCCCCAGAGTACTGCTGACTCTTGACACTGAGAAGGTGTTTGACAGAATGCACTGGGGTAAAATGAGTGAGGTTATGGATAAGTTTGGTGTTGTGGGAGATGTTAAAAAGGCTATATTGGCCCTATACTCTAATCTGAACGCGATGGTGAGTGCGTCAGGCTTCACCTCAGACTGATTTATGATAGCTAATGGCACCCAGCAGGGCTGCCCTCTCTCGCCGGTTATCTTTGCTTTGTTAATGGAGCCACTGGTGGAGGCTCTTAGAGCTAATCCAAGCATACATGAAGTCCGTGTGGGAAATACAGACTATGTGGTGGGATTGTATGCAGATGATGTGATATTATCTCTCACCGGCGTCGAGGGGTCCCTGGTGGGTGTCATGGACACCTTTTCTGAATTCTCCAGAATCTCATATTACAAATTAAATGCCACAAAGTCTACCATGTTCCCCATAAATATTACACCTTTTGTAAAAGAAAAAAATACTAAGCATTTTCCTTAAGTAGGAGGAAGCGGAATTTACGTATTGGGAATTGAAATTACAAATTGTAAATCTAAATTGAACTTTGAATCACTGATTTGAAAGTTCGGGGGACTTTTAAAGGCTGACTCTTCTCCCACTGTCCTGGGTTGCCAGAATAACAATTACGTTGCTGCCAAAGAATGCCTACTTGTTCAGATGTCTCCGTCTCAAATTCCTATCTCGTGGAAAAAATTTTTTAGATCACTTGACGTATCACCACCACTGTCTCAGAGAAAACATCCCTGGCTTCCAAAGCCCACCTGTCTCTGTCTACGGGTCCTGACAGAGACTTGCCTGTGCAAGTGGAACCAGTATTAATAGTACATTGTACCCGGGGAAGAAACTTACTACCGCACACTTTGATCGCTGGAAGGATTACTGCTATGCACGCATCTGATCACGATGACCCTGGATGATGCACTTCCTGCATTTGGAACGCACGGAGGCAGGGCAGTGGGCGGCGTGGAATGCCAAAAAAGGGCCTACCATGCACCATTCAGGACTCCATTAGTGATAGCCAAGGCAGAGATATGATTCTGAGGGTGGAAATAGCAGGGATAATATACTTCTTGGTCAACCTCTACGCTCCTAACCACGACCAGCACATCTTCTACACATTGACTCTCCAGGTTCTTATAGGACTTGGGCCTGGTTGCCTGATAGTGGGAGGAGACTTTAACTTAGTAAATGTAGCATCATGGACCACTCCTCACCCTTTCCACAAGCCTCAGCAGCCACCACATCCCTCTTACACTTCATGCAACAGCTTTCACTCTGTGACCCATGGAGAGTAATAGACTCCACAGCTAGAGAATACATGTGTCACTCCCTCACCCATCAGTCCTTTTCCAGGATTGATTTCTTCCTCATCATCTCACAACTATTCCCCTAAGGGCTTGGACACACTGGCGTGAAACTTGGACGTCTGCAATGCGAGTAAAAATCGCATTGCAGTCGGACCAATGTTAGTCAATGTCCGAGAGCACATTTCCGAGTGTCGGACATTTTTCTCCTCGTCCGACACTTGGATGTGGAGTCAGTCGCAACATGCGATTTCATGCGAGTGTTGGACGAGACTCTCCAATGCAAGTCTATGGGTCCGACAAAAATCACGGCCCGCACACACAAACAGCACAGGGAAAGCGTAGGGAGAGCCATTTTAACATGGTGTTTTCTTGCAGAGATGAGAATAGACAGGATAGATAGGATAGAATTGCTAGATTGGGTTCACCTGTCTCCGGCTGTTACTTCCGGGGTCATCCATTAAGCTAATTACATATTCACTGCACACTAAGGTGTGCGGCAGCCAAGCAGAATCACTGTCCAGATTGAGGTCAAGCACTCTGACTACAACAGCCAATCACACAAGCTCTCAAACAGTGTGAGCTTCTATGATTGGCTGTTTGTCTGACAGTGCAGTGAATATGTAATTAGCCTAATAGGTGGCCCTGGAAGTAGCAGCAGGAGACTGGTGAACCCGATCTAGCTATTCTAGCATCTATCTATCTGTCTATTGAATTCAATCACTCGATTCTGTTAACTCTTTTCTCACTTTATGCAGCATGAGAAATGCCATGTTAAAATCGCATTACACACGGACAGCACTCGGATGTGATCCAAGGAAATGTCGGACAGTCGTATAGCAGTTGGATGCAAAACAGAGTAAAAGTCGGATGACACTCGTATGACTCTCAGATCCGTCAATCGGAGTGTTTTTTCACTCGCCAGTGTGTTTCCAGCCTAACACCACAACTGCAGTATTCACCCAATACTGATCTCAGACCATGCTCCCATCTCACTGTTCCTAATACTAGCTGAGCCCAGCACCCGGACGAGACAATGGAGGTTCCCATCCTACCTAGCAGAGTCAGATGACTCCAAAACCTTCCTTAAATCACACTGTTATGATTTCCTATATGACAATATCACCCACACTGACAACACCCCTCTGCTCTGGGCCACTTCTAAGGCTGTTATGAGAGGCCATATCATTAGTTATCTATCATGCAGGAGGAAAACACACAGAAAGAAAGTTGATGCCTTACACACCTCCCTACTCCAGGCTCAGTCGGCGGTTGCCCTAACCCCATTCCCTGACACACAACAAGCCTACAACATGGCCAAACACCTACTGGATGCCCTCATACATTCTCAATCACAATGGCAAGTTCAACTTGACTCGAAACAAGTTTTATCACTGGGGAAACAAGACGGGTAAATTAGTATCGACCCTAACAAAAGGTAAACAACTCTACAAACCAATTCTTAAACTACAGAACCCCACAACAGGTTTGCAGACGACCGACTAGGAAGAGATCATTTTCAGCGATTACTCTGAAGACCTCTACAAAGCCCCCTCTGCTAACCTCCCATCAATTAATTCCTTCCTGAAACTAATCAATCTCTCATTCCTGTCCACTGAACAAGTGACGTTGGACTCAGAGATAACAGAAGACGAAGTGAGACGAGCTATAGCAGACGCATCAAGTGGTAACACCCTGTGCCCTGATGGTTTCTCTGATGAATACTACAACATACTATTCCCTGACTTAGTACCTATTCTGACTATTCTGACTCTTCAACACAGCTTTCCTTCATGGGGTCCTCATTAATAGATTTACTGACTCATGTACCATAGTTATCCCTTAACCCAATAGAGACCCACTACTACCACAATCATACAGCCCAATCTCACTCCTCAACCATGACTACAAACTCCTGGCAAAAATCTTAGCAAGGTGCTTACAACTGATATTACTCGGTCTCCATTGTGAGGCTTAAATGGGCTTTACTCAGGGGTGGAGCAGTGTGACAAACATACACCTGGCGTTCGCTGCTACGGTCTTGGCCCAACACTCACTAAGTCCGCCCGCAATGCTAATGAGTCTAGATGCCAAAAAGGCCTTTGACAAAGTGGCATGGCCTTTTTTGCATGAAGTTCTGGGCAGGGGAATTTTGGCTCAAGGTTCCTGGAATATATTCAATACCTCCATACAAATGCAAATACCAAGGTCTCTGTCAATGGATGCAGCACACCAACTATAGACCGCTTCCGAGGAGTCAAACAGGGATGCCCTCTGTCGCCCCTCCTATTTAAAAAGGGCCTGTCGCGCCCCCAGGTGCTATGCTATGCGTATCTGCTGAATTCAGGGAAGGGGTCTCCCATGTCTCTAGCCCCCTGTAAGTGTTAAAGAACATTATATAAAGTGTGCAGATAAGGAGTCCGGAGGGACTTACTCAGTAATGAGTCATCGCTGTTGTATGGTGTCCTCCCCGCCTCCAGCCCTCTCTGGTCCACTTCCAGCCCCCTCTTGTTCAGCCTCCTGTATGTGTCATCGCTGAGGGCTGGAGGCGTGGAGGACACCAGCAACAGCGATGACTCATTACTGACAAAGTCCCTCCGGACTCCTTATCTGTACACTTTATAAAAGTATTTTTAACAACTTACAGGGAGCTAGAAACATGGGGGACCCCTTCCTTGAATGCAGCACAGTGATTCAGTTAGCATGGCAACAGAGTGGGTGACAGGTCCTCTTTAAACTTTCTATCGACCCCCTACTATGCCATCTGTTGCAGACCCCTACTCTTAGGGGACTCACAGTGGGCTCTAGGGAGCTCAAGGTCGCCACATTCGCAGATGATGTCCTGCTGGTAGTATCTAACTCCAAACAAGTTCTTGCACTCTATTAAGGCCCCATTACACGGGGCAACATCTCCGGCAAAATCGCAAGCAAATCGGACGTGGCCAAGTTGCGGCAACATTGCTGGTGAGTTGCCCAGTGTAATAGGGGTATTTCAACGGCGATAGTTGCTTCAGCAACATCCCCGGTTTAAGGACAATGTCAGACAGGGTGATCTGCAAGCAACTTCCCTCACTGAGTTCAATGTTAAGGATCGCTGCCAGGGCTGAATTTAACCCTGGTAGCGATAGTTGCTTTCAACATCGCTGCTGCATTGCCGGCGATGCCTCTTCGTCTGACAGCTCAGCAGCGACTTGGCCAGCGGCCAAAAACGTGCGCGCTTCCGTCAGTTGCCAGCGATGTTTCCCTATGTGACGGTACCTTTACACGTGAACTAAAGGACATGGGAGGCCTATTGGGCTATAATATTAATTGGTACAAAACAGAAGTGATGATGTTAAGTGGCCCCTCCAGACCATCGTGGACATTGGGCTTTCCCTGTCGGTGGACTACTGGCTCACTAAAATACCTGGGAGTGCAAGTAACGAGACACCCAGCTAATCTATTACAAACCAGAGAAACCATGAGTTGAAAAAGAGGGAAATTGTTTTTTATTTTTACATGTATAAGAAGGCACCAAAAAAGACAAATTGACACTTAACGGACGTATGCAAAAACACTTACAATTGCATTGTGTGCAAAGGGCATAAATCACAAATACAAAAAACAACAAAAGGGTACAAAGCTATGCAATAGACATATAAAAATGGGCATACAGTTTTAACAAATTTAGGTGCCACCCTGGTTTCTAACACATTAATTGATGTTTAGGGTAAACGGGTATACTGCGCCCCTTCAACAATTCAATACGCTGTAGTTAATGAAACATGCAATTAACCACCTTTTTAAATAGCATGCACGTACCCAGACACATTTAGTGTGGTAGCCCAATTAGGCAAACCTCACAAAGCTACACCCATATTTCACATTCCCATGATTAAAGTGCAGTGTCACATTCAAAGCGGAGAAACCCCTGTGTAAAGAACCCTGCAGCTGTTTCATGGACCACAAGGGTCCACTTCCTCAGTGGGCTATAGTAAAAGATACCAGGTCTCCCAAACGGTTCTGCCTCTGTTTCCCAGCCATTACACTCACCTCTTTGTGCCCCCACCATTTCTGGGCCCACCAATGTTGATCAAACGCCCACACTTGCGCCGGATCACCGCCTCACTCACTGCTGCCTCTCGCTCCTTCGGCGGCCGTAATGTGCATGCGCGGGATCGGGACGCATCACCGAAATCCCGCGCATGCACACCAGCTCATGCCAACGTCGAGGCACGTGGGTCGTGGTGATCAACATCATGCAAAGGGGCGGATCCATTACGGAGCCACAGAAACAATGTACAATGTAGAGGCACTTCTAAGATAACATAATATGGTGACAAGCATGAAAATAATTGTTCAGGGCACCGCCACATTAGATAGGAGTTGAATTCCATTATGATGGGGATCCATTTCTACATCAGGGAAGAATCAACATCCAGGATATACAGGAGGAAAATTTCTGAAGTCCACTCCATACACCATAGTAAAAATCTGGTGAGAAAAAAATGCAAAATCAAGCAAACGAAGCTGACCATTTAGAGAACGTTGGCACAGAGGGTTAAGGTGAGATAATATGAAACCATGAACTATAAAAGATAATATATAAAAAGTAAAAAACAGGGGAGCGCACCCTCAGGGGGTTAGGAGAAATTCACAAAAAGGATGCGAAGCTGAGGGACTCACTAAGACCCTTAGGAGTCTTTGTGTCGAGCAGCACTATTCATCTGGCCTCGAGCCTCAACATTCGTTTGACGTTGCCACCCCGAATACCAGGGTAAACAATGTCAATCCCTCTGATACTTAAACTTCTGGGATCACAGTTGTGATATTGCCAGAAGTGTCGAGGGAGAGTTTTGAGTTGGTCGAGTTTCTTAGTTATTCGGGCCGCAGCAATGTCCAATACGTGTTCTCTCACTCGCCTCCGTAACTCCTGCGATGTTAGGTCAACATCTATCAAGTCACAGCCACATGTTGCATAATACACCACATTAGCCGTAGAACAAGATACATGATGGCGAATATCGAACACCTGGGAGCCATCGGAGGTACTGAAAGTTGTTGTTCACAGGACATTGCTGCAAGCCACACAATGGCCACATGGAAAACAGCCCAAAACCGGGCCCCGAGATCCGAAGGGATAACGAACAGGTGGAACATAGTGGCTATGGACCAATTCATCCCTTAGGTTTGGGGTTCTACGGGTAGTCCTGAGAGGACTTTAAGAAAGGCTCCCCCTGAGGGCTGGATCTGATCTCAGAATGGCCTAGTGCTTGCTCAAAATTGCCCGCACTGTATCCCATTCATGAGAATAACTGGTGATGAATCGGATTTTATTATCCAACTCCAACACCTCTCTCTTGTTTCCGCCCCAAGGAGCGCCGACGGTGAGGTATGCCTGGTCCTCAAATAGGCTCTCTTAAGACCCCTACCACTGTACCCCCTTTCCTGAAATCGTCGCATGAGGTTCTTAGCCTGGGCCTCAAACTGTTCCTCACTTGAGCAGATTGTTCTGGCCCGAAGGAATTGGCCAACAGGCATGGCCCGAATTGTAGAGGTATTATGGGCTGACGAAGCATGTAAGACAGAGTTCACCGCTGTAGTCTTCCTGTGGATCATTGTCTGTATCTACGAGTCACGATCCACAGTAATATCGATGTCCAGAAAGTCAATTCTGTCCCTGCTCTATTTGTATATTAGCTTGATGTTTAAATTATTCATGCCCAAATGCCTCATAAAACCATCGAGCTGCTCAACACTGCCATGCCAAATGAAAAGGACATCATCTATATATCTCAGCCAGGACTGCACATGGGAGCAGAGCGGCGACCCCCCCGCCCCCATCACCAAACACCAACCTCTCCCAGTGACCCAGGAAGAGGTTGGCATACGCAGGGGCGCACGCCGCCCCCATGGCAGTCCTACGTTTCTGCAGATAGAAGACGTCCTTGAAGGTGAAAAAGCTATGTGCTAAAACAAAACGGAGCAGCTGAACGATCAATCCATAAAGGAGGCCATCCCTGTTGCTCATACTGAGGAAGTATTCAGTGGCCCTAATGCCGACCTCATGCTCGATGCACATGCACAAACTCTCCACGTCTGCTGTCACAATTATTATTATTATTATTATTATTATTATTTATTTATATAGCGCCATTATATTCCAAGGCGCTTTACATGCTAAAAAGGGCAGACTAGGACAAATAACATAGTAACAATACAAGTAACAATAAGTGTTGACAATTCGGTCATACAGATACAAGAGGGGAGAAATCCTGTCCACAAAGGCTCACAGTCTACGAGGGGTGGGTGGGGATACAGTGGGAGGGGGAAATTCCAGTCATGAGGCGGTGTGGTGGACCGGGTCTTATTGCAGGTGGTAGGCTTGGCGGAACAGGTGGGTCTTCAGGCTTCTTTTGAAGGTTCCCAGGGTAGGAGAATGTCTGATGTGTTGGGGCAGTGAGTTCCAGAGTCTGGGTGAAGCACGGGAGAAATCCTGTATGCGGTTATGCGAAGAGGAGATGAGGGGGGAGTAGAGGAGAAGCTCTTGGGAGGATCGCAGGTTGCGTGAGGGTAGGTAACGGGAGACCATGTCAGAGATGTATGGAGGGGACAGGTTGTGAATGGCTTTGTATGTCATGGTTAATGTTTTAAACCGGGATCTCTGGGAAGTAGGGAGCCAGTGAAGGGCTTGGCAGAGGGGGGAGGCAGGGGAGTAGCGGGGAGACAGATGGATTAGGCGGGCAGCGGAGTTCAAGATAGATTGGAGAGGTGCAAGGGAGGTATTGGGGAGGCCGGTGAGCAGGAGGTTGCAGTAATCGAGGCGGGAGATGATGAGAGCGTGAATAAGGGTTTTTAGCAGTGTCGTGGTCAAGGAAAGTGCGAATCCTATAGATGTTTTTGAGCTGGAGTCGGCTGGAGGTGGCGAGGGCCTGGATGTGGGGCTTGAAGGAGAGGGAAGAGTCAAGGATAACCCCGAGGCACTTAGCATGGGGGACTGGAGAGAGAGAGCAGTCGTTGACGATGATGGATAGGTCAGGTAGTGAGGGGAGCGTCTTGGGGGGAAGACTATGAACTCTGTTTTGTCCATGTTCAGCTTAAGGAAGCGAGCAGAGAAGAAGGATGAGATGGCGGACAGGCAGTGTGGAATTTTGGATAGAAGGGAGGCGATGTCAGGACCAGACAGGTAGATTTGGGTGTCGTCGGCGTAGAGGTGATATTGGAGGCCATGGGACTCAATGAGTTGCCCTAGACCGAGAGTGTAGATTGAGAACAGTAATGGTCCAAGAACCGAGCCCTGGGGGACCCCGACAGATAGGGGGTAGGGCGAGGAGGATGTGTGGGAGTGGTTGACGCTGAAGGTGCGGTCCGTTAAGTATGAGGAGATCCAAGAGAGGGCAAGGTCCGTGATGCCAAGAGATTCCAGGATCTGAAGTAGAAGGGAGTGGTCAACAGTGTCGAAGGCGGCTGACAGGTCGACGAGGAGGAGAACAGAGTAGTGGCGCTTGCTTTTGGCAGTCAGTAGGTCATTTGTGACTTTGGTTAGGGCTGTTTCAGTGGAGTGGAGGGGTCGGAAGCCAGATTGCAGGCGGTCAAAGAGGGAGCAGGAGGAGAGGTGAGAGGACAGCTCAGAGTGGACATGCTGTTCAAGTAGTTTAGAGGCGAAAGGGAGGAGAGATATAGGGCGGTAGTTGGAGACAGTTGTGGGATCGAGGGAGGGTTTTTTGAGGATGGGTGTGATCAAGGCGTGTTTGAAGGCTGAGGGGAAGGTGCCGGTGGTGAGTGATAGGTTGAAAAGATGAGTTAGGGCTGGGATGATAACGGAGGTGAGGTTGGGAATGAGGTGGGATGGGAGCGGGTCTTGGGCGCTGGTGGTGAGGTGTGATATTGACAGGAGGGAGGAGAGCTGGTCTTCAGTTATAGGGGGGAAGCAGTTGATGGAAGTAGAGGGCAGTATAGGTGAAAGGGGAGGCTGTGGGGACAGTGGATCAAAGCTGTCTCTGATTCTGTCAATCTTTTCTTTGAAGAAGGAGGCAAAGGCTTCTGCAGAGATAAGGGGAGGGAGGGGGAGCAGGCGGGCGGAGTAAGGAATTGAAGGTTTTGAAAAGTTGCTTGGGATTGTGGGACAGGGAGGTTATTAAGGATAAGAAGAAGGTTTGTTTGGCGGTGGCAAGTGCAGTCTTGAAGGCGATGAGGGACTGTTTGAACAGCGCAAAATGCTCAGTGGAACGTGATTTTTTCCATCGCCTCTCGGCGACCCTGGATGCCCGTCTCAGGTCTTTAGTGAGCGTGGTGTGCCAGGGCTGCCTATTAGTGCGTGGAGCGTGGTGTGTGAGGGGGGCTGCTAGGTCAAGCGCCTTTGTTAATGTGGTGTTGTAGAGGGTGGTGGCAGTGTCTGTGTCACGTATAGATGTTATGTTGGCGAGAGGGAGAAGGGATTCTGAGAGTGAGTGCAGATCAATGTGTTTTAGGTTTCTGCGGGGATGATCAAGTTTGCGGAGAGGAGGTGAGGTAGTAGGGGAGGTGAGGGAGGAGAAGGTCAGCAGATTGTGGTCAGACAGGATGAGGGTTGAGTTTGTGAGATTAGTAAGGGAGCAAAGACGGGTGAAGATGAGATCAAGCGTGTGGCCATCTTTGTGGGTGGCAGAGGAGGACCATTGGGAGAGCCCGAAGGAGGAGGTCAGGGAAAGAAGTTGAGAGGCGGTTGGGTGGGCAGTGTCAATGGGGATATTGAAATCGCCCATAATGATGGTGGGGATGTCAGTAGAGAGGAAATGAAGTAGCCAGGTGGTGAAGTGGTCGAGGAAGGTGGGGATGGATCCAGGGGGGCGGTAGATGACTGCTAGCTGGAGGTTACAGGGGGAGAAGATGCGGACAGAGTGGGCTTCGAAAGATGGGAGAGTAACAGAGGGGGGTAGTGGAATAGGGGCGAAGGAGCAGGTGTCGGATAGGAGTATGCCGACACCTCCGCCATGTTTGTCAGAGGGGCGGGGTGTGTGGGAGAGATTGAATCCGCCATAGGATAGTGCAGCAGGGGAGGCTGTGTCCGAGTCCACAAACACGCTGTCTATCCTATTGAGCACGTCTGTTGTGTCCTTGACGAAGGAGAGCAGTGTCTCCACCAGTGGCTGTAAACAGAAGTCTATAAATTTACAGATGGCAATCAAAAGGGAAGAATCTGGGCACTAGAGGGCTGGATTTAATTTAGGGCTGGTCTCAGCTCCCTGCAGTTAGGTGTTGCACAAGTCTGAGCAGAGCTTTAGTCAAATATTTAGAAGAAAAGACGGCACTCACCATTGATAGAAGGTTTCTTTAATCCATTTCTTTCTTAGAAAGTGTAGATTACATACGTTTAAGTGGTGGGGAGGACGACGGGCGCACGTTTCGCCTGGTTAGGCTTCCACGGGTCCAATGATTCTGTGCAGGAAAGAGCCCCTCCTTATCCTGGGAGTGAGCTTGATACATCACACAGTGGGGTGTGTTTGTGAATGCACAGGTGATACAATAAATAATTTAACAAAAACAACGAAATATGCAACAGTATATCAGATATCAGATATAAAGTATTAACAAATGAAATCATATAAATCTCTATTTACAAATATATTGCAATTGCAGCCAGCAAAGAAAATGATTTCCAATGATATATATTATATAAAACTGCATCTTAAATGTTTCGCCACTAGTTGGCAGTAGGAATAAGATGATATATTACTTTGTCTAAACAAGATTTTCTGATGGAATTATCAGGTGTGTTGAAATACTCATAGATTATGTGCAATGTGTGAGTATATATAAAAACTATATGTATGAAGAAGAAAAAAGGCTTGGTACAAAATTAATAAACTTCTATAAATATATGAAGTTTTACTGAAAATAATTATATCAATCTAAAAAGCAATATACTTCGTGCCTTCTTTTTTATTTTTTATTATGTTCAGAGTATATAATAACCCTCCTGATGCTAAATTTAGTATGGAAATCATTAATCTTTGTCTGTAAAATTACACATTATTAATTATTATTAAAGGCAGAAAAGTGATAGAATATATTTATATCAATGAAAATTGAACGATTAAGAAACATTAATAAAAATTAATCTTCTAGGGGGCGTGGCTTGGTTGTGCATGGAGCCGGTCGCATAAGCGGGAGCTCCGTATCCGGGGATCACTGAGCGGCAAACAACCACCAACTGAAGGCACCTTCACCCTCCTGCCTTCTCCCACGGGCTCTGCAGAACCTGGTGAGTCCATGGAGAAAACTAAATCCAGCTCCGGGGACCCAGCGAGATGCATAGACCAGTTCTTCCCGCCGCCCCAGCTCCCAGCCTTGTCTCCTCAAATGGCGCCTCCTTCTCTACGTGCAGCCCGTGCTGCGCGCCATGGCTCGCAGCATGCTGCTCCTGCTGCTGAGGGAGAACTCAATGAACCCCTGGTCACAGCTACTCTGATTAGAACTATGCTAGGGGAGCCCCGCTCCTTGCTTCAGGAGGACTTTAGAGCAGCTGTGGCGGACATAAGAAGAGAGGTGGAGGATTTGGGTGCCAGAACAGACCATTTAGAAAGGAAGATGGTGGAACAGATTACCTCCCATAACGAACTTTGGGACGCTCATGAAGCTCTCCAAAATTAAGCTTCTAAGACCCACAATTAAACCTTGGACCTGGAAGACAGGTCCAGGCGTAACAGGCGAAGAAAAAAAAAAAAAAGTACGGGAAATCACCCTCAGGATCCAGTCACTTCAAGCAACCTTCCACTCAGCGTCAATTCGGCGGGAGCCAACTCGAGTTTCCGATGGACCAGCATCTCCAGGGCTGGCTGGTATGGCGTGAGATGATGAAGAGCCTGGTTGCAGGAGGCCCCATTGGGTGAAGTGTTTCTTAGCCTGGGAGGGAGAAGTGCAGGTCACGATGGTTCTATTCCTACAGATCAGGAGTTTAAGCGGGAAGCCCCAACGGTAGGCAATATTGTGCTCCCTCAGGATGGAAGTGTATGGAGCAATGCCCTCCGGAGTGCCATGGTGCCAGGCGACAGATCCGGGTATACCGAGATATGGGCAAACTGTTCAGGTAGAGATGGATGAGTGCGCAGGACTTGTAAGAAATCTTCCTATAACTCAAAAAAATGGATTTGAGCAAGGATATCCCTAGGGACCGTTGGCCCCAAACCAGAGGGCTTCAGGATACGATGTATGCAGTCAATCACAATGTCCCGTCTCTGCACCTGAGGCATAGCTGCCATAATGAAGTCTTGTAGGAAGACCCGTAAATCCGCAGCAGCCACCAATTCAGCTACACCCCTCAACTTTATGTTGTTACGCCTGGACCTGTCTTCCAGGTCCAAGGTTTTAGTGTGGGTCTTGGAAGCTTAATTTTGGAGAGCTTCATGAGCGTCCCAAAGTTCGTTATGGGAGGTAATCCGTTCCACCATCTTCCTTTCTAAATGGTCTGTTCTGGCACCCAAATCCTCCACCTCTCTTCTTATGTCCGCCACGGCTGCTCTAAAGTCCTCCTGAAGCGAGGAGCGGGGCATTGTTCTAATCAGAGTAGCTGTGACCGGGGGTTCATTGAGTTCTCCCTCAGCAGCAGGAGCAGCATGCTGCGAGCCACGGCGCACAGCACAGGCTGCACGTAAAGAAGGAGGCGCCATTTGAGGAGACAAGGCTGGGAGCCGGGGCGGCGGGAAGAACTGGTCTATGCATCTCGCTGGGTCCCAGGAGCTGGATTTAGTTTTCCCCATGGACTCACCAGGTTCTGCAGAGCCCGTGGGAGAAGGCAGGAGGGTGAAGGTGCCTTCAGTTGGTGGTTGTTTGCCGCTCAGTGATCCCCGGGTACGGAGCTCCCGTTATGCGACCGGCTCCATGCACAGCCAAGCCACGCCCCCTAGAAGATTAATTTTTATTAATCTTTCTTAATCGTTCAATTTTTCATTGATATAAATATATTCCAAAAAAAGAAAACAGACCAGCGGCACTCACCATAGTTGAATCTTCTATTTATTTGACGAATCCAGCAAGTTACATGAGGAGATCGTGCTGTAGGGGAGGGAGGTGCAGGGACGTCAGGTGGACGACGGTGACCGTTTCGCAGCGGACAGCTGCTTCAACTGGTCCTGACATTACTGACATTGACATTGTCATTACTGGGTAGATGTCATTTTTAGATGTCAAAAGAGTCAACAAAGCATTTTCCACTTTTATCTGGAGGGGACGCAGACCAAGAATACACTTGGGAACGTTAATGTTGCCCAGAGCCGAAGGAGGTACGAACTTGCCTGATGTACGTGGGTATAACTTGGCGTGTTTACTGAGGCACGTCGTGGAATGGATTACAAAAGCTAACAGGTACTCCGCTGGTCAGATTGAAGCAGAGTTTTGTGCCCCCTGGGATCGTTGCTCCTTACTACATTCTTCTTTAGTACATATTCCGGAAAAAATTAAATCGGCCGTTATTTGTAGGGACACGATAGCAGTTTGGAAGGCAGTGAGGAAGAAATGTGGTCTATCTTGGAAAATTTCTAAACACCTCAACCCCTGGGCCTTCCCGGATTTTAGGATGGGATGGGAGAACGCATTGTTTACAGAATGGAGGAGGAAAGGGGTACAGAAGATGGGGGACTTGTTACATGAGATGGACAGACGCTGGATGACGGGAACGGAGACTCTGAGGAAATTCGGCTTGGGAGGGACACAAGGACTTCAGTATATGCAATTGAAGCAACATATTATGACTAACCTTAGAGACGTATCTAAGGAAGTGACCCCTAACGTATGTGACAAGTTGATTGGTTTGGAATCCTTCCATCTTAGCATATCTTCTATATATTGAGAACTTAGAGGAACATTGACTCCAAATGGGTACTCACATCTGTTTTCTAAATGGAGAAAATTCTTAGTAGATGATACGGTGGCAGAAAGCATCCTGACGGGGTGGAACAAGGTGAGAAGATTTATTCTTAGTGAACAATGGAGGGACTCTCACTTCCGTATCATACACGGGATGGTCTATGGTTTCAACTTCCCACGCTCTACGTCCAACCCTGAACGTATAACATGCTGCCCTAAATGTCGAAAGGAAAACACCGATATGATTCATGGTCTTTGGTCATGCCCCAAAGTTTGATCGTTTTGGACAATGGTGAATATCTGCTTTATAGATATTGTGGCTGCCGATATGCACTGGAACCCACGAAGTGGATATTCCAAGACATAGCGGCGACCGGGAAGAACAAAATGTCCCTAAGGTTTGTGCATGTTCTCATTTTGTTGGCCAAACGGATGTTGCTCATATATTGGTTACGTCCTGACCTACCGAGGGAGTCTGATATCGAGGCGGGACTAGATAGAGCGATGGAGATCGATAGAAGGGAGGTATTACGGGATAAAGAATCATTAACGATGTCATTTATGCAAAAGTGGAGGAGCTATATAGAGTCTAAAGAATCTATAGACACAATTCATTACATAATGGGGCCTCTTAAAGATACCTCGTGGTACTTGCTGAAAGACTTGGAGGGATCATTGGGGAAATTGGGGGTATGATGAATGATAGATAGTAAAGGAGCAGGGTACGGAATTTACTTTCACACTAGGTCAAGGGGAAAGGATGGGTATGTTCATTCTGTGCTTCGGACATAGGGAGTTTACACACTCGGACAGCTGGGTGTGGATATTTTCAACTGGAACTCTGCCTTTAATCTATGTAGGTGTTTTTGACTGCTCTAGAAGTTTTGGGGACATTTGGTTTTATTGTTATGCCTTGATTTATCCTTTATGCGGTACAGTCTTCTCTTTACACTATATGTTTACTGTAAGGTACGAATATATATCGCGAAAATGTGTTGTTGGATATTTTCCTATGTATTGTTTTCAAAAATGGAAAACCCTTAATAAACATGATGTTTCAAAAAAAATAATGTGTAATTTTACAAAGATTAATGATTTCCATACTAAATTTAGCATCAGGAGGGTTATTATATACTCTGAACATAATAAAAAAAATAAAAAAATAAAAAAGGCTTGAAGTATATTGCTTTTTAGATTGATATAATTATTTTCAGTAAAACTTCATATATTTATAGAAGTTTAATTAATTTTGTACCAAGCCTTTTTTTTTTTCATACATATAATTTTTATATATACTCACATATTGCACATAATCTATGAGTATTTCAACACACCTGATAATTCCATGAGAAAATCTTGTTTAGACAAAGTAATATATCATCTTATTCCTACTGCCAACTAGTGGCGAACATTTAAGATGCAGTTATATATAATATATATCATTGGAAATCATTTTCTTTGCTGGTTGCAATTGCAATATAATTGTAAATAGAGATTTATGTGATTTTATTTGTTAATACTTTATATCTGATATACTGTTGTATATTTCGTTGTTTTTGTTTAACTATTTATTGTATCACCTGTGCATTCACAAACACACCCCACTGTGTGATGTATCAAGCTCACTCCCAGGATAAAAAGGGGCTCTTTCCTACACAGAATCATTGGACCCGTGGAAGCCTAACCAGGCGAAGCGTGCGCCCGTCATCCTCCCCGCACCTCCCTCCCCACCACTTCAATGTACAGTTAGGGCCAGAAATATTTGGACAGTGACACAAGTTTTGTTATTTTAGCTGTTAACAAAAACATGTTCATAAATACAATTATATATATAATATGGGCTGAAAGTGCACACTCCCAGCTGCAATATGAGAGTTTCCACATCCAAATCGGAGAAAGGGTTTAGGAATCATAGCTCTGTAATGCATAGCCTCCTCTTTTTCAAGTGACCAAAAGTAATTGGACAATGGACTCTAAGGGCTGCATTTAACTCTGAAGGCGTCTCCCTCGTTAACCTGTAATCAATGAAGTAGTTAAAAGGTCAGGGGTGGATTCCAGGTGTGAGATTTTGCATTTGGAAGCTGTTGCTGTGACCAGACAACATACGGTCAAAGGAACTCTCAATTGAGGTGAAGCAGAACATCCTGAGGCTGAAAAAAAAGAAAAAATCCATCAGAGAGATAGCAGACATGCTTGGAGTAGCAAAATCAACAGTTGGGTACATTCTGAGAAAAAAGGAATTGACTGGTGAGCTTGGGAACTCTAAAAGGCCTGGGCGTCCACGGATGACAACAGTGGTGGATGATCGCCGCATACTTTATTTGGTGAAGAAGAACCCGTTCACAACATCAACTGAAGTCCAGAACACTCTCAGTGAAGTAGGTGTATCTGTCTCTAAGTCAACAGTAAAGAGAAGACTCCATGACAGTAAATACAAAGGGTTCACATCTAGATGCAAACCATTCATCAATTCCAAAAATAGACAGGCCAGAGTTAAATCTGCTGAAAAACACCTCAAGAAGCCAGCTCAGTTCTGGAAAAGTATTCTATGGACAGATGAGACAAAGATCAACCTGTACCAGAATGATGGCAAGAAAAAGTTTGGAGAAGAAAGGGAACGGCACATGATCCAAGGCACACCACATCCTCTGTAAAACATGGTGGAGGCAACGTGATGGCATGGGCATGCATGGCTTTCAATGGCACTGGGTCACTTGTGTTTATTGATGACATAACAGCAGACAAGAGTAGCCGGATGAATTCTGAAGTGTACCGGGATATACTTTCAGCCCAGATTCAGCCAAATGCTGCACAGTTGATTGGACGGCGCTTCATAGTACAGATGGACAATGACCCCAAGCATACAGCCAAAGCTACCCAGGAGTTCATGAGTGCAAAAAAGTGGAACATTCTGCAATGGCCAAGTCAATCACCAGATCTTAACCCAATTGAGCATGCATTTCACTTGCTGAAATCCAGACTTAAGACGGAAAGACCCACAAACAAGCAAGACCTGAAGGCTGCGGCTGTAAAGGCCTGGCAAAGCATTAAGAAGGAGGAAACCCAGCGTTTGGTGATGTCCATGGGTTCCAGACTTAAGGCAGTGATTGCCTCCAAAGGATTCGCAACAAAATATTGAAAATAAAAATATTTTGTTTGGGTTATGTTTATTTGTCCAATTACTTTTGACCTCCTAAAATGTGGAGTGTTTGTAAAGAAATGTGTACAATTCCTACATTTTCTATCAGATATTTTTGTTCAACCCTTCAAATTAAACGTTACAATCTGCACTTGAATTCTGTTGTAGAGGTTTCATTCCAAATCCAATGTGGTGGCATGCAGAGCCCAACTCGCGAAAATTGTGTCACTGTCCAAATATTTCTGGCCCTAACTGTATGTAACCTACACTTTCTAAGAAAGAAATGGATTAAAGAAACCTTCTATCAATAGTGAGTGCCGTCTTTTCTTCTAAATATTTGACTAAAATTGACAGATGGGTTCACACATGCCCTCCAAGTAGACACAATCGGATGGCCCAGCGGACAGACAGCGTCTTTGTGCACTTTGGGAAGGAGGTAGAATGTAGGGACCTTTGCATATCTCACGGTCAGGCCATCCAGGACTTTTTTATTAATTATCCCCACTTCAAACACTCTCCCCAGAATACTCTGCAATTTCCTTGAGAATCCATCCAGGGGATTGAAGTCCAGTAGCCTATACGTCTCCTGGTCACGGAGCTGGCGTAGCGCCCCTTTCTCATAGAGGGTAACTGGCCAGACCACAATATTCCCCCCAACATCATCAATCTCTTTCAACTCCCTCAAAGCCTTTCGTTGTCGAAAAGTGAGGTTATCGAATCTTCGATATCTTGAGACCTGTTTCAAATTGTCCACAACAACTCGAGTAAAAATGTCTACTGCCACGTGTCGACTTTGGGATAATGGATGACAGAAGCTTACCAGTAGGATCAGGGATCATCTCCAATTGTAGTTCTTCCAATGCCAAAAGGGCCTCTCCCTCCATGCCACCACCGACTTCACCTCGACTGCAATTTCTTCAAAATTAGCTTTTGTGCAAAAATATGCACATCCTTTAGAGCTGTGAAGAAGGCAAATCGCTTAGTGGGAGAGAATGGGAGGCCCCCTGACAAGACGTCCAGCTGGTCCGGATTCAGGCAATAATCAGACAAATTATTTATCTGAAGCCCTCATCCGTCCAGCTGTTTTGACATCATTCTGGTGACGACACCTGAGCCCGCATGGCCGTCTCCGGCACAACTCACATTTTTGTCATTGCCACCGCTACCACCAGCCCCGCTCCCTGGGCACGTGCGTGATGAAGACCTGGAATGTGACCCCGATTTGGATCTGCTGCGTGAACGGGATCTTCCCAAGGGATTTTACCATCGGTAGGCTTTATTCTGCATGGAATCATTGAGATCTCTTTGAAATTTCTTTATTTTTTGGGCTTTGATTTCTTTTTCAAGTTTAGCCAGCTCATTCACAATGCTGGCATTAAGTCGACTTAGGGAATCCCCTGAGAGATTCTCTTTGATCCCTATAAGCAGCGTATTCATCTCAGTCTCGATGGTCTCAAGTACAGATGTATGCTGACCACTTAGGAGTCTGAGGAAGCATGCTGAACATTGGTCAGCAAGCTCCTCCCATTCTGCCTTAAATGTTTCTTCCTCAATAGGAAACGAAGGGAAAACATGAATGCGTAAACCACGTGGGATGAGTCCCTTAAGGAAGTATTGATCCAAAAAGGCCCTGTTCCCCCATTTCCTTGTCCTCCTTCGTAATAAGTCCCTATATCAAGCTATTGCCTCCTTAGGGATATCCTCACCCCCGGTCTCCAAACCATCAGTGCCAATGTCCGCCAGTGCCTTTGTTAGGTTTGTGAGCCAAGCATCATCATGGGCTGTATAGTCCATCTTTGGTACAGGATATGCTGTGGAAACCACAGAAAAAATATATACCCGGCTAATCTATACAAAACCAACATCAACTAATACCTCAACAACCTAAACTCCACTTTAGCTAAATGGAAAGACTTTAATCTATCATACCTGGTAGAGCCAACTTAATTAAAATGACAGAATTCCCACGCCTCTTCTATCTTTTTCACACACTCCCAATCTACTTAGCCGCACAAAGAGGAGAAACGGATCAACTGTCTGTACCGCTCATTCATCTGGAAATGAAAGAAGCCCCGTATTGCCTATAAATTACTCTAACAACTGAAGAGAAATGGGGGGATAAACTTCCCCGATATCAGACACTATAATTTAGCATCCCTATTCCGAGTGGTGGTGGACTGGCTAGGAGGGAACTCCTGCTATGCCCAGTATGATATAGACTGCTGTCTCACAACAGGACTGGCTCTCCCTGCTCTCCTATACCTCCCTTATACTGAACTGCCGGCTGAGGTGAAGGCGAATCCCCTCCTGGTGTCTACATGGAAAGAAAATGTGCCAACAGTTCCAACTCTTTCCTCAGACATCCCTCCTGCTCCCACTGTTTAGTAATTCCCATTTCAACACAGACATACCCACCCTGTCTTCCACCGGTGGCACTCTCAGGGTATAACATCCATTAAACATCTGATCCACCCAGGGGAAAGCTGCATGTATTCAATAGAGGAAATGCAATCTAAACACCCGACCACTATATTCCCCCCATTCCAATATTTATAGGCTAAGAGCTAAGTGACAAAGATAATAACTCATCTCCCTGAGCAAGAGTGGAGTCCACACCTGCTTACATGGTTCACTAACTAACACCTCAACTGGCCAAATAGCATCCAATTATAAATTTATCCATGGCACACTGGACTACGAGCAATCTCAATTCCCACTAACAAAATGGCAGATAGATGATCCCCTCGGCCCGTTTCTCTTTTTTTTTTTTTTTTTTTTTTTTTTAAACAATAGTTTTTATTAAGTGAATTTTTTACATAGAACAAAATTTACAAAACATCAGAGTAAAGTTGTTAATGATCAAACAAATACTCGGAGTACATCAGTAGTCATCCCGTGTTACCTAAAATCATAAGTAGTGATGAGCAAGTATGCTCTGCGCTACTCGTTACTCGCACGAGTATCCTGGTACTCGGGATGCTCGGCGAGCACCGAGTACCGCCGAGATGCTCGGGCTGCTCGGTAAAAATAAGTGATCTGACACACGTACACAGCTCCCTTCAGTGCACACAGTGAGCTGGCACCACACAGGGAGCAGATTCATTGTTAGGATCCCTCTGGGGGCCACAGCAAGGTGTTATATGTTGCAACGATTTCAAAAAGCTCCCCTCCCGCCCTTTCCCAGCAATACTCACTTTATAACCGGAAGTCTGTGGGCGGAGCTTGTCACTCATTGACTTACATTGGGCTCGGTGCTCGGCCGAGTACACGAGTATCTTGAGATGCTCGGCCAGAGCACCGAGCACCCGAGCATTTTAGTGCTCGCTCATCACTAATCATAAGTATTTGGATGCAATCAACAGGTCAAAACGATAAACCCAATTAACATAACATTAGTGAGGGGGGGGGGAGAGGGTAAGAGGGGAGAGAAGAGGAATTAATAGGAATTTCTAGACCTTGAGTATCAGATTATGAAATCAGAAGAATTAGTAACGTTTACTAATGGGATATTACAGAGCCTTAACACATTTTATATTGAGCATTGAGTATTCTTGATTTTTGGATCAACCACTACAAAAAGGGAGTAAATTTAATTCGGACAAGAGACTGTATTGTATACAGATGAGGTGCAGGGGTCCCACCAACTCAGCACCCTGGATCTCGTTTTAACATCATGAGCTAAAATCAACTCGTATTGCAGATGCATGTTTAGGCGAGATAGCAGTTCCTCTCGACTCGGTATGTTTGGTGTTTTCCAGTGTCTGGAAAGACATTGTCTAGCTGCAATCAGAACGTTCCTCACAATGGGGCGTAACATGGATGGCCATTCTTTCAGACCCAATCCCAGGAGGGCCAGAGTGGGAACCAGCGAGAAAGTAATTTCCGTAAGTTCAATAAGCCTCCACATCAGCCCAGAACATTCTAATGCGCGGGCAGCTCCACCACACATGCTGAATAGTCTCAGTTTGTTTGCACAACTTCCAACATAGTGGTGAAGAAGATTTGCCCTTGCCTTTTGAAGTGGGCAAGTTTTTGAGGTGGAAGGTACCAGTCCATGTGAAGTTTTTTTACTTGTTCTACATGATTGATACATGTCGAGAATGCAGATGCATGGACAGATGCTTGTTGCCATTGCTCCAATGAGGCTGTAAAGGAGAGCCAATTTTCCCATCTAAGCATATGAGGCAGTTTATGATCACCTCTTCGGGACAGTAGGGCCTTATATAGTGTGGCCACTCATTGATCACTAAGGGTTTGCGGCTTAAAATATCTTTGCACAGAGTCATCCAGAGCAGTGGGGTCAAGCTGAGGAGCTTTATAGAGGTAAGAAAATGCCTAAGCTGTAAATAGCGAAAAAAGGTAGTGCGTTGTAAATCATAAGTATTTGCTATCTCAGCAAAGGGGATTAGTCCATTCTCGTCCCTCACCTGGCAAAGAGATTAGAAATCCCCTGGTCTTCCATGATGAGAGAGAGAGAGGTTCCACCGAGTGCTCTATCGCTGTTAGTGTAATATACCGATACATGAAGGGGAGAAAGTCACTACTTAGAGCAGACCACACCCGGAGAAGAGCAAACATAGATTTTAGAAATATTGGGGCTTGAGAATATCAAAGAAGATTCATCTCTAGCAAAAGCCTAGTGGACCGATTTGGAGCAAGAGATAATTCAATTTGCATCCATAAAGGCTTCGGAACATCAGTCCACCAAACCTTAGCCGCAGACAAATGGACCGCATTATAATAAGAAACTATATCCGGAACGCCCATGCCCCCCCAAGCCTGAGGGGAGAGTAAGAATTCTAGAGCTTATGCGATGGGTTTTATTCCCCCAGATAAACCGGCCTAGAATAGCTTGAAGTAGATTAAATGTTTTTTTTTTGGGAAAGGGAGAGGGAGACATCGGAGAATATAAAGAATTTTGGGTAGATAGGTCATTTTTATAGGTTGGATTCTGGCTACCCATGAAAGATATAAAGGGGCGTGAAAGTCCAGTCCCAGCTTAATATTTTTAATAAGAGAGTCCCAATTACATTGGACTATTTTTTTCGTGATCTGAATTCCCAAATAAGGAATCCCATCCTGGGACCACTCAAATTGAAATTTGGTTTGGAGTGCAAGTTTTAGGGCATCTGGTACATTAATAGGAAATAAAAGGGGCTTGGAGGGGTTTAATTTGTAGTATGATGCTTCGGAAAATTCCGAGAGGATCTCCATAATTCTAGGAATCGTCTCTGTAATATCAGTACAAAGATGACATCGTCTGCATAGAGACCAATTTTGTGTTCTAACTCTCCGGCTTTAAGACTTTTAATCATGGGGTCAGTTCTTATCTGCGCTGCCAAAAGCTTCATTATAAGAGCGAATATGAGAGGAGAAAGCGGGCAGCCTTGTCTCGTCCCATTGGTGACCCCTCAAAGTTCGATGAGACAAAGCCAGAGGTACGGACCATTGCATTGGGTGTCGAGTATAAGGCCATTATTGAGTCCTTGATTTCTCCCTCAAGTCCGAATCTTTGTAGCACTGCATCTAAGTACCCCCAGTGCACCCTATCGAACGCTTTTTCAGCATCCAGAGACAAGAGTGCACTGGGGGTAGATCTCTCCAACAGTTCCAGAAGGTCTACTATTCTCCTAGTGCCGTCCGACGCCTGGCGACCTGGGATGAACCCCACCTGATCTAACCCTATCAAAGAAGGGAGTACCTGCATGAGACTTGTGGCTATTATTTTGGCAAAGAGTTTGACGTCACAGTTTAAGAGGGCTATCGGCCTATAATTAGCAGGGGATGTTGTGAGCTTACCCGGCTTCGGAACTGTAGAAATGAGCGCTTCTAATCCCTCTTTCCGGATTGCCCTTTTTAGACGCCATGAGTGATCCGGGCCTGGGGTTGAATGTTTATTAGTATTACGTATGGTGTCCCGATTCAGATTCCAAAAATAGGGTATTAAGGAAGTCCAGTTGCGTTGAGGTCAGTTTGGGAAGATGTGCTTTGTCTAGAAATTTCTGTATTGAGAGGTAGGAAGGGTAAGGGGTGTCCGGGTAATTTTTTAGATTGTAAAGAGAGCTGTAAAATTTTTGGAATTCTTCTGCTATAAGGATAGGGTTCCGAAATTTGTCACCTGTTTTAGAGAGTAAGTGGGATATTTTAAATTGTGATTGCCGTTTTTTAAAGCGTTTTGCCAATAGAGCTCCAGCCCTGTCGCCCAGGCCGTAGTAGGTGGCTTTAGTTCGTTTCAGGTTAAATTCAACATTAGTGAGTAAAAGGCCTCTCCACTCTTGTCGGGCGATTGAGAGTTCTTTCAACTCAGGGATTGGGATATTTTATGAGAGCGTTCTAGTGCTGCAATTTTAGCGGTTAGCGCTCTAATGGTTTTTTCTCTTTCTTTTTTGGTTTGAGAGGCTAGTTTAATTAAGGCCCCATGGAGAACCACCTTGTGGGCCATCCAAAGTGTTTCAGGGTCAATTTCATCAATATCATTATGCAAGAAGTATTCGTGTATCTGGTCTGAGATATGAGTTACATTAGTGGGAGATGACAAAAGATAATCGTTTAATCTCCATAGAGTCGTTGGATTAATATTGGTAGGGTCTGAAATCTGTAGGGAGACTGGGGCGTGGTCCGTCCAGGTGATGTTTCCGATGTTTGCTGCAATACAGCGAGGGAGAAGGGGGTCATTTACCAGGATTAAATCTATTCTACTGTATGTGTGGAACCTGAGGGACATATAAATGTAATCTCTCTCCTCTCCATGGATATACCGCCAAACATCATGTAGGTGATGTGCTGCCAGCAGGGTGCCGAGCTCACCTCTACATTGGTTTGGAGCAGAACAATCTAGACGCTTCTTTATGGGGATATTAAAATCTCCAGTTAATATTGTGTTTCCTTTAGTTAAAGATTCGAGCTTTGTAAACAACTCTCGGAAAAATTTTAGTTGACCGGTGTTAGGGCCATAAATAGATGCCAAGGAGTATAAGTGTCATTGAAATACCCGTTGACCACCAAATATCTCCCTTGGGGGTCTTGGAAAACATCAAGCAGCCTAAATGATACCGATTTATGAATAAAAATCACCACTCCGGCTTTCTTACAGTCTGCATTTGCAAAGAATTGTGTAGGGTATAAATTAGATGACATCATATGATCATCCTGCTGCAGAAGATGAGTTTCTTGTAAAAATAAATTACATCACTATGCAATTTTCTCAATAACAAGCAATTAGGTACAACTACAATCTCTACTATAGAGCTATAAATTAAAGATGTTGTATATATTATCCCTAATTGTCTGAGGTCAGATATGAAGAGAGGGCACTGAAAGGTAAAAAGGGGACGGATAAGGGAACAGAGAGGGAGGGGAGACAAAAAATACAACCGAATAACAGTAACAGTCACATTAACAAATACCCTTTCAAGAAAGGGTTAACAGGCTCACAGCCTGCAAGAGTAAAACCATCTAAACCAAATTGGAGTGCTTAAAATGCACTCTAGGGGGCAGACTATCCCAGTGAAAAAAGTGAGAGAATGAGCTGAAAAAAGGAGATTTTTGTGTACTCACTGTAAAGTCTCTTTCTCTTAGCCTCTAATTGGGGGACACAGGACCATGGGTGTTATGCTCCTGTCCAACAGGAGGCGACACTATGCATAATCTGAAAAAGATTAACAGTAGCTCCTCCTCTGCAGTATACACCCTTGGCCCGTCATAGCCTTAACCAGTTTTGTGCTAAAGCAGTAGGATCAACGTAACATAGATAATATAACCATGCCTATAGAAAAGAAGGCAACTATGTACGAGCTCAAGAACAATATAAGAACTCAGTATAAAAATGGCGCGGAACGGGCAACAGGGCGGGAGCTGTGTACCCCAATTAGAGGCTAAGAGAAAGAGATTTTATGGTGAGGACACAAAAATCTCCTTTTCTCTTTCGCCTCATACACACTTGTTGTGCCGAGGCCTGGTGCCTAACGGCCCAAGAGGCCCCTACCGCACGGGTAGAATGTGCTGTTATACCAGCCGGAAGAGGTGAATTTTTAAGCCTGTAGGCCTCCTGTATGGTGGATTTTATCCACTTAGCGAGGGTAGCTTTGGAAGCTGGCATACCCTTGCGTCTGCCTTCCAGAAGAAGGAAGAGAGAATCCGACCTCTGGAAGGACGCAGTCCCAGACACACAGATACACAATGCCCTGACAAGGTCCAGCGTATGCAGAGCCTTCTCAATCCTATGCACCGGTGCCGGACAAAGGGACGGCAAGGAGATTTCTTTGTTGAGATGGAAGGTAGATGCAACCTTCAGGAGGAAGGAGGGGACCGTACAGAGAACTACCTTGTCCTGGTGAAAAACCAAGAAAGGATGTCTACAGGAGAGAGCTGTCAGTTCTGACACTCTGCGTATCAAGGTGATTGCCACCAGGAAGGCCACCTTCTGGGATAGAAGGCGGAGTGGGATTTCTCTAAGAGGCTCAAAAGGTGGTTCTTGTAGTGCTTTCAGCACCAGGTTGAGATCCCATGTCTCTAGTGGTCGTTTGTAGGGCGGAACCAAGCGGGAGACCCCTTGAAGAAATGTCCTGACTTGCGATTTTTTAGGAATGCGTCTCTGAAAAAGAACCGAGAGAGCTGACACTTGGTTCTTAAGAGAACCTAGGGACAGTCTGGCCTCTAGACCCGATTGGAGAAAACCTAGTAGCCTGAGCAGAGAATAGGGTAATGGTTTGTGGCCATGATCTTCGCACCAGGTAAAGAAGGCCTTCCAGGTACGATAGTAAATCTTGCCAGAGGCTGGTTTCCTAGCCCTGATCATGGTTCCAATGACATCCGGCTAGAACCCTGCCTGGGTTAAAACCCAGGTCTCAAGGGCCATGCCGTCAAATTGAGGGCCCCTGAATTCTGGTGGTAAAATGGGCCCTGAGATAGAAGATCTGGATGGTTTGGGAGACGCCAGAGGGCGTCTGCGGAGAGCTGTACAATGTCAGCGTACTATGTACGTCTTGGCCAGCTGGGGCAATTAGGATGATTGGAACTCCCTCTTGCTTGATTTTTCTCAGTACTCTGGGAATCAGAGGGAAGGGCGGAAAGACGTACAGGAGCTGGAATTGGGTCCAGTCCTAGACCAGGGCATCCGCTCCCAGTGACCGCGGATCGTGTGTTTTGGCCATGAAGCTGGGTACCTTGGCATTGAGGTGTGATGCCATTAGGTCCACATCCGGAGTCCCCCAGCGATGGCAGATTTGTTGAAAAACTTCGGGATGTAGGGACCACTCTCCTGAGTTCATTCCTTGTCGACTGGGGAAGGTTGCTTCCCAGTTGTCTACTCCTGGAATGTGGACCGCAGACAGGACCGAGTGTGTGTTTTCCGCCCATTGAAGAATGCGTTTGACTTCTCGCATCGCCTGGGCACTGGGAGTCCCTCCTTGGTGATTCACGTATGCCACTGCCGTGGCATTGTCTGACTGTATTCTTATGTGAGAGGCCGCCAGTAAGTGCTGGAAGGCTCTCAACGCCAGTAGGATGGCACAAATCTCCAATATGTTGATGGGCATGGTCACTTCTGTTGGGGACCATTTGCCCTGTGCTCCCCAACCTGTCAGACTCGCGTCGGTGGTTAGAACCTTCCAATGACCCGTGAGAAAGGATTTTCCTTTTATGAGTGAGGTTGGTCTGAGCTACCAATGTAGGGACCTCCTGGTTGTCAGTGTCAACCGAAATGTTCTGTCCCAGGACTCTTGTCCCAGGACTTGAGGCTGGCCAGTTGGAGAGGCCTGAGATGAAGCTGGGCAAATGGAACCGCTTCCATTGCTGCCACCATCCTGCCGAGGACCCTCATGGCAAACCGGAGATCGAGGGTGCGTCCAGATGAGGGTGCGAACTCCCAGACGGAGAGCAAGCTCCTTGTCCTTGGGAAGGAGCACTAGACCCCTGGAGGTGTTGAAGTGCATTCCCAAGAAAGTCAGGGACCGACTTGGAATCGCTGATGACTTGGGTAAATTGACTAACCATCCCATGCGACTCAGTGTGTCCACCGTGATTGAAACGCTGAGTTTGCAATCCCTGAAAGTGGGAGCTTTGATGAGATCGTCCAGGTATGGAACGCACTATGCCTCTGGAGTGTAGGACGTTCATGGTGGCCGCCATGACCTTGGTAAACATTCTGGGAGCCGTGGCGAGTCCAAATGGAAGAGCCACAAACTGGTAGTGTTCCTGGTGACTGCGAACCTGAGGAATCACTGGTGGGCAGGTGCAATTGGGATATGCAGGTATGCATCTGGTATCTGGTATGTCTATGGAGGCAAGATACTCCCCCTCCTCCATGGACGCTATGATGGATCAGAGGAACTCCATTCGGAAGTGACGCACCCGTACCTATTTGTTTAGTTGTTTGAGGTCAAATATGGGCCTTACACTGTCTCACATTTTGGGGACTACGAATAGATTGGAGTAGAACCCGTGGAAGCGTTCGGCGGTGGGGACCGGCACAATGACTCCTGCCTGAAGAAGTGAGGTGACTGCTTGAAAGAAGGTGCCAGCCTTGGCTGGCAGTTTTGGGGGAATGGAGAGGAACAAAATCGGCTCGGTGGGTTGGAAGTAAACTCTATCTTGTATCCGGAAGACACTATTTCCTTGACCCACCTGTCTTCTGTAATAGGCAGCCAGACTTGACGAAAGCGTAAAAGTCGGCCGCCTACGGGTGGGGTGTCTTCCGGAGACAGCGAGTCATGACGAGGAGAACCTCTGGGATTTGGCTCCCTTAGGTTTTGACTGGCTTGCCTTCGACTGCCAGGTCTTGTCTGACTTTTGTGCCGACTGCGAGCTGTCCCTAGTGAGGAACTGCTACGAGTTTGTGTCGGTTGAGAGACTGACCAGCCTGACGAGTTCCGAAAGGATCGGTATCACGTTTGAGTACGCCTTTTGTACTTGCGTTTGGGTTTCAGTTGGGGAAGAGAGGTGCTCTTGCCCCCCATGGCGTTCAATATCATTGTGTTTAACTTTTCGCCGAAAAGTCAACCGCTAAGGTACGGCAGGTGTGTGAGTGACTTTTTGGAAACTGCGTCCGCCTTCCATTCCCGTAGCCTGAGGACACGCTGGATTATGATGGCAGGATTATGAGCCCAGACTGAAGAGAATGCGGGTGCCAGAGAGGACCCTGCGGCTTCAAAAATTGATCAGGCCATGCGTTCCACCTGACGGTCCGCTGTGTCCCTGAGAGATGAGCTATATGGCAGAGAAAGCAGTGAATGTGCTGCTAGCCTAGAGACTGGGGGATCCACTTCTGGTGGATCTGTCCACTCTTGGGTGACGTCCTGTAGGAACGGATAACGTGTCTCCAGATATTTGCGATTGGCAAATTTTTTCTCAGGTTGTGAGCGATGCTTTTTGAGGATCGCCTTAAACTCTGGGTGATTGGAGAAGACTTTAGGCGGCTTGAGGAAAGCTATTTTTTAAAGGGACATAGTATTGAGATACGTGTTATTTCTGTTTTTATTACAGATTGTCCTACCTTATTGTATTTATTATGGATTTTAAAGCACGTGAGTTATCCTGGCGTACCAAAGCCGTGGAGCTTTTCAGAGCAGGGACCTCTAGTGTATCTAGTGATACAACAGCATCCGTAAGGGATTTAATGCGCCAATATAAAAATAACTTATACAAAAAGACAAAAATCTGGTGGACAAAGACGTCACTTGAAAATTATGTTGAACAGAAAATTATACCTAGAGGGTTAAGGGTTAATCTGTTCCCTACTTTTGAGATGGAGGAGTTAGTTAAGAGATGGATGATGACGGCTACTAGTTGCTCTCTGGATTTTTTGAAGATAATTATTGAAAAGAATGCAATAACTTTGTTGGCCTTGGATGAACAAATGGAAAAAAACTATGGATCTCATAAAAAAAGACGCTTCAAAAGAGTGTCTAGAAAAATGGTTATGTGAAATCGATAAAGATCTACAGAAGTGGGAGCAAGATATCAGCTCTGGTAAACAAAGAAAATTCAAACGAGATCAAGTGGACTATGAAAGTGATAGGGTATTTAGGTGGCAAATACGAAAAAATAGTCCACAAAGTAGTACTTTAGCAAGAACTACTTCAATAAGCTCGACCACGACCGGATGTAGATGGAGATATGAGACCACCAAGGTTTAGACGTGCCTATGGAAGGAAGAGGAAGAATAATCAGGAAAGGGAAAATGGCCCAATCGAAGAACCAAGAAGGGTAATCAATTTATCATCACATGAATTGACGGAACATCAAATAATGGTATTGGGCAAGGGTTTAACCTTTTCTCCTTCTTGTAAATTAGACACGTTTACGACAGTAAAGGATTTGCATTTGTTTGCGAGGAAATTGATCTTGAAAAGGATTCATGCAAAAAAAGGATTAGGAAATGTATCGTTTTCTAAGGAGGAGCAAGAAGTAATTGATACTCTACAGATTTTGGAGGAAGAATCTGATGTTGATAAGGTAATGGAATTTCCATCACATTTGTGTGGAAGGTCAAAAAAATTCCTTACAGATAATTTGTGTCCAGCTGTTGATGTGTTTTACTAAGCTGGTCACAAATGATATTGAGAATATGGATTTATTTAAAGGGAAGAAAAATCTATTGGAAAAAGAAGTCGAGGCTTTGGATGATATTAAAAGATGGGATGATGTGGTAATCAAACAGGCGGATAAAGGAGGAAATGTGGTGATTTGGCCTTGTGCTCTATATGAGAAACAGGCACATTTCCTCCTTAATAATCCGACATGTTATAAAAGGCTGTATACTAATCCTACGTCTGTTTTTAAGGAAGAACTTATTGACATCATTTAGAAGGCATTTGATGAAGGCATCATCCCAAAAAAACTTCTGACATATATGGAGAAATATGAACCACGAGTGGCGACTTTTTATTTAATTCCCAAGATCCATAAACACCAGTTGGACCCTCCAGGTAGACCGATAGTGTCGGGAAATCAGAGCTTATGTGAACCCATATGTCTAATTCTTGATTATTATTTGAAACCTTTGGTTATGACTCTTCCATCTTTTGTAAAAGATACCACTGCCGTGTTACAAAAATTGGACCAATTGCACTTGGATGAGAATATGATCCTAGTGACGGCTGATGTCGAATCACTGTACACCTCGATTCGACATCAGGATGGCTTGAGAGCAACCAGGTGGTTTTTGGTCTCTTCCAATATGGACTTGGCCTTCGTGAATCTGTTGATGGCCCGCCTGGAATACGTCTTGACTCACAATTATTTCATCTTTTGTGACAAGACGTATTTACAGTTGCAAGGGACGGCTATGGGGGTGTCCTGTGCCCCCAGTTACGCTAACCTATTTCTCGGTTTATGGGAAAGAGACATCTTCCAAAGCGATAATATAAGGGGAATAGAGAAGGTTCAACATTGGATCAGATACATTGACGACGTCATGTTCATTTGGGAGGGGACTATTACTGAATTGGAAGTTTTAATGGATGTTTTGAATCATAATGATTTAAACATTGCATTGACTTTTCAATATGGAAGAAAAATTGATTTCTTGGACGTGTCAATTGAAATATCGGCGAATGGGGACGTCCACACGGATGTATTTCGAAAACCTACATCAACGAATGCTTTTTTGTATGCTAACTCCTCTCATCCTCCTTCTATGATTCAGGGGATACCGATTAGTCAGTACCTAAGAATAAAAAGGACCTGTTCAACCGAAGAGTCATTCCAACAACAATCTGCTGAGCTCAGGAAAAGATTTCAAGCCAGAGGCTATGGGCACCGTGGTATAAAACAAGGATATAAGAGAGCTATGGAGACCTCAAGAAATAGTCTATTATATCAACGAAAAAAGGAGTCTACGGATTGTGAGCAGGTGAGATATATTACCACTTTTAGCAACAATTGGTTTGATCTCAAAAAGATATTGGTAAAACATTGGCCTGTTTTACAGGCGGATCCGGTGCTTAGAGAAATTCTCCCAAAATATTCCTCGATGGTGGCAAGGAGATCCAAAAATTTGAAAGATCTTTTGGTTCATAGCCACTATACACAGAAAAAGAAATGTCACGAGATCAAGACTGAATTTGTGGGCTTTTACCCCTGTGGTCTTTGTAAGGCATGTGCCAACTTGGTCAAATCAAAAACATTTATTAACCAAGAAGGCACAAGAACGTTTACAATTAGGAAGCGTTTGACATGTTCTTCAAAAGGAGTAATTTATGTTGCAGAATGTCCTTGCAAAAAATTGTACGTGGGTATGACCACAAGGGAATTGAAAATAAGAACAAGGGAGCATTGTTTGGACATTGAGAAAGCCAAAAAAGAAGATGATTTGTCCAAACTTAAAACATTACCAAAGCATTTCAAGCAGTTTCATCAGTGTAATGATAGACTCCTAAAAATAAAAGCCATTGATCAGGTTGATCTCGGAGCAAGAGGGGGAAACGTTAGTCAGAAGCTGGCTCAAGTGGAAAGTCGTTGGATATATACCTTAGGTACGTTAGCTCCAAGTGGACATAATGAAAGTTTTGGATTTGGCGCTTTTCTTTAGGATGATAGTTTAGTTGTTTTTCTTTCTTTTTTAGGGATAATAGTGAGCAATGGGGTTCAATGTTGTTTTTAAATATTTATTACTAATTGTTTTTATTATTATTTTTATTTAGATCCAGGATGTCCCTACATCGTGTGATTTCTTGACCTGATTAATCAATTACCAGCGTTTTCTTTTTACAAGAGGAAAGAAGAGTTGAAATTGGAGGAAGATGAATGTTCTTCAATATATAGATGTTGTTACTTAATATTAATAATCATTTTGATACGTATTTATGGCACTTTATTCACTTTAATTAATATATTTAATTTTATTATTTATTTTATGTTGCACATTTTATGTATAATGATTAGTTTGTAAATGATGTATAATTATAGTATATTGACTTGCACTGGCACTTTAAATATGAATCAATTGATCACATGGTGTGTTAGTACACATCTATATTGTAGATTTGTACCATGATGAATTTTAAAGAATAGGCAGGTAATTATAGGTAGTTAATGAATTTAAAACATATGGGTAGGAGCCAGAGGGTAAGAGGACCGGAGAGGCGGCCTGGACGAGCCACCGCGGAGTGGAGGGAGGCGGGAGGCGGCAGCTAGAGGGAATAGGACCGCCGGCCACAAGATGGATGAATGGTTATTACTGTGCGGTGACTGGAGCTGCCGAGAGAAGCGGAACTCAGTGTCACCATATGGGTAATCCCATGTGATGGGACCCCGAGTTTCTCTCTCATCCTCTGAGGACCAGCTGGAGTTCGGACATCTAACTCTTTTCACCAACTTCTGCAAACAGGAGACCGGAAAACGTTTGGAAAGCTCTGACTGTGTGTCTCAGTGGTTGTCATCATCATGAGGAACCCAAAGACCTCTCCACACCGCAGGAAGCTGAAGCAGCCGAAAAAGAGGCCTGGAGCTTCTCATCAACCCTCGCAAAGTGCAAAGCCTTCAACTTCACAGTCTCCTCAAAAAAGGGGGCCTACAAAGTCACAATCTCCTCAAAGAAGGAGACCTGCGACTTCTCGACCTCCGCAGATGCGCCCGTCTTCCCATAGATCAAGTGAATTTGAACGGCCATCAACTTCTCGATTACCACCAGGTAGGGCACAGAATGTGGTCAGTCAACGGAGAAGACTCTACTGGCCTGGAAAACGAGCGCTAATGGAGATAAGGAAGTACCAGAAGTCTACAGAGTTGCTCATCCGGAAAGCCCCATTTCAAAGATTAGTGAGGGAGGTCTGCATGGAGTCTTCCCGGGGCATGCAATACGCCTGGCAAAGCACCGCAATAATGGCGCTACAGGAGTCAGCTGAGGCCTTCCTCGTACGGCTTCTTGAGGACTCCTACCAGTGCAGCCTCCACGCTAAGAGGGTCACTCTCTGCGTCAAGGACATACAGCTTGCACGCAAAATCCGCGGCATCCAGGATGGGCTGGGATAATAAGTCATGTTTCTATCATCGTCTGAAGTCAGTAAGCCATCTATTGCCATTTGTTCGGTGCTGGCATGTTTGCATTTATTATGAGCATAAATACTTTACAATGTGTTTGTTCTAAAACCATACGTTTCATTGGTAGAAATTAAGCATTTTAATGGAACTGGTCTATAGACCTCGATACAACTTAGACTAATGCCAATAATGTCTATGTGGGCCTCTGATACCCATTCACAAGGTGCTTTCTGTTCATAAAGTTATTTTTTTTGTATTTTATTCAGAGCTATGTTTTGTATATTGATAATAAGAAATAAAACTTTATTATACCTTCAAAAAAAAAAAAAAAAAACATATGGGTAATGAATTCTGATGATTATGGACAGTAGAAATCATGCCGAAGTGGTTACTGGGCAACGATGCAAACAGAAAGTATAATCGCCGCTGATACCTGTTGTGCGCATGCGCTCCGGCGTGATCACGTCCCTATCCTCTGTATGCGGCGTGAATGGGCGGTCCTAGTGACGCCAGACCGCATAGAGGCGGATGTAAATGAGCGTGGTTGCGGCGAGGGGAGTGCGCCACTATACAGCTGCATCGGATGACGATTGAATTAGGTAGCAACTGATTGGATGGGGAGATAAATAAAAGGCCCTTACTCACTATATCCTGTACGCCCCCCGGAAGAAGCAGGGAAGCGAAACGGCCGTAGGGGAGGAGGAGCACGAGCACACACTGACACCTCGGCTTGGAAGGTATGCAGCACAACCGTGCCATATGTGTCTCATAAGGATAGTTATGGTAGCTGTGTAGGTAGTTACTCTGATGATCTCACAGCTCTCATGGTGTCTAGACTTGCTATAACCAAGGTGTATTTGGCCTCACTTCAGTATTATTGATTGATTTAGCTGAAGTGTGCTTTGCTTTGTTTTGTCATGCTACTTTGGTTGGCATTTATGATTGATGGCATTATATTTGCACAGTAGGAGTCAGGTTCTGTATAGTAAATTTTGACCTGTCACTGTGGACCAAATTAATTTGGTTGTTGTAGTACATACTATATACTACTAGCTGAACAGTCTGTGGTGTTGTTTCTTGTAATCCCCCCGGAGGGAATGCTCTGTTTTTAAGTAATTGTTTTTTATGATGTACAATAAAGATTGACTATTAAATTGGAAATCTTTTTGTGTAATCTTTCCTAAAGGGTGGGAGGTATATACCCATTCTTATGTTAAGTAGAAATGAAGTTTTGCAGCAGACCATGGAGCTCTCCTGGGGGAACATTTTCAGGGATCCCTCTGAGCTTTACATTATTGCGCCGGGATCTGTCCTCTAAATTAAGTGCTTTAAGAGTGGTCTTCTCCATTTTCTCCTAGAGGATTTCATGGGCTTCTATCAGCTCATTGTGGGGTTTCACAAACTCCTCCATTTTCTTCTCTAAGTGCTCTGTGCGGGTGCCCAGCTCTGTCACTTTCCCCCTCAGCCCAGCCACCATACCTCTCATATCCTCTTGGAGAGAGGATCTTAATGCTGCTAGGAGCTCCCTCATTGCTCCCTGTGTCACCGGAGCCTCCTGAGAAGATGCTGGGCCAGAGATCACTGATGCAAGGGAAGCCATGGATCCCCAGAGGGAAGCGCGTGTGGAGTGCGGTGGTGAAGGATGCGGCGCGCCATCTTGGGAGCAGAGGAGGCTTCATAACGGGCCGGGGAGAAGTCTGAAACTCTGCGGGGATAGAAGCGCTTCACTCCCTTAATTCTTCCCATCAGATGCCTGGGGTGTCCAGAGATTGTGGGGTGAGTAGTAAGCGATAGTATCGCAGCTGTGGGTGTTGTGGTGCCGCTTTAATGCCTGTTGTCCTCAGAGCTCCTGTTTCAAGCGGCCATCTCCTTACAGTGCTTGGCCACGCCCCCTTGGCCTGTTTTATTGAAATGAGACTGAAAATCTGCCACAGATCCTATTTAACCTCTCAGAAGGGTCATAGAATGGGGCTATACACAACCTCCGAGTGCTTTAAGTGCCGCTCCCCCGAAGCCAATCTATTCCCCTGCCTATGGATATGCCCAACCATCCAGCCGTTGTGGACTAAAATACGACAATTTACCACCACACACCTGACAACTTTGCCCCTGATGAGTCTCTATGGGCCATCTATGGATATCTAGAGCCAGATAAATACACATGCTCTCCGGGGGCCCGTAATCTGCTGCACATGGTGGCGGCAGCCAGAGTTAAGGCCATCTTGCAGGTGTAGATCCACGATCAAGCTCCCACATTTAAGATTTTTTTAGACAAACTATCATTCTTGCTTCAGATGGATTGGGCTGAGGCCTCCTTGCACAAGGAGGAAAGGGTGCAGTCCTTCTTTGAAACCTGGGAAAGTTTCATCTCTCTGCTCCCACAACGCATCCAAGATGACACAGAACTTGTTTTCAACCTACAGTGTGGTATCAAGAGCAGGTACTTCTAGGGGAAGCGCATACATAGATACAAGTTTGATAGAGCCGCCAAATAGAGACACATCTAAGGGTCAGAGGTCCATCCTGGTTAAGTCAATCGTGTCGTGAGTCCCGCACAACTCCCAAGGAGAGACAAGGTCACGCACTGTTGATGGGTGATCTACAACAAAAAGTACCCGTTCCAGACAACTCCTTCCCCCACTTCCCCTCTCCCAGTTTTGGCCTATTTGCTCTTTTTTTTGTTTTCTTTTAGCTTTGTTTTTTTTCCTTGTGTTTTTTTTTTACATGATGCAGCCACACTCGAAATATACACTCTGCCATTTACTATCTTATAATAGCCTTACAATGTATACTTTAAGCCATATTTAGACCAATGTACGACAAATTTTATTTTCAATAAAAATAAAAAATAAAAATACCCAAATGAACACGGATTGTCTCTGTTCTTTAGGACTCTTAATTTGCCAGCGTAGTCGGTTAAATTCTCTTATATGACTGTCTGGGAGAAGGCATTCTTTTTCTCATCGAACCCCAAACACTGGTGGACTGCGGCACATTTACTTAAATGCACTCCTCCTGCATTAATCATCTAGAACAACTAAAGAAAATACATATGAACTGGTATCTGACCCCTTATAAAATTTCTAAATTTAACAAATCATATTCCCCATTATGCTGGAAGAAATGTGGTAAAAAATGGGCTTTGTACCATGTGTGGTGGTGGTGCCCCAAGATAGGAGAATTCTGGAATCGAGTGGAAGACTTAATCAGTACCTTGATAGTTTTCCCTTTAATTCTAGAGGGCCACTGGCAGTCTTAAATATTGGGTTGGACCTTCTTCACACCAGTTGCAGCCGAAAACAAATCCACCACACCAACAGGATGCAGAGAGACCCCAATAAATAAAGGAAACACAGGTGCGTAGAACCGATAAAACCACCATCAACCTACCAAGACATGGGGAGGTGATTTTCTATGCACAGATTAAGGTTTGCATACATAGGACGCCATTCACATTGATACATATGATGCAGAGTGTCTGAAAGCTACCCACCGGTCCTGCCACCAGACCAAATGGGCAGCCCAGTACGATGCTTCTGCATTACTGGATGAATGACACCCCATGGGACAGACACTGTGCATGTGCATCATATGTATCAATGTGAATGGCGTCCTATCTATGCAAACCTTAAGCTGTGCATAGCAAATCACCTCCCCCATGTCTTGGTAGGTTGATGGTGGTTTTATCGGTTTTACGCACCTGTGTTTGCTTTATTTATTGGGGTCTAACTGCATCCTGTTTAAGTGTTGTGTTGGATTTGTTTTTGGCTGCAACTGGTGAGATTTTCTATTGCTGCCATTTTTTGAGTAGTTTCTTGAGTATTTTGTTGGATTTCTTTCCCCAAACTTAGTTCCAGTGATATCCCATGTTTTGATAGCAGCCCATGAGAGCTTGGTAAGGCACTGGAGGGAAGCTTCTACCCCCACACAGGAGGAACTCATTGGTAGGATAAATTCTCAATATCTACATGAACGTTGTTTGGTTTATTCGATAAGGCAAGAAGAACGAGTCAGTGGGAGATTTAGGAGACTTCTAGATTGGCGACAGCACACACTTAGGGTGCGTGTACACGGTCCGGAGGAGCTGCGTGTTGGACGCAGCTCCTCCGGACCTGAGGGAATCCGTAGGTGGCCACAGGGAGACCGCAGTCGCCCTGTACTCACCATGTGTGGCGGGTGCAGGACAGCTTCTCCCTGCAGTCAACCGATGGGAGCCGCTTCCGACTCCGCAGCATGAAATAAACATGCTGCGGAGGAGCGGAATCCCGGCAACATGCACCGCAGCTCCAATGATGCTGCAGGGCGGGTTACGCATACTGAGGATGGGATTTCTTGAAATCCCATCCTCTATGCTAGTACTGTACTACGCAGCGTTTTGGACGCAGCGGCAAGACGCTGCGTCTAAAACGCTGTGCACACTAATCGTCGTGTGCACGCACCCTTAGGATGGTTTTAATATTTTTCCTGGTTGAGTCTGGTCTTCTCATAGATTGGTATACAGAAATATTTAAGACAAAGCTCCAAAAGCTTATTCCCCTTCCCCCTTCACTATCCATTAATTTACCTTTTGTGTCCAATCCTGGCAGCTCCTTTCCTTCTGTGTGGTCCTTTCTTTCCCTTCCCTCTTCTATAATATCCAGCTTGGAATTGGTTTACACTGGTGGTGAATATTTGGACATGACTGTTATATTGATATAATTGTGCAAACAAGTTATATCTGTTGTTATAAAATTTATTTGTATAAAAAATAGTTTAAAAAAAAAAAAATAAAACCTAAAGGTCATTATCTCAGAGAATTAAAGTAGCAAAGATGAAGAGTCTGAGAGAAAAAATATTACCTAAATAAATATCAGAGTCACAGCCACTATAAAACCATATCAAGGCTGTTGCAGTCCCCAACCTGAACCTGGTGCTTATAGAGTACGGAGGATGAAGGGTTAAAAACTATTCTTCCGTATAATAATAATAATAATAATATATTCATTTATACAGTGCTATTAATTCCATAGCACTTTACATACATCAGTAATGCTGTCCCTATTGAGGCTCACAATCTAAACATCTATCAGTATGTCTTTGCAATGTGGGAGGAAACCCACACAAACACGGAGAGAACGTACAAACTCCTTGCAGATGTTGTCCTTGGTGTCAATTGAACCCAGGACCTCGGGACTCAGTGCTGCAAAGGCTGCAGTGCCAACGACTTGAGCCAGCGCGCTGCCCGTATTCCACAAGACATCAAAGGGTAAATCTAATATTGATTTATTATAATATATTATTATAATAATATTGCCATGTTTTAAGGTCTTTTAGGGAGCCCTAAATGCTTGACTAATAAATCAATATTATATTCACCCTTTGATGTCTCGTGGAATACAGCAGCACAGTTTTTAGCCCTTCATCCTCCCTACTATAATTTTCAGAGATAATGAATTTTGGGTTTTCATTGGCTGTATTATTACACAGTGGAGCACTGTGCACAGGACTATTGTACCTTACTAATTTTGATACTACTGTGCTGATTCTGTCTTAGTTTTTTTTAGAACACAAAATATATTTATTGGAATACAACTTTAGAACACAAAAAACTGTAATAAATTGTAAATATGCAATAGACTATACAATACAGATTACATATATATATATATATCTTGTGTGTGTGTATATGTACAGTTATATATATATATATATATATATATTACACACACTATGTAATACACTTTGTAAGTGGCAAAATCCAGGATTACTTACCGGTAATCATGTAGAGAAGGATTTCCAGTTTGTCAAGGAGCGCTTCCAGATGGTTCATTAATTACTCCGATTATTTCAAGGAAATTCCGATTTATTATATATACAAACACGTTTCGGCTATACATAAAATTAGTCTTCATCAGGTAAAATGTTAGTGTTTGTATATATAATAAATCGGAATTTCCTTGAAATAATCGGAGTAATTAATGAACCATCTGGAAGCGCTCCTTGACAAACTGGAAATCCTTCTCTTCACTCCCTGATGAATCTCCTGCAAGGTGGTTCATTTCACCTGTTTTGAGCTGCAGGCCAGAGGATCCAGACAATTACTCCACTACCCTAATACAGGGTTACATGCTGAATAACAAGACACCAAAAAGGTGAGGAGAATTCCTATTTCTGTCTAATATAATCATAATTCTGCACTTAGATCTGCGCCCCCCTTCTTTTTTCCTCTCACCCCTGTCTTGCAGACTTCACGGTCCTCAAAGACGTTACTGATTTACCGGTAATCATATTTTACGGAGTCCTTGACAGCACGCACATGAGAGAGGGGATCCACCCACAAGGACAGGAAACCTACAGATAAAAAGGGGCGGCCCCCACGCCTCCTCAGTTGGTTACAAAGACATTGAAGGAACCGCCATCGGATAAATACATAAATGCAAACGTTAAATATCAGAAACCATCACCTTCAGGAGTGCGAAAAGGGCAATCAAAAAACACCCTTAGAAAAGAGTGCCCACCCGTGACACTCGAGTGTAACAAGCAAACGCAATGCCAATAAGGCAAAGACAAGAGCAATTAAAAAACTTGACAAAAATCTACAGGGTGGGAAGTAGAGGTTGGTAGTGACAGGTTTACGACTGTTCAAAAGGGTCGAGATCAAAGCGTCCGAGATACCCCTCCGGCTCAACAGCTGCCTCTCAAAAGCCAAGCCGTCAGATGTAACCCCTCCACCTGAGGGTGGAAGAACGGCCCCTGAGAAAGCAGCTCTTGATCCATTGGGAGAGTCCACGGGTCGGCTATCGACATCACCCTCAGCCATGAGAACCACGGCCTCTTGGGCCAGAAAGGCGCAATCAGAAATATTCGAGCCCTGTCGTCCCTGATATTCCTGAGTACCAGTGGAATAAGACACATTGGGGGAAAGGCATAGGCCAGATGATACGTCCAAGGAGCATGTAGGGTGTCCAAGACGTCTGGACTGTCTGTCAGATTCCGGGAGCCGAACCGAAAGACTTGTCGGTTGGATCTGGTTGCAAAAAGATCAATCTCCGGAGACCCCCACAACCGCACAATCTGTTTGAACACATTCCTTATTAACATTCACTCCCCCTGGTGGAGAGAGCGACGGCTGAGGAAGTCTGCCCTGGCATTGTCTACTCCCCGAATGTGGAGGGCTGAGAGAAAATGATCCTCTGCCAACAGAAAAATGTCTGCCGTGGTACTCAGAGATGACGACCGAGTGCCCCCTTGATGATTGATGTATGCCACCACGGTAGTGTTGTCGGACTGAACACGTATATGGGGGCCCTGCAGATGAAGCAGAAGGGCATACAGAACTGCCCAAAGCTCTTTTAGATTGGAAGAGCCCTCCTGCTCCTCCTTCATCCACAGACCCTGGGCAAGAAGCTCGCCTAGATGGGCCCACCACCCCGAGGGACTGGCATCGGTCGTGAGGACAAAATCTGGTGTACACACCCAGGACACCCCTTTGGTCAGGTGACTCGGCTCAAGTCATCAGGAGAGAGATCTTATTGCAGAAGGTGACAGACGAAGCCGGACGTCTAAGCTACTTCGTAAGGCCACGTCTGCACCCAGCACCACCTGCTGGAGAGCTCGGGAATGAAACTGTGCCCATAACACGGCCAGAATACAGGAAGTCAGTGTCCCGAGGAGAGACAAAGCGTCTTGTAAGGACAGATTGGGATTGGCCACGATGATGCCGATTTTCGCCGGGGAGAGCCTGCCGCTTGTCCTCTGTAAGAAAACATTTCTGAATGATGGAATCCAAGTGAAGACCCAAAAAAGACTGTACTCTCGTAGGGAGAAGACGAGATTTTTTCCAGTTTATCAACCAACCCAACTCCTGTAATGAGAACAAGACATACGTCAGTCTGTCCAAACACTGAGCCGCAGAATTACTCACAATCAAAAAATCATCCAAATATGGAATGATCAAACCGTCCTGATGTTGGATAAAGGCCATGACCTCGGCCATTACCTTGGTGAATAGGCAAGGATCCATGGAGAGCCCAAACGCATGGCGGCAAACTGGAGATGATGAACCTGACCATTGAGATACACTGTTACTCGGAGATACTGTTGATGGTCTGGATGAACTGGCAAATGATAGTAGTCCTTGAGATCTAATACCACCATCCAGCACGTAGGAAAGAGAAATCGAATAGCTGATTGTATGGACTCCATTTTAAAAGAGTGAAATCTGAGGTAGGAGTTCAACTTTTTCAAATTAATGATAGTCCGGAAGGAACCATCCGGCTTGGGTACCAGAAACAGAGAGGATTAAAAGCCCCTCCTTCCTGGCCCACAGGAACCTCAATGAGTACCAGTTTCTTCAGCAAATCTCTAACCTCTGATTCCAATAAATGCTGATGACCCTGATCAAAGAAGTTTGAAGAAAAAAGTCCCTTGGGACCCTCACAAAGTCCAGCTTTAACCCCGATGACACCTGGTTGTAGTAAACCCTTCTTTACCTCTTCAGTCTTTGTCAGGATGTCATCTAACCCCGAGCCGAAGAGGTAGTCCCCCTTACAAGGGATGCCACAGAGCTTACTTTTGGCGTGAGCATCTCCTCTCCATTCTTTCAGCCACAAGGACCTCCGGACAGAATTGGAGAGACGTAAAGACCTGGCCGCCAACCTGAGGGAGTCCGCTGAGGCATCAGCAATGTAGGCCGAACCACTCCACAACTGAGGGATAGAGGCCAACAACTGGTCCCGAGGCACTCCCGACCGAATATGTTCTTCTAATTGATCCAGCCATACCAGCTAAGAACGGGCCATACAGGTGCAGGCAATTGCTGGCTTAAATCCCCCCCGAGGCTTCCCAGCCTTTTTTCAAGAGCGCCTCAGCCTTACGGTCTGAAGGGTCATTGGCTCTGGAGGAGGTGACTACAGCAGCATCCACCTTTGGAACCTTGGACCACTCTAACAACATATCATCGTCAAAGGGATACCTCCGTTTGGAGGCAGATGGCAGAAACCCCTGGACTCCTGTTTATCCCATTCTTGCTTGACTAAATCTTTTATTGCGTCGATAACAGGGAATGAGCGTCGCTTCCTCGGGCCAGTCCCGCAAACATGACCTCTTGGGCCAAGCTTGCTTCTCTGCTGTCCGTAAACCCCATTGTTGAACGAACTGCTTTAACTAAAGAGTCTATCTCCTGAATGGGAAAGAACCAGGCAGGGATGTGTCGAGTAATCCTTCTTCACAGGAGGCCCTATCGGACTCATACCCAGACTGAGGTAGTACTGGGCTGGGGGAAACAATAGGCTGGCGAAGATGACTAAGGCTGGCTTCACACTTGCAGATGCATCTGCGTTTTGCAGATGCATCTGCAAGTATCAGCATGCAGACCGCGGCCCCTATGGTTATAATGGGGTACACCGCGGTCTGAAAGCACTCATTCATTCCTATATGTGAACCGTCCGCAGGCGGATGCCTGCTTACAGATCACACACTCCCGCCCGCACCATGGACGCGACATCTCGCGTCCATGGTGCGGGCGGGAGTGTGTGATCTGTAAGCAGGCATCCGCCTGCGGACGGTTCACATATAGGAATGAATGAGTGCTTTCAGACCGCGGTGCGCCCCATTATAACCATAGGGGCCGCGGTCTGCATGCTGATACTTGCAGATGCATCTGCAAAACGCTGCAGATGCATCTGCAAGTGTGAAGGCAGCCTAAGGGAGCGACGTATCTCCTCCTGAATAAAGGATTTGAGGTCAGCCGTGCGTACTGGGGCTTCCTCATCCAGGGTCTGGCAGGAGCACTGCACACAAAGCACACACTGTGTTTATCCTTATCACTCTTTTTCTTAGCCTGGCCATCAGGGCAATCAGAAGACAAAGGAGAGAAAGTGCAGGGAGAACAAGAAAAAAAGACAGAAAACGTACATCAGACTATAGGTGAGCAAACCTTCACATTCCCATAGCTGACCCCTCCGGTACCGGTGCTGCAGGAGCAGGCCTACCACTGGACCTGGCAGACTTCTCCTCCTTCCTGGCTGCCATGTCCGCCTCCCTGGGAGCCTTGCCACCGCTGCTGAGGCTTTCTAGACGCCTAGCACCTTTCTGGTGCTTTTCTCCTGCAGGGGAAGACATTGTGCACACCGTCCATGGCTGCAACACCCCTTCCTTTAAATCTCCCGCGGTCCTGGCAACGGAAGTCATCATCTGCACTTCCCGCCCTGTCCTCTCCTCTCCAGTATGTGGAAAAAAAATCCACCCAGAGGATACATTACCTTCCGCCGGCTGCGGACATGTGACAGTCCCCTTCTGGTGGCTGAAGAGCCTGTGGTGATGTCACGGAGCCGGTCACCTGACACATCAGGTGACCAGCTCTGTGACATCACGAGAGGTCCTTGCAGCCACCAGAAGATCAGGAGACTGTCGCATGGAGCCGGTGGAAGGTAAAGTATCCTCTGGGAGGATTTTTTTTCTTTCACATACCGGAGGGGAGAGGACGAGGGGGAGGATAGAGGAGAGGGAGAGCAGAGATAGAGGAGGGACAGACAGGGACAGATAGAAAAGAAGCAGGAACAGGCAGCGAGAACAGGATCCACACGGATCCTACATAGACTCGGATCAGATGGCTATTTGCCATCCGAGTGCAGAGATCTGTGGCTGTCCGTGGGGATCCTGCTGAGACTCTGATCCCCACGGACAGCCACAAATCGTGATATGAAACAGACCTTAGAAGAAACTGTTTTAGTTCAAGCAATCGGTCAATCATTCAATAAGTGCTGCCCCACAGAGTTGCTTGATCAACCATTGCCCCTTTCCCAGCACGTCTCTTCAAGATGGAATCATTTTAGGGGTTCTGGCAGCAATAACCAGTTTCCTCACTTTCCAATCAGATTTCCAGCATGTCCCTCTTGCAAACTATCTCTTATTGCCAGCTGCAGCATGTGCACAACACAGCGCATGTGATGAATATGAAAGTGTTTTGAAGCAGCTACAACAAGATCATCTAATTCTAAAGCATAATTTTGATGTTCTTCTGTAGTAATATCTGTTTGTTACATGAACGGCCCTTTGGCTTCCATTTCAAACATACAGAATCCTAAATTTTCTTCTAGCTGTTGCTCTTCTTCATTACTCTCATTCATCAGTTTATTTGTACTTATCATATTTGAAGCATTGTCCATTACAATAGCAAGTACCTATTCTTTTTTTTTATTTGTAATCTCGCAGAACTTTTTCCACTTAAGGCTACTTTCACATAACGATTTTTGTAAAATCCGATATAAATCGGACAGCATCGGATTCTTCTGATGCCTGGAATCGGATGCCATTTTATCTGATGCCCGCCCTCCTTTCACCTTGCTCCCTGAGCTGTCACTGTCTCTCCCCGATCCTCTCTCTTATCCCCTGTGTCTCCTCTCTGCACCCACGGTCCTCCCTCTTGGCCCCCGGTCCTCTCCTCTTATCCCCTGTGCTCTCCTCTCTGCACCCCAGTCCTCTCCTCTTATCCCCTGTGTCTCCTCTCTGCACCCCCGGTCCCCTCCACACACCCGGTCCACCCCTCTTGGCCGCCGGTCCTCTCTGCACCCCCAGTCCTCCCCTCTTATCCCGTGTCTCCTCTCTGCACCCCCGGTCCTCTCCTCTTATCCCGTGTCTCCTCTCTGCACCCCCGGTCCTCCCCTCTTATCCCCTGTGTCTCCTCTCTGCACCCCCGGTCCTCTCCTCTTATCCCCTGTGTCTCCTCTCTGCACCCCCAGTCCTCCCTCTTATCCCTGTGTCTCCTCTCTGCACCCCCGGTCCTCCCCTCTTGGCCCCCGGTCCTCTCCTCTTATCCGTGTCTCCTCTCTGCACCCCGGTCCTCCCTCTTGGCCCCGGTCCTTCAATGTGGTGCCCCCATGTGTCCTCCAGTCCCCCCCCCATGTGTCCTCACCTGTCCACGACTCCTGCACGGTCCCATGCGTCTCCGGTGTCTTGCTGTTCTGTGCTGCCAGGACCTCTCGTGACGTCACCATCACATGACTGCCGGTTATTTGTTACTGGCAGTCATGTGATTGTGACATCACAGCAGGTCCTGCCAGCACAGACAGCAAGACACCGGAAGACACTGGAGACGCGCGGTAGCCGCCGGGGGCCTCGTGGACAGGTGAGTATATATTTTTTTTTTATTTTTTTAACCCTGTACTTCACTTTTAGGAGCTATTTTAGTGTACTGAGGATACTCAGTACACTAAAATCGGGTCCGAGGAGACATCAGATGTTTCCTCGGACCCTTCTCCATAGGGCCCCATCTTAAATTGATCGGATCGGATGTGCACTAAATGCCATCCGATTCGGTCTGATCCGATTCTGTCAGATTTTATTTTCGGTGCAAAAATCGGAGCATGCTCCGATTTTTGCACCGATAAAAAAATCGGATGGCATTGAGTGCACATCCGATTTGGTCTGATGCCCATAGGGCTGCATGGGGCCCAAAATCGGTCTGATGCTGTCCGATTTTTATCGGACAGCATCAGAACTTAAAAATCAGCAATGTGAAAGCAGCCTTAGCCTGGAGAATCTGGCTGGTGTAATGAGCTTTAGTATATTCTACTGCCAGTGTCTTGGTAACAATTTCTTTGTTGTCACAAACATATCGAACAGGGCCGGCTCCAGATATTTGTGGGCCCCTTTAACACTCTGTCCGCCCTGCACTGCACCCCAGGTTTAGACAGATGAAAATAAGAAAACATTTCTTCCTATTAATTAAAGCTTCCCCGGCAGTGTAAAAGGGAGGGTCATTAACGATAATTTTAATGTACTAGGCCAGAATACGGAGGCAATAAATCTATAGTTAGTGTCTTTCTGCAAATTATATTACACAACACGCAGCTCTGCTATATACCCATAGACCTAGATGGCTCTGCTACATGCACATGTAGACAGATGTGGCACCCCTGCGACCAAGTGGCCACAAAGGGAAGTGCAGCCAGGTAAGGCAAGACGGTTGACAAAACATCCATACAGACAGACAGACACACACACACCGACCCTACGCCTAGGACTCTAGGTTGGGCAAAGGGTAGCAGGTGTTAGAAGTGGGTGGAGCGTAGAATAGCATTGACAAAGTGGGTGGAGAGACCAACACCAAAAAATCCGGGAACACACAGAGACACGACGGAAGTGGAGACGCAGAAGTCAGGAAGAAGAACAGAATAGTGAGAGAGTCTTTCCCAGGAGGTTTTGGGTTCCCTGGAGGTGCAGAATCCCGTGAGGCATAGCCACGAGAGAAAGCCCACTCCATAGCCTGGAGGTGACAGGAAGTAGAGAGACTGAAAGACACCCCACAGCTGAAAGAAGGTGGGAGGACAAGGGCCTGGCAGCCGCCCAAATATCTGAACCTGGGACACTGGAGGCTAGGCCACGACCAGAGAACCGGCTCTGAAGAAGTGATTGGGGATAATCCAGATCCTGATATTTGATGTGTGATGTGACATACCACCTGATAGCTACCGGCCAATCAAATTTTAACTAATTCTTGGCAGCATCCAGACATCTTCATCTCGGGTCGAAGAGAGGTGAGCATTTATTAACACATTGCTTTATTTAATTTCATTTTAGCAGTGTATGTAGATACACTGCTAAAGTAAAATTACACTGAGCAGAGCAGTTTTAGTGTACGGCGCATGCTCCATACACTAAACTGGGATTTTTTTTCCCCGGATCCGAGCTCCATAGGCCCCTATGTTATTTGAATCGGACAGTGTCAGATCTGATGCTGTCCGATGCTGTGCCCAAAATCGGAGCAGTCTCCGATTTTGGGAACATGAAAATAGCGGACACAATCGGATCCCTTCACACACGAATGGTTATTAAGGACCAATCCGTGCCCATAGGGATAAATGGGGGCCAAATCGGATCCGGGGCTATGTGTTTTACAACGGATAGCCATGGATCCTAAGAAATAGTGATGTGAAGGAGGCCTTAGTAATTGTATTTCTGTAGTTTCTGAAGTTAAGTGAAAATTTTTTGTAGTACTTATACTACTTTTTTTACTGCATAGAAAATTACAGTTCCATAGCCTGGAGAAGCGCCATGTGGTGGGCATGAAACGGGCCGTCGCTTGAGGGACATCCCATCCTCCCCCCCTGTAAACACCTCTGATGATCGCCTTTTATGCTGTTTGTACAATGAAGAATCGACTTGAAGATTGGCGAGTGCTGCCACCTCTGTATACACCCATTGCTAAGCAATGACCTTGTGACCGGAATGTGCACCACACATGACCAGGAGCAGCAAGGCGGTTTGACGGCGGTGTCCATGTGAGCTCCAGCCTGGAGGAGTGTGGTTAAATCCGAAGGGGAAGAGAGCTGCAGCTGTGCCCAGCAACTTCAAAGAAGTTACAGTTAATGTAATTTAGTTGCAGGCACTCTGTAATTATTTTTACTATAATCCATTTAGAAAATTATTTTCATTTTGCCAAACATTTTATATTTTTTTATGTTTAGATTTTTTTTCTTCTTTTATTTCTGTTCTAAATATAATAAATAATAATAATAAAAAAAAGATTACATTCCTAAATAAAGTTTGGTTAACACACGGAAAAAAAAAATGTCCTGCTCCCCCTGAAGTCAATATTCATCCAAGGAGGCATACACATTCCTTGCCTCTGAAACTGATGGTAAGGGAGATGATCCTCTATTTTTCGTCCTCCTTTTCTTTCTCCAGTGATAAACCCCCCAACGCGGAAGCCCTAGGACAGCAAATAAGCCAGTGCACACAATTAGTGACCCTCTATGGACCTAAGCTCTAGATTTATACGTCTCACATTCCTGATTTTGTGGCCCAATCAGGAATCCAATTTGACACTGCCGGCCTCACAGAAAACTTTTTCAAAAGTCTTTTTCACGGAGAACATTGTAAATCTCATGGTGACCAAGCCAAATATATACATCCAACAATGTCTTGCCCAAACCTCCACTTTGGCTGTTCACTCACCCAGTCCTGCATTCTCTGTATCCTTCTCCCCCCCCCCCTCCCATACTCTGGAACTCTCTGCCCCAACATATCACTCATCTACTGTGGAAACCTTCAAAAGTATTCTGAATTACTGCACACTGTCGTAGCACTCATGTCTCCTATACCGCTGCATGACCAGCTTTACCCTCACCTACCGTATCCTTACCCATCCCTTGTAGAGGGCAAGCCCTCACAGGGAGGGTCCTCTGTCCTCCTGTACCTGTGTGTGCCTTGTCTTGTTTATTAACATTGTACTTGTCTCTACTGTGTATAGCCCTTTGCACATGTAAAGCGCCATGAAATAAGTGGGGCTTAAATAAACAACATACTTTGTACTTCTGTGTTTTAATGTTTTTAACTAATTGCCAGCAGTCAATGGATTGAGAGAAAAAAAAAGTTTGGACAGTCTACTTTCTTCAGTTTTTAAAAACAGGTGCATATTAAAAAAAAAAAAAAAAAAAAAAAAGGAGTGCCACAGGGATGAAAACGTCACACAGGTTTGACTCGAGCCCTATGCTTAACTCTTTCCGACAAACCTATATAGCACTCTACTCAGTTACTCATGATGGTGGCAGCTCAGACCCCATGATCAACATTACAGGTTCCTTTAAAGGATGTCCATATAAAGGGCAGCTGAATAATTTCATTTTTAAGTTCAAGGCTGTGATCATAGAGAGGCAACTCACACGTTCTGGATAAGAATAACAGAGCTCCAACTCCTATATTTTATGGCATTAAGGAAGACAAAAAAAAAAAAGTTGAAACAGATAGTCCATGATATTAAATTAACAAATTCCTATCCACTACCCATTGGTGTTTCAGGATCAAAAGGCAACACGTTTAAAACAAAATTCTATTTTAATGCTCTTTTGTATCCCGTGCATTAGCAATGAGTAAAGGGGAATGGAAAAAAAAAAAAACCTTTATTTACAACCAGTTAGTCCAAACAAGATTCTCTCTAGAAAGTTCTGTATTAAATCAGTTTAAGAATACTAAATGGTTATATTATTCTGTAATATAAATAAGCATCTGTACCGATACACATAACAATGAACAGAACTGGGCATATAAAAATACAAAGCACTATAGGGGAGCACAAAGCCAGAAACTGAATTAAGAGCTTCATTATGGTATATACAGTGAGAAATGTCTTGCACTGAACAGCGTTCTGCTTGTGGCACCAGGGTCCCTTTACTTCTTATGCAATGCCACAGTGGTAGTCAAGACTTGCAGGGGCACAATGCAAACATTTTATAGCCGAGAGAATAGCCATGACGTTGGCTGCAGATCAGGTTCTTCCTGGTTAAGAGTCATGTCCTTGTGTTCAGTTAGTTTCTACAAAACAAAAATTTCAGGAAATCATTAGGAAAAAATGTTATACTATTCCCCTTCAATTAATCACATAATTGTGCACAAGCCCATTTCCCACTTTTACCAAAACCATCACCCAAATTTGTTCAAGCAGATCTAGACAAGTCAAAAAAGCTGGGAACTCCAACATGTGGAGGGCTCCTATATAGCCCCCCTACCTAGTGCCCTGTTATCTTCCCTTCACGGAGACCAGCACTTTGGACTTTCTGCATCCAAGATAGCTACCGTAGTAGTAAGGTTGAACTACACCTTCCTTACAGATGGCGTGGAGGCAGGGATTTGACCACCACGCCAATCCACTGTAGTAGCCATTTTGGACACAGCAGGACTGGAATGCCCTTCTCTATGAAGGAGGTAGCAGGAGGAAGCCTATACATGTCAAACTTATATAGTCACTTTTTAATGCCAGGGTGGAGGGTTGCTTTAACACTAGGCACAGCAGGTATATCTCCCCTATAAGTCACAGAAAGACTACCTATTGGGAAATTGATAATTACAAGACCAGAAGGATTACTGCACATTTACTAAGATTACTAATAGTAACTAACTGGAGATCTAGGAGGTCAAAACAAAAAGGTGCAGTACTAAAATTGCACATAAAAGCTGAAAATCATTGGGCGGGAAGGGGGGGGGGGGGAATTAAACCTCTCCACCTCATTATTGCAGCTGTACAAAGTTGCAGATTATCAATGCAGAGTAAACACAGAAATTAAGAATCAAAGCCGTGAATATGACTTAAGTTTTAGTAAAGACATTTCATTTATACTTATAAAACATGAATGAGGAAATCCAAGTTGCAAAGTGCCGAGTTCTGCTGGTAAACCACATTTCTCTGAATATCCTGCTGTATGAGGCATGTTAAAAGCTACACACCACTGCACTTCCTTACCTAGCTGGACAACCGATGGCTGAGGCGATACTAAATCCGCACTTGTTTCCTGAGGGCTGGGCTCCCCAGATTCGCTATGTTCAGATGGCTCTAAACACCCATCCTGCGGTTTTGTCAACAGCTCTGTCTCTTGACAGACAGGTGTGGGCTCTTCACTGCCCTCATCCAATAGACGCTGTTTCTCTTCTGATTTTTCTGCAATCCAAGATTTGATTTCAGCAGCAGACATCCCAGTTTTGTCACACAAATCCTCAAGATCTTCCTCATTCAAAGCATGATTCTTATTGTAGTAATCCAGAAGTGGTTTTATATACTGACGTTTAACACCTGCACACACCTTCGTATAGTTGTCATACCACTTTAAGTTGCCATTTTTATAGGAGTACCTGCTGTCCCCAAACCAGCGTACAATTTCTGACCTCGAAAGTCCTGTTTGCTCCACTAGAGTGTCATACTGCTCAGTTGATGGCCACTGGGTTTGAACAAACATTTGCTTTAAGTAATCGCGCTGTTTGGCGGTTTTCTTCATGGGTGGTCGGCCTTTATATCTTGTTGATGACCTACTGCTGCCATTACTTGGCTTTGTATAATCATATTTCGAGCCCTCTGCGTTGTCCACTGATTCAGTGACACAAAGAGCTTTCAAATTAATCTTTATTGGGTTTACTTTTCTCTCAGATGCTGGGGAACTGTTTTCTACTACATGCGATACAGAGTCATCAAAAACTTTATCCGTGATATCTAACTCTTCGGCAGAAAACTCATCCTCCTCTTCTTCATACCGAGCCTGCTCCCTCTTGAGTTCCTCAGCTACTTTCTTACGCTTTTCTGAGAACCAGCCATCTATTTCCCGTCTTGTCATTTTAGTCTCAGTCCGTAACCGATTTACCTCCTCTGCAGAAGGCTCACTACTTTGTGCAAAACTTTTTTCCAAAGCTCTCAGCTGCTCTGGTGCTCTTTCTTTGTATCTTGTGACTGTGAAGTCTGGTGACTGATGCCATGACTGTCTTCTTGGGGTATGTGATGGTGTATGACTTGTTGGAAGTACAAAATCTGTATCTGGATCTTTTATCATGGTATACATTACATCAGAGTTGGGTTCCTCTACGTGGTCACTTGTGTCTGCCATATAATTGGGTGGTTTATTGCGGTAATGGTATCTTTTATCACTAAACCATTTTCTAACCTCTCTTATTGCCAAGCCTGTAATTCTTGTCAGTCTTGCAACTTCACCATGTGAAGGAAATTGGCTTTTGCAAAAGCTGCTTTTAAGAGCACTAAGCTGTTGCCGTGACTTTTTACAACGTGTCCACTGGATCATAAGCATTCGGTGATGGCATACTGGGAGATGTAGTTGTAACGGTCTGGTAATCAAAATCTAGCCCAGATAAGGATGCTGTACTGGCCTCTGTTGTGCATTCATCTGAGGCTAAAGAGGGCATGGCTATGGGAACTGAAGTAGCATGTCCTTGAATACCATTTGTTAGAATGGGTTGAGTTACAAATAAGCCTCCAGCTCCTTGTGGCTGACTGACAAACTGGCCTGGAAGAGCAGCTTGGATGAGTTGTTGAACATTACTTGTATTTGCTACAAGTGGTGCATTCAGAACAGTTATAGTTGGCTGCGGTACAGGCTGCGGAATGGACTGGATTACAGTATTAAACATTTTCTTTCTCGATCTTCGATCTCCTCAGGTGACCAACTAATGCCCTGTTTAAGTCTTTGTGCCGTAAACCAGATTTTGATCTGCTCTTCTGGGTATTTTGTCACTACTGTTAGATAGCAAAGCTCAGCCTTTGTAGGGTAAGGGAACTTATTGAGAGAGTTTTTTAGAAAACTATTTGAGTCCATGGATGAGTTGTATGTAGGAATGCTACTTAAGGGAATCATTACTTTAGGGAGGGATTTGGCAGTGGGAAGTTGTGGACTTTGAGTTTTCTGGACAGAAGATTGTTTAGGCATCACTGGTGTAATTATGGTTGCTGGAAGTTTTGGCTGTATGACAGACTGTGGAGGGTTTAAAGATACTAACTGTGTCACCCCTGTTTGCATTATAGGAACTGTTCCTATTATGGAGCCATTTAATAGGGCTGAACTGACAATGTTGTTCAAGCTACTTGTAGAAACAGACCCGTTCCTAAGTGATGAGCGACTTTTTTTCTCAAAATCATCCCCCACGTGGTTGGCGAATGATTTCTTTGCATCCTGCTTGTTTTTCATAATCTTCATTATAGGCGCTTTAGTTATTAATATGTCAGAATAATCATCAAGATGTCCAACAGCCCGATGGACACCTATATCCTGGTGAGCATTGTTGGTGTCTACACTTTGCTCCACAACAGTGTAATTCTCATGCCTTGCCACAGTCCAGGAGAGATCAGAGCTCCCAGAATGATTATCTGAGTTGTGAGATTCCAGTTCCTTAGGATCTTTGACTAGAAAGCTGCATGCAATACAAACATATGATGGATCTTCTCTGAAATCAAGGTGCTTGGTGTTCATGTGTTCAACAAATGAGCTTGTCTCATTGGAGCCGAAGTTACAGTACTTGCAGAAATAGCTCATGCCATCAATATTTTCATGCCCATTAGTCATAATATCAGTTTCACCATCCATTAGATCTGTAGCTGGTAACATTTCCCGGGGGTCATCTTTGGAGTTTTCTTCAGGTATTTCTGCATGATTCTCCAGTGCCAAGGTCTTGATGGGGATCATACATGGCGTGGTAGATTTTCTTTTGCTGGCCATAATGTTCTTTTTTCCCCCCACAAAGCAAATGAAGGAAGAGAAACCAAAGTTTTGTTCAGAAGTCAGGTGGATGGTCTGCGAGACATTACACTTCAGTCAAGAGGACTCATAGACCTAAGATAGAAGCAAATATATTGGTTATCATTTAACAATTCATACCGTGGAATGTTCATATATTAGTACATTATGTAATTGTAGCAATTCAATATATGTGCCTTTTACATTTCTTATAACTTGCTGGTTATTCAAAATATCATTGTCATGGACTCTACATACCGCAAAAAGGGCATGAAAGGAATTCCCATGAAAAGTAGCTGTACACATCTAACACCAAGTCATAGGTGAAACTATCACCATTACAGAATGGGTTACAGCATGGTGACCAAACTGAAGCTCAACCTCTTGGCAGTCTGCTTGATGGAAGCAATCACCGAGAGAGACATGCTGCAACATACAGCAAGGAAAAGGGAGCACTGCAGTCATATATTAAGAAGTGATGGGTGTGGTGCAGGTACAACAAGCAAGTCTGGCTGGTGGCACACACATACATGTATTTATTGCTAGTGCTTGCTAGTAATATAATTTTATGTATATCTATCTATACACACACACAAACACACTTACATAGGTTATACAGTGCCTACAAGTAGTATTCAACCCCCTGCAGATTTAGCTGGTTGACACATGCGGAATTAACTTGGCATTGTGACATTTGGACTGTAGATCAGCCTGGAAGTGGGAAATGCAGTGCCACAAAAAAATTTTTTTTTTGTTGTTGTTTTTTTTTTTTAAAGCGTTAAAAGTTAATTCAGAGGGTCATTTATTATTCAACCCCTCAAGCCACCAGAATTCTGTTTGGTCCCCCTAAAGTATTAAGAAGTAGTTCAGGCACAAATAACAATGAGCTTCACATGTGTGGATTAATTATCTCTTTTGCCAGCCTTTTCTGACTATTTAAGACCCTCCCCAAACTTGTGAACAGCACTCATACATGGTCAACATGGGAAAGACAAAGGAGCATTCCAAGGCCTTCAGAGACAAGATCGTGGATGGTCACAAGGCTGGCAAGGGTTACAAGACCCTTTCCAAGGAGTTGGGCCTACCTGTCTCCACTGTTGGGAGCATCATCCGGAAGTGGAAGGCTTATGAAACTACTGTTAGCCTTCCACGGCCTGGACAGCCTTTGAAAGTTTCCTCCCGTGCCGAGGCCAGGCTTGTCCGAAGAGTCAAGGCTAACCCAAGGACAACAAGGAAGGAGCTCCGGGAAGATCTCATGGCAGTGGGGACATTGGTTTCAGTCAATACCATAAGTAACGTACTCCACCGCATTGGTCTCCGTTCCAGACGAGCCCGTAAGGTACCTTTACTTTCAAAGCGTCATGTCAAGGCTCGTCTACAGTTTGCTCATGATCACTTGGAGGACTCTGAGACAGACTGGTTCAAGGTTCTATGGTCTGATGAGACCAAGATCGAGATCTTTGGTGCCAACCACACTGGAGACTGGATGGCACTGCATACGACCCCAAGAATACCATCCCTACAGTCAAGCATGGTGGTGGCAGCATCATGCTGTGGGCTGTTTCTCAGCCAAGGAGCCTGGCCATCTGGTCCGCATCCATGGGAAGATGGATAGCACAGCCTACCTGGAGATTTTGGCTAAGAACCTCCGCTCCTCCATCAAGGATCTTAAGATGGGTCGTAATTTCATCTTCCAACAAGACAACGACCCAAAGCACACAGCCAAGAAAACCAAGGCCTGGTTCAAGAGGGGAAAAATCAAGGTGATGGAGTGGCCTAGTCAGTCTCCTGACCTTAACCCAATTGAAAACTTGTGGAAGGAGCTCAAGATTAAAGTCCACATGAGACACCCAAAGAACCTAGATAACTTGGAGAAGATCTGCATGGAGGAGTGGGCCAAGATAACTCCAGAGACATGTGCCGGCCTGATCAGATCTTATAAAAGACGATTATTAGCTGTAATTGCAAACAAGGGTTATTCCACAAAATATTAAACATAGGGGTTGAATAATAATTGACCCACACTTTTATGTTTAAAATTTATAAAAATTCAACTGAGCAACATAACTTTTTGGTTTGTAAGTTTTATGCTTCTGTTAATAAATCCTACTCTCGTTTGCAGTTTGAAGGCTCTAACTTATTGGCATCTTATCAAACCAGCTAAATCTGCAGGGGGTTGAATACTACTTGTAGGCACTGTATATAATGACTAGAGAAAAAGTGTTTTCGATGTGCTATGTGCACGTCATTGGTCCCTTAGGCATTAAATCTCTATAGACAATCTAGCATAGTGAAAAAAAAAAAAAAATAGGTACTTCTGGGTTCAATGATACAAATGTAAACTGCAGCCAAATTGTCCTTACATGTAGGCACCATCTGGTTCCTTGCCACCAAATCAGTACACATGAGGCTAATATCTCAATCTCTGGGTGCATCTGCGAGTATAGCTTCTCCTCTCTCTCTCTGTTCACACTGGCAACAAATCACCAAGAGACAATCCTCACATCGTTCTGCTCAGGTACATGGCTGACTTAATACAAGCCCTGGATTACATTTGCGCTCAAATCTGCAGAGGCAGCGTTGTGGAACCACTGGTCTATAGAATATTATGTTGTTGACTTTTCTATATATCTACGGTATTTAATTCCATTAGCAACCTACCTTGTCCACCAAAAAGCATCAAAAAACATTATTATAAATGGTACAATTGTGTTTATATAAGCCGGAGCTAAGGAGGTGATAATCCAATGACTCTAGGAACGTGTGTGGTAAATATAGTAGCGATATATAGAAATGCTGTGCAAAATTCCAATTATTAAATCAATATTCGTTATATTCACCGACACTATGCTGTACACACTAATACATGTTAGACACAAAAAGACTGGTACAGATAAATGTTAAATGGCGGTGCCCGCTACTTAAAGAACACTGGTGACATGAGGGTCTAGCTGAGAGGTGAGGAACCTAAAACCTGTGGGTCACATGCAACCCTCAATGACCTTTTCTGAGTTTCTTGGGCAGATTCCTGGGGGACCACAGTGCTCAGGCTGGCAGAGGTGTTTTGCCGACTGCCTGCCCTTTAAATCCAGCTCCCCAGTTAGCTCTATGCCCCAGCCTCAGCCTCCCCAGTGATGTACATACCCGCAGCCTCCCCAGTGAGGTATAGGCTCCCAGCCTCTCCTGTGATGTCTAGGGCCCTAGCAAACATGGAAAAGCAGTTGAGAAGCAACATGACCAATATCACCTAACATCACAACCACACCAAGGAAAAGCAGCCCCAGCCACCACAGAAGGGGCGAGTTGAATGTTTAACCAGATATAACAGGGTAATTTTCAAGGTGATAATTTTGTGCGGCCCCTGAAGGATGGTAGAAATTTTCAAATGGCCCTCGGAAGAAAAATGGTTCCCCGCCCCTGGTGTAGCCCATATGGCATACATTATTGCACTCACACCAAACATTTTTTTTTTTTAAACAACAAAATTGAATAAAAAGTACAATACTTGATTGGGAACACATAGCCCTGATTCCTGTAGGAAGCGTGAAGCCGGCTACACGTGCAATGCATCAACCAGTGGGCACTGGTCGGTGGTGTCCCTGGTGATGGAAGCAAGACACAGAGCTGTGCTGAAGCAAGTGACGTCACACAGTGGCCAAATTGGAGCACACTTTGTCCTTTGTGTGTTCCAAAGCATGCAGGAAAGACATTACAGCACGGGACTGCAAATAACACTTTCTGGGGGGAAAACATTGGTTTTAAACAGGCAGGGAAATGTTTTCTCACACACAAAGCCACTCCTGCGATCCAATGATATTTGTATACTACAGTTCCCCCATGGCCCACAGGATGTGTTATGATCAGATCATGTTACTGTACAATCAGACATCCATTACCCAGTATAATGCAGGGGCACATTCATATGGTTTAGACCCCTTTCACATCAGAGTTTTTGTTGATTTGCGGCAGATCCAGCAGATTTACCGCATCTGCCGTACTTGCGACAAGCCCCAATCATTCTCTATGGGGCTTGCGGCTTGTGCGGCAAATGCAGTTTTTACCTGAAATAACTTAATCTTCCAAATTTGAAAAAAAAAAAAAAAGTGTGAAACCATATGTATATGTATTTGATGATTCCCTGATACACATGAACAGGCTTTGTGGGTTTTCAAAAGTGAAAGAGAAGGCTGCTGCCAGACACTTGTATTAATTGAAACCAGCCCATACCCATAGATGCAAACCGGTCATCTCCCCAGTCATCATCTGCTGGAGGAGAAACGGGAGGTGCCGATACACACCAGGCTGTGCCCATCCATATCGGTGCTTCGGCTGAAAGGTGTCTGGTGTATGGCTAGTTGTATATGCAGCAATACCATGATGGCCAGTGATTTGTACCATGAAACGTGTTGTGTAAAGCCAGTTATTGTTGTCCTTGCATAGAGAGAGTATACCATAAACAGAGTGGGAAAAGCTTTGATGCAGACTACGTTGGTGATATATAGTGAGAAATAAATAATATATGCCGCTGCATTACACTCAAAGCCAAAACACTTTCTATAGTGAACTTGGAAACAGAAAATAATTCTCAGAAAGCTATTACCGTATATACTCGTGTATAAAATTTGGGCTGAAAAGTCCCCCCTCGGCTTATACACGGGTCATATACGGGGGGGCTGTGTCCGGGGGCTGTGGAGGCTGGAGGAGGCGGGGGGGGGGGGCTGCTGTATGAGTGGCCCCGTCACGTGGGGCCGCTCATTATATATGCACTGCTTCCCCCTGTCAATCAGCGGCAGGGGGAAGCAGTGCATATGGCCCCCCAAAAGCTGGCACTGTCCCCCCTTGTAAGGGCCCCCCCCCCCCCCCCGCTGCTTATACATTACCATCCCGGTGTTCTGATCGGCGCCGCTCCTCGGTGCGTCTTCATCCTCCCGTCCGCGCTGGCTGCATCCGGGATCTCCGGCTGTCGCAGCGATATGACGTCATCGCGCGACCGCCGGAGATCCTGGATTCAGCCAGCGCGGACGGGAGGATGAAGACGCAGCACCGAGGAGCGGCGCCGATCAGAACACCGGGATGGTAATGTATAAGCAGCGGGGGGGAGGCCTTACAAGGGGGGACAGTGCCAGCTTTTGGGGGCTGCTGGGTACCCCCTGGGGGCTGCTGGGTACCCCCTGGGGGCTGCTGGGTACCCCCTGGGGGCTGCTGGGTACCCCCTGGGGGCTGCTATATGTACCCCCTGGGGGCTGCTATATGTACCCCCTGGGGGCCTGCTGTATACCACTGGGGCTGCTGTATACTACCACTGGGGCTGCTGGGGCTCCTGTATACTACCACTGGGGCTGCTGGGGCTCCTGTATACTACCACTGGGGCTGCTGGGGCTCCTGTATACTACCACTGGGGCTGCTGGGGCTCCTGTATACTACCACTGGGGCTGCTGGGGCTCCTGTATACTACCACTGGGGCTGCTGGGGCTCCTGTATACTACCACTGGGGCTGCTGGGGCTCCTGTATACTACCACTGGGGCTGCTGGGGAATCTGTATACTGCCACTGGGGCTGCTGGGGAATCTGTATACTGCCACTGGGGCTGCTGGGGAATCTGTATACTGCCACTGGGGCTGCTGGGGAATCTGTATACTGCCACTGGGGCTGCTGGGAATCTGTATACTACCACTGGGGCTGCTGTATACTACCACTGGGGGGCCTGTATACCACACTGCTGGGGGCTGTATACCTGTGCTGGGGTCCACCCTCGGCTTATACACGAGTCAATAGGTTTTTCCAGATTTTTGGGGCAAAAGTAGGGGGGTCGGCTTATACACGGGTCGGCTTATACACGAGTATATATGGTACTTAAAGAGGACCTGTCACCCCCCTGGTGCATGGCAAACTAAAAGCAGCATGTCTGCTGCATTCAGGGAAGGGGTCCCCCATGTCTCTAGCCCCTCTTTAGAAATCTTACAGATAAGAGGTCTAATGGGTGGGATCTGTATAACAGGATGTCACTGCTCGCACAGTCCTCCAGCCTTCTCCTGTTCTGTTCTGCCCTCCTCTTCTCTTGCTCTGTCAATCACGCTGCCACACAGAGCGGCATTGTGTGACGTCAGTGGCAGAGCCCACCCTGCTTTATTCTGGGAATCTGGTGCCAGATTCCTGCCCTGCTGTTAGACATGCTGCATTCAGTTTGTCATGCACCAAGGGGGTGACAAGTCCTCTTTAATGCAAAGCAAAGAAGAACATTCTCAGAAAACTAAACGTCAGGTCCCATGAAAGTACAGACACTTTCACCTGATCACCAAGTAACACTGAATCAGATTATGTAAGAAAAAGGGCCCAATATTTTTGTAATTCCAAGTGACCAGATTGGAAAGAGATTGACATGCAGCCAAGTAACACCAGAACACTGTGTTCTGCCATCTGCAGACTCTGCTTGGTTCAGTCATGGAAAAATACTGTGCAGAAATAAGCACAGAGCACCAGGAATCTAAAGAGCAAACGCTGAATAATCCAGGAATCGTAATACACATGAACCTAGGGCGCATGGCTTTGTTTCACCATCCTTACTGATCTATAGGGGGCGCCCATCATGTTACCAGGTCAATGGCATGTTCTGGACCCCACGAGGCTCATACTGTAAAGCAGGCTACTGACGTGTGAAAACTGCTCACAATCAGCCCCATCCTCCACACATTAAACTGAATGTTCACACAGCCAAACAGCAGTGTTGTTTCAATAGAGGGAGGTGTGAATGTGCTTGGCTGACATTTCCTCACTGTTCTGTGGGAAGGAACTAAGAAGGCAGGATCTGACCAAAAACTCCCAGCAAGCCTGCTTAGAAAAGATTCAGTATTGTACTGAATTCGATAATAGAGCAGATTACTTGTCATGTAGAAATTGACCACACCTGAAAAACGTGTAAAATAGGGGGAATCTACCTGGAAAATGCAACCTTATGTATCCAGTGGCCTCACTGTGCTGACCATACACACACCTCTCGTCTTTAAAGGGAATAGGTCACCAGCCACAGTGTTGGAAAAAGGGACCCAGATTCCAGTGATTTATCACCAGGGCTGTGGAGTCGGAACAAAATGGACCAACTCCAAAAATATATAAATTGGGTACAGTAGTTAAATGCAATATATGCTTAATATTATTGCTACAAATCATTTTTATCTAAATATTTTTTGATTATTGTGCCATAATAATGATTAAAATTTGATGTTCACATTGTACTTCAATAAATTTATCACTTAGGGTATGTGCCCACAGGACCTTTTTCCTGCAGTTTACCCTTGGTTTTATGTCAATTTATGATAATTTGTTCCTGCAGTTTGGCTTCCCTGCAAAACCAATGTGTTTCACAGAAACGCTGTGCCCACACATTGGTTTTGCAAGTGTCAAGAACTGTCGAATCCCTCCAGTTTTGCTGCAGATGAGAAAGAATGATCATGTTCTATTTTTCTTGCGTTTTTACTGCAGTCAATGGCAAAAATACACAAAAAAAAGCGTGATAAAAAGCAGAACCTCAACGCAGCAAATCTCCTGGCAGGGACTCTAGAGAGTTGCTGCGTTCAGGACTGATTCAAAAATGTCCTGTGAGCACATACCCTTAAGGCCACTTCACACAACGATATCGTTGCCGATATCGTTCAAAAGTCACGTGTTCTGTGATGCTTGAACGATGTCGAAACAACATCGTTGCGTGTGACATTACAAACGATGAACGATCAGTCGGCTGATCGTTCATCGTTTGATTTGAGGTCCTGTCCTCAAATCAATCGTTGGTCGCCCGGTGGACACACAGCATCGCTTCATGTGACACCGGGAGACGACCGATAAGCCAGCTCCCAGCGCCTCTCAGCAAGCGCTGGTATCCAAGGTAAACTGCAGGTAACTAGGCAGCGCGCGCTGCCTAGATACCCGATGTATACCTTGGTTACCAGCCTTCTCCGCTCACCGGCTGGTATCCAAGCTACACAGCGGGTAACTAGGGACCCTAGTTACTCGCTGTGTACTTTGGATACCAGCCGGTGAGCGGAGAAGGCTGGTAACCAAGGTACACATCTGGTATCTAGGCAGCGCGTGCTGCCTAGTTACCCGAAGTTGACCATGGAGACCAGCCTGCTCCCGCTTACCGCAGCCTGGCAGCAGGAGCAAGACATCATGGAAACGATATTTAAATCGTTTCCACGATGTCTCTGGTCCATTGATCGCTGGTGAGTCTGCCTGTGTGACAGTTCACCAGCGATCTGAACGATATTGTTAGCGATCGCGCGTGCATGTGATCGCTAACAATATCGTTCAGTAAATTGATACATGTGACGGCACCATAAACCATGAGCCATGTATGAGGGAGTCGGAGCCATGGACTTGGGAGTCAGAAATTGAGGAGTCTGTTGTGGTGGTTTGGCTTACTGACCCAACAGCCCTGTGTATCACTTAGTTTACAGAGTCAAACAGTTGTGGCACAATCAAGGCGAGTGCTCACAATTAGTGTTATCAAAGTTTTGGTCACAGCATATTTTCACTGGCACCAAAATGTGGCATTGTACAGTACAAGCACAGGGGATTTATAGAAATGTCATGCCCACTGTGCTTTTAAACGTTCCGCGAACTGACATACGGCGGGCTTCCCGAGCCGCAGCATGTCAATTTGTTCTTACAGAGACATGAATGTTCTAAGCGGGAGAACACAGCGAAAATACACTGTCGGTAATCCTGATGGTGTGCACAAAACAGCTTCACAAGAGAAAACATGCGGTGTCCAGAACACTCCCTAATCCAGATAAAACGGAGGATGACCGCACACTAAGATGTAGCATGAAGCACAGCTCAGAACGCTGCCCCTGCCCACACCACAGCACTCTGTGTACATGATCTATAGACTGTGAGCTGCTTATCACAGGAGGGGGCATTGTCAAACGTCATGACACAAGACAGTTAGTTACACTGATAATGTCCTTGTGATAAAAACTTTATTGTAAGTAAACAGCACACAGCTGAAAATCTGTTTCTCAGCCCCTGTCTTTATATAAAATAGCAAAAACCTACTCCGAGTACATTTCACCCAAGAGTCCTTAGAGATTCAGATTACTGGACATATTAATTTAGCTTTAATCATCTGTTGAATGTACCGCGGTTTTTTCGCGGCCGCACCTGCCGCAAGTGCCAAAACCGCACTTGGCGCACCTGCCGCAAACCCGCATATACATTGCATGGGGCTTGCCGCAACCGTGCCGCAAGTAGCCGGTATGCGGTAATCACAGCAGATGCGTTTTTTTCACCGCATCTGCCGCGATTTAAAAAAAACGCTAGTGTGAAAGTACCCTTACATGGGGATGCATGGTACCTGCGTTTGGCTTCGTTTGCATGCATTGCGTTCAAATGAGTTTATTCTCAGCGGCCTCTGAACGCACCATGTTGCAGTTTTTGTGCGGACGAGGAGGCAGCTTTTAACGTAAGCGTCCCCATGCGCGCAATCTATGCATTGAATTCAATGTAGACGCATTGCCAGATGCAGGCAAAGCAAGCAAACGTGGGTCCGGATTGATCGATTGCGTTCTCTCTCCCCTCCCGCCTTAACACTTTAATGTGATATATCTAATGGTGCACTCTCTGCTTTCTTGTCTTTCCAGAAAACAGATAGCAGATGGAATTCATACAAACTGATGACATTTCTGAAACAACTTTTATATTTATGCCTCCCAAATGGATGATAAAAATGGTAATAAAATTACCTTACTGCTTACAGCTTTAGGTCAGAGCTCCATAGAAAAATATTGCATTCAGACAATGGCACCAAGCACAAATGCTACATGTGAAAGTATAACATAGGGAAGCACATTCAACTGGCTTCAGGAGAGCTTCACACAACACTGATAGCTCAGATGCCATTATTAGGCATAAAAAGTCAGGTCTCAGAGAAAAGTAGGTAGAAGGAAAGATCATAACATTATATGCTATCATTGTCTGCCACTTGTGATTGGTCACTGCTGTCAATCATCTGACAAAATCTGATAACTCATCAATTTCTCAAGGTTTCCAGCAAACAAGCAGATGTCCACATCATTTTCTAATGTTAGAAGGAAGTAAGGCATGAGCAACATGTATCGTTAATGACAAAGTTCAGCCTTCCCGACACGTGGATACCTAATTATTCATACAGGGATAGATGCCAGGAATTTATTTTATAGGCCTCCTGTCTTATCTGAATGTATTGAGAAAGAAACAGATATGCACTAGAGTCTCATGTTAGGTCTCAGGGAAAAAGGTCACTTAGGGCAGCAAGAACAAGAAAACAAGGTCTTCAATAACCAAATCTCACATTATACTACACCCAAATAAACTTCTACTAAAGCTGCTGCCAGCTAATCTACAGTCACTTGAGGGGCTCGAATCTCGCCTTGTGTTTTTCCATCCTTGGTCTCAAACTCTCACAGTATAAATAAATTACAGCGCGCATGATCAGATTGCTGCAGGAGGGCTGGGAGTAGTGAAGCATGTAGAAAATCTGACCCACAATCAGCCTAACAGGCAAAAGGAAAGAGTGAAGCGGAACAGATTGAGCCTGGCGGACAGCAAGCATTTGAGCGCATGAAGGCCCAGCGAAAAACAAAAACTGAGGCATAAAGATGCTACCATCATATTCCATAGGGGGCACAAATAAGTCACTCCACCCAATAGCAGAAAACTGTGCATTAGACATTTTCAATAAGCCAGAAGAAACAAAACAAATAGCAAGAAATGTCCTCACAAAATACAAAGTATGTAGGATGGAGGGAATGTTGGACACAGCAGGAATCAGACTGTAAATCAGAACCCAAAATGCCTCCAGAAAGTGTATCAGAAACAAAGTCTTCTTCATAGATTTATGAGAATATCACACCAGACCTTTAGTTGGGCGTCTTTCCCCCAACGACATGTACAACTGAGGGTCAACCACACATCTAGATGAGCCCATCCCCACTCCTCTACTAAACTCACCAGCTAAAAACATCAAACTTGGCAAAAGCGATTTTCAGATTTTGGGAGAAAAATCTAAAGGCCACTTTACACACACAGATATCCGAGTCCAATATCTGAACAGATCTCTGGTTGCAGTGAAATCATGGATACATTGCTCCATTTTGTGGCTGTGTACAACATGGAGCAATGTATCCATGATTTCACTGCAACCAGAGATCTGTTCAGATATTGGACTCTGATATCTGTGTGTGTGAAGTGGCCTTAACAAATATAAGTAACAAAGTCGCTAGTAAGGAATCACAAAACGTGGACATTGGGGTGACCAGAGCATACAGGCATAACGTCCTACTATCTACTCTATATGAATCTTCATGGTTCAGTTTGCTGGAAATGTGATACCTGTCTGAAGAAATACACATATTCACGTTATTTCTTCCCCTAATGGTGGGTTTACACGTCCCGATATCGGAGCCAACGACGCGGGAGCGCGCTTTTTGAGCGCGCTTTTCCCGCCATCGCATCGCCGGTTTAGACAGCCCGCTATCGGGATACAACGTCCCGACGACGTGTACGCCCCCCAACCCAGGAACGACCAGTTAACATGGGAGTGAATGGGTGACGTGGGCGTACACATCGTAGTTGGGCTTTCACATGGGACGATGCGGCTACAACGGCCATCCGATATCGGGCGGTTGAATAGCACGCTCATTGAACCCCGATATCGTTTTGGCATCGTTCCAGCATCGCATTGTACGTTCAAACCGTACAACGCGCAAACGATATCGGGTCCAACTCCCGAACCACGTGACTTTTGGTCGGAGTTGGGTCGGAGTTGGACGCCGATATCGCGACGTGTAAACCAACCATAAGAGACACGCCACATTTTCCATACTACGAGCATCACCCCTAATTACTAAATCAAAAGTTTTCCTCAACTGGTCACACACAACTGGGCAGTACTGACAAATACTGATGAGACTGGCCAATCTACCATGTGTGCGGCTGACATCTATATCCCGCATACACACCAGGCTGAAGGCCCAATTACACGCTACGATAATGTTAACAATATCATTGGTACGTTACAGCTTTTGGGGCGGTGCAGCGACGTCGTTGCGTGTGACACGTAGATACGTTCGTTGATCGTAGGTTTATGAACATGTCCATAAATCTGTCGGTCGTAGTTTGTTCAACCTGCAACATCGTTGTGTGTGACACCTTTCCAATGATCTCGTTTACGACTTCGCCTATTCAGAACTGAAGGACATAGGCGACCAAACGACCGCAAGTATCGTTCGCCTGTTGTGGAATCGTTGCTGCGTCGTTCAATATATCTGTATATGTGACACCTCAGCAGCGATCATTAAACGATGTCACAGCGATCTCGGCCAGGTCATACCGTTGGTCGAATCGCTAAGATAGAAGCATGTAACGGGGCCTTAAGTGAGTGTTTGGTGGAGGAGGTAAAAGGTGGATCATGCACGACTTCCTGGAGTTCCCCACGATAAGGAGGTCGTCCAGATATGGAATGATCAATATCTGCTTGCGATGTAGGTGAGCCATTACGTCCGCCATCAGTTTTGTGAAAATCCTTGGAGCCACTGACAGGCCAATTGGAAGGGCACGATATTGGTAAAGCTGGAGGGTGTCCCTCATGTATGGAGCGAACCTCAGGAACTGTTCATTCGGATGTATCGGAACATGGTGGTACGCATCATTTAGATCCAGTACTACCATGAAACAGTACGCAAACAGCAACCTTATTGCAGATTTTAGGGTACCGTCACACCTGGACACTTCGCCGGAGATATCGCTGCCGACGCTCCCGGGAGCACGCACGTTTTTGGCACCCCGCCAGCGTCGCCGTTGTGAGTTTACACGCGGCGACACCTCCGGCGATGCACCGGCGATGTTACAGGAGACATCGCCGCTGGGGTGTCTACAAACCCCAGTGGCGAACCTGTAACATGGGAGGCTATGGCTCCCATCGCCTGTAACATCGGCGATCGCCATGTTAGATGGGGCGATGTGTACACAACGCCCCAGAGTGCTCGCCTGTTTTCCGAGCAGTGCTGGGAAACCAGGCGACCACTCTAAGGCGATTTTTCACGTCATTATCGCCCCTTTACACTAGGCGATGCACCGGCGCTGTCGGCGGTGATAGGCCACGCCCCTGCGTCGCCAATGAATTCGCCGGCGAGGTGTCCTAGTGTGACGATACCCTTAAAGTGTCCATCTTGAAAGTTCTCTGTACTAGAAAGCTGTTCAGTCTCTTTAGGTTGATGATCATCCTGTACGAGCCGTCTGGCTTTGGGACTAGGAACACAGTGGAATAGAATCCCCTGCCTATTTCGTTCAGTGAGACTGGTGTTATAACAGCCTTTCACTCTAGGGAGAATACTTCATCCATCAGGATTTTGCACTTTCCTGAATCGCTGACAGATGTTATTACCTATTACCACGGACCACATAGTGGCCAAAGCAAATTCCAGCCGTAACCCGTCTGACAATATTTTGAGCCCAATCGCAGGCGTCTATTCAGGACCAGGCTGGGAGAAACCAGGAGAGTCTGCCTCCCACCTGGCACGAGCCACCACTTAGAAGATTTTTGCTGTCAAGGGAAGATCCCTTGAACAAGAAACCTGACTTCTTGTTTTTTCTGTCATACCAAGAGTCTATAGATCGTTTTGGGGACTTGCTCTGGAGAACTTCTGTCTACGAAAAGGACCAACAGTGGAAGGTGGATGCAGGAAAGACGGAAAGTTTTTCCTTTTATCACTGGCTTTCTCCAAGATCTCATCCAGTGGTTTACCAAACAGGAAATCCCCTATACAAGGCATAGAACAAAGCTTTGTCACCTGGCCATGACTTCCACCATAACGCCCGTCCTGCCGCATTTGAAAAAGAAGTAGCTTTCGCTGCCAATTTGGAAGAGTCAGCGAAAGCATCTGCCAAAAATGCTACATCAGAGTGAACCAATGAAAAGGACAACAGGCCTCATCCTTCGGGGATGTCGTCCCTAACATGGGACTCTAACTGCCGAAGCCAGATCATGAGAGAACGTGCAACAGACGTGTCTGAGATTAAAGGCCTAAAGATACTAGCTGTTGTGTTTTATGACCCTTGCAGGTAGCTCGCCTTCCTGTCCAGTTGATCTTTAAAATTTCCCAAATCCTCGAAGGGCAGGGTAGAATGCTTAGAGGCCCGGGCTACTGCTACGTCAATTTTGGGGTTCTATCCCTAGATATGGTAGCCTCTTCCTCAAAGGGATACCTCTTCCTTGCCATAGATGGAAGAGAGCTCTTGTTATCAGGCCTTTTCCAACGCTCCGTGATGGATTCTGGACCTTCTGGTTTAAAAGGAAAGTACGCTTCTTGTTGTAAGCTAACCCTACAAAAACATTAAATCTTCTATCGATGCAGGGTCCCGTGTGTCAACCAAAGCCATGGTAGAACGGACTGCTTTAATTAAATAATTAGTGTCCTTTCTAGGAAGGCAGGGCTTCCCTTCAGCACTGTCACCTGAAGATGAAGATCCTGAGGAAGAGGAGGACGAGCTAGATCTACGCCCTCTCTTGTGGACTTTCAGACCGCCTTCTGGAGGACCTTCGGCTTCCGCCTGAAGTGTGAGCTTCCACCGCCTGCTCTGCCATCTGCAATGACAGAGAAGCCATGATCCATACTCACAGCAGCGTCCATTGTGGATTCACTCCTTCCTAAATAGGCTCTGGCTGTGCAGGGGACCGCCCTGCATCATCCAGAATCTGGGCGCCACCATGTTGGATCGCACTACACATGCGCTGCCTGCATCACTTCCGGTTTCAAGGCCGAACCGGAAGTAGCGATCCCGCAGCGGGAAATTCAATCATGCCATGTGACCCAAAGCTGTGTTCTAGCCTTGTATGGGGACAGTGTGACAGGGCAGAGCCATGCACGCGCGCAGCCTGGGCGATGCTGGGGCCAAGATGGACTGCCTGTGGCCCTCTTCCAGACCCTGCGCCACCACCATAAAAGGGGATACCCAGTGGAGGTGCTTCTGCCACCCGAGTCTGGAGCCACGGCCCAGGTAAGCGTCTCTTCCAGCTACCGGGTCAAGCTAGGGAACCACTTCAGTTTCAGAGGTCTCCCACCTCCAAGACAGGAAACCTAACCTGAGGTGCAGGAGAGGTACCACCTTTATCTCAGAGGTTTTCTGTCTTGGATGGGCAGCCCTCTCTCTCAGGTGGTGCGTCGTGGATGGAAAAAGTGCGTGTCCATCCGCTTGCATCAGGTTTAAAATCCAGGTTTTACATGCCTACACACGGATTTCAAAAAATGGTAGTGTGAAGCCAGCCTAACCCCACACACCCGCCGATTGGCAGCTTTCTGCCTATTCATAGTATACACCGAAAGCTGCCAATCAGAGATAGGAGCAAGGTTATACAGTACTCATGAATACGGAGGACTACATGGCAGAATATTTACTAGTCCTCTAGCAATATTCTCATGCTGATGGAAATTATAACGGGGAAAAGTTACTTTCCTTATGGACAGTGCCAAAATAGAATGAGAAGATTTACAAGCCATGACTGTTCCTCTGGGATTTTATATATGCATAGATACACTGCAGGGCCTTGAAGTGTCTTCATGCCATCTTGGCAATCTTCACAAGGAGAAGCTGTAGCTGTCCACAAACTCTCACCCAGACAAATCAGGTCTCCCCCACTTTGCACTAATGAAGAGAATACACCCCAAACATGTTTGCAAATGGAATATATATCTGGATTAGCTTTTTATTTAATTTCTAAATCAGGTGGCAGGGATTATTAATGGGTTGATATGGACTTTTAGCATTGCTACTTTCAATGTGTGGAGCAAGAATCCCTGTCCTCTTCCACTCTGAAGAGGCTATTTGGGAGCAGGCAGGCAGGCAGGCAGCAGGCAGGCAGGCAGGCAGACAGACAGACAGACAGACAGACAGACAGACAGACAGACAGACAGACAGACAGACAGACAGACAGACAGACAGACAAGAATCAGCACATAAGCATTACAAATGTGGGTGCAATACTTCGTGTGTGCAGTGCTCCAACTGCAAGGCCATATAGAATTGAAAAAAGTCAGGCAGCACTCCAAAATTGTGGTGTAAAAAGGACAGATTTTTATCCAGCAATGATGCGATGTTTCAACCTAAATGTTTCATGAAGCTTGATAAAAACCATTTAGGTTGAAACGTCGCATCATGATTTTTCAGAAATCCACTAGACAGCAAAGTCTATGAGACCTCTGAAATGCTGGCTCGTGCTGCGTTTTTTTTTTCCACTGTAGAAAAGGTGCTGATTTTGCTGCGGACAAATCTGCAGTAGGTCAATTCTTGCAGCGGATTTTTCAGCACTACAAACCTTTGACTTAATAAAGAAAGATGCGGGGCATAAATCTGCACCATTCCAGCTCCAAAAACATACCAAATATACGCAGCGGATTTTGTGCGGGTTTTTGTCACAAGGTGTGGATTTGGTGCAAAAATATTCTGCAACAAAATGCTCAGAGTGGGCACATAGCCTTTCAATGCCATTCCCTAACACTACACCACACTGGGTTGTGGAATTTGGTGTGAATGCTGCCTAACAGGGGCGTCTGGTTTGTCAGTAACGTGAGAAAAGGAAGTTGTGGAAGGACTTTAGAGTGTATTCACACACTGCTGATTTATTGCAGGGATTTCTGCAACTCTCTCATTTACCTGAATCAATTGCAGAATATTCTACAACAAACCTGAAAATATCCTGACTGTTCATAACATCCTAAATCAGCTCTAACTCTAATGAGAAAAGTATACACTCACTTTCACCAGATAGACTTGTGGAGGATATGTATCCCATACAGTAATGGACCACACTATCCTCTGGAGCCACCTAACACAACCGATGACTTTAAAGCGAACCTGTCACCCCCCGTGGACATCAAAAGCTATAATGGCCACCTTCTGCAGCACTATGGCTGCATTCAGGGAAGGTGGCTATATGCTTTTGATGCCCTATATTCAGTCAAATATGAAGTTATATAAAGGCTTACACTTAAGAAGACCTAAGACCGGGAGGCGGGGTTTCGCGCTCCTCCGACCCGCCTCCTCTCGTCAATCATTCAGGTCGCCTGCTGCTGCCTCCCCTCACAGTCGTTCATGAACGCGCGCCTCCGTGCTCCTCTATGGCGCCGCGCATGCGCGGCTCCATAGACGAGAACGGAGGCGCGCGTTCATGAGGGGAGGCAGCAGCAGGCGACCTGAATGATTGACAAGAGGAGGCGGGTCGGAAGAGCGCGAAACCCCGCCTCCCGGTCTTAGGTCTTCTTAAGTGTAAGCCTTTATATAACTTCATATTTGACTGAATATAGGGCATCAAAAGCATATAGCCACCTTCCCTGAATGCAGCCTTAGTGCTGCAGAAGGTGGCTATTATAGCTTTTGATGTCCACGGGGGGGTGACAGGTTCGCTTTAAGGGTACCGTTACAGGGCGCAATATTATTCCGATATCGCATACAATTTCACGGGAGCGCGCACGTTTTTGGCACTTGTCCAAGATCGCATAGTAGATGTCACACAGGGAGACATCAGCAGGCAACGCAACTAGGCTGTTGTCCTAAACTTTTGTGCGCTGGGTATGAGCAACCCAGGGACCGAGCATTAACATTGTAGTGAATGGGGGACGTTGCAAACAAGTTGCGCTGTCACACAGCACGATCATGCCATATCGCACATGCAATATCATACGGCTGAAGGGCTTGCACAATCTTCTTGCAATATCGTAGCTGCGATTTTTTTCCCCTCGCATTGCCCATGTAGACGACAACGCACGAACAATATCAACTGCAACAACCACACCATGTAACTTTTTGTCGATGTTGCATTGCGATATCGTGACGTGTAATGGTACCCTAAGGGTGCGTTCACACACTGCATATTTGCTGCGTATTTTTACGCAAGTGCTCTTGAAGTTTTTGTAGTCAAAACCAGGAGTGGCTGAATAAAACCAGCAGTGGGTGATTAAATACCGAAGTGAAGCACTTGTTTCTATTAGGGTACCGTTACACGAAGCAATATTGCTTGCAGTGAAATCATGGACACATTGTTCTATTTTGTTGCTGTGTACAAATGGAACAATGTCTCCATGATTTCACTTCAACCAGCAAATTGCCAGTGAAATTGCATGCAATAATGCGTCGTTTAACAGTACCCTTAGTCCTCACTGAGAAGTCTGAATCACATACGTGTTCTGCGATTTTTTTTGGTATATAAAACTTTTAATCATGATAGTCTATAGAGTTATTTAGATCCATTTTTTTTTTTTATAGAGTGTACGTGAAACATCAGACTTCTGAATGAGGCCGTAAGAGAATAACCACTGAAAAAGGAAAATTAAATAAATTCACTCAAAAAAATGAGATAATTAACCAACATTTGGAAAATTAAAAGGGAACCTAATACGGTAGCAGAAAAAAAAAAAATGCATTTCCCAGCAGACCACATGAACCTTTTTTTTTTTTACTATACTAAAAAGTTCTCTCACTTGAGTTCCCCTTTAATCTGTCAATGCAATTTTAAACATGTTCTGCAGTCTGATGGTGGGTTTACACGTCGCGATATCGGCCCGATATCGTAGCCAACGACGCGGGAGCGCGGTTTTGGAGCGCGCTTTTGCCGTCATCGCATCGCCGTTTTACACAGCCCGATATCGGGATACAACGTCCCGACGACCCAGGAACAACCAGTTAACATGGTAGTGAATGGGTGACGTGGCCGTACACATTGTAGTTGGGCTGTCACACAGGACGATGCGGCTACAACGGCCATCCAATATCGGACGTTTGAATAGCACGCTCATTCAACCCCGATATCGTTTTGGCATCGTTCCAGCATCGCATTGTACGTTCAAACCGTAACCAACGCGCGAACGATATCGGGTCCAACTTCCGAACCACGTGACTTTTGGTCGGAGTTGGGTCGGAGTTGGACGCCGATATCGCGATGTGTAAACCCACCATAAGGGTGCGTGCACACGGTCCGGAGGAGCTGCGTGTTGGGAGCAGCTCCTCGGGACCTGAGTGAAGCCGCGGGTGGCCGCAGGGAGACCGCAGCTGCCCTGTACTCACCATGTGCGGCGGGTGCTGGGCGGCTTCTCCCTGCAGTCACCCGATGGTAGCCGTTTCCGACTCATGTTTATTTCATGCTGTGGAGGAGCGGACTCCCGGCAAGCCGCACCGCAGCTCCAAACATGCTGCGGGCGGGTTACGCATAGTGAGGATGGGATTTCTTGAAATCCCATCCACTATGCCATTACTGTACTACGCAGCGTTTTGGACGCAGCGGCAAGACGCTGTGTCCAAAACGCTGCGTACACTGTGTGCACGCACCCTAATTGGAAAAGCAGCATCAGGAGGAAGGTTTATCCTCCCTGCAGACACTCCCTTGTAATCATCCATGCTGTAATGACACACACACACACACACACACACACACACACACTGCAGACGAATGATTACAGAGGGCACACACTGTATTGAGCACTAACCATTCACAGCTGTGGCACCTACCAAATGACAGAGCAAGAGGCTGCAGAAAGAGGAGAACTTCGTGGGAAAAAAAAGTATTTAGTCAGCCACTAATTGTGCAAAGTTCTTCCACTTAAAAATATGAGAAAGGCCTGTAATTGATATCATAGGTAGATCTCATCTATGAGAGACTAAATGAGAAAACAAATCCTGAAAAATCACATTGTCTGATTTGGAAAGAAGTTTTGAGTTTTTTTTTTAAGGCTGCGTTCACACATTGCATATTTTGCCGCGCTTTTTTACGCACGCTTTCTCAAAATACGCAATGTGCCTTTTGTCTGCCAGCAAAGTGAATGTGAAATTCACTTTGCAGTGCAGACATTGCGCAAAAATATGCAGTGCTTTTATGGGAGAAAACGCAGCTGCGTAAAGAATTGATATGTCAATTCTTTACGCAGCTGCTCCTTCGTTTTCTCCCTGTGATGTTACAGACGCTTCCTCCTCCCCTCTGTGACCGCCCATTAGATTTTGCAAATAGCGTCACACCGGCTATTACGCCCATATAGCAGGGCGAGGAGGAGAAGGATTATTAATCACACCCATCGGGGCATGATAATGAGCGGCTCAGGTGGCCTTAGGAACGCACAGGGAATGCCCTGTGAGACTTATTCAAGGAGAAGTCACAGATTTGTAAGTGGATAAAGGTATTTTTGGCAATGTTACCCCACACATTTTTTTTTTTTTCTTTACACAAAAGGACCGCTAGAAAGGACGTCTCAGGGTGCAGGGACAAGTATTCATAGAGTTGGGGGTGATTTGGAGGGGTCAGAGTGCATTGCTCATGTGCCTACCGATCACTAGGGCATATGTACCCATTGTGATTGCCAGTTTGAACCAGTGTCGTCTACACGGTTTGCCTCTGATGCTGCTATCCGAGACAGAATGAGTGCAATATTTCTGAAGCTGGCTGGAATTACGAATCAACAACAATTCAGTGATGTCAGTTTCAGAGCAGTGTGTACAAGCACAGAACCATAGACCTTGTAAGCACTGCACATGTTCAGCCATCACTACTAGACTGCGGAATTGGCCAGCAAATTAAAAAAAAAAAAAAAAAAAAAAACTGTCATCTTGATAACAAAAGAATTTTAATGAGTAAATTGCAAAGTTCATTGTTTTTAAGCACTTTGCAATTTTAAGGAAGAACCAAAAGAAAAAAAAAGGAGGTCCAGTTTAAGGCACCGTCACACGCGGCATTATTGCATGCAATTTCACTGGCAATTTGCTGGTTGCTGTGAAATCATGGACACATTGTTCTATTTTGTTGGTGTGTACAAATAGAACAATTTCACAGCAACCAGCAAATTGCCAGTGAAATTGCAAGCAATATTGCTGTGTGACAGTACCTTTACACGCCACAACCGCAGGAGACATTTTTGGAGGCGATATTTCTCGCTGGAATTATCGCTGCCAAAATGCCTCCTTATTGCGGCGTGTATTTCGACGGGGATAAGACAAATGTCGCCTGGTTTCGATTTCAGAGCACTGCTGTAAAATCAAAACCAGGCGACATTTGTCTTAACGTTGCCAAATTCCCGAAATACACGCCGCAATAAGGAGGCAATTTGGCGGCGATAATTCCAGCGAGAAATATCGCCTCCAAAAATGTCTCCCGCGGTTGTGGCGTTTAAAAGTACCCTTAGACACACGATATCTTCTTTACTGGTATAATAAAAGGATGTATGAACGACACACAGAGGCTACATGACTAGCATTATCGACGTGTTTCAGGTAGTTAAACTCTTATGGTGGGTTTACACACACCAATTTATCTGTTCAATATCTGAACAGATCTCTGGTTGCAGTGAAATCATGGACACATAGTTCCATTTTGTGGCTGTGTACAAATGATACAATGTATCCATGATTTCACTGCAACCAGAGATCTGTTCAGATATTGAACAGATAAATTGGTGTGTGTAAACCCACCATTAATCGCGAATCATGGTCATGATTAAGGGTTTAGTACCTGAAATACGTCTGACGCTGGTCATGGAGCCTGTGTGTGTCTTTTATGCAACTTTTATTAACCCAATGAAGAAGACATTGTGCGCTCTGAGCCAGACCTCCTTTCTGGTTTTTCCTTTGGATTTTGTGGCCTGGCAAGGCAGATGCCCGGGCTCCACACTGAGGAACAAGTGGCTCCTGGTGAGCGACTTTGAACATTTTATTTTGCAATTTTACTTATATAAAATGTGACACTGCGTTTTTGCTGCAGTTGTGTTGATTGCTCTCAGTGTGAGAAACAAGATACAAATCTTGTAGTTGTGATACCTTTTAATGGCTAACAAAAATAAAATACCGTATATACTCGTGTATAAGCCGAGTTTTTCAGCCCAAAAATTGGGCTGAAAAGTACCCCCCTCGGCTTATACGCGAGTCAGTGCTGTCTACATCGGTACATACCGATGTATACATCGGTATACAGCAGCCCCCGCATCCCCAGTAATGCAGGGCCCCCCCAGCGTCGCTCCGGTCACCTGTAAAGCAAACTATACTTATCACAGTCCCGCTGTCCGCGCCCGCTCGCCGCTGCCGTCCGCGATCCTCCATCTTCATGCGTCTTCTTCCTGTTTCTGTGCTCGTCGCAGGCAATGACGTCATTCCCTGCGACGAGCACAGGAAACAGGAAGAAGTCGCATGAAGATGGAGGATCGCGGATGTCGGCAGCGGCGGGCGCGGACAGCGGGACTGTGATAAGTATAGTTTGCTTTACAGGTGACCGGAGTCAGGCTGGGGGGCCCTGGATTACTGGGGATACTGTATACTACCACTAGGGCTGCTGTATATACTACCACTGGGGCTGTATATACTACCACTGGGGCTGTATATACTACCACTGGGGCTGTATATACTACCACTGGGGCTGTATATACTACCACTGGGGCTGTATATACTACTGGGGCTGCGTGTATCTACCTCTGGGACTGGTGTATACCACACTGCTGGGGGCTGTATACTTGTGCTAGGGTCCACCCTCGGCTTATACACGAGTCAATAGATTTTCCCAGGTTTTAGGGGCAAAAGTAGGGGGGTCGGCTTATACACGGGTCGGCTTATACACGAGTATATACGGTAAATGGTGTTATAGGGAGAGCTTTCGAGACGACTCAGGTCTCTTCATCAGGCATGGTATACCTTTTCCTTCTAATGCTGCAGTTGTGTCACCTTTTGTCATAAAACTGAATGTGCATCCTTCACCCAGCAAAGGCCATGAGTCCATAATACTCAAGCTTTGTGCCCAAAATACTTATTTTTTCTTTGCAGCATAGGTGCAGCTTGGGGTCAGGACAAAAGAATGAGCATGTTAATTGTTTGCTGCATTTTGTAACCCTCCAAACCATTGACTATGGTGAGAAAAAAACAAACAAACACACAACAACCACAAATTGCATTTAAGGCTATGGCGCTTGCACGGCGCAAGTGATGCATCCGCCTTTAGCACGCATTATGCAGCAAAAGCATTTGACTTTTGCTAGGTAACATCTGCACTTTGATGCAGAAAATTTCACCGCTTCCGGGTTTTGGCCGCATCACACACCCAGTACTCATGTGACGTGTGACGCTGCCGAAACCCGAAAGTGCCAGGCAGTACGCAAGGTAGGATGGGCAAAAGATCCATTAAAAAAAAATAAATAAATAAATCAGCAGCCATTACGCTGCACAGAAATGTCTGTGATGTGCCCGACGTCTGCACAAAGTCACATTGGCTTGCCTACATATACTATGCTCATTGCTGGCCTATATGCTATGCGCATTTGCTGCGCATTTTTACAAATACGCTGTAAAATTACACAGCAAATGCGCTCTCGTTGGCAGATAGCCTTAAACTGCACCAAAACTGCATGCGGTATGTGGTGCATTTTCCTGCCACAGAGTGCAGTTCAGCAGCGTTTTTGCTGCAGAAAGCTTTCGCACCAAAATAGCAGCATCAGCACATACCCTAAAGCTTGGCTGAGCCAAACATTTATTTATAAGGGGAAAGTCTGGGGTGACAGCTCTTCACCTCTACATTTTGTGGCAACAATCCTTTTGCAGATTACCATATTTGTCCTACATTACAGTAATAGTAAATAACAACCATCAAAATAACAGATACCGTACATTTCAAGTTTCAACCAAACTATGGAAAGAAGAGCACAGTGCAACTTATATATTTGCTAAATTTCTTGATTTTTGTGCAGCCAACCTGTAAAAGCAAGAGCTGACAGCAGAAATTGTGCCCAATAGTTTATGCTGCCATCAGCAACTAGCAAAAAGGACAATTCAGTAATCCACATATAACCAACCATTTACATTAAATAGCTATCCAGTAGAACAATCCACTTGGTCCTCTTGGCCACAGATGGGGGACTCTGTGGTAGGGATAATCCTATACCGTACGAAGGAGAAACCTAGGCACTCCAGAGAGTTTCCTCTCCTTCATATTAAAATCGCCATCTCTCCTGACCGAGCATTTGTGTTCACTACAGGAGTGGTTGTCAGTACTCTGGCAGCGGATTATTTCACAGGTGAACAAAGGATTGGGATTCTGAAATTCCTACCACCTGAACCTCATCTCCCCTGACAAGCTATTGGAGTCAAGAGGCCTACATGTTAAGGCCACGTCACACGCATCAATCTTATGAGCGATATTGTTAGCGATCACGTGCACGCGCGATCGCCAACAATATCGCTCACATCGCTGGTGAGCTGTCACAAAGGCAGACTCACCAGCGATCAATTGACCAGAAACATCGTGGAAAGGATTTAAATATCGCTTCCACGATGTCTTGACGACTGATAAGCCAGCTCCCAGCGCCTCTCACAAGCGCTGGGAGCTGGTATCCAAGGTAAACTGCGGGTATCTAGGCAGCGGGCGCTGCCTAGATACCCGACGTGTACCTTAGTTACCAGCCTCCTCCGCTCACCGGCTGGTATCTAAGCTAGGGTCCCTAGTTACCCGCTGTGTACCTTAGATACCAGCCGGTGAGCGGAGGAGGCTGGTAACTAAGGTACACGTCGGGTATCTAGGCAGCGCGCGCTGCCTAGATACCCGCAGTTTACCTTGGATACCAGCTCCCAGCGCTTGAGAGGCGCTGGGAGCTGGCTTATCAGTCGTCAAGACATCGTGGAAACGATATTTAAATCCTTTCCACGATGTTTCTGGTCAATTGATCGCTGGTGAGTCTGCCTGTGTGACAGCTCACCAGCGATGTGAGCGATATTGTTAGCGATCGCGCGTGCACGTGATCGCTAACAATATCGCTCATAAGATTGATGCGTGTGACGTGGCCATTAGGCTGGCTTCACACCACGTTTTTTGGGATCCTGTTCTGTCCGTTTTGATAAGAACAGAAAAGGATCCGTTTTTGCTTTCCATGTGGCCCTATGGTGCCAGACTGGATGGCAATTTATGACCAATTCTGCCAGTTCAGTCCCAGATTCGTTTCTGTCCCCAAAAATCGGAGACTGCTCCAATTTTGGGCTCCAGTGAAAAAACCGGACCAAACAGGACAGAAACTAATCCAGGGAGATCTGGCACACATAGCATGGGAGTCTATGGCGCCGGATCCCGGAAAAAAATACATGATCGTTTCCCGAATCCGGTTTTAGAGTACTGAGCATGCTCAGTACACTACAACTGCTCTGGTCCCATAACTTCACTTCACCAGTGTATCTACATACACTGGTAAAGTGAAAATAAACGAATTGTTAAAAATAAAAAAATAAATGCTCACCTGTTCGCCGAGTGTCCCGCAATGTGAGGCGTCCACCTCCGATGGCTGCAAGGACCTTAATCAGCTAAACGGGAAGGGTGGGGCAACCTGATCAGTTGATGTGTCACATTACCGCATCACTGCGGTATAAATTGCCCACCGATTGGTTTTGGCAGGCGATTTAAACCGTGCTGATGCAGTCATGTGACACACCAGCTAATCGGGTTGCCCCACCCCTTCCCGGTCAGCTGATTAAGGTCCTGCAGCCATCGGCGGTGGATGCATGGCGGGACACTCGGCAGAAAGGTGAGCACTTATTTTTTTTATTTTTAACACTTTATTCAATTTCACTTTAGCAGTGTATGTAGATTGACTTTACCAGTGTAACAGTGCCGACATCACTTGCCCAGCTCTTTCCGTGTCCAGATAACTCAAAATCCCGGAACCGGACACAGAAATAGCATCCGGAGTTTACAATCCGGACCTGTCCAATCCTGTTCTTGGGGTCCTGCAAAAAAACAGGATCCCACAGACAGGAACAAGCCCATGGTGTGAAGCCAGCCTCACATGGTTAACCAATACTGTCAACACCAGCTAGTTAGGCTAAGGGCCACTTTACACACACCAACTTATCTGTCCAACTTCTGACCAACTTACTGGTTGCAGTGAAATCATGGACACATTGTTCCATTTGTACACAGCCACATAATGGAGCAATGTGTCCATGATTTCACTGCAACCAGTAAGTTGGTCAGACGTTGGACAGATAAGTTGGTGTGTGTAAAGTGGCCCTAACACTTATGTAAGGCAAGAGACACACTGAGCGAACCGCACACGAGGTACTAGCATTAGTCTTGCATGACTTACTAAGAACCGCTGCCATATCTCTGGATGCAGCTGCATAGAAATACAACCAGCTGACGCACTCCAGTTTGGAGAGGCAGGTGCCACTCTGGGCGAGTCATGCGAGTATCTGGCATGCATTTTGCTCAGTGTGTCTCTGCCCTAATAAACATTCCCATCTTGGACAATCATGACATAGTATGAGCCATAAATATCTAAGACATGTGTCCTATCTCTGGGACAGTGTCCCCAGAACCCTATCTGGCCGTGTATGAATGGAGTCGTCTATATACATTTGCATTCCAAAAAACTTCCATGCAAACCATGTGCCTCCTGGCAGAAGATCGACCTATAAAGACTGGGCCTTTCATTTACCAAAAAAGTGTGTCACCAGCAACGACTGGTGTCAATACTGTCCCCTTCCAAGTCTACAGATGGCTCTATACCATGTACCTGTCTTCTTACAAGTGAAATCCGAGTGGTCACTAATACAGGAAGTCACTGCTGGCAAGAAGGAACATCACTGTAGGTCAATGAAAAAAATCAGTTCAGTGTTTATTTTTCATATTACGTTGATATTCACGGATGCCTGGGGTTGGCAGTGAGATTATGAATGACTGAATTTCCCCTATAACATTTAGAAGGGATCAATTTCAACAAAACTGCTTCCTAAAATGTTTAAACCCTTAAAAAGCTGTTCACCACTATAAAGGGTATGTGCCCACAGGAAGGTTTTGCTGCGTTTGAGATCAGGTTTTGCCTTGGTTTTATGTAAATCTATGATAATCTAATCCAGTGTTTTTGTTTTCCAGCAAAACCTATGTGTGCAGGGAAAAGCTTTCACACATTGGTTTTTGTTCTCTGGAGACAGTGTAAACACCACAGGATTTGCTGCATTTTTTTTTCCAGCAAAACCTACGATTCTAGGATTAGCTGTCCCAACACATTGGTTTTTGTTTGGTGAAAGTGGAGACACCTCAGGTTTTGCTGTGTTTTAGAAAGAATGAGCATGTCAACTCTTTGCTGAACTTTTACTAAAGTGGAAACACCTGTGGTATTTCCATATTCTGCAGAGAAAATTAAACAGTGTGTGTGAAGTCTTTTCCCTGCACACATAGGTTTTGATGGAAGCCAAACACTCAGGATTAGATTAGCATAGATTTACATAAAACCAAGGCAAAACCTGATCTCAAACACAGCAAAACCTTCCTGTGGACACATACCCTAAGCCCCACTTCACACTACAGTTTTTACCTGATCAGGTTCGATCAGGTTTGTGTGTCAAAACCAGGAGAGGAACGTGCAGAGAAATTTTGGAGACACTCCTGGTTTTGATAGAGAAACCTGATCGAACCTGATCAGGAAAAAACCGTGGTGTGAAGAGGCCTTAAGGCTGGCTTCACACCACGGTGTGATCCGATCCGGGGCTGACAGGCATGAACCTGACAGCCCCGGACCGGATCAGTACACAGAACCAGAGGGCCAAATGTGCCCTCCGGTCCTGTGTGCAGCCGGATGGCTGTAATTGCAGCTGCTGATTTTTCAAGACCGCAGCTTGCAGGGAGTTAGCCGCGGTCCTGAAACAGCAACATGCAGCCGCTGGTATCCGATTCCCGGATTCGCCCGGACCGGGGCAATCCGGCCCCATAGGCTCCCATGTTAGGGAGAACCGGATTGCCCCGGATCCGGCTTTTTGGGGTGTTTTTTCACCCCGGACACAAAAATGATGCAAGCATCATTTGTGTGTCCGGAGAGAATAGTCCGGATTCTCCCAGATTCCACCGGAGAGATGAAACCGGATGGCAGAGAGCTGCCATCCGGCTGCATAGGCTACTATGGGGCCAAAAACCGGTCCGGGCTGTCTGGTTTACACCGCAAAGCCCCAGACCGGATCACACCGTGGTGTGAAGCCAGCCTAAGACAACTGCATCCTAATCAATTCAGGATCCAAATAAAAATAGGCAGGGTCCGGTCACCTCAGCTGCGCTGTTCCAGTGATGTGATCTCAGCTGTACCTGGCAACGATTCTTGTGAGTCAGCTGCAGCCTTTACTATTTTATCTGAGCGGTCATCCCCTTTGACAGAATACTGATGAGCCATGGCTGACAAATGAGAAGGCTGTAAAATTCCTGCAAACATCGCTGTACTGGTGCCGCAGCAGGAGGTGAGCATACAAAAAAAAGCCTGTAATAAAAGCAGTGTATGTTTTTCCTTTCCAGTGGGGAAAGTTCTTTGGAGCACATTTTCTCATTCATCATTTTCCATTGTAACTGGGGCTTTCATAGGAGCCATAGTCAGAGGAAATCAGCCCATTACATCGCACCAAGGATGTGTTAGGCTTGTTCACTGACTACTGGCTTATCTAAGTGGGATAGTAGAACAGGTCATCAGCATTAGACCAAATGCACACGTTCACTATTTGGCGAGGTTTTTTTTTATCCACTCCTGGTTTTGGCTTACAAATACTGAGGTAAAAAACTCGCCGATACTCAATGAGTATGTGGACTTAGTCCAGATTTACATGAACGTATTTCACTATATGTATAAAGGGCCAAAGGCCTGGACTGCCTATGGGTCTGCATCTATGAGGCTGTATATTCAGAGGTTGGGTAGATCCACCACCAAACCAGTGTCTGCGGTCTGTGCAGGAACCTAGAAACAAATTCAGGTGATCCTGGCCTCAGACCGTCGGGACAGTCATAACCACCAATCAGCTGTATTCAGGTCCACACAGATGGACATGCAAACTGTACAGGGGCTACATGATCCTATTAATCATCTTTTCCCATACAATTTGTATCGGGCCATGAGCCCAGAGAGTGTGATGTTCAGAGTGTTTTGGGGATGTGCACATTCTTGGGGGGCTCCTGGTTCAGTGTTAGATCTCCAGGAATGTGATCACAGGCAGGTGAAGTGACTAATGAAAAATTATCACCCAGTTTGGTCGCTGCCCATTCGGGGAGTGTGGCGCTATAGTTACCCACTGGACTGGTTCCCATTGGCTTCTGGTTATGGCAACTTCACAGGAACATGAAGGGGAAACATCTTGTGGAGTTGATTCCCCTGTGCCCCACCACAGAAGGCAGCCCTGAGGTGTCAGCACCCCCCTTCCCCTGTGCCCCACCACAGAAGGCAGCCCTGAGGTGTCAGCACCCCCTTCCCCTGTGCCCCACCACAGAAGGCAGCCCTGAGGTGTCAGCACCCCCCTTCCCCTGTGCCCCACCACAGAAGGCAGCCCTGAGGTGTCAGCAGCCCCCCCCCTGTGCCCCACCACAGAGGGCAGTCCTGAGGTGTCAGCATCCCCCCCCCCCTGTGCCCCACCACAGGGGCAGTCCTGAGGTGTCAGCACCCCCCCCCCGTGCCCCACCACAGGGGGCAGTCCTGAGGTGTCAGCATCCCCCCCCCCCCCTGTGCCCCACCACAGGGGGCAGTCCTGAGGTGTCAGCATCCCCCCCCCCCTGTGCCCCACCACAGGGGGCAGTCCTGAGGTGTCAGCATCCCCCCCCCCCTGTGCCCCACCACAGGGGCAGTCCTGAGGTGTCAGCATCCCCCCCCCCCCTGTGCCCCACCACAGGGGGCAGTCCTGAGGTGTCAGCATCCCCCCCCCCCCTGTATCCCACCATAGAGGGCAGTCCTGGAGGTGCCAGCACCCCCCTGTATCCCACCATAGAGGGCAGTCCTGGAGGTGCCAGCACCCCCCTGTATCCCACCATAGAGGGCAGTCCTGGAGGTGCCAGCACCCCCCTGTATCCCACCATAGAGGGCAGTCCTGGAGGTGCCAGCACCCCCCTGTATCCCACCACAGAGGGCAGTCCTGGAGGTGCCAGCACCCCCTGTATCCCACCACAGAGGGCAGTCCTGGAGGTGCCAGCACCCCCCTGTGTCCCACCATAGAGGGCAGCCCCGAGGTGCCAGCACCCCCCTGTGTCCCACCATAGAGGGCAGCCCTGAGGTGCCAGCACACCCACACCAGACCCGGCTATAGGAGCCACATAAGGAAGACTGGGCAGGATCCCAGCAGCCCTTACACGTCTCTCCACTGACTCACAACTGTGACTGCCTTCAAAACTATCCAGTTACCTCGCCCCACACACAACTGCTCCGGTCCTGCCCCCTACAACTCATTACAGGGACGACCGAGCCTGCCCCACCATACGTATGAGGCAGGTACACAGCGGAGTCCGCCGCCTCCGGTACTTCCCCATACATAAGTCCTTACCACTAGCACTCACCGACAGCCGGTGTCACGGCCTCTCCGATCCCCTCTATCGACAGTTTCAGGGCCCGGGAGGAGGCGGAGCCGCTAGCGAGGTGAGAAACCAGTCCTAAATGCTGATTGGTTACCTGCTGGCCACGTGACCCATCTCACGCTGGGCAGGGCAAACTCAAACCAGCGCCAACCGCCGACAGTATAGCGCGAGCATGTGACTAATATGGGCGGGGCGAGACTCGCTGGGCTATATTGGCCACGCCCCAAGTGTATCAATAGAAAGCTTTATTTAAAAGGAAGTTGAGACATGGCCATGTGTCTGTGTTTTGGAGGAATGTACTCAGTGCTCCCATCAAGCGCAGTGTATGAAAAATGTCTGAGGAAATACAAACACAAATATTTGATATTCCATGTTATTATCATGTTACAGATAAAATATATGATTATTATCATATTCACATTCTTCATGAAACCTACCTTATATTCTGAGAAATAGAGCTGGTGCTCCCTGTGGTTCTGCCTGATTATTATTATGCATTGCTTATATAGCTCCATCATTCTGCTGCGTTCTACAGACATCACTGTCCCCATTGGAGCTCACAATCTAAACATCCTATCTGTATGTCATTGGAGTGTGTGAGGAAACCGGAGGAAACCCACAAAAATATACAGTACTGACCACTGGGCCACTACATTGCCAACCATTGGGCCACCGTACATGGCCAACCACTGGGCCACCGTACAGTGCTGACCACTGAGCCACTGTACATTGCTAACCACTGAGCCACCATACAGTGCTAACCACTGGGCCACTGTACATTGCCAACCACTGAGCCACCGTACATTGCCAACCACTGAGCCACTGTATATTGCCAACCACTGGGCCACCAATCAGTGCTGACCTCTGGCCCACCGTACATTGCCAACCACGGGGCCACTGTACATTGCCGACCAATGGGTCACTGCACATTGCTGACTACTGGGCCACTGTACATTGCCAACCACTGGGCCACCGTACACTGCCAACTACTGGGCCACTGTACAGTGCCAACCACTGGGCCACTGCACATTGCTGACCACTGAGCCACCGTACATTGCCAACCACTGGGCCGCCGTACATTGCCAATCACTGGGCCACCGTACAGTGCTGACTACTGGGCCACCGTACATTGCCAACCACTGGGCCACCATACACTGCTAACCACTGGGCCACCGTACATTGCCGACCACTGGGTCACTGCACATTGCTGACCACTGGGTCACTGCACATTGCTCACCACTGGGCCACTGTACGTTGCTGACCATTGGGCCACTGTAGATTGCTGACCACTGGGCCACTGTACATTGCTGACCACTGGGTCACTGCACATTGCTCACCACTGGGCCACTGTACATTGCTGACCACTGGGCCACTGTAGATTGCTGACCACTGGGCCACTGTACATTGCTGACCACTGGACCACCGTACAGTGCCCACCACTGCACGACTGCCGACCACTGGCCAACTGTACATTGCTGACCACTGGGCCATCGTACAGTGATCAGCATATAAGGACGAAGTGTCGTACGATCCGCACTGCTACCAAAGGAAGACCAGGACAATGGATCATCTGGTTGAAGTAGTTCTTTTATCCAACGCATTTCGGAGCTATTTCCCAGCTCCTTCCACAGGGACATTAGTAATATTATGTGTTGCGTTAATTTGTGTATATATATATATATATATATATATATATATATACTGTATTTTTCGCTTTTTAAGACGCATTTTTGTTCCCCCCAAACTTTGGGGGGAACGGGGGTGCGTCTTAAAAAGCGCATGTAAAACAAAATATTAAAAATTAAATATTACCAGATAAGGGGGGGGTGTGTGGGGTGCAGCTGCCCAGTGGGGGTGCTGGAGGCAGGTTCCGGTGGGTGGGGGGCACCGCTGCAGGACCGGAGCAGCGGAGATGTACCGGCGGCAGCAAGCGGTGGGCGCCACCATGTTTCTTGTGGTAGCTGGCCGGTAGAGGTAGAGGCTTCAAAATGGCCGCGGGTCTCCATTATGGCCGCGGCCATTTTGTTGAAGCCTCTACTGCTGGCTGCAGTGTTAATGAATGCAGCCAGCCACAAAAACATGGCGGCGCCCACCGCTTACTGCCGCCGGTACATCTCTGCTGCTCTGGTCCTGCAGCTGTGTCCCCCACCCACGAGAACCTCCCTCCGGCAACCCCGCTGAGCAGCTGTACCCCTCCTCGGTGAGCCATGGGGATCTGGGGGGCAAGATGGGGGCCATATAGTATTATCAAAGGGTTGGGGATGGGGGGCATATACACAGGATGAGGGGCATATACACAGGATGAGGGGCATATACACAGGATGAGGGGCATATACACAGGATGGGGGCATATACACAGGATGGGGGGCATATACAAAGGATGAGGGGCATATACACAGGATGAGGGGCATATACACAGGATGAGGGGCATATACACAGGATGGGGGGGAAAATATACAGAATGGGGGGCATATATACAGAATGGGGGGCATATATACAGAATGGGGGCCATATATACAGGATGGGGGCCATATATACAGAATGGGGGCCATATATACAGAATGGGGGGCATATATACCAGGATGAGCAATATACATACCAGGATGGGGACATGTATACGAGGATGAGAGACATATATGCCAGGATGAGGGATATATATACCAGAATTGGGGGGCTTATGTACCAGGATTAGGGACATATATACTGATTGTAAGTCGGACACTGGCATTATAAGACGGACCCCATTTAACATTAAAAACTATTTTTTTTCTCATTTCCTTCACCAAATTTGGGGGTGCGTCTTATAATCCGGTGCGTCTTATAAAGCGAAAAATACGGTATATACAAATTAACGCAACACATAATATATAATTTAACCTTAAATTAATAATCATTAACTTTGTTTAAAATTTGAAGTAATATGTATAGTACTTATAAACTCATTTTATATTAACCAATTCCTAAATCGAATTGGTCCTATATTTACAAGTCTGAGAAACAAGCGGTGGTGGAAATTACGTTCAATAATAATTAGTTTATGATAAAATTATTTTATAGTAAAATTTATATACAATATAAATATATATGTTTATACTATACTATATGTATTTGTTCTCTACTGTAATTACTTACTGTATATTTTCTGTACCCTACATTGTAAAGCGCTGCGGAATATGTTGGCGCTATATAAATAAAGCTTTATTATTATTATTATTATATATAAAAATATGAGACTGCATTATAACACATTTCAAACATATTTAATATCTGGTGTATTATATGTATGTTGCATATTTTATTCTATATTTTGCATATTGTATGTTTTATTTAGATAGATTAATGTTGTACATGTTAGAGTGAGCAATTATTGTAGTAATAATAATAATCTTTATTTATATAGTGCCAACATATTCTGCAGCGCTTTACAATTCAGAGGTGACATGTACAGTAACAATTATAAAAAATACAATACAATAATTAAAGCAAAAAAAAAAATTGACCCTGCTCATAAGAGCTTACAATCTACAATTAAAGTGGGGTTACACAAAGTACAGGTGTTTTATTTACAATGATGGTTCTGTCCTCTTGGAGAAATAGGGGTTGGTAATGCTGCATGAGTCAGCACCAGCCAATCTTTGTAGAGCTTTTGGGTTTGGTGGAGCTTGATGTTGAATTATGTTCAGAGAAATAGTGATAGTGAATGGGCTATATATAAAGGACTTTGATTAGGAGGCATAATAGGCCGCCTTAAAAAGATGGAGAGCCTAAAACTGTATAAGGTGTGGATTGTCCTAATTGCTTGAGGTAGAGCGGTCCAGAAAATTGGAGCCGGGAGTGGGAGGTTTGGATTAGAGTGGATATTAGTCGAACAAGCAACATTCGCTGCTTGTAGAATGTAGAGAGCAGGTAGGGTGACAGAAATGAGGGAGGAGATGTAGGAGGTGCCGCACTGTGAAGAGCTTTGTTGGTGAGAACAAGCAATTTACATTGGATCCTATACTGTATGGGCAGCCAGTGCAATGACTGGCACAGAGTGGAAGCATCCAAGTAACAGTCAGCTAGATATGTGACCTCGGCTGCTGCATTGAGAATGGACTGGAGAGTGTCTAGAGAGGGGAGGCCAATGAATAGAGAATTACAATAATCAAGGCAGGAGTGGATCAGGTACACATTTAGGACCCCTTTACACACGGCTACATTTCTAGGGTGGCTACAGGTAACTTACTGGTTGCAGTGAAATCATGGAGACAAGGTTCTATCTTGTTGCTGTGTACAAATGGAATAATCTCTCCATGATTTCACTGCAACCAGTAAGTTACCTGTAGCCACCCTAGAAATGTAGCCGTGTGTAAAAGGGCCCTTAGGGTTTTTGTTGTTTCCATGCTGAGAAAGGGGCGGATTCTAGAGATGTTCTTCAGGTGAAAGTGATTATTATGCTAAATGCACTTTGTATTTCATGATTGCACATTTATTTCACCTGAGAATGTCTATTTAAATGCAAAAATATTAGAATCTGAGAGTTCTCAGTGGTTGTTACCTTTTAATTGGCGAACTGAAAACATGGTAAACATAACACTCTTTCGGGACACTGTGGCCCCCACAGTGTCCTGAAAGCTTCCTATGTTTACCATGGTTTCAGTTAGCCATTAAAAGGTATCAATCACTGAGAACTCTCAGATTCTAATATTTTCTATCTACTGGCTAACACGGTACAAACATTTTTTACATTATTTAAATGCATGTAGAAAGCCACTTCCTTTGTCATGACTAAGAGCGCTTCTGTGTTCAAAACGCGTTGACATGGGTCTCATTCACTGTGCACACTATAATTATTCATGCCACTTGTTTGAGCTGGATTTGAATCTCTTAGTACTGTTAAGAGTCTGGAGGCCAGCATTCTAGAATACAGTTTGAAATCACAAAAGAAAAATGGGTCTAAAGTTACACGGCAAAGTTGGGGTTTCCCTGGTTTTGTGAGGGTGGTTATGATGGCTTCCAGGTTTTCTTTAGCAATTGATTTAGCAGCCTGCCAGTGGTTTAAGTGTAACCGCCGTTTAAAGTTTTATTTAATATTAATGTGCAGCAAGTGATTATAATAAACTTTCAAATACAGTTCATAATATCATTTTGATAGAAAACCATTTAAAATGCTTCCAGAAGATGCCCCCACTAGGCTGATTCTGAATCTGACATATGCTGGGTGGGGGGCTAAACAGCATTCACAGCTTATCAGTGTTCCAGGTTTCACACAGGCACAATGTGAGCTAAAGCTGTCTACAGTGCACACAGGCCCTGTGAGATCGTATCTGACTCTTATCTGAGGAGCAGAGCCAATGTCAATGGAGAGGCGTCAGATAAGATCACACAGCCAGGAGCTGTGTGCCAACAGCCTGAGCTCAGACTATCCCTGCATGAGGTAACCTGACAATACAGATCAGCTGTGGCCTTCTTAGACAGGCACACTGTGTAGTCCCCGCCCCCTCCCTTATATGGTTAACTAGCTGTATTCAATCTGTGTGAGAAGTGAAGACCGATATCACAGAGAATGAGCTTCAGACACAGCTGGTGGGGACATCTTCTGGAAGGTTTATGAATGGTTTCCTTCCAGATTTCTTTAATAACGTATTTTTGAAAGTTTATTATAATCACTTTCTCTATATTATTAAATAAAAATGTAAACAGTGGTTACGCTTTAAAGATTTTAAGTAGGAAAGGAGCCAGCGCTGCAGAGAATTGGTGATAGTAACTATTGGATAGCCCATCTGGCCCAGGTGTAGAGTTTTTTGCTGTTTTTAATAAACTGTTGAATTATGACAATAGAAAAGGGAGCATTGAGGAATTCAAGTTGATCAGTTGTAGACTGTGGAAGGGAAATTCCATCGATGTATTCTTTAATTTTTGCTGTGGATAGCTGGGGAGTGATAGAATCATCCTTTCGGTTATACAAATTACCATAAAAATCCGCAGTAACATTAGCGATATCTAAGGGTTGCAATGTATCAAATTTTATCTAATCTACTGTACGAGTTGTGTCTAGGGGAGAAATTGGTATAATTTTTTTTCGTTGTGTTCAGATATCTCCAAATGCATGTGAAATTCTACCATTAAAGGACCCATTTCCTTCCTGGTTATTTGGGGGTTGGAGCAGTCCTGTTTTTTTAGACATGGTTGTGTTGAAGTCCCCACATACAGTAAGATTCTACAGCCCTGTGCTGAAGTCTCAACTTTTTGTAGGAATTTGCGGATGAAGTCTAATTGGGAAGTATTGGATACATAAATCGATGCAATGGTGTATTTTACAATATTCAAACAGCAAATTAGTATAATGGATCACCCTTCTGGATCTAGTATCACCTCTTGCAATTTAAAGGAAAGAGAGTCTTTGATGAAGATGCATACCCTCACTTTGTTTCCCCTATTATTTGCAAAAAACATATGAGAGAATCTTGAGTTACTTAATCTATGGTAATCTTGTTCCATCATATGCGATTCTCGAATACATATGACATCACATTTTGACTAGTGGACCTCCCTCCACAGTATTGATCTTTCAGTGGAGGACTCTACCTTCTTCCCATTCAGCGATGATGGTGGGTTTACACGCCGCGATATCGGTGTCCAACTCCGATCCAACTCCGACAAAAAGTCACGTGGTTCGGGAGTTGGACCCGATATTGTTTGCGCGTTGTACGGTTTGAATGTACAACGCGATGCTGGAACGATGCCAAAACGATATCGGGGTTGAATGAGCGTGCTATTCAACCGCCCGATATCGGATGGCCGTTGTAGCCGCATCGTCCCGTGTGACAGCCCAACTACGATGTGTACGCCCACGTCACCCATTCACTCCCATGTTAAATGGCCGTTCCTGGGTTGGGGGGCGTACACATCGTCGGGACGTTGTATCCCGATATCGGGCTGTGTAAAACGGCGATGCGATAGCCGGAAAAGCGCGCTCAAAAAGCGCGCTCCCGCGTCGTTGGTCCCGATATCGGCCCGATATCGGGACGTGTAAACCCACCATAAGAGTTTGATATTCATCATTGCAGATATTGAGCACACAGTATCCTAAAATGGCATGAGCTGAATTTAAACGGAAAAAAAAAGAAAATTAGACATTAAAAAAGGGGAACAAATTAACTTACAAGCCAATACCCTTGGCAGAGGAGCCATATTTGTTCCACGGGGCAAACAGTGCGAGAGAACACCTTACGTGGCTTTACCAACCAAACAGATCGTGAGAGAAAGAAGACAGCCCAGCCAGGCTCAGAACTAGAGTTCAGGGAACAGACCACTCTGGGTCTACTTTCTTCCTCTGTGCTCGCTGATCAGGATTCGGTTGCAGCTGAATGTTCCAGGATTAGAGACGTTTTCCCACCTGTTCCTGGGAATGGCAAACAAATGTGGAAACCCACACCTATAGACAAAAACAGAAAAACAAAAAAATGCTCTTAATCTGTTTCTGAACATGGCAGTGGTCACTATAATATGCAAACCCAGCATTAAACACAGATATATTGCAATTATACAAATCGGATTGATCTCACTAATCTTGGAGCACGGAACTGGGCAGGAACAGTCAATCAGGTATATGATGTCACAGTCCAATTTTGCCATTTCTTGAAGCTGCTGTAATATGGTAGCTTTTCCTGTCATGCCTAGTCATCCGGTCTCCTGATGATTCACAAAGATGAAATGCGTCAGGACACACAGGAAGGACAGGTTTAGGGCATAGCAATTTAGGTGCAGTTGTGGACTGCTCTTGTAAGGGTGGGAGCCTTGTTGGTTTAGGGCCAAATCTATATAGATTGTAGGGTCGGTACTGGCACCTGGGCTGTTTGACTGATCCTGCCCAGTTCCTCGCCCCAAGATTGGTGAGATCAATCCAATTTTATGATTTTAATATATGTGTTTACTGCTGGGTTTGCATATTACAGTGACAACTGTGACTTTCAGAAACAGATTAAGAGTAGGGAAGGACGAACCATTTGTTTTTTCAAGTGTTCGTACCCGTGTTCGTCCTGTTAAAGGGGTTGTCGGGGGTTTTTGGATAATTTCTACATGTATCCAGGCTGCAAAATGTTGACAGTTTGTAATATACATCTGTCAACAGTTTGCATAGTTACCCAGATATCTCCTATTTGTGGCTGCAAGAGTACGACCAGGGGGAGTGTTTGTGTTGGAGCTTTCATGGAAATGCAGAACTGTACTGCGGCGCCCCTCTGGCAGGACACCACAGGGAGGTACTGCATCCCAAACAGAAGGAGTAGTGCCTCCATAGTCACGGGTAGAGGGGGAAGCTACAGAGTCTGTATCCAAAATCCCAATCACAGCCACCCTAGCACCTGGGACTGTATATTCAGTAGGTCCAAGGGGTTGGAGCTTAGCAGAGCGGGAGACGTGACATAGGTGACAATTGACAGCAGTCAGTCAGACAGAGGGAGTCAAGGAGTGACAGTTGAGGAGTCAAGAAGGAGGAAGAGCTGGTTGCTGGGACCACATCAGGCCCAAAACCAGAAAAGACTGACGCTGGAGCTGTGTAGTACCCTAGAAAGGGACGAAGGTAAGTGAAAAGTTAGAAAACTCTAAAAAGAGGGGAACAAAAATATTTGCCCTTTAGCCCACCCAGACACCAGAGTCCAAAGCTACTGTTGATGCAATCATAGTAGAGAAAGCCCGGACAGACAGGAGAATTTAATCCCCCTGGAGCTCAGGAAACCAAGACCCCAAACCTGACCAAACATAGGACCAGGGTCCCAAGGAAAGGAGTAGGGATCCCCACAGAAACGTCCTCATCGTTAGTTGTGGAGTAGCATCCTGAGAGAGAGAGAGAAAGCGTCAGGTTCAGCTTGAGGCAGAACTTTCCCAAATCACCACACACGCAAAGAGAGAAGGCTTCATAACTTTCAAAGTTGGATGTCCCAAACTACACCAGCCAGTTAGTTACCCTCCTGGACTGTACCTGCTACCCGCCATCAGTAAAAAAGGTACTGAAACAGAGACTATTGTATATGTGCTTGATTCAGCGCTGTCGCTTGAAGAACTTACACAGAGCCAAGGACTACTACTCCCCTCATCCACCCCGCTGCCCTGAGGTAAAGCTCCGCCTGTGGGGAGCTCTACTACCCAAAGCTGCATCACCATCACCTCAGCAGATGGCTGCAGCGCTGGTAACTACATTATCAAGTACCACAGGTGGCGTCACGTATAATAATCCCCCATACCAAATAATTTTCCCCTCAGCCATTGAGTGTCCATGGCACGGGACCGGCACCTGACCAGCCATGATCCCCACTGAAGTAGCAACCTATCCCGGTATCTGAGTACCCCCTACCCTGTCGACCGACTCAGTACGTTATGCCCAGACTCCAACAAACACGCCCCCTCCCCAGTCTACAGTATGCCCAGCCACCCCCAAGGCTCCTACTTGTATACCCCAACCACTAATGTCACCACCCGCCTCCATTGTACACAGCGGTCCCCTGCTCCACTGACACACTGTGCTGAATCCGCAGCTGTGAAGGAGATTCAGTATGCTGTCAATGCAGGAGGGGACCGCTGCATGTGTGTGCGCTCACCCTGAGGCCGTTGTCAGTGGAGCCGAGGTCCACAGCCCGGGTCTCTGTGCCCTGGAGATGTTCCTCTCTACACCTCCTGTACCATATAGCGGGGCATAGAGCAGGCGGCTGCAGTGTAGAGAGGACCGGCTCCACCGACTCTGTGCCCCGCTCTATGATACAGGAGGTCACTGGGTGACAACGGCCACAGGATGAGCGCACACACATGCAGAGGTCCCCTCCTGGCCTGACAGTGTAACGAATCTCCTTCACAGCTACGGATTCAGTATAGTGTGTCAGTGGAGAGGAAGACCGCTGTGTACAATGGGGGTGGGTGGACATATTAGTGGTTGGGGCGGGCCTGTAGGAGCCCTGGGGGTGGCCAAGCATTCTGTAGACTGGGGGAGGAGATGTGTTTGTTGGAGTCTGGGCGTAACGTCCAGCTCTGTATTTCCATGAAAGCTCCAAAACAAAAACGCCCCCTGGTCATTCCCTGGCAGGCGCAAATGGGTGATATCTGGGTAACTATGCAAAATGTTGACAGGATGTATATTACAAACTGTCAGCGTTCTGCAGACTGGATACACATAGAAATTATCTAAAAAGCTCACACAACCCCTTTAAAGGTATCTGGTCACCTCCAAAACGCCTCATAAGCTAGCAAAACATGTCCCTGCAGCATATTATCATATTGCGCATGCGGTGCTTGAAGCCTACAGAGTGGCGTGGGTGTACTGACGTCACCCGATGCCAGAAATGACGCGATTCGCGTCATTACAGCCCAGGCAGCGCCGTGGAGAGCAGGGAGGTGCTGAATACAACATGAATACAAGATCACGCCTATTAGGGCGTGATCTTATGATGAAGAGGGCCCGCCCTAGGGACTAAAGAATATAGCCCCTGCTAATTAACATCACTAATGATTAAGTTATAAAACGTTTTTATCCACTTTCACAGGATGCTTTTAAAAGACAAAAGGAGTGTGGGATTAGTGATAATATGCTGCAGGGACATGATTTGATAGCTTAGGAGGCGTTTTGGAGGTGACAGGATCCCTCTAAAGCAAGCAAACAGTTAGTAAACATAATATACTTACTGGGTAGATGTTCTCCCTTCCTGCTGTGATGCGGCGATGCGTCACTTACGGGCCGCCCCTCATCTTCTGGGTGTATGTGATTGGCCGTTGTAGCCAGTCACGTGATTATTCCCAGAAGATAAGGTTTGGCCCGGAAGTGAGGCCGCACTGCCAGACAGCAGGAAGGGAGAAGGCCTACCTGGTAAGTATATTATGTTTATTAACTGTTTGCTTTAACAGGGCGAGCATGGGCACGAACACTTGAAAAAACAAACTGTTCGTCCATCCCTAATTAAGAGCAATTTTTTTGTCTATTTTACTATTTTAACAAATCTGATTAGTTTATTTTATATTTTGAGAGATCAGACTTTTGCTAAAGCAGAGTTACTATACATGTACATTTTTTTTATTTCTTAAAATCTGATGTGGTAAAAGGGGGGTGATTTTAACTTTTTTACTTATTTTTTTACAGTTTTTTTTTTAAACCTTGTTTTTATTGAGAATATAAGTTTTCATCCATTAGTGCAATTATAACTTGAAGTATAGATGTAAGGTTGTTATGAAACAGTAAATAGTAGAATGTACATTTCAAGCTTGGCTACATCAAGTCAAAAGAAAAATAAACCAAAAACTAAAAGTAGGGAGGGAAGAAAAGAGAATGTTTAAAACAGGTACTTTCCTTGCTTATAGATCACCCAACAGGGATGCATAACCTTAGACTCTTCTTGAGAGTTGTGCAGGAGCCACCGACACCAGGATAGACCCCCTGACACCCAGATGTATTTCTACATAGCGGCTCTACGAAAGATATTTCTTTACAGGCGCTTCCTGCAGTAGTACCTGCTCTTGACACCACACTATAGGTTGGAAACAAGTTCTAATATCATCCCAGATGCGTTGTGGGAGCAGAGAGATGAAACTTTCCCAAGTTATATAGAAGGACTGCCCCTTTTCCTCGTAATGCAAGGAATCCTCAACCCAATCCATCTGAAGCAGGAATGACAGTTTGTCTAGAAAGATCTTAAATGGAAGAGCTTGGTCGTGGATCAACACCTGCAGGATGGTTTTAACACCAGCCGCCGTTACCAGGTTTACGAGCCCCCGGAAAGCATGTGTATTTATGGCTCTAGATATCCAAAGATGGTCCAAAGTTTGTCAGATGCGTGGTGGTAAATTGTCGTATTCTGGTCCAGAAAGGTTGAATGGCCGGTGTCAGTATTCCAGATTTTCTAGCCTGTCGTTTGACAATATTGCCCTCAGTCAACATGGAGATCGTAGTTTTGTTTGCCCTTCTTCCTGTCTCGTTTGCATAAAGTTCCGGCTCAGGTGATCATTTATTGCTTGAGTATACTGGTTCCTGGTCTGCTCCTGCTCAGCTGCTCTCCTTGTCCAATTACTTCCCTGGAGCTCCGTGGGATCTTACGTCTTCCTAAAAGCTTCCTGCAGTGTGCTCCCGGTAGTGCTGCTTCTATCATCTGGCTCAGACGTCTTACGTGTGTGTAAGCAACTTCCCGGTTATTACTCTAGGTACTGTTTGCTCTCTGGAACTTGTGTCTATATTTCCTACTCGGGACTGTGTTTGAACTCCTCACCCGGTTCTCCAGGTGGGGGACCTTTTGCCACAGACTATATTCATCGTGTCGTTCCGGTACAAGGACTTGTGCTATGGACTACATTCATCCGGATCTTCATAACTTGGACTATTTGTTTACCGGACTGTTTTCGTAAGGACTGTGCTCGGCAGTGTATATTGGGGTTGTGTTATTTTGGTCTGCTTATTTGCTGTGTATTAAGTTCACATTGTTTGCTATGTGTGTATAAATATTTGGCACCCAAGAACCCGTCTCTGCTCTTCATTGCCCTTAAGCGATCAGAATCCTCAAACCTATACAATAGTATTACAGCCGGGTATGTCCACAGGCAATGGAACAGATTGGCTTCAGGGAAGCGGCACTTAAAACACTTGAGGTGGCTTCACACCACGGTTTCTGTGATCCGGGGCTGTCCGTTGTGAACCAGAGAGCCCCGGATCCGATTTCGGCCCTATAGTATTCCTATGGGGCTGGATGGCAGCTATTTGCCGTCCGGTTTCCATCTGTCCGGGAGAATTTAGGTTTTTGTCCCGGACACAAAATCACAGCTTGCTGCGATTTTCTGTCCGGGGCAAAAATCTGGACACATCGGATCCTCCCAGATCCGGCGCAATCCAGCTCCCCCTAACATGGGAGTCTATGGCGCCGGATCCGACATAAAACGGTCCAGCTACCAGACGCCGGGTACTGAGGCTCAGCGCCGGCCGACGCTGAACTTCAGCACTGTGGAGAGCTCTCAGCTGACATTTCAGAACCGCTGCTAGCTCCTGCTAGCTGCGATTTTGAAATTTCAGCAGGGACAGTTCCTGAAACCTGCGATTTGCTGGCAGAAAACAAGGTTCTGTTCTATCCAGGGCTGTCAGGTTCTGTCCGGTGCTTCCAGCAAAACCCCGGACAGAGCCTGATAGACCAAAACCGTGGTGTGAAGCCGGCCTTAGAGGTTGTGTACAACCTCATTGTATGGCCCTTTTTGTGGGTTAAATAAGGGTACTTTCACATCAGCGTTTTTTGCCGTTCGCGGCAGATGTGGTGAAAAAAACGCATCTGCCGCGATTACTGCATAACTGCTGCACTTGCGGCACAGTTGCGGCAAGACCCATGCAATGTCTATGGGGCTTGCGGTAAGTGTGCGGCAGGTGCGGCAAGTGCGGTTTCGGCACTTGCGGCAGGTGCGGCCGCGAAAAAAAACGCGGTCAGCCGCGTTTTTTTTGCGGCCGCAAGTGCCGATACCGCACTTGCCGCACCTGCCGCAAGCCCCCATAGACATTGTATGGGGTTTGCCGCAACTGTGCCGCAAGTGCAGCAGTTATACGTTAATCAAGGCAGATGCGTTTTTTCCACCGCATCTGCCGCGATCGGCGAAACCCGCTGATGTGAAAGCACCCTAAGATCTATAACAGATTTTCAATCTCATTTCAAGTAAACGAGATGAAGGGAGGAATTTGTGGGCTTGGTCCAGGGCTTTTAGAATTGTGCTGTAGGATAAGGCGGGATCATTGATCTGCCATTTTGTTAGCGGAAATTGAGATTGCTCATAATCCAGGGTGACATGGATGAATTTATAATTGAAAGTTATTTGATAGATGAGGTGTTAGATTTAGTGAACCATCTAAACAGGTAAGGATCCCACTCAGGAAGATGTGCGAGTAACTTTGCCACATAACTCTTAGCCTGTGAATATTGGAATGAAGGGAACTAGGGTAGGGTATTTAGACTGCATTTCCTCTATTGAATACATACGGCATTCCCCCAAGATGTTTAATGGATGCTATACCCTGAGAGTGCCACCGATAAAAGACAGAATGGGAATGTCCATGCTGGAAATGGGGGTTTTGCCAATAAGTGGGAGGAGAGACGTCTGAGGAGAGAGCTGAAACTGTCGGCGTATTTTCTGTCATGTTTTCCATGTAGACACCAGGAGAAGGTTCACCTTCACCTCACCAGGCAGGTCAGTATAAGAGAGGTGTAGGAGAGCTGGGAGAGCCAGTCCTGGTGTGAAACAACACTCCAGACCATACTGGGTGTAGAAAGAGGTCCCCCCAGCCAGTCCACCATCACCTGGAATAGTGATGCTAAATTATACATTGTGTGCAGAATTATTAGGCAAATGAGTATTTTGATCACGATACTTTTTATATATGTTGTCCTACTCCAAGCTGTATAGGCTTGAGAGCCAACTACCAATTAAGTAAATCAGGTGATGTGCGTCTCTGTAATGAGGAGGGGTGCGGTCTAATAACATCAACACCCTATATAAGGTGTGCTTAATTATTCGCAACTTCCTTTCCTTTGGCAAAATGGGTCAGAAGAGAGATTTGACGGGCTCTGAAAAGTCCACAATTGTGAGATGTCTTGCCGAGGGATGCAGCAGTCTTGAAATTGCCAAACTTTTGAAGCGTGATTACCGAACAATCAAGCGTTTCATGGCAAATAGCCAATAGGGTCGCAAGAAGCGTGTTGGGCAAAAAAGGTGCAAAATATGTGCTCATGAATTGTGGAAAATCAAGCATGAAGCTGCCAAGATGCCATTTGCCACCAGTTTTTCCATATTTAAGAACTGCCACGTTACTGGAGTATCAAAAAGCACAAGGTGTGCTATACTCAGGGACATGGCCAAGGTAAGGAAGGCTGAAAAACGACCACCTTTGAACAAGAAACATAAGATAAAATGTCAAGACTGGGCCAAGAAATATCTTAAGACTGATTTTTTAAAGGTTTTATGGACTAATGAAATGAGAGTGACTCTTGATGGGCCAGAAGCTGGATCAGTAAAGGGCAGAGAGCTCCTCTCCGACTCAGACACCAGCTAGGTGGAGATGGGGTACTGGTATGTGCTGGTATCATCAAAGATGAACTTGTGGGACGTTTTCGGGTTGAGGATGGAGTGAAGCTAAACTCCCAGACCTACTGCCAGTTTCTGGAAGACAACTTCTTCAAGCAGTGGCACAGGAAGAAGTAGGTATCGTTCAAGAAAAACATGATTTTTATGCAGGACAATGCTCCATCACATGCATCCAAATACTCCACAGCGTGGCTGACCAGTAAAGGTCTAAAAGAAGAAAAAGTAATGACATGGCCCCCTTGCTCACCTGATCTGAACCCCATAGAGAACCTGTGGTCCCTCATAAAATGTGAGATCTACAGGGAGGGAAAACAGTACACCTCTCGGAACAGTGTCTGGGAGGCTGTGGTGGCTGCTGCATGCAATGTTGATCATAAACAGATCAAGCAACTGACAGAATCTAGGGATGGAAGGCTGTTGAGTGTCATCATAAAGAAAGGTGGCTATATTGGTCACTAATTTTTGGGGTTTTGTTTTTGCATGTAAGAAACATTTATTTCTAAATTTTGTGCAGATATATTGGTTTACCTGGTGAAAATAAACAAGTGAGATGGGAATATATTTGGTTTTAATTAAGTTGCCTAATAATTCTGCACAGTAATAGTCACCTACACAAACAGATATCCTCCTAAGATAGCCAAATAAAAAAAACACTACAACTTCCAAAAATATTAAGCTTTAATATTTGAGTCTTTTGGATTGATTGAGAACATAGCTGTTGATCAATAATGAAAATGATCATTCCGTACCTGGGAGTCTGGATTGCACACACCAGCAGGATAGTACACCATAAGTTCGAGGTTCTGACTCGCACCATAAGGGAGGGACTTGCCTCCCATAAAGGGCTGTTTCTATCATGGGTTGCCAGAATAAATATAGTCAAAATGACGTACCTTCCAAAAATCTTATATGTGCTTAGGTGCTTACCGCTGATGGTCCCTAAACATTTGATTGCAACTTTGCAATCACTTTTGACTTGTTTTATTTGGAACCACAAACTGCATAGAGTCGGTATGAGGGTGCTCTCTCTTCCCCTGCGACTGGGGGGCATGGGAGTCCCATGTCTGGCATCTTATTATGCGGCAACTCACCTTTCTGTGGCTAGTCTTTGGTGGGCGGACGCGCACCAACCTTTGTGGATGCAAATCGAGAAGTATTATGCTCCTCGTGGATCCACTAAACTTTTACTCGAGATGAACCTTCTACAACGATCAGCAGATTCTAACCTTCTTAGGGCTATGTCAGCTCTATTGAGGGTTTGGCGACAGCATGCACGCTCCTTGTTAGCCTTCCTTTTCCGCAACATTTCCCTTCGGGCGGTGGAAGCGCTGGTGGGGTCCCTCTCTCTTACATCTTGGAGAGACGGTGGAGTCCTTTTTGTTCATCAGGTCCTGGACGGTAACACCATAAAATCTTTTACAGAACTTGCAGATAGATACTCTATCCCCAGAACAGCTTTTTACCAATATCTTCAATTACGACATTTTTTGAATTCAGTGACTTGGCCTGTGGTAGACCTAACAACTATTGATGGCGTGGTGCAGAGGTACTTTAAATCAGCTCCCTCCGGTGGTCACGGCGTCTCTGTTATGCATGGTGCATTAGCTCGGCTGAGAAGCTCTGAAAAACTACCGTATATGGTAAAATGGGAATCTGTCTTACAAATTGACGTCACGCTGGAACAATGGCAAGACGCTGCGCTCCGTAGTTCGGCTTATACAAGCTGTGTTAACCATATTGAGCAAATCAAAAAAGTCCAGTTGGAGTGGTACATAACCCCGATCTCTTTGGCCCGCTTCAGGGGTTGTTGTGCCTTGGAGGCCCAGACTTGCTGGAGAGGATGTTCCGAAAGGGGATCATCCCTTCACATGTGGTGGGATTGCCTACCTTTGGGCACGTTCTGGTACTCTGTGGCTCAGCTGCTAATTTCATTGACGGGGGTCCAGTTTCGGTTAAGCCCAGCTCTGGCCCTCCTGGGCTTGGGTTTGCAGGACTGGCCCTCTCCATTATGACCTATTGTGGCAAACACTTTGCTCGGAGCAAGGTTGTGTATTGCTAGATGTTGGAGATCTGTGAGAATGCCGACCATTGGTGACCTCACCATAGCACTTAAAGGGAACCAACCACCTCGGATGACCCTCATACACTGTTAATATGTGCCCCTGCAGCCTAGTAAACCATTTGCAGCACTGTTTTTGTGTGAAAAGTGGCTGCAGTAGAAGTGAGATAATGATTTTATACACTTACATGCCTGCGTACTTGAGGGCGTCTCCCTGTGTGTGCTGGCACTTGTGAGCTGTGCTCGTCATGCCTGCTCTCCCCCTCCCTTATGCACGCCCCCTCTCAGCCTGCTATAGTGATGTGAGGCTGATCTCGTCATAAAGGGGTGGGGCTAAATCGCGGCATCTCGGTAGCCCCACCCCCTTTATGACGCAATCAGCCTCACATCACTATAGCAGGCTGAGAGGGGGCGTGCATAAGGGAGGGGAGAGCAGGCATGACGAGCACAGCACACAAGTGCCAGCACACACAGGGAGACGCCCTCAAGTACGCAGGCATGTAAGTGTATAAAATCATTATCTCACTTCTACTGCAGCCACTTTTCACACAAAAACAGTGCTGCTAATGGTTTACTAGGCTGCAGGGGCACATATTAACAATGTATGAGGCTCATCCGAGGTGGTTGGTTCCCTTTAACTTGCATCTTCAACATGAGCTCTTGTTAGCTCACGATGCTGCCCGTCATGAAAAGGTGCTCGGTTGGTGGGACCCATGGATTCAGTCTACACATAATACAGTTCGATTGCCTACCTGATTATATGACTATCCTACAGTAACAGATAAGCCCTGACGTGCTGGGTTTTCCTCACCCTTATATCAACAATACTCTCAACTTGCTTAGCTGGTTGATGAAGACTCCCGCCCTTATTCCCCTATTCCCCTCTTCCTTCTTTTCTCGCTCTTCCTTTTCTCTCTTGTCCCCAATCTTCACCTTGTTCAATCTTCCCCTAAACACTTGTTCCTTTTCCCCTTATTAATTTTATAATGTTGTTGTGGTCTTGGTTAAGTGATGTCTATTGTTTGCTCTACCACTTATTCACTACAACAAATATGTTTTAGTGATGGACTATGATGACCGATGGTTGCCTCCCTTTACGGGAATATTTTGTGATACCGACAATGGTCTAGATTTATGTTCTAATTTTATGTAATCATTTGTTTGTTATTATATACTCAATAAAAACATTGAAACAAAAAAAAAAAATAATGAAAATGATCCTCTACAATACAACTTGCCTAATAATTCTGCACACAGTGTAGTGTTTAATATCAGGGAAGTTTATCCTCCCATTTCTCTTCAGTTGTTAAGAGTAATTTATAGGCAATACAGGGCTTCTTTCTCTCCCAGATAAATGAGCGGTATAATTGATCTATTTCTCCTCTTTGGGGCTAAATAGATTGGGAGAGTGTGAAAAAGGTAGAGAAGACGTGGGTATTCTGTCATTTTAATTAAGTTGGCTCTACCTAGGTATGATAGACTAATATTTTTCCATTTAGCTAAAGTGGATTCTAGGTTGTTGAGGTATAGGTTGATGTTGGTTTTGTACAATTTAGCTGGATGTCTTGTCACTTGTGCTCCCAGGTATTTTAGTGAGCTAGTATTCCACTGACAGGGGAACTCCGATGTCCACAATGGTCAGGAGAGGCTATGTAACATCATCACTTCTGTTTTGTCCCAGTTAATATTATAGCCCAATAGTTAGCGGCGTATCTAGGGGGGTGCAGTCGGATCCTTTGCCCCGGGCGCAACTCAGAGGGGGCGCCAGCGCCATCACCTGGGCCGCTCTGTCACCGTGAGCCCCGAGGACCAAGCGGCAGCAGCCAGGGGGAGCGGCAGTGTAGAAGGGGGCGGCGCCAGCATCACACTCCGGCTTCCTTCCTGTGTGATGGGCGGCGCCGCCAGCTCCAGTGGGTAAGTCCCGCTGGTACAGGGCAGGGTGGCGGTGCGGGGCGGCGGAGCTGACAGCCCCCCTTCCCCCCGCTCCTCACCTAAGGCTGCAGGGGCGGCGGGGCTGAAAGCTCCCCCCCCGCGCTCCTCACCTACTCTGGCTCAGGCGCCACCCCAGGTCATCACGTGGGGGGCGCCAAAATAAATCTTTGCCCCGGGCGCCATGAGACCTAGTTACACCGCTGCCAACAGGCCTCTCATGTCTTCGTCTTCTATCTCTCCTATAAGAGAGTGCAGAACTTGTTTGGGGTTAGTTACTACCAGCAGGATATCATCTGTGATTGCAGCGACCTTGAGCTCCCTAGAGCCCATAAGTCCCCTAAAAGTAGGGGTCTGCACTATATGACGCAGTAAGGGGTCAATAGAAAAATTAAATAGGAGGGGTGACAGAGGGCATCCCTGTTTGACTCCTCAAAAGAGGTCTATGGGTGGTGCACTGCATCCATTAACCGCCAAGTAGGCATTTGCATGCCTATGGAGATATTGAACATATTGCAGAAACCTTGGGCCAAAATTCCCCCTACTCAGAACTTCATACAAAAAAGGCCATGCCACTTCATCAAAGGCCTTTTCGTCATCTAGACTGATCAGCATTGCGGGCGGTCTTGATGCGTCTTTGGCTAAGTCCCTAGCAGCGACCACCAGGTGTATGTTTGCCAAACTACTCCGCCCCTGAGTAAAGCCCGTTTGAGTCTCACATAAAAGGCTGGGCAGTAACAGTTGTAGATGGCTTGCTAAGATCTTTGCCAACAGTTTGTAGTCATGTTGGAGGAGTGAGATTGGGCGGTATGATTGTGGTAGTAGTGGGTCTCTATTAGGTTTAGGGATAACTATGGTGCATGAGTCAGTAAATTGATCAATGGGGACCCCCTGAAGGAAAGCGGTGTTGAAGAGGTTAGTCAGAATATGTACTAAGTCAGGGAATAGTATGCTGTAGTATTCATCAGCGAAGCCATCAGGGCCTGGGGTCTTACCGCTGGATGCATCTGCTGTAGCTCATCTGACTTGTTGTTCAATGGTCAGGGATGGGAGATTAATTAGGTGCAAGAAGGAATTAATCGTTGGGAGGTTAGCGGGGGGCACTGTAGATGTCTTCATAGTAATCACTGGAAATTTGCGTAATCTCTTCCCGGTCAGGCATCTGTGAACCTGTTGCGGGGTTTTACAGTGTAAGAACTGGTTTGTAGGGTTTACATTTAGTTAAGGTCGCTAATAATTTACCCGTCTAGGCTGCTTTCACATCAGCGTTTTGCGCAGATCACGGCAGTTGTGGTGAAAAAAACGCAACTGCCGCAATTACCGCATAACGGCCGCGATCGCGGCACACTTGCGGCAAGCCCCATACAATGTCTATGGGGCTTGCGGCAGATGCGGCCGCGAAAAAAAACGCGGCATACCACGTTTTTTTCGCGGTGGCACCTGCCGCAAGTGCCGAAACCGCACTTGCCGCACACTTACCGCAAGCCCCACAGGCATTGTATGGGGCTTGCCGCAAGTGTGCCGCGATCGCAGCTGTTCTTTGGGCCCTTTCACATCAGCGTTTTTTTTCAAATCGCGGCAGATGCGGTGAAAAAACCGCATCTGCCGCGATTACCGCATACCGGCTGCACTTGCGGCGCGGTTGCGGTAAACGCCATACAAGGTATAGGTGGACTTGCGGCAGGTGCGGCCGCGAAAAAAACCGCGGCTGACAGCATTTTTTTTCGCGGCCGCACCTGCGGCAAGCACCACATTATGTGGTAATCGCGGCAGTTGCGTTTTTTTCACTGCAACTGGCGCGATCAGCGTAAAACGCTGATGTGAAAGGGGCCTTATTTCCCCCATGGTTACATTTATTTCGAGTCAGTTGGACTTGCTTTTTATATAGTCTTTTTAAATATTATTTTTATTTAATAGTTCCTCTCGGGGACATGAACCTTCAATGGCCTGCTTACTTGATCCCAGTGTCTCCTATGGATGCCAGCCATGAGTACTGTTATAACAGACACAGGGTTCTTCAGCAGACCCCACATGTCATGACGGGTGATTTTACCATCCACTCGCTGGTTGGGTTTGGATCCAGTAGTCGGCACTTTGGTGAGCCGAGCTCACCAGGAGCTGGAGCCATCACTAATGGAGGCTGATCACAAAGTGACAGCTCACACTGAAGAAGATCACACACGTGTGAGCTGTCCTCCTGGAGCCCCATGAACACTACAACTCCCAGAATGCCTTGCCCTGGCAGCAGGTGGCTCACAGCTCTGGGAGTTGTAGTTTGGCACTTGCTGGAGCGCCACGTCACACCATTCATGACAGTACTCAGGCTCCTGAAATATGGCTTCTATTTGTGTCCCTCAGTCGAACATGAACTTTATCCCATGGCTACAGGAGTCACTTCCGGCTCTCCGTGTCGTCACTTCCGGGTGAGGCTGAGGACGAGCTCGTCATCCTAAGAGCTCGGAGGTCCTGGGATCGTCCAGCACCGCGGGTTCTCCCTCCAGTCCCGGAGAATGAGCCGCGCCAAGCGGAAAGACGAGCACCCGGTGTCCAACGGGGGCGTGAAAGTGAAGCAGTCTCCCTGGAGCAAAGCATGGCGGGGGGATGCAGCCTGGGAGGACAAGGTACATGCGGGGTGCACGGCCTCTGGGCAGGCGAGCGAACCTGGGCTTGTACTGCTACAGAGTGACAGCCAGGCTAGGCCATGCTGAGACTAGTAGTCCTACACTGCCCCATCTTGGCTATGCTGAGACTAGTAGTCCTACACTGCCCATCTTGGCTATGCTGACACTTGTAGTCCTACACTGCCCCATCTTGGCTATGCTGACACTTGTAGTCCTACACTGCCCCATCTTGGCTATGCTGACACTTGTAGTTCTACACTGCCCCATCTTGGCTATGCTGACACTTGTAGTCCTACACTGCCCCATCTTGGCTATGCTGACACTTGTAGTCCTACACTGCCCCATCTTGGCTATGCTGACACTTGTAGTCCTACACTGCCCCATCTTGGCTATGCTGACACCTGTAGTCTTACACTGCCCCATCTCGGCTATGCTGACACTTGTAGTCCTACACTGCCCCATCTTGGCTATGCTGACACTTGTAGTCCTACACTGCCCCATCTTGGCTATGCTGACACTTGTAGTCCTACACTGCCCTATCTTGGCTATGCTGTCACTTGTAGTTTTACGCTGCGGGATCTTGGCTATGCTGACACTTGTAGTCCTACACTGCTGCATCTTGGCTATGCTGTCACTTGTAGTCGTATGCTGCGGGATCTTGGCTATGCTGACACTTGTAGTCCTACACTGCTGCATCTTGGCTATGCTGTCACTTGTAGTCGTATGCTGCGGATCTTGGCTAGGCTTATGGTTGTAGTCCTATGCTGCCCCATCTTGGCTATGCCGACACTTGTAGACCTATGCTGCGGCATCTTACTTATGCTGACACTTGTAGTCCTACGCTGTGGCATCTTATGCTGACACTTGTAGTCCTACGCTGTGGCATCTTATGCTGACACTTGTAGTCCTACGCTGTGGCATCTTATGCTGACACTTGTAGTCCTACGCTGTGGCATCTTATGCTGACACTTGTAGTCCTACGCTGTGGCATCTTATGCTGACACTTGTAGTCCTACGCTGTGGCATCTTATGCTGACACTTGTAGTCCTACGCTGCGGCATCTTATGCTGACACTTGTAGTCCTACGCTGCGGCATCTTATGCTGACACTTGTAGTCCTACGCTGCGGCATCTTATGCTGACACTTGTAGTCCTACGCTGCGGCATCTTATGCTGACACTTGTAGTCCTACGCTGCGGCATCTTATGCATGCTGACACTTGTAGTCCTACGCTGCGGCATCTTATGCTGACACTTGTAGTCCTACGCTGCGGCATCTTATGCTGACACTTGTAGTCCTACGCTGCGGCATCTTATGCTGACACTTGTAGTCCTACGCTGCGGCATCTTATGCTGACACTTGTAGTCCTACGCTGCGGCATCTTATGCTGACACTTGTAGTCCTACGCTGCGGCATCTTATGCTGACACTTGTAGTCCTACGCTGCGGCATCTTATGCTGACACTTGTAGTCCTACGCTGCGGCATCTTATGCTGACACTTGTAGTCCTACGCTGTGGCATCTTATGCTGACACTTGTAGTCCTACGCTGCGGCATCTTACTTATGCTGACACTTGTAGTCCTACGCTGCGGCATCTTGGTGATGCTGACACTTGTAGTTCAATGGGGATACTACGGTAATTGCAGTCATAGACACATTGATAGTTCAGATGAGGTAGATGTCTGGCTGCCATTAAACTACTATTTGGGTTCTAGTGATTGCACCTTGGAGGCCTGCTGGGGCTGATACAGGTTCTAATTTCCTTTTTCTCTTCCGGCCCTAGATCTAACCACTTGGGTGTCCTGGGCTCACTCGTGTGATCAGCTCTTATTACTAGAGTCATGGTTATTACTAATGGACATCTGCTGTGTAAAACAGCCGTCACCCACTGGGCGCGGAGCAGTCTCAGCTTGTGAGGCTGATCCCTACCGTTCCTACCAACTTCTTAGTCGATGCATGGTGGATGTTGGGAGCAGTGGATGACCACTGGGCAGGGGGCAGCACCATGTGGCCCTATAGCAGCTATGTGACCTGCTGATATACAAATGATGGCTCGAGGTGTAACCATTGGGGTCTCCACTGATCCTAGGAAGATGATCATTTGGGACCCGCATTGTAAAAATCGTTTGAGGTTCCTGTTATCGGACCCCCATATAATTAACAATCACCTGTTGTCGGTGATGCCGTATATGTAGTCCGAACCCCTTTTTAATATGTCTTCTATTGAGTGTGGTATTATTTATAAAATTATGGAAACCCCATGTCAGCCATGATTCCACTGCAGCCACCCACAGTGCATGGGTCTGTGACCTTGGTCCCCATCAATCAGAAGACCACAAATACCTTTTCTAAAGGCTCATGCTGCCATCTTTGTCTGATCAGTGGGGATCTTGGAACAGTGATCACAAGAGGATGTGCACATGGTGCCTATTTGACACCATTCTCTCCGTTGAGTTTCGCCTAAAAAATTGTACACTTTAATATAATACATTGAGCGGAAGCCGACTGATGAATGTCTACATGCCTTCTTTTACCTGCTTCGTGGCTTTCAGCGCCTGTAACAGAAGTAGCACAAAGTGTCTGAACAGGGGCCCAGCAACTGGCTTTGCTGTTACAATGCGTTTACCTCTTTGTAACCTTTTTTTTTCTTTTACATGAAATCCACCTGTAAAAGACATTTGTGCTCAAACCCTAAACAGCCAACCAAGCAGCCTCCTCAGAACATAATCCGCCACTGTGGACACCCTCCTTCAAAATGATTAATTATTTGTAGATTTTTCCATCAATCCCTTCCCTCCAGTGACAGCTGTACCTCTGCTCATACTATGGCGTATAATGCCGCTCGCTTACAGGGCCACTTGTTGGGGTTTTTTTTTCTCCTGAGGATTATTAGAAGTAAAGGTTTATTCTGGGCAGGACTGCTGACTCTGCAGCTGCTGGCGGAGAATTACTACACCACATGGTGCCCTAAGCCTCGGACTGCTGGCAGCAAATACCTTGTGTGTAAGTGAGCCTCCAACAGATCATCAAGTAACCCCTCCCTTCTGTCCTCCGCAGGATGAGTTCCTGGATGTCATCTACTGGATGCGGCAGATCCTGGCCATTGTATTGGGTGTGATTTGGGGTATCGCTCCTCTTAAGGGATTTGTGGGAATAGCTATGTAAGTATTTGTGGAATTTGCATGTTCTGTGGTCCCATCATGGACTTATATCTAACATAATATGCCCTGTGCCTCCTCCCCCTGGTGGCACCTAAGTGGACAATGTACAATGGTTATATTATTATATGGACCTGCAGGAAGAGGGCAGGGTCTCTGGTGCCACTTCAAGGATGTAGCTCTGTTCTCTTCCTCTCTGAAGAAACTATTTGCATGTTTAAAGAGGACCTGTACACCCCCCCCCATCCCATGGATTAGAGTCTAAGTCCAGCACTGAATGCAGCATGTCTGCTACATTCAGGCAAGGGGTCCCCAATGGCTCTGCGGGGCTGCTACCCCGATATATAGGCTTATAAAAACTTACAGTAAAATTCCATGGAGGCGGGCCCTTGTGATTCAGACACCTCGTCCACTGGGGCATTTCACACCCCCTGCGCCTCTGTGCCGCCCATGTCCTTGCTGCCTTGCTAGTTCCCTTCATGTCCTCCTCGCTCTACACGTCCTTGTGGTGTTGACGCATGCGCAGAGAGGTGCAGGGGTCGTGAAATGCCCCTGTGGACGAGGTGCCTGAATCACAAGGGCCCGCCTCCATGGATTTTTACTGTAAGTTTTTTTACGCCTATATATTGGGGTAGCAGCCCCACAGAGCCATTGGGGACCCCTTGCCTGAATGTAGCAGACATGCTGCATTCAGTGCTGGACTTAGATTCACATCCATTGTGGGGGGGGGGGAAGTGACAGGACCTCTTTAGTTTTAATTTGCTTTGGGAGCATTGCATAACCTGGCACTTTCTTTAAAGGAGTTGTCCAGTGCGGGAACAAGTTATCAGTTATCCACAGAATCAGTAGGTGTTCCACCACTGTGGGCTGCACCAATGGTTTTTTTTTTTTTTACTTTTAACAGGGAACTCCTGGCAAAGAAAACTTTTTCGATCAATGTAATGCTTTGGCTCTGCTTCTAGCCTGCAATAACAGTACACATTATGCATCATCGCACAGCAGAGGATCACAGCATGTATTTCTATGGCTAGGGTCAAACTAGCTTTTACCCTAGTGTTCAGGCGGTTCCGTCTAAAACTTGGTATTTTTCAGCATTAGCTCAGTGTTACCAGAATGATAACACTGCGTTAACACTGTCAATTCATTCCTATGGCAGACGGAACCTGCGTGCATTGCAAATGCCGGTATCTAAGTGCTCCTGCGTCATGTGATACGCTTGGAAAAAGCGTGAGATTTGAAACTTCGGCACTTGGATGCCGGTATTTGCAATTCACGCGGGTTCTATCTGCCATAGGGATGAATTGACAGCGTTAACACAGTGTTACCATTCCGGTAACACTGTGCTAATGCTGAAGTTTTAGATGGAACCCCCGCTAGTTTGACCCTAGCTTATCTGCTTGGTGACATGACTGCTACTTGAAGCGAAAACACCCCTGTCACATTAAATAGGATGGTATATCATGGGCTGCATTGTAGTATGAGCATGGGACCAGTGGCCATGCCCCCTGCCACATCCTCTCCCCATACAGAAGTGTGAGGGGGCTGAAATGTAGGATGATCCTGCAGCTCCCACCATCCACACCCTTGACACAGCTCTCAGCAACAGCATGAGGCTGAAATTTTACGTCCCACGAGGGAGGGGGAGAGCAAAAGAGCAGGTATGATTTCATTGAATTATAAGCGATCTATAGATCCAAGAACTGCAGTGTACAGCTCTGCTTCATCATGTAGCAGGGCAGGGACTGTACTAAAATGTTTTCTCTCCCTGGAGTTCCCCTTTAATGACAGTCAATACGTTTTAAAATGGTGACTCTTAAGGTTACTTTTTCCATACTGTGGTTTTTAAAACGGTGGTAAGGAATAAGAATAGCACTGAAATCTTGAGGATGAATGGTATACATGGCCACTGACACCCGTGGGCATTGGCATGAGCAAGGTCTTGCAGGCAAAGTCATTGAGACACTGACAGGTCTCGTGCTGCTGTACTCAAGTACAGCAATGAATGAGACCAGTTATCAAAGTGAAGAATATTCGTGTTCCACAGTGGGACTCAATGAAAAAGTAAAAAACACAAAAAAAAGCGCACAAAAAAAGTTTCTCCACTTAAAATGCAGCATTTGCGTTTAAACAAAAATAAAGAAAGAATAGTCACATACCGTGTATACTCGCGTATAAGCCGAGTTTTTCAGCCCAAAAATTGGGCTGAAAAGTCCCCCCCCCCTCTTTATACGCGAGTCACTGTATTAGGGATGGGCGAATCTACTCGTTAGGACTCGTTGCTCTGCGAGTAGTGATGGTGGGTTTACACACACCAATTTATCTGTTCAATCTCTGAACCAATCTCTGGTTGCAGTGAAATCATGGATACACTGCTCCATTTTATGGCTGTGTACAACATGGAGCAATGTATCCATGATTTCACTACAACCAGAGATTGGTTCAGAGATTGAACAGATAAATTGGTGTGTGTAAACCCACCATGAGAGTCGGTACTCGGCGAGTTTCCCAGCGATTACTCGCACAGTAACGAGTCCAATGCAAGTCAATGGCAATCCTAGTTTTGTCAGAGTTTACTTTTTCTCACTCGCTAGACTCGGATACCTGCTGTCAGTAGCGAGTCTGAGCGAGTTTACGAATCTGAGAAGATATTTTACAAAGTCCCTTATTTTCGTATGTTATTGATTTATGAAATGAAAATGAACACGACGGTTACCCTTAAGTGATGTCATGTGAATTTGCATGTCGTACTCCAGCGCACTCTTCATTAAAGGGGTCTTCTATGGTGGATTTTGCTTCTGATACCATATTGTACATTTTATTTCCTGACAGATTTTGCCTAATCAACGCCGGCGTCCTGTACCTGTATTTTAGCAGCTTCCAGCAAATAGATGAGGAGGAGTATGGGGGCACCTGGGAGTTAACCAAGGAAGGGTTTATGACCTCATTCGCGCTGTTCTTGGTATGTATTACTGCGGAATTTAAGGTTTCTTTTCAGGGTTGTTGAATTTTATCACATATTAAAGAGACTGTTCAGGACTGAGAAAAAATACGTTGCTACATGCTTTTGCAATCAATGCCATGCCTGTCCAGGGACTGTACTCTGTATGGTAACCTAATTCTTTTGACATAAATGAGGCTAAACTACAATACCACACGTGGTCTGTGGACAGATGTCGCGCTGGTTTTTTTTTTTTTTTTTTCTTCTTTCTTAAACCCTTCATTTTTAGAACAGTGTGCATGCTAATATATAAAGCTGAGTGTATGCATATGCATGTATATATGTCCACTAAGTGAATTTGCACCGTCGCATTTAAAATCACAAACATCTGGGGAGGGAAACGTCCCAGAATAAGTATACAGACTCTATACAGACATAAATCTCTAGGGGGAGCGGGTTTGCCTAACTTTAAAAATTACTATATAGCAGCAGTTCTAAATCGCTTGATCGATTGGGAATACCACGGAAAGAACAAACAATGGGTGGAATTAGAGCAGACAACAGTGGGCGCCCCTCTTTGGACCTTGCCTTGGATACTGACAGCAGACAGACCTCAATTGGGTATAGACGACTCCCTTATAGCCACAACTTTAAAATTTTGGGACCTACCGATTACAAAAAATTTAAGAGCCAGAGGCCCGGGACCTCTTACTCCCCTTTTTCACAATCCAGCGTTCCCCCCGGCACTGCAGGCTCATTCATTCCTGAAATGGCGGTACGAGGATCGACCTCGTATAATGATGTCTTTTGTGAAAGGGACCCTCAGGACGGCGGACGATCTAGCCGGAACAGCTTCTGGTAGGACATGGTTGGAGTACGCACAGCTTCGGTCTTATACAGCTAGTCTACCCTCGGAAGTGGACTTCTCGGCCCCCCCGACTCCATTCGAAAAACTGTTTCTTCTTGATTCCCCGCCAGCTCACACGATTTCTCTCATCTATTCTCTTATTAACACAAGAGCAGACACTGACAGACCTAAATTCATGACTAATTGGGAGAGAGAATTGAAAGAAGAGATCCCTGACGAGGACTGGGAGAGGGCCTGCACATACACTCATAAACTCTCCATGGCGTGCCGAGCCCAAGAGAGAAACTATAAAATCCTGGCTAGATGGTACCGTTGCCCAGCCAACCTACATGCGGCCTTCCCCTCAGTCTCAGATAGCTGTTGGAGGTGTAACAGAGAGGTGGGATCCATGCTACACATCTGGTGGGAATGTGAAGGTATTAAGCCCTTTTGGCGAGCAGTTTTCCAACTATATGAAAAGGTCAGTAGCAAGGTACAAGTGAGGACTCCCGATATAGCCTTACTATCGATACTCCTGGCTCTATGAAATCTCAGAAGACTGATCTGCTCAGATTTTTTCTGACTGCAGCCCGGACGGTCATACCCAGGTACTGGAAGTCTTCTATTACTCCCCCTCTAGCAGACTGGTTGGCGGAGATAGTGAAAATACACCGCATGGAAGAACTCACGGCGGAGGTCTCCGATGCTAGGGAGCGCTATCTAAGGACCTGGAGTCCCTGGATTTTCTTTAAAGACTCTCGGGCTTTTGAGGAAGCATTCTGAGAGGGGGTTGGTGGGAAGAGCGGGAACTCGGTATAGGGATTTCCCTTATCAGAGGGATATTTGACCCCTTGCTGAGATCCCCCTTCCTATCCCCTCTATTGTATTGGGATAATCTTTCTCTCACCCTGCATTCTTTACACTTTTTCTTCTATACTGCTACATATCCTGTCCTGTCTTCTCTTTCCACTTAGTGCTTGGTGACCTATACGAGGAGAAAAACAGTAATAATTGTAGACTATGTACCTAGGATCTTAGGTCTGGTATACCAGACAGCCCTACCTGGATCAATAGTCACAAGATTACCTCCAGAAAACAAGGGGCTATATCTTTGTTATTTAGTTTGTCTCCTATTTATAACAGCTACTCTTATATTTCACACGATGCCTCAAAATTACATTAAGTCCCTATGGAAGGGCTGAGAAAAGTGATGTAACTTAGTGACCCGGATTCATGCAGATAAACAATACCGACATATACTTGAGCGTTTACAACTTGATAACGTTAAGTACCTAATGCATTAATTTATATAATTGCATTGTCTCTTTGTAATAGGTTTTGTTTTGTTTTCTGCTATTTTTTTTTTATTCTTTCTTCCTGTCTCCCCTAAAATGTTTTTTACTGCAAGGCAATCTTCAAAATGCCTTACTGTTTATAATAGAAAAGGTCAATTTCTTGCCCTTAAAGGTGGTCTTGATATGTTATCTCTTTTTTAAGACAGTTGCTCAGGAGGCCCTGTTGGCCCACAATTGTTAGATATTTTCTAAGACAGGATTGCCAAGAGGTACTTGGTTAACCTAAATGTTGATATAATGTCTGTAACAAAAAATTCTGTGTCCTTCAATAAAAATATATTGAACATAAAATCACAAACATTTGCCCTGTCACCTCATTTGACTCAGGGAATGTCTATGACTATGTTTTGAGGTGAAAATTTAACCTACGCGCTTTACAGTCATGCGCAGAAATAAAGGACCTATTTACTGTTGTGTGTGAGGTAATACTAGTGCATCTCAATGAATTAGAATTTCATCAAAAAGTTAATTTATTTTGGTAATTTAAATACAAAAAGTGAAATCTATATGTTATAGAGTCATTACAAGCACAGTGATCTATTTCAAGTATTTATTTTTGTTAATGTTGATGATTATGGCTTTCAGCTAATGAAAACCCAAAGGTCATTATTTTAGAAAAGTAAAGTAGGGAGGATGAAAGGTTTAAAACCACGCTGCCATATTCCATGAGACATCATAAGGTGAATATAACATTGATTTATTAGTCAATGTGTTTCAGGGCTCCCAGAAACGCCCTGAAACAGGAATATGAAATTGATTTTTGCTGATATTCTAATTTATTGAGATGCACTAAGTAGATCCTGCCCTGCCTGTTTTGACAGCCTGGATATTTATTAGCTGTACGAGGACTGAGTGGGCTGGGATCTTGCGTCTGTTTCCCCGCCCTGTCTGTGAGCAGACGCCCTAATGGGCGTGGGAAGGTGTCCCCCTTGCGCGCTCCCCACTGTATGTGCCCGTGTTTTAGGCGCTCCCGCGGCCGCGGGTATGCGCCTTCTGCACCTGCGCAGGTCTCCTCGCGCTGTGTGCCGCTTGATTGATGACGCGGCGGCGGCCGCGTCATCTCTGGCCATTCTTTTCAGTGTGAGCCGCATAAGGGCCGCCTCTCCTGATGACGCGCTCCGACCTCGACGGAGACGTCATTTGAGAGTGCGCAGTGCAGCACGAGGTCGGAGCGCGTCATTAGGAGAGGCGGCCCTTATGCGGCTCACACTGAAAAGAATGGCCGGAAATGACGCGGCCGCCGCGTCATCAAACTAGCGGCACACAGCGCGAGGAGACCTGCGCTAGTGCGCAGGTGCAGAAGACGCATGGCCGCGGGAGCGCCTAAAACACGGGCACATACAGTGGGGAGCGCGCAAGAGGGACACCTTCCCACGCCCATTAGGGCGTCTGCTCACAGACAGGGCGGGGAAACAAACGCAAGATCCCAGCCCACTCAGTCCTCGCACAGCGAGGACTGGATGCAGAAATGTGAGTTTACAAACTATTTTACTACAACTATATAGTACTGTAATTAGGGCACACAGGGATCGTTAGGAATGTTTGTGGAAGCTGCAGGGACAGATAACAATACATTAGGAGCCCAAATCCTATTGACAGGTTCCCTTTAACCTATTCTATTTTGTTATAGCTAAGAACAGTTAGTTACCATTCCAGGCAATGCCGGGGACTGCAGATAGTCCTTTCAATAAAATCAACTGTGAAAGCTATAAACATACAGAGAGAAAATTAAAATTGGTAATCTAATTACTATAAGATATAAAAATAAGCAGCCAAAAAAAATATCTTAGAAAAAGACCAGAGAGAGATTGTGCTTTAGTGATTCGCGCTATCGTCCGACTGTACCCGAATAAATGCCAGGGAAGCCAAGAGTATGCAAGCTGCTTCTTTATTCCATCAGTATTTCCATCCAACGAGTTTCAGTACAGACCTTGTACCTTCCTAAGGGATATGGGCATACTCTTGGCTTCCTTGGCACTTATTTGGGTACGGTAGGACGGCAGCGTGGATCACTAAAGCACAATCTCTATCTGGTCTTTTTCTTGGATACATCACCACTGTTACGTGGGAGTGCGGGTCCAGCAGCAGCTGTCTGAGCTAATTTACCAGTCGTGGGGAAACACAACTTGATCAGGTGAGCACATACACCTATGACGGTACTACCTTATCCGTAAAACGATAAGACCCATTTGTGCCTTTGTCTCCCCTTTTTTTTTTGTATATAAAAATATCTTGGCTATTAAGAAAGAAAACCACGCAGACCTGTTAATTAGGTTTCTTTTAAAGTCTCTGATGGCAAGAACAGCTCAGCATGTAGCAATATTCTCGTTGTCAAAGCAGTGGACTCCCCAAGAGACTGCAATATACGTCAAGGGGGTCCATCGGGATCTGTCATACATCAAGAATTGCACTTACTAATGCAAGGCACCAAAAAAAACACTACATCTGTTGCTTTGTGTTAGGGGCATTATAGAAAGCGTGTATGTGTGGTGTATGTGTAAATTATTTATATAAAAAAAAAATATATATATAATATGTGTTAAATTATATATATATATATATATATATATATATATATATATATATATATATATATATATAATTTTTTTTTTTTTTTTTTTTTTTTTTAACACATATAATATGTATATATATAATTAGTGTGTGCACTGTTCACTAGTCGTTCACCCATTTTATATACACTACCATTCAAAAGTTTGGGGTCACCCAGACAATTTTGTGTCTTCCATTAAAACTCATACTTTTATTTATCGAATGAGTTGCAAAAGGAATAGAAAATATAGTCCAGACATTGACAAGGTTAGAAATAATGATTTTTACTTGAAATAATAATTTTCTCCTTCAAACTTTGCTTTCGTCAAAGAATGCCCCTTTGCAGCAATTACAGCATTGCATGGCAAAATGGAGTGAAAGCTTCAAAATTGAGATCCTTGTTCAAAATCCCTTTTACCTTGTACAAATCTCCCATTTTACCAGCACCAAAGCAACCCCAGATCATCACATTACCTCCACCATGCTTGACAGATGGCGTCAAGCCTCTTCTAGGATCTTTTCAGTTGTTCGGCATCTCACAAATGTTCTTCTGTGTGATCCAAACACCTCAAACTTTGATTTGTCTGTCCAAATAACTTTGTTCCAATCTTCCTCTGTCACATGTCTCTGTTCTTTTGCCCATATTAATCTTTTCCTTTTATTAGCCAGTCTCAGATATGGCTTTTTCTTTGCCACTCTGCTCTCAAGTCCAGTATCTCGAAGTCGCCTCTTCACTGTAGACGTTGACACTGCCGTTTTGCGGGTACTATTTAATGAAGCTGCCAGTTGAGGAGCTTTGAGGCATTGATTTCTCAAACTAGAGACTCTAATGTACTTGTCTTGTTGCTCAGTTGTGCAGCGGAGCCTCCCACTTCTCTTTCTACTCTGGTTAGAGCCTGTTTATGCTCTCCTCTGAAGGGAGTTGTTCATACCGCTGTAGGAAATCTTCAGTTTCTTAGCAATGTCTCGCATAGAATAGCCTTCATTTCTAATAACAAGAATAGACAGTTGAGTTTCACATGAAAGTTCTCTTTTTCTGGCCATTTCGAGAGTTTCATAGAACAAACAAATGTAATGCTCCAGATTATCAACTAGCTCAAAGGGAGGTCAATTTTATAGCTTCTCTAATCAGCCAAACCGGTTTCAGCTTTGCTAACATACTTGTACAAGGGTTTTCTGAACATCCATTAGCCTTCTTACACAGTTAACAAACACAATGTACCATTAAAACACAGGAGTGATGGTTGTTGGAAATGGGCTTCTATACACCTATGTAGATATTGCATTAAGAACCAGATGTTTGCAGCTAGAATATTCATTTACCACATTAAAGGGAACCTGTCAGATGGTTTATGCTCCCCCAGCTATCACTATCTGTCCCTGCAGCTTCAAAAGACCATTCTAATCATCCCTGTCTGAGCTCATAGTGTAATGTAAAAGGTGGGAAAAAAAGCATTTATACACTTATATTTCAGTCTACACCTTGGAGGATGGAGACTGTCTGGCAGGATAATAGTTAACTCACCATTAACTTGCATGGCTAAAGGACCTGTGTGATGTAACGATCATGTGACTAGTGGGCGGAGCTAAGCGAGCAAACTCGTTATAGGGACTTAGCTCCGCAAATTGTAGTCACATGGTTATGACATCACATCAAGTCTCCCAGTTGGGAACATGTTGGCATGTTCTAACATAAGGCTGAAATGTTAACTATTAACCTGCCAAACAGTCCCCATCCTCGAAGCTGGAGACTGACTGCCTCATTACATAAGGAAATGTAAGTGTATAAATGCTTTTTTTCACCTTCGACATTACACTCTGAGCTCAGACAGTGATGATTAGACTGGTATTATAAAGCTGCAGCTACAGACACTGATAGCTGGAGGGGCATAAACTGGCTGACAGGTTCCTTTAACAATGTATAGAGTGTATTTCAGATTCATTTAATGTTAGCTTCATTGGAAAAAAAAAAGTGCTTTTCTTTCAAAAATAAAGAAATTTCTAACTGATCCCAAACTTTTGAACGATAGTGTGTGTGTATGTATATGTATATGTATATGTATGTGTATGTATATTATATTGAACATTTTTCCCTATAGTTATTGGGAATTCTCATGTATACAGCCTGCTGCATTTATGTCCAGCACATGATCTATTTCCCACTAGATGGCGCTATTTCACACTCTTGTTTTTGTATTTCCATAACATTTTTTTGATTAAATTGACAATTCCGCCATATACTGTACTGCTGTATATTGCAGTATATAGAACAAGCGATCAGACGATTGCAGGACAACGTTTTCTAAGGGGGCTAATGTATAAAGGAAAATGTTCTAAAAATTAAAAAAACTTTTGAAATATATTTAAATAAATTGAAAGAAACAAACTCCATAATTTTTCTTTTTTTTTTTTTTTTTTAACCTTTTTACCTTTCCAAAATGCAGTAAAAAGCAGTTAGCCACGCAAGACACAAGCACTCAGCCCCACTGCCTAAGACAATGGGGTCACAGCTATGGATTTACTATTACAGTATCATAGTGAGCTGGAGAATATGGTCCCAGGTCATTTTTACCACATATCGAGCACCAGAAAAAAACCAAAACCTGTGTCAATTACAGAGATTAGTTGTTTTTCCGCTATCTATATTTGGAATTTTTGCCGACTTTCTTGTTCATTTTATGCTAAATTAATGTCATTGAAAACTCCCAACTTGTCCCATATGTCTTTGTTGGTAAAAAATTGTTAGAATTCTTGAACAAAAATCCCAAGGTGCAAAATGAAAAAATTGTCTGTCTGGAAGGGGTTAAAAAACACCTTCTCTTTTCCTGTAGGGGTGGCTGCAAGGGAAATAAAGACAAATAAATGCATGATCATGTAACACCCGGCCCTGAGCGCTGCGCTCCGTCTTCAGTTGTCCTCCTCTGTCTCATATATGGTTTTTCTGACCATCTGTTGACAGGAACATAAAGAATAAGTGTCAGTAACCCACCGAGTTTCTTTGTTCATTTGGGATTGTATTTGTGAAATGCTAGAAATGTCCCCCTCTGGTGGCAGATTAATGATTTTATTTTTTGCAGTTTAGCTCAGTGTTTCTATGTTAACCCTGTTTTCCTCTTTCAGGTGGTCTGGGTCATTTTTTACACTGCGGTTCATTTTGATTGACGATCATCATTTTTATCTCCCGTTTTGCCAAATCCGACCCTTTTTGTCTAGAAGATTGGTAATTTTTCTTGTTTTTAATCAGCAAATAAAAAGGACATTTTCATGGGAAGATAAAAGGAAAATAGTCTCTCTCTTTATTCTTTAACAGAATTAATGTTTCCTGGATTTTGACATTGGGGCTGCAGGTACAGTTCACCACCGTGACTTCAGAGATGTTGCCCGACTTGTTGCAAAGTTCTTTACTCAAAAACTTTTCACACCCTCCGAGGAACTGAAAACCCTCTATTTTGTCTCTTGGAAAATGTCAGCATTTTCACTTGGCAACATCCTCAGCTTGTCCATTGCTCACCAGGACAGCATTTGACATGAGGGACGTATCATACAGCGGGCACGGTTGTCACAGAGTAAGCTCCAGCATCCAGATTGGATCCCTGCGAATATTTTAATTGCGGATTAACGAGGCTTTCAGTATCTGCTCACATGTGTTTTGTATTCACGTGGATGGGGGAGACCGGGAAATCCCTTTGTATGAGCAGCAGAACATAATTTCTCCAGCTTGTATGGCTGTAAGCCCTCGTCCAGCTGTACGTTAATGCTATTATTATGTCTGATAGTATTACAAGACGGCTGCTCCAGAGTCCCTGGATGGGTTACAGGGAAATCGTCCAAACTAACCCTTGCTCTAAGCTACACAGTATTGGAACAAATTTGGTATTTAACTCGGCGTGAATGTGTTTTACAAATAAATCTGATTTATTGAAATTTGCCTTTTATCTTTGCAAGTGTTAAAATCTATTTTTTCCCTATTTTTAGTGGTGAGAAATATTAGGAATTCTCTGCTTCCCCTACCAGAGAGTGATGATAGGATTTTCCGCAGGATGACGCCCATCTCACCTTTTCCCTTTTTTTAAGGCTAAAACCACAATTGCAAAAAGTAACAATGAATGGGTCTCACAAATGCTGGGTTTTTCTGCCTATCCATAGACGTGACCACAGTCTGATCCTGTTCAATGCAGTATGACCACACAACATCATAATTATGTCGCATAGCCACCAGAATGTGGATTCCAGTCCTTAATGAACATTTGCTGTGACTGATGAATTGGATTTCTCATTGGAATCCTTCTCTTTTGTCAGATTCTTCTGTTCACAAAGGGGTTGTGAAAACAAAGTATTACAAAATTAAAGAGGACCTGTCACCCTCCTGGTGCTTTCGAAACTGAAAACACCACTGAATGCAGTGTGTCTGCTGCATTCAGGGAAAGGGTCTCCCATGTTTCTACCCCTCCTGTAAGCTGTAAAAAACATTTTATAAATATAAGAGATAAGGAGTCCGTAGGGACTTACTGATTATGAAGTCCTCGCTGTTCCCTGGGCCTGCACTGCTACAGATTATGCTGTATGCATACAGCAGGGGTGGGCTCCGTCACTGATCTCACAGGCAGGAGGCGGCACAGAGAGGCATGGGGTCGGGAGGACCCCCGGAAACAGTGAGGACTTCATAATTAGTAAGCCCCTCCGGACTCCTAATCTCCTAACTTTTTATAAAGTGTGTTTTTTACAGCTTACAGGGCAGGTAGAAACATGGCAGACCCCTTCCCTGAGTGCAGCAGACACTCTGCATTCAGTGGTGCTTTCAGTTTGGAAAGCACCAGGGGGGGGAGACAGGTCCTCTTTAAACATTGACAGTGTGAAAAGATAAGCAGGATCCTGGTCTAAAATTCATGGAAAAACAACTTCCTTACAAGTGAACCGGTTACCAGATTTTTGGTTTGTAAACTAAATGCACCACCTCCAGCTTCGCCTATGCTGCACTCTAAGACGGTGGCTATTATGCCCTGACTGTCACATCAAATAAATACCTTATAACAATCTCCAGCCCTGTATTATAATTATCTTGTTCCGCACACATAGTTTTGATTGCAGATCCGTCTGCCCCAACTCATCACTCTGTCCGACCTAATTCTTCTCTTCTGCTTCATGTGGTTGTCACCTCCTGTGTTGTACACCTCACACTATGAAATATCGCACATGCGCAGAGGCTTCGCTGGTTTGTACAAGTGCATTGTGCTCTGCCCCACCAAAGGCAGAGCCTAAAACACATCTACTCATTCGCAAAATACTGAGATATCTGTGCAGGCAATAAATTCACTCGGGTATATGAATGATGCAGAGGACGTCATCCTGAGAGCCGGGGTGGAATCTTGTGCATGTGTAGACGTGTTTTATGGTGGGTTTCCACGCTAGGATATCCTGAATGATATCCTTGATACGTCACAGATATGTGATCGTTGAAAAGCTATCGTTCAGGCGTCGTTGCGTGTAAACGAATGATATAGGATGAAAAGATCGTTGGATCGTTCATCCTAGATTTGAGATCCTGACTACAAATCTGTCATTCGTTGTCCAATTAACACTGCTTCAGGAAGCAGCATCGTTCTGTGTGACAGCTTTTTGAACGATATCGTGCAAAAAGCTCCTATTCCTGCAGCTTTATTACATCACTCACTACTTCCTCTCCTGTTTAACTGGTGTGCTGCCGCATAGGATATCGTAAACTATATCCTTGTGTGTGACAGCGCACTAGCGATGTCTGAACGATCAGTCACGTGATCGTTCCAAGGATATCGCTAACGATATCCTAGCGTGTAAACCCATCATTAGGCTCTGCCTGCAGTGGGGCAGTGTGCCTACACAGGAGGTGTTAACCACAAAATGGAGGTTGGACTGCTTGCAATAAAGCCCATTTGACTGGAACAGGGTAATTATAATACAGGGAGGGAGAATTTTGTAAGGTTTTCGGTATACAGGGGTCGGCAGGGCATTATACAGTTGTGGCCAAAAGTATTGACACCCCTGCAATTCTGTCAGATAATACTCAGTTTCTTCCTGAAAATGATTGCAATCACAAATTCTTTGGTATTATTATCTTCATTTAATTTGTCTTCAATGAAAAAACACAAAAAGAATTGTCCTAAAGCCAAATTGGATATAATTCCACACCAAACATAAAAAAGGAGGCGAACAAAAGTATTGGCACTGTTAGAAAAATCATGTGATGCTTCTCTAATTTGTGTCATTAACAGCACCTGTAACTTACCTGTGGCACCAAACAGGTGTTGGCAATAACTAAATCACACTTGCAGCCAGTTGACATGGATTAAAGTTGATTCAACCTCTGTCCTGTGTCCTTGTGTGTACCACATTGAGCATGGAGAAAAGAAAGAAGACCAAAGAACTGTCTGAGGACTTGAGAAACTAAATTGTGAAGATGCATGAGCAATCTGAAGGCTACAAGTCCATCTCCAAAGACCTGAATGTTCCTGTGGCTACCATGCGCAGTGTCTTCAAGAAGTTTAAAGCCCATGGCACTGTGGCTAACCTCCCTAGATGTGGACGGAAAAGAAAAATTGACAAGAGATTTCACGACAAGATTGTGCGGATGGTGGATAAAAACCTTGACTAACATCCAAACAAGTTCAAGCTGCCCTGCAGTCCGAGGGTACAACAGTGTCAACCCGTACTATCCGTCGGCGTCTGAATGAAAAGGGACTGTATGGTAGGAGACCCAGGAAGACCCCACTTCTTACCCCGAGACATAAAAAAGCCAGGCTGGAGTTTGCCAAAACTTACCTGAGAAAGCCTAAAACATTTTGGAAGAATGTTGTCTGGTCAGATGAGACAAAAGTAGAGCTTTTTGGGCAAAGGCATCAACAGAGTTTACAGGAGAAAAAAAGGCATTCAAAGAAAAGAACACGGTCCCTACAGTCAAACATGGCGGAGGTTCCCTGATGTTTTGGGGTTGCTTTGCTGCCTCTGACACTGGACTGCTTGACCGTGTGCATGGCATTATGAAGTCTGAACAAATTTTGCAGCATAATGTAGGGCACAATGTGAGAAAGATGGGTCTCCCTCAGAGGAGAGAAGGCACTGGAGACTTCTAAGGTGGCCAGCAATGAGTCCAGACCTGAATCCCATAGAACACCTATGGAGAGATCTAAAAATGGCAGTTTGGAGAAGGCACCCTTCAAAATCAGGGACCTGGAGCAGTTTGCCAAAGAAGAATGGTCTAAAATTCCAGCAGAGCATTGTAAGAAACTCATTGATGGTTACCGGAAGCGGTTGATTGCAGTTATTTTGGCTAAAGGTTGTGCAACCAAGTATTAGGCTGAGGGTGCCAATACTTTTGTCTGGACCATTTTTGGAGTTTTGTGTGAAATTATCAATGTTTTGCTTTTTGCTTCATTCTCTTTTGTGTTTTTTTCATTGAAGACAAATTAAATGAAGATAATAATACCAAAGAATTTGTGATTGCAATCATTTTCAGGAAGAAACTGAGTATTATCTGACAATTGCAGGGGTGTCAATACTTTTGGACACAACTGTAGGCATCTTAATAGAATGCAGCATAGATGCTGTTGAAGGCAGTGCTTTTAGTTTACAAACCAAAAATCTGGTGACAGGTTCACTTCAAATAGGTTTTATTAGATATGCCTTTAAAAAGGAAACTTATTGTACTGTCTTCGCACACACATTGACACCAGGGTTGTGGAGTCGGTAAGCAAAACCACCAACTCTGACTCCTCCATTTTCATGACTCCGACTCCTTGACTCTGACTCCCTTATATATGGCTCATACTTCAGTGACAAATTTATTGTAGTACAGTGGTAACATCATGCTTTTAATCATTATGATGATGCAATAATCAAGCTATTTAGATAGAACATAATAATATTCAGAACATTCTGCACTGAACTACTGTATCCAATATATTGTATATTTCAGGAGTCAGCCTTGGTCCATTTCTTTATACCAGCTCCAACTCCACCAAAATAGTCACCAACTCCATGACTCTGACTCTACAATCGTGGTTGAGACAGCGTAATGAGATATGCAACTAAACCTTTACTATGTTTTACTTAAGAATGAGGCTGATTAACTAGAACCTTATTCTTTATTGATGGTATTTATGACAGGAATAGGGTAAAACTATGGGGTGATACAATAAGAGTGTACATCACTCTTCCCCTATGCCTCAAGCCAATGGAACAACATGACCATCTTGAACTTTCCTCCCACCTCTCCTCCTCCGAAACTGTCCTAACTAAAGTCAACAATGACCTACTAACTGCCAAAGCCAAGCGACACCATCCTGTCCTCCTCCTGGCCAGGTCCTCTGCTTTTGATTATCGTGGACCGTTCCTTGCCACGGATTTTCTAAAACTGAAAGCTGGACAAAACAGAATTAATCTTTCCCCCATCTCGCTCCACCAGACCTTAGCATCACTCAATGGCTGCTCACTCTCCCCAGTCCTGCATGCTCACAGCCTGGGATGTGTGTGTGTTACTCTCAACTCTGCTCTTTCCTTCAAGCCACATATCCAAGCGCTTTCCACCTCCTGCCGACTACAACGCAAAAATATTTTCCGGATCCGTACATTCCTTAACCAATAATCCGCAAAAACACTAGTGCATACGCTCATAATCTCTCACCTGGACTACTGCAAGCTCTTGCTCTGTGGCCTCTCTTATAACACTCTCGCACTCTTCCAGTCAGTCCTAAACTCTGCTGCTCCATTAATCCACCTGTCTCCCTGCTATTCCCCAGACTCGCCTCTCTGCCAGTCCCTTCCTTGGTTTCAAATTGCCCAAACAATCAAGTTCAAAACCCTAACTATGACTTACAAAGCCATCTGCCATGATCTCAATACTCTATAGGTACCTTTACATGCCGCAATCTCGGCAGGGATTCTTAAAGGCAATATGTCGCCCCGAAACAATCGCCGTGAAATTGCCTCGCAGTTGCGCGTGTGATTGGGGAATTTGTAGGCGATAAATCGCCTGTCGCCTGATTCCTGAGCACTGCTCTGAAATCAGACGCAATCATGAAGGCGAGAGTTCCGGTTTTGGTTGTGATAGGGTGATAGTGATGGAATCTGTGTTGCCTATTGATTTCCATAGGGCGTGCCCTCAGTGGTTTACCCATTGGATGTCAGTTGACAGGACGCCATATGTGAAGAGCTGTCAGTTCAGCACCACACACATCTTCACCTACACAACCGTACGCAAACAAAGTTAATTTCTTCGCACCATAGATGCGCGCAAGATATGTCATCCGCGTGTACTAATCTGCACTGTGTCAAGTATAGTGCCACATGCCACCTCAGATATTGCCCTACACATCGTACATGGGTGCCACTACAATCACCCTACGCGGTGTGAATTAGGTGACGCTGATGGGTACATTATAATGCTCCCACTCGCTGCGTCGACCTTGTTAGAGCCCTAAACTTTGGCTGCTTCAGTGTGCGTGGTGACATCATGACGTTTCTGCTCCTTCCTCCCTGCCTGCCAGGTGCCTGCCCCTCCCCTGCACATAGGACAGGAGTCATGGCCGCCGCACAGCGTGCTGCCACATGGGGTTTCGGCAGAGCTAATGGTTCTGATAGACCTGTGTGACCGCTATGAGTACTGGTGTCGCCAGTGTCACCGTTACCCACGGCTGCGCAAACGCAGCATACTGAGGAGGATCCAGTGGGCCCTGCTCCAGAAACTGGGGGTGGAGAGGACACGCAAGCAGATAATGAAAAAGCTTTCGGACCTCAAGCACAAGTGCCCAGGGAGGATTGCTGAGATTCGTGCCTGGATTGCCAGGCTGCGTGGTGAGTATGTGGCAATGACAAACACACACATGGCAACCATAATAAAACACTACACAACCATCATGTTGTATTGTGCCATGCCACATAGTGTGACATAAGCCACTATGTGGATCTGTCACCAATGTGCACCTGCATGTTGATCACACTGCAACATGAAGGTGTACAATACACTATTTTAAGACAATGCTGACCACTAGAGATGGTCCTTGACCTGTGTGAGGCCAAAATTTGTTGTGTAATGACCGCAAAGTTGACAACAACATATGCTAATTTGAATACCCACATTACACCTTTTCACCACATATGTGTGCACTGCGACACATATCATTTGTCAACACATTGATCACAATACGGTAAACTGACTGCTATGTGTTTGGCCACATGGTGCCACCACGTGATACTTACTGCCAGCTCTTGTGTTAAAGTTAAAAATCCATTCCATCCTAAACCAAGGGTGTTTGACATCCCAAATATGTGGTCACTGGTGTTGTCATGTCCTAAAAATACTGGCCTGTCACCTTAGGGTGGCAGACGACCCTACCTTTTACTGTACCCTTCACGCTGTCATGACATTCATACACACACAGTAGGTGTTTTCCCTATGTTGTTGTCCTTTGCTTAAATTGGTCTGTTGTGATGTTTGATATTACAGATGAGGAGGACTCTGCATCTGGGGAGGGCCAACAGGCTCCTACCCCACCCGGGACGCCCCCACCCCCTTCCCCAGAGCCATTCCATCAACACCACGGACACCACCCGCTGCTGCTCCAGAGGGCCCAGGCAGTCCCTCAACAACAGGGACACCACCCCCCAGCTGCCCATGAGGGCACAGAAAGTCCCTCCACACCAGGGCCACAAGCCTTGGCTGCAGCCAGCCCAGGAGCAACCCCCCCCAGCATCTCCACCGCCTGGCCGAGCCCTGCTATGGTGTCGTCCCCACACCCTGACATTGAGGCTGCTCGTTCTGTGTATGGTGGTAAGTGTCTGCAAAAGCCGACAAGCTTTCTAATCTACATCTTTAGTCAAATATTTAGAAGAGGAGGCGGCACTCACCATTAATAGAAGGTTTATTTAATCCATTACATTTTTGGAAAGTGTAGGTTACATACATTTAAGTAGTGGGAAGGGAGGTGCGGGGAGGACGACGGGCGCACGTTTTGCCTGATTAGGCTTCCACGGGTTTGGGTTTGGACCCGTGTAGGACATAGTGGACAGAGATGGGACATGGTGGACATGGCAGGGGCTACATGTGGACATAGATGGGACATGGTGGACATGGAAGGGGCTATATGTATTTTGGGGCTGTGCAAGGAGAGATACCAATCTCAGTAATTGTGAAATGGTACACATGGCATTACAACCAAATAAAACACACAATAATGACCACCACACATATTTATGTATAATGATAGTGCTGCAGATAACATTGTCCTGGCATTGATCTCCAGGATCATTATGTGTGCAACAGGACACAGAGGGTTGTTACGATGCGGAGCCGTCGCAACATACACATCTACAGGACGCAACATGAAGCTGTACATAAGGCGCCCAAACATATGGCAACATATGGGTCTGCACCACACAGAAACTAACATACATGATAAGCACTATAGCATGTCCTCCGACTTACCGTCTGTCCAACAGAGTTCTTGTGATGAGACGCTACTAGCACAATGCACATTGAAGTAGGAGCATGGGTGGCGCCCCAGCACATCCCTATTTAAACACAACATGACCAATAAAAAAACAGCACTGGCACATAATCATTGGTCGCACCTGCGTACGCCCAGGCGGCTATGTCAATTAGATGACGCAGATGCTGTGTGATTGGTTGGTTACCATATAAAAAGCGCTCATGGCCGAGGTATGGCATGCTTGCTGCACAGAGTCATTAAGTAAGTACTGATGTTCACACATGAACTGTGATATGTCTGTGTAGCGTTTGAAGCAGCGTTGCAATACGGATTGTTATTGTGTAGAGTAGCAGACGCCCAAGTGTGGGTATGTAGTTTGTAATGATGGTGTGTTTGCAACATCAATTGTGTACAGCCAAATGGATGCAAGAGTGGTTTTTGCCCCCTAAACACCCTCCTCATTGACAACCCATTTTGCCTTTGCCATACAGGATCATGTTTGAAGGATGCGTCTGTGGTTACTTGCGTGGAGCATATGAATTGTGCCCACATAGTACTGTCGTTTAGCACACACAATGGAACTATTCTGCCCATACTGAGATGTGGTAGTGGACCATGTGGCTTCTGTGAATGTCTGCGTGTGAAGATCCGGCGTTCTGAACACCTTAGGGATGTCTCTTGGACATGATGAGTATGCAGTAGTCAGCTGCGTGGCCTGATATTTTGTCGTAAAACACAAGGCTGTGGTACGTGTCTAATGTAATTGTATTGAAATGGTAATAACCATGATTTGCTAATTGTGAGCTTACTCATTAGTGACGCCTACATGAACATTATGGGAAGGTATATGGGGGTGTGGTCATGATGTGTCCATTTGGACATGGAGATTTTTTGTTGAAGAGGGCCATGGGTGTAGTGATACCAGGTTTGGTTGTGAGGCAGTGTAATGTTGTGTTTGCCCCTTCAATGGTGCTATATATGTACAGTATGTGGGTGGCCAGATCAGCAGACTTGGGTAGGCTGTTGTTAAGTGCCTAGGAGATGTATAGGGAAGGAGGTGGTGGGTATTGGGGATGTGTTTTTTTCCTCACATTTGCAGGGGTTGGTAGGTGCGACCATCATGGACCCTGATGGAGTTGCTATCGTGGCTCTTGCCTTGGTGGAAGAGTGATTGTGGCTGGAGGATAGAGTTGAAAGGTTGCGCGCTCGCAGACCACGGCATGTGTGGGCTCGTGATTGGCTTCTGCAGCGGGACAACCGGAGCCACATGTGGCTGGTCCGTGAGCTGGAGGATCGGAGTCCGCATGATTTCAGGAACTATCTCCGTATGTCCGAGGACTCTCTCACATTCCTCTTGGAACGCATAAGGCCATTGATAACCCGACAGGACACTTTGATGTGTCGAGCTGTGCTACCTGAGGAGCGTTTGGCTGTAACTTTGCGGTTCCTGGCAACAGGTCGTTCAAGGACAGACCTGCAATACACTTCACGTGTGTCACTGTCCTGCTGAGCCACCTGATCCCCAAGACGTGTGAGGCCATCTGGAGTAGTCTGCTGCCATCCTACATGCAGTTCCCAAAACCCCCCTGAGTGGATGGATGTTGCCAGAGGGTTTGAGGACCGCTGGCAATTTCCTAACTGCGGCGGGGCTTTGGATGGTAAGCACGTGAGGATCATAAAACCCCCCAACTCTGGGTCCTTGTATTATAATTACAAAGGATATTTTAGAGTGGTCCTCATGGCCCTGGTAGATGCTCACTATGAGTTCCTCTACGTGGATCTTGGAATGAACGGGCGTGTCTCAGATGGGGGTGGTTTGCACACTGCTTCTTGGCTCAAGACCTAAGGAGAGATGCTCTGAACTTGCTCTCAAATGATGAGACAACCCATCATCTCAACTTTGAGTTTGTGGGGGATGAAGCATTCCCACTTCAGGCTCACCTACTACGGCCATATCTCCAAAGGACGGTTACTTCTGAGCAGTGCATTTTCAATTACCGGCTATCCCAGGCCCGCTGTGTGTTTGAAAATGCGTTCGGGATCATGGCCAATACATTCCGCGTGTTTCATACGCCTTTGCATATGAAAGTGGAATCTATGATGTGGTAGTGCTGGCCTGCTGTGTGCTGTATAACTTCCTGCGTCGTAGGGATTGGTCATCATACATTCCGGCAAGTTATGTGGATTCTGTGGACCCCACAACAGGGGAGGTCCGTCCCGGGGATTGGTGTGCTGCCGACCGTGCTGTGGTGCCACTCCAGCCGCTGAGCCAGGGTCGGACTCAGCAGGATGCCAGGAACAGTAGAGACACATACTGCTTCTTCTTTAATGGCCCTAGGGCAGTGGCCTGGCAGCAACAGTAGATGTAGGGTGGCTGGTGTTGTGAGGCAGCAACATGAGCAGGAGGGTGGAGTCACCAGAGTGGCTGCACCAGGATGATTCCGCTTGTGTTTGGGTGTTGAAACATTAGTTGGTAGTTAGTATTTGTTTGGTTCTGTACTCTGAAATGTTTGGGTTTGGCCATTATTTCTCATGTTGTATTTATTTGTGTGATGTTTACACTTGTGTTTTTTATGTTTTGTGTGTTGTTCAACATAATTTTTTTGTGCACAAAAAGTCCAACTAAAAAAAAACATAACCAAATTACCTGTGTCTGTCTTTACTTTTCAATACAGGGCAGTTGCACATAGCTTTAATGCGGTGCACAGAGGTATGTCATCCGTTAAATAAGATTGATGAGTCCGTGCAGCATTGAGTGCTAATGTCCAGTACACAGGTCCAGCCCTTTAGCCCACACTGTATGCCATGACTGTGTGTACAAGTCCATTATGATATGTTTGGCCACATGGGAACGTGTCCATACACATGGAGAATGTAATGGTGTTTGTGGGGGATGTAGGTACACTCCAGTACACACACGCAAACATGTGTGCACACACATACTTCAGTTCAGCCATGGCACCTCGGCCATGGCGTGGACCAATGCAGGCACATATGTGCATAGTGTGGTTTGTATGTTACCGCCATCACCTACAGACGCACACATAGCCATTCTTTAGTGTCATCCACTGTCCTGCACAAGACCGCTCCTGTGTGACACTTTTGCACCTCGAAAATGTGTTGCAGGAGCCACAATTGATGACACGAGCATGTATTAGTGATTAACTTCGATAGACAATGGCGTCATGTATTAGCTAGCCTTCCAGAGGCTGACCAATCGTAACGCTATTGCATTGTCCAATGAGCGTGTATGAGGTGCGGTGCAAACCACTGTGGCACGCCTATCTCCTCGCCGCGCTGAACATGTATGCCCACATTGCCTTTGGGATTGCGGCGTGTGAAGCGGCGAGGGAATTCGACCGGATTGGTTAAGCTGTGGGTGAGGTTATTTCCAGGGCGGCACATCGCCTTTCTTTCAGGATGAGATTGCGGCGTGTAATTCCGCCATCGACGATCTGAGGCGACCATGAAAAACATGCACGCGCATGTTAGATCGCCTCATATCGCCAGCCGAAATTGCGGCGTGTAAAGGTACCTTATGACCTAGAGACTCCTGATACTTATCTGCATGCATCCTCTGATCCTCATAAGATCTCCTTCTTTTCTCCCCTTATCACTGCTTCCCACGATTGCATACAAGAATGTCTCCTACAGAGACACACTATGTGAGATACATGCAAAATACTCGCATGATTCACCCGGCACAGTCCCTGCATCTCTGTATAGGAGTGTGTCAGCTGCTTGTTTTCCCATAGAGCCAACGCTCCCGTTCAGAGACGTGGCTGTCTTTCCGGGTGAGACACGTGGTTCTCACGCGAGTATCTCACACAGTGGGTCTCTGGGCATACTCTATATAATCACCGATGCAGAAAGGGTTAAACGACTACGCTGCTGGATCCGAATAAACATCAAACTTTGGAGGATATCGATTAGGGTATACAGTTAGGCTCAGAAATATTTGGACAGTGACACAAGTTTTGTTATTTTAGCTGTTTACAAAAACATGTTCAGAAATACAATTATATATATAATATGGGCTGAAAGTGCACACTCCCAGCTGCAATATGAGAGTTTCCACATCCAAATCGGAGAAAGGGTTTAGGAATCATAGCTCTGTAATGCATAGCCTCCTCTTTTTCAAGGGACCAAAAGTAATTGGACAATGGACTCTAAGGGCTACAATTAACTCTGAAGGCATCTCCCTCGTTAACCTGTAATCAATGAAGTAGTTAAAAGGTCAGGGGTGGATTCCAGGTGTGTGGTTTTGCATTTGGAAGCTGTTGCTGTGACCAGACAACATGCGGTCAAAGGAACTCTCAATTGAGGTGAAGCAGAACATCCTGAGGCTGAAAAAAAAAAAAAATCCATCAGAGAGATAGAAGACATGCTTGGAGTGGCAAAATCAACAGTTGGGTACATTCTGAGAAAAAATGAATTGACTGGTGAGCTTGGGAACTCTAAAAGGCCTGGGCGTCCACTGATGACAACAGTGGTGGATGATCGCCGCATACTTTATTTGGTGAAGAAGAACCCGTTCACAACATCAACTGAAGTCCAGAACACTCTCAGTGAAGTAGGTGTATCTGTCTCTAAGTCAACAGTAAAGAGAAGACTCCATGACAGTAAATACAAAGGGTTCACATCTAGATGCAAACCATTCATCAATTCCAAAAATAGACAGGCCAGAGTTAAATTTGCTGAAAAACACCTCAAGAAGCCAGCTCAGTTCTGGAAAAGTATTCTATGGACAGATGAGACAAAGATCAACCTGTACCAGAATGATGGGAAGAAAAAAGTTTGGAGAAGAAAGGGAACGGCACATGATCCAAGGCACACCACATCCTCTGTAAAACATGGTGGAGGCAACGTGATGGCATGGGCATGCATGGCTTTCAATGGCACTTGGTCACTTGTGTTTATTGATGACATAACAGCAGACAAGAGTAGCCAGATGAATTCTGAAGTGTACCGGGATATACTTTCAGCCCAGATTCAGCCAAATGCTGCAAAGTTGATTGGACGGCGCTTCATAATTACAGATGGACAATGACCCCAAGCATACAGCCAAAGCTACCCAGGAGTTCATGAGTGCAAAAAAGTGGAACATTCTGCTATGGCCAAGTCAATCACCAGATCTTAACCCAATTGAGTATGCATTTCACTTGCTGAAATCCAGACTTAAGACGGAAAGACCCACAAACAAGCAAGACCTGAAGGCTGCGGCTGTAAAGGCCTGGCAAAGCATTAAGAAGGAGGAAACCCAGCGTTTGGTGATGTCCATGGGTTCCAGACTTAAGGCAGTGATTGCCTCCAAAGGATTCGCAACAAAATATTGAAAATAAAAATATTTTGCTTGGGTTATGTTTATTTGTCCAATTACTTTTGACCTCCTAAAATGTGGAGTGTTTGTAAAGAAATGTGTACAATTCCTACATTTTCTATCAGATATTTTTGTTCAACCCTTCAAATTAAACGTTACAATCTGCACTTGAATTCTGTTGTAGAGGTTTCATTTCAAATCCAATGTGGTGGCATGCACAGCCCAACTCGCGAAAATTGTGTCACTGTCCAAATATTTCTGGCCCTAACTGTATCAGCTGTGGTTTATTAGACACGCATTTCAGGGCTCCAGGGCCCCTTCCTCAGGACATAGCAACATTACAAATGTGGGAGTTGTCAGATATACAGGATATATAGTGCATTCAATCTGTCTACAAAGAGGAAGCCCGTGAGTAGGAGCGGAAATGTCACTTTTACAATGTATAAAAAGAAATGTAGAAACCATAATGTACAGGTGTATATATAAACAACACATCAGACTTTCGCCTACTGTGTAAACCTTCAAAGGAAACCTGAAGACCTACTTCTTCCAACAAGCCTACAACCTGTAGTGATCCTCAGTCTACCAATCCACCGCATGACCAGCTCTACTCTCTCCTAGTTTATCCTCACCCATCCCTAGTAGACTGTGAGCCCTCGGGGGCAGGGTCCTCTCTCCTCACCTGCTGTATCCTCACCCATCTTTTGTAGACTGTGAGTCCTCACGGGTAGGGTCCTCTCTTCTTACCTACTATATCCTCACCCATCCCTTGTAGACAGTGAGACCTCATGGACAGGATCCTGTCTCCTCACCTACTGTATCCTCACCCATCCCTTGTAAACTGTTAGCCCTTGCAGGCAGGGTCCTCTCTCCTCACCTAATGTCCTTACCCATCATTTGTAGACTGTGAGCCCTCGTGGGCAGGGTCCTCTCTTCTCACCTACTGTATCCTCCCCCATCCCTTGCAGACAGTGAGCCCTCATGGACAGGGTCCTGTCTCCTCACCTACTGTATCCTCACCCATCCCTTGTAAACTGTGAGCCCTTGCAGGCAGGGTCCTGTCTCCTCACCTACTGTTTCCTCACTCATCCTTTGTAGAGAGTGAGCCCTCGAGGGCAGGTACTCTCTTCTCACCTAATGTATCCTACCCCATCCCTTGTAGACAGTGAGCCCTCATAGGCAGGGTCCTCTCTCATCACCTACTTTATCCTAACCAATCCTTTGTAGACTGTGAGCCCTCGTGGGCAGGGTCCTCTCTCCCTTACCTACTGTATCCTCATCCATCACTTGTAGACTGTGAGCCCTCACGGGCAAGGTCCTCTCTCCTCCTGGACTTCTGTGTGCTTTGTATTGTTTAGAATTGTACTTGTCTATTTATGACCCGTTTCACAAAGAGCCATGGAATAAGAAACAATACATATTTTATCTTACCATTTATACTTGATCATGCTTTACTTAGAACAAAATGCAGGTGAGGTGGTTCAACATGTTCTCTCATCTGAGAAGTTGAAAATGGTTTCTGCCTCTGAGGTAACCACAATGCATTTTGGGAGACTTCCAATAATATCTTGCAGCTGAACTAAACATCTACTTGAAATCTCCAGCAGGTGGTGCTATTACTGATCACTGTAATGCTGCACTGCATTAATTACAGATAATACATGTATATTATAAGTAGAAGAAACAAACTGCAGTACCTATTACATATATATATGAAAGACTTAATCTAAGAACAGCTGATTTATCAGCTCGGGCAGAATATTAATTTTCTAAACACAAAAAAGAGTAAAGGTACCGTTACACAGCACGACGTTGGAACGATGTCCGCACCGATCTCGTGGGCGCGCGGCTGTTGCAGACATCGTTTTGACACTGTTGGTGAGATGTCACACGTCTAGATATCGTGAACAACTCATCAATGAAGTGAGCAGGTATCGTTCGCAAACCCTGCGAACGATCCCTGCTCATTGCTGTGAATGGGCAAAGTCGTTATCAATGTGTCACACTGACCAATGCAGCAGCTTGGCTGATCGTTCATTGTCAGGTTTGAGAACATGTTTCAAATCTTTGATCAATGATCCAACAACTTATCATAGTGGAATCTCGGTATTACACACGATGACGTCTTAACGATGTCGCTGGTATGCCTCCAAACCCGTGACGTATCAAAAACATCATTAACGATGTTGTGCTGTGTAACGGGGCCTTAAGAAAGACCTGGATAAATATAACCATGGATGTATCATACATGTATAACCATTTGTTATGATGGGGATCAGAAGGTCAGCAATATAAGAGGGGGGTCTTGTGAAACCATCAGGGTTCACTACACAGATATGCAATAATCAGCTCTTCCCCATTCTGGATGTGTCAGTGACTGAAAATTTAACATGGGGCTTTTAACTTCTTAATGACATGATTTCATATTCAGCCATCATTTGTCTCGAACAGCAAAGTGCCGCAAGCAGTTGTTAAGGTGACCCTGTCACCCCCTTTGGGTGTTCTAAACTGCCCACCATCTGTAACATGATGTAATTGGGATTCCTGTAACTCCTCTATATGCCCAGATGTGCCCCTGCATACCTCAGAAATGAAATTTTATTCTCTCCCACGCTGTATGTAAATCACTCCTGAAAATGTCTAGTGGGGTCTGCTCTCTGTGGTCCTTGTGGCCCCCACGCCTCGAATAGTCATCCCCTCCACTGAAACCGCCGCCCCTCCTGTGTATACATGTTAAGTGACAGGCAATACTCTCGTGCCTGCGCAGTGGCGCGGGTCACCGTGCTCCGTTGAAAATGCAGTGCCTGAAGTCTCACGAGATTCTACTGCACAGGCGAGAGACTTCACAAATCTTGTGAAACTTTGGACACTGCATCTTCAATTCGGCATACTGGGTCAGGTAGGAGCTGTGCAATCCTTTGTGCCCTCAGCTCATGCTCCCCTGTGGCTGCTCTGTGCAAGAGCCGATGTTCCTCCCTCCCCAGCTGCCAGCTCTGTGACCCACTGTGTGCAGAAGATACAAAGCAGGACCAGCTTGCCTACACACTGCATAGAGCGGCCACAGGGTTGCACATGGCCCTCAGCTCCTACACTGACCCAATATGATTGTGCAAAATCTGCAACTCACAGAGCTGCAAATTTGGTACACTGTGCCAGAGGAGGAGGTAACCCACTGCATAGGGGGTGGGAGGTTATGCTTGGGACTGGGGCAGGCTGTAGAAGTCTGGTGGTGGGAAGACATACTGTAGACTGGGGGAGGGGTCGTGTGTGTTGGAGTCTGGGAGTAAACAACCAGTTCTTCATTTACATGCAGTTCCAGCCAGGGACGTCGCTATGCATTAAGAATCGGGGCTGCAGCCCCGATTCTTACGCATAGAGCCCCGAATCTCGCCGGCGGTCAGGGGCGCCCAAGCCATCTGCTGCAGGACAGCGTCTCCTGCCCTGCATCCTCCGATTGGCTGTGGGACAGTGGGCGCTGTTAATGTGCCCCTGATAGTTGGCCCCCGGGAGCCCCCCTGTGTGCTGCTACGGCCCCCTCTCCTCTCACTCATAACCTGTCACTGTGTGCAGCTATGTGGCAGACGCTCTGAGCTGCTGGAGGACTACAGGTCATAGATGTCAGCTCCAGGCTCAGTGCAGATGGGCATGTGAATCACATGCCCTTCTGCACTGAGCCTGGGGCTGAAGTCTATGATCTCTAGTCCTCCAGCAGCTCAGAGATGATCGCGTCTGCCACATACTACCGTAGCTGCATGCAGGTTAGGAGTGAGAGGAGAGGGGGTCCCCCAGAACACAGGGAGCCAGGCCCCTCAGAACACAGGGAGTCCTGGCCCCCCCAGCACACAGGGAGCCTGGCCCCCCCAGCACACAGGGAGCCTGGCCCCCCCCAGCACACAGGGAGCCTGGCCCCCTCAGCACACAGGGAACCTGGCCCCCTCAGCACACAGGCAGCCTGCCCCCCAGAACACAGGGAGCATGGCCCCCCCAGCACACAGGGAGCATGGAGAAAGGCCCCCCCAGCACACAGGGAGCCTGGTCCCTATGTCAGGAAGAAAAACACAGCGCCCAGGGGCCCACAGCAGAGGGGACCCTGGGGCTGCTCTGTGTTCCTGGAGCTGCACTGTGTGCCCGGGCCTGCGCTGTTTATGTCTAGTGCCCACTGCTCTGCAGATCATGTATTGTGTCCAGTGCTCAGTTATTCTGCTGCAGTTGTGTGCATGTGATGGGCAGGGGCTGCAGAGCATTGCATCCCACCCCACCAGCCCTGCTCTGTGCACTGGCTGCTGCATTGCACTGAGCACAGGTGTAGACTGGAGGACTCTGCTGCCGCCGGTGGGCTCTGCTGTCTGTGCTCTGCTGTCCGGTGTTCTTTGCTGTCACTGTGTTCTGCTGTCAGTGGGCTCTGTTGTCTGTGCTCTGCTGTCCCTGTGTTCTGCTGTCAGTGGGCTCTGCTGTCTGTGCTCTGCCGTCCGGTGTGCTTTGCTGTCACTGCAAGAGAAAAATTGTTGTGCCAACTGTGCGGTTTTTTTTTGCTGCGGATAATGTGTGTTTTTGTTTTAATTTCGGTTCCAGACTCTACCAAATTAATGTTTCTGGGAGGAGATGGCGATAGAGAGAGAAAAAAAGAGAGCAAGCGAGTGCACAGAAGGGAAGGAGATCGGGGAGAGAGACAGTGTACAAGGGGGAGACTGGCACAGAGAGGGAAAACAGCGCACATGGGGGAGAGACATCATACAGGGAAGAGATAGACGCAGGGGAGATGCACAGCGCACAGGAGGAAACGGGCACAGAGAAGTGAGACAGCACACACGGGGGAGAGACATCATACAGGGAAGAGACAGCACACAGGGGGGAGACAGGCACAGGTCGGGGAGACACAGCGCACAGTGGAAGACAGGCTCAGAGAGGGATTATATTTGTTCGGAATTATATATATATATATATATATATATATATATATGCAACCAGTATGTGTTAAAGGGGCCCGAGCCCCAGATGTTTTTTGACCCTAGCAACGCCCCTGGTTCCAGCACAAACAAGTCCCTGGCCGTTCCCTGCCTGCTGCAAATCTGTGATATCTAGTAAAGCCTGCAAAATTTTGACCGGATGTATATGACTCACCGTGGCCGGGACTCCGGTTTAGACAGGCGATGCTTCCTTCCTCCTTGTCACGGGTGGACCGCGCCTGCCGGTAGTGGGGCCCGGTGTAGTGCAGATCAAAGTGTTGAAGACGTCTTGGTGGAACAGATTAAAGGGGTTTTTAATTTATTCGTGACGCCACCTATGAGTAGTTTCGGTAAGGACTACCGACGCTGCGGAACCTCCGGGGGATGGACAGCAAGCAGTGATGGTGTCCCTTAGAAACCCGCAGTGTTCCTCCATTCTAACTAAGTGGTTGCCAGTGTCGCCCAGGAATACCAGGTCGGGTACGGGAAGGCTGCTTCAATGCCCCATCCATGATGTACGTTCTGGATGTTTTGGGGAGCCTTGGATCCCTCAGTGGGTACACCGCTGGTTAGACGACTGGAAGTTGGCTGGTGGAGGGGTGCTCCTGTGAAGCTGCTCCTCCACGCTTCTGGTTCGCGTAGCAGAGGTGAACTGCTGCCAGCTTCGGTACCAGTGAACCGGCTGTGAGTTGTGGGCACGGGAGTCTTTTGGGAACCCGTGGTAATAATGCCCAATCCTGGTTGGTAAGGCCTCAGGTGCTGACACCCGACCGGTGACGGCCCGGGGGCTGCACGGGGTGCGGAGCCCCCGCTCCTCTCCAAGTTCAAGTCCTCAGACCCTGTTCTAGGCTCTGTTCTAGACTCTGTTCTAGACTATTGTGTTGTGTTCTCCTGCACACTACCCTAGCACTCCGCCCACCAGGACCTAGGATTGGCCCTCTGTTCTAGGTGATGCATGTAGGGTTGGATTTCTAAATTAACCAGATCACTGCCGTGTCAGAGAATATTGCGGCTGCATTTATGGCTGCAATACCCTCTTGTGACGCACTCGTTGCGGGGCGCCAGACTCCCCCTTGGTTGAATACGCTTGTCCCCAAGCGTCACACTACGCACATTACAGAGGTTTTTACATTTTATAACAGGTAATACACTTTTATTAATGACAGGTCATTGTATGCATAAAAGTGAAGTAGGTAAAGAAACAGGTTAACACATTGCGCGGACCCGGCGGGCGGTCGGCTGTCCTTAGGTAAAAGTTCAGGCTGTGGCCGCCAAGTCGCGGTGTTATTTTCCAACAGGAAGAAGTCTCTTTAGCAGAAAAGTTCAAACAACAAGTCACTTATGGAGGGCAGTGTTCTGGACTCGTATAGCGAACCACCCGTCACAGCATACATATCGCTCATAGGTTACTATGTCCCCTCTATACAAGTCTCGGTTTGGATGCCCTCGCGGTAGGTGTGATTCCACATCACGACGCCCCACAAATACTTCGGTACTCACACCCTCCTCCCTTACGAATCCCCACCCGGTGGATAAGTTGAAGGTGCTTACCCGCCCGGTTTTTACGGAATTGTTCAGGCAATGGAGGCTGGCGGCGGGCTTCAGCGCGAGCCTGCATGTTGGCTTGCAGTCGAGTGTGCCACTTCCCTTCGGATACGACGTACCTCTTCGTCGGAGTGGTGCAGCATGTGGATACAGTCACTACGGCGTGATGGTTGTTGAACCGCTTGAGTTTGGTGGGCAGTCTGTAGAAAAGCCCGGTTCAACGGAACCGGAGAAGATGTGATTGCGGCGGCACCCGACCAGTGCACCCGAGCAGATCGCCCGGCAGAAGGATTCTTTGTGTCTCCCCAGGCGAACCCGGTGTAGAGGTCCTCAGCTGGGCTGTAGGTCTCGTCGTCATCCTCCTCGACCTCTCCTTCGATGACTACATCGGGCTGCTCGGCTGACGGAGATGTTGGAACGGAATCCTCTGGGTCGATGGGTGGCTGTGCTGCGAAGTTCTCCTTGGGGTCGTTGTGCAGGACTTCCAGGCTGCCTGCCTCTTCTTCTGTAGCAGCGGGAAGTGGTGTTTCGATCCCGGTCACCAGGTAGGCCTCGGTATTTGCAGAGGAGGCCTCCGGTTCAGGGGAGAAACAGGCGACAGTCTCAGTAGTGTGGAAACTAGTCGCGGGTTCCGCAGGTGGAACCAGGTATGTGTCGGCTTCTTCTGTGGAGCGTATTGGAAGCTCCGGCTCAGGAACGGGAACGGCTGAGGTTTCAACCGCTGGAACGGGTCGAGCTGTGGCCCTCACAGGAATGATGCAGTCTATGGGCTCCGGTGACGAAGCAGGACAGGTGGTGGGCGACGGTGAGGCGGTTGAGAAGCTGGCGATGTCGTCTGGCCTGGAGAAGCTGTACCCGGTCGGCTCTGCTGCATCGCGTGATGGAGTCTTCTGCCGAGGGTCGCACTCCAGCTGCGAATCGTCCACTCCACAGTCTCTATTAACCGCACCCGGAGGTCTTGTAGAGCCTCTAGCCAGAAGTCGGGGCTGCCGTCTATGGTAAGGGCAGGACCCGGACCCGGTTGGCCTATGGCTGCTCTGGCCTCCGCCTCGACCTCCCGCATCAGGTCTTGGGAGTCTCATGCTGGCCATTCTCTTTTTCGGAGGGAAACCACACCCGTTCAACCGGTAAGCGTTCTGGTAGAGCTGGTGAAGAAGGTCTGTGTCACTCCCATTTCCTCTGGGCTTTTGTAGTCCAATCGTGGGAAAAGTCTTTGGGGTCCGCCCCCATGGTTGATTCGAGCAATCAGGGCGGACAAAGAGTTTGGCGCCTTTTGTCTTTAGCCCTCCCACGATGAGGGGGGGGGTTGACTCACTCCTGGGCTTGCACGTGGCGGATTCCTGTGGCGGGAACGCCATCTTGGGCGCCATCTTGGCCCACGGTGAAAAGGCGGGAAAGTTCTTTTAGGGACGAACAAAGTCCAAATTGTAGACAATAAAGTCATTTTTAAGCACATTATACCCGTTGGTAACGGGCCTGCTCGTATCCTGTTTCGTGAGCCATTTTCTGACTCACCGTGGCCGGGACTCCGGTTTAGACAGGCGATGCTTCCTTCCTCCTTGTCACGGGTGGACCGCGCCTGCCGGTAGTGGGGCCCGGTGTAGTGCAGATCACAGTGTTGAAGACGTCTTGGTGGAACAGGTTAAAGGGGTTTTTAATTTATTCGTGACGCCACCTATGAGTAGTTTCGGTAAGGACTACCAACGCTGCGGAACCTCCGGGGGATGGACAGCAGCAAGATGGAACGCTCCCCACAGGCTAAGCGGTGATCCCCGGAGGCTGGAGCTGCTTAAGATGTTGTGCGGCAGCTGCGGTTACCTTGTAATGCGGACGGACAGTTCATAAGGAAGCACGACACAGAAAGTCTCTGCAACGGGTCTTTACTGTAACCAGCAGGCAGTACATGGTATACAGATTACAGGTAGTGGACCGGGTGGACTCAGCAGTGATGGTGTCCCTTAGAAATCCGCAGTGTTCCTCCATTCTAACTAAGTGGTTGCCAGTGTCGCCAGGAATACCAGGTCGGGTACGGGAAAGCTGCTTCAATGCCCCATCCATGATGTACGTTCTGGATGTTTTGGGGAGCCTTGGATCCCTCAGTGGGTACACCGCTGGTTAGACGACTGGAAGTTGGCTGGTGGTGGGGTGCTCCTGTGAAGCTGCTCCTCCACGCTTCTGGTTCGCGTAGCAGAGGTGAACTGCTGCCAACTTCGGTACCAGTGAACCGGCTGTGAGTTGTGGGCACGGGAGTCTTTTGGGAACCCGTGGTAATAATGCCCAATCCCGGTTGGTAAGGCCTCAGGTGCTGACACCCGACCGGTGACGGCCCGGGGGCTGCACGGGGTGCGGAGCCCCCGCTCCTCTCCAAGTTCAAGTCCTCAGACCCTGTTCTAGGCTCTGTTCTAGACTCTGTTCTAGACTATTGTGTTGTGTTCTCCTGCACACTACCCTAGCACTCCGCCCACCAGGACCTAGGATTGGCCCTCTGTTCTAGGTGATGCATGTAGGGTTGGATTTCTAAATTAACCAGATCACTGCCGTGTCAGAGAATATTGCGGCTGCATTTATGGCTGCAATACCCTCTTGTGACGCACTCGTTGCGGGGCGCCACACTTATTATAAACAGTCAACATTCTGCAGCCTAGATACACATGGAAATGATAGAAAAAGCCCATACAACCCCTTTAAATGCCGCTGTCAATCTGATAGCTGCATTTACAGCATGCAGGCAGGGGGGCACTGTGTTCTAACCGCTTATCAGTACTTCTGCGATGCAATCACAGGGTGCTGATGGGTTGTCAGGGTAGCCAGGACTTTGCTGAATACCCCCGTACCTGTCATCTCAGAACTGTGAAAAATTAAAAATAGCTCCACTCTATTGCTAAAGCATGCAAACGAATAAGACTACTATGGACCTGCATTACTGCTATTGAAAATCGAAAATTGAGATACTAATTTCTGACATTACAAAATATTTTACATTATAGGATAGTTTAGATTCCCTTCTGAAGGAGCCAGTGTTTCCTGCTCTGTGTAAATCCTGGCATAGCTGCTCTCTTTAGTAGGTAAAGAGGACCTGTTAGCAGAATATTTGATCCATAACTAAAGGTGAGAGAAATCTACTTTTGAAGTTTTATCCTCAAGTGCATCAGGGAGGGCACTTCTCACACCATCTCTGTTGTACATCACCTCTGGTCTCTGGTCCTTGATTTATAGGTCATTATTCTCTGTGGCCTGTCTCCCTTGCACAGGTACCAACATTCGTTCGGCTCAGTAGTGAATGTCTGATGACACTGTGAGATGAATATACTGACTCCTGCACCATCATTACAATGACCCCAGGCAATAAGTGAACCTGTGTAGGGGAGACAGGTCACTGAAGGAGGAGGTACCTGTCAATCAACAATCGGAGGATGGCAGAGTATAGAGCTGATGAGTGAAGTGTCCACCCCGATGCACTTGAGAACAAAAAATAGATTACTCATTAATGCCCCCATGAAATTACATTAGAGAAGAATCTAATATATAATCACAAATAATTTGTGTCACACACATCCGGCGCTTATCTTGCTATCCCACAATCCACTGCGCTGACCGCCATATTGGGACTCCCACCTGCCACACTGCCTCTGCACTCCCGCAGCAGCAGGACACCTCCCTCAGCCTCCCTGCTGCCCGATCACCCCTGCCTGTCACTACAGCCCCTTCCCCCGACACTGCCCACTGCCCGATCACTTTCCCCCGCCTCTCACCACTGTTTCCCCGCTGCCCCATCACTCCCCCTGCCTGGCACCGCTGGTCCCCCGCTCTGCCCAACCACTCCCCCCGCCTGTCACCGCTGCTCCCCCGCTGCCCATCACTCCCCCCGCCTGTCACCGCTGCTCCCCCGCTGCCCGATCACTCCCCCCCGCCTGTCACCGCTGCTCCTCCACTGCCCCATCACTCCCCCGCCTGTCACCGCTGCTCCCCCGCTGCCCGATCACTCCCCCCCGCCTGTCACCGCTACTCCCCCGCTGTCCCATCACTTCCCACCGCCTTTCACCGCTGTCCTCTGCTGTTACCACTCTTCCTGCTGGTCCTCGCGGCACCAGCAAGCACAAATGAGTGCTTCAGGACCTCTGATGATGTCACGATGATGGGTGGAGTCATAAATCACATGATCGTGACATCATCAAAGGTCCTCTGCCGATCTACCCTGCTCTATCCACTGACCCCCCTGCTGTGGCCACTGACCTCCTGCTGTGCCCACTGACCCTGCAGTGCCCACTGACCTCCTGCAGTGCCCACTAACCCCCTGCTGTGCCCACTGACCATGCCAACTGACCCTCTGCTGTGCCCACTGAGCCACCATATACAGTGCTAACCACTGAGCGGCGCGGGATTCTAATTCCCTGCAAAAGCCGCGTGGTATCGCTCATTGGCTGAGCCGGCTGCCGTGACCGTGGCTACCAATCAGGAAAGCGGAATTTAAATCCCGCGTCAACAGCACTCATTGGTGGCCACCGGCGGTGCCCAGCCAGTGAGCGGTGGCACACGTCGTTGGCGGGCAAATTGAAAAACACAGATGTCCATTTCACCGCACTCCCGATGCAATACGGAGCATCGGGCCTATTTCTAGTGAATGTAATAAGAATTAAAGGGGCTTTATTCTCATCCCTGCAGTTAGGGATCAAACTTGCTCCTTCCAGATCTCATGTAATTTTTTTTTATCAAGGTCATTTAGTGCCAGGAGACCCACTATCGACCCTCAAGCAGTGTAAATATAAGGATGCCATAAACTATAGAGCACTGTCAGTTGTTTTATGGTGCAATATTGTGACAACAGCTCATTTGATGGCTCTGTGAAGTAATCCCAGTGTTTATTGCAGTAACTCCCTCTTATGCAAGGTCCAGCATATTTCATCCTCCAATTCCAACCTTATCATTTATGGCAATGATATATTTCTTCAATGCGTATTATATTAAGAAATGGCAATTTGAACAAATCTATATCTGGACAGTTCTTACACGTAAATGCATGCACTGCAATGAACAAAATGTTCATGATATCGTGCTGCTTTGCACAGGCTGGAAATGTAGAAGGAGTGAAAGCTCATTTTAAAGCAGTTTAAAAATCACCTTCAATAAAAAGAACACAAAAGAAAATATTTTACAAAAAAATCCCTTTACATTTTTTATCCTACACTATTGGTGAAACCTTGATCGTCCTTGTTAGGACGCGCTCACACTAGTTATAACTAGGGTGAGTGCAATGCGAGGAAAAAGGGACTTACCACATGTTACTCTATGAGGCAGTGGAGATCTGCAATTTATTTCTCAGCTGGAGGAAAATAATCATACCAGACTCACCTATTCAAGTGCATGGGTGCAATTAAAAATCAAATGCCACATGGACTATCCTAGTGACATCTAGTTTTTACAGGTACATTACCGTTCTGTAGCACAGAACACTGTAAATGGTCCTGGAATTGATTGTAAAATAATAGTTGCTGAGAAAAAAAACGCATGTTATACAGATGGGGGAAAACAATGTGCACTAGCAATACATATGAAATACCAAACAGATTTCACTCGTCCTACTTTTCTGGATGAGAATGGGACCGATTTTTTTATACATTAGGGTGACCGAACCCTAAGTTATGGGGGCTGCCACATCATGGTTCCATTTTAAGGGTCACACCCAACAGCACTATACCAAGTTTAAATGGGCCCAAATTTCTGCATATTGTCATTCCTTTTACATTTATTGTCCCAAATAATCAGACAACTGGTGGAAGAGGGGGTTAATAAGTGACTCCCAATCCTTTCACAGCTCAAGGTTATACATAATGTGGCACCCCAGGGGTTAATGTGCCACAGTAACATCACACGGGTTCCCTCCCCATAACACACTGACTTACACTAGCACCTCTGGGCCAGGAGGGGGAGCTAGACCAGCTCCCTTATATACTCCAGGCCAAGAGGAAGTAGTGAGTCCAGTTTAGAGGAGAGTTCTAGAGAGAGTCCAGTTCCTGGGAGAACTGAGGGAGGCTGTAGTGTAAAGGAGCTGCGTCAGGCTTCTCTACAGTCTGCTCATCGATTCCAGGCCTAGCCAGGTTCTGAGGAAAGGAGAATTAAAGACAGAGAAACACATCTGGGAGTTTGAGTGCCACCACCACTCGCCCCAGAGGAGCACACAGAACGGACACCGGATCCGAGACTGTGACTGACACACAAAGCACAGTAAATCCAGGAATAGTGGAGTTTCTAGATCAACACTGTACCAGAGCAAAGCAACACGGCGGGGTCAGCAGCACACAGAAGACTCAACTTGCCTAGCCAAGGGGTATCAGAAAGGAGAGAGAGACAGTGCCAGCAGCTCAGCTAGAAGCAGCCGCAGGGCCACACACACACAGCGCAGCAGGAGGATGCTGAGGACCCGGACATGGTGGGAGCAACCCGGCCCCAGTACAGACTCTGTGGACAATCTGCTACAACATATGCAGTAAAGCTTTGGAAAACTACAGAAACGTGAGTGTGTGTTCCTTCAACCCGTCTCCACTATCCATCCCTTATTAGCACCTCCATCATAGACTATATCAACCCACCTCTACCTACGGAGAGCAGTTCCATCTAAGCTGCCTAACATCATTCCCGGAGGTTCTGCAGCAGCGGTAGTCCCATTACTGACCACACACCGTGGGTGGCGTCACGACAAACTCTAATCCCCTGTAAATATTCCCCTTTTACTTGCCAGTGCCCGGGACACGGTCCGGACCAGGGCCTCCGTGACATCCCCAGTAGCAACCCGGTCCAGTACCGAGTACTCCGTCCCAGTGGGCTCGACAACCTGGCGTCACGAACAGGATCTACCATGCCCGGTAAAACGGGCATTGTGTGCCATGATTAACGTGAAAACTGTTTTTGAGCTGCGCCATCAGAACTGTATTTTTGAGAATCCGCCATTTTACAGCGCGCGGTGCACGGGAAAGAAAGGGGGAGGTACCCTGCAGTGGCGCCAATCCAGCCTCCTCCCTGGTGCTGACGACATCCGTCAGGGAAGAAGATCCCTGGTGCACCGCGGAACCTCCAAGAGACATCCGGACGGAAGCGGAAGACAGGAGGGTGAACGTTAACTAAGGGGGCACAAGATGTCGCAGCCAGATGCGCCAGGTGGCGATGGAGCAGCCGGTGGAGCTGCAGTGCCGCATCAAGCGATAGCACCTGGCGGTGCAGCGGCGCAAGGAGCAGCACATATCATGCCGTTCCTGATGCCATATACTCCAGGGGCAATGTGGCTGCCCCAATACTCCGGTGAGCCCAATACGCTTAATGACTTTCTGCTGAAGATAAAAGCTTATTATGTTATGTACCCCGTTACTGAAGCCCAACGTGTAGGAATGATTATGGGACAATTAAAGTGCAATGCACAGCGGGACTAGTAGCTGGACAAAAAGCAACAACTACTGCTGATACCCGGGCTAAGATGAGGTTCTTTGCATGTCACCAGAAGAATAAAGAGAGTGCCAGAGACTATGCCTTAAATCTGCAGGAAGCACTCTAAGCCCTTAAACTGGCAGAACCTGCTTTAGCCCCGGGAGCTGATAAAATGCTACTTGACCAATTCATAGAGGGCCTCCTATCCCCTTCCCACAGAGGACAGCTGAGTATGATACTTCTTCACAACCCTAACATGACATTTGCTGAGTTAAAAGACAGAGCTATCCATCTGCAGCAGCTAGAAGAGCCCCGGGATCTACATTCTGTACCGGACCCTGCAGCAGCACCTCAACAACCGGCAGCGCCAGCGACATCTGCCATGTCAGCAACTGCTGCTGAGACCAGAGAACCAATCTCTAATGAGGCCCTCAATCAAAAGCTGGATGCCCTGACAGACACCGTCATCTCAATGGCTAAAGTCATCAAGGAGCTGCGAGGATCCAAGCCTGCACCCAAGATCGAGTTGGCGACCAGCAGAGAGGATGTCCCGTGGATGAGGCCCAGAAGATATTAAGCGACGAGAGGACGACCCAGCGATCGCTATCAAGTGGATGGACAGCCGATTTGCCGCCGTTGCCAGAAACCAGGTCACCTTGCTCGAGAGTGTGCTTTAAACGACGATTCCCTGGGCAGGCGGGCCGCTCCTCAGGTATGAACGCTACAGGTCCTTCAGCCTGGTATGACAGATTCGTTGGAGGACAGCCGGTGATCCCTATCATGTTGGATAGCATTCCCTTTAGTGCCTTGTTGGATACCGGGTCCCAGGTAACATCAATTCCACATGTTCTATATAAAAGGTACTGGGCTGATTCAGACATTACTAGTGCTCCCACTGACTTTACAATGGACATATGGGCTAGTAATGGACAATTGATACCACAGGTTGGGTTCAGAGAAATGACCATTCAGATTGGGAAGGTAGAATTGCAGAACCAGGGTATTATAATCGTAGATGTGAACCGGCGTGAACGTGAACCAGTGATGCTGCTAGGAATGAATGTAATTGAGAAATGTTTTTCAGAAGTGATAAGTGTTTTGCAGCAAATCGCCGAGACTGCCGGAACCGGAAAACAGAGGCTTCTGCACAAAGAGATCAAAGCCCTGATGTTAAAGCAACAGGTAGAAATATCCGGAGGTGAGATCAGCAGTGTACGAGTAAGTGATCCAATACCCATTGTGATACCTCCCGAAACTGAAATGTTGGTCTGATGTAGAGCCGCAATAGGCATTAAAGGGTAAGACTACCAAGCCCTGGTAGAACCCGTGTACTCAGACAGTAGACCCACCATACTCACAGCTAGAGGAGTGGTTGAGGTACACCGGGGAAGAGTGCCATTATGCCTATTAAACTGCGGAGAGAATGAGATCATGTTACCAAAGTATGCTACCATGGCTAAATTGTACACAGTTGATAATAATTCCATCACAGCCGTCGAGCCCTTAGACCCGTCAAGTCAGGCAGATGACAATAGCTCAGGGGAAAAGCTGTAGGATTGGTGCCAAAAGCTACATGTAGGTACCAGTTCTTCACCTCTCCGTCACAAGCATGGAGTATACCGGATAGTGAAAGAATATGAGCAAATATTCAGCAAACACCCGTTAGACTTTGGGCAAATTAAAGGGGTAGAGCACACTATACCCACAGGTAACCATCAACCTATAAAAGAGAGGTATATACCATTACCATCCGCTCACTACCAAACCACCAAAGACATGCTCAAAGAAATGAAATCTGCAGGGGTAATAAGAGACACTTGTAGCCCCTGGGCAGCACCTCTAGTGTTAGTTAAAAAGAAGGACGGGACCATGAGAATGTGCTTAGATTACCGGCAGATTAATCGCATCACACATAAGGACGCATACCCATTACCTAGGATTGAGGAGTCATTAGCTGCATTAAAATCTGCTAACTACTTTTCCACCCTTGATCTGACTAGTGGGTACTGGCAGGTTCCTGTGGCCGAGGCCGACAAGGAGAAGACAGCGTTTACTACGCCGATGGGCCTCTGTGAGTTCAACTGTATGCCGTTCGGACTCTGCATCGCACCCGGGACCTTCCAACGTCTGATGGAGAGCTGCCTAGGACATAAGAACTTTGAAACTGTCCTCCTGTACCTAGATGACGTCATAGTCTACTCCAAGACGTATGAGCAACATCTACAAGACCTGGCAGAAGTGTTTGAAGCCTTATCCGGATACAGTATGAAAATCAAGCCATCCAAATGCCACCTTCTCAAACCAAAGATACAGTACCTGGGACATGTCGTGAGTTCAGAGGGAGTAGCACCAGATCCTGATAAAGTCACAGTGATAAGGGGTTGGCCAAGACCTACAAACGTGAAAGAAGTGAGGCAATTCCTGGGCCTGGTAGGCTATTATAGAAGATTTATCAGAGGATTCACGAAGCTAGCAGCTCCCCTGCAAGACATCCTGGTAGTTTCAAATATAATAGTTGCACTCGACATAGACATATTTCTAAATAGAGACAAAATGATAATGAAAAAGTAGTGATACTTAGTATTATGGAAATGGCCAACTCGATAATTCACCCAGTTGCCACGTTGAGGCGATCTTTATTAACTGTGTCCTAACACTAATGTAACTGCCTGATGTCGTTCTGGGCTTTTCCTCATCGGCTGATACCAGAGAACAATGGATTTGCAGTCTTAAAACTAAAGACAGGTGCTTTGAATATCTAATTGGTGCCTTGGGAAAAGAGGTTAACCCCTTAGGCGTGCTAGAGACTGATACCAGAGGGCAATAGCTTATCTCTGACAACTAGAGTGTGGAAAGGTGGTAGCATACGGGTGCAGACCCGTGTCATACCTATACAATGCTATGCTGCACTCAATCCTGTCTATGAAGGTGCTACTAAACACAATTCTATTTCAAATATAATAGTTGCACTCGACATAGACATATTTCTAAATAGAGACAAAATGATAATGAAAAAGTAGAGATACTTAGTATTATGGAAATGGCAAGATCGATAATTCACCCAGTTGCCACGTTGAGGCGATCTCTATTAACTGGGTCCTAACACTAATGTAACTGCCTGATGTCGTTCTGGGCTTTTCCTCATCGGCTGATACCAGAGAACAATGGATTTGCAGTCTTAAAACTAAAGACAGGTGCTTTGAATATCTAATTGGTGCCTTGGGAAAAGAGGTTAACACCTTAGGCGTGCTAGAGACTGATACCAGAGGGCAATAGCTTATCTCTGACAACTAGAGTGTGGAAAGGTGGTAGCATACGGGTGCAGACCCGTGTCATACCTATACAATGCTATGCTGCACTCAATCCTGTCTATGAAGGTGCTACTAAACACAATTCTATTTCAAATATAATAGTTGCACTCGACATAGACATATTTCTAAATAGAGACAAAATGATAATGAAAAAGTAGAGATACTTAGTATTATGGAAATGGCAAGATCGATAATTCACCCAGTTGCCACGTTGAGGCGATCTCTATTAACTGGGTCCTAACACTAATGTAACTGCCTGATGTCGTTCTGGGCTTTTCCTCATCGGCTGATACCAGAGAACAATGGATTTGCAGTCTTAAAACTAAAGACAGGTGCTTTGAATATCTAATTGGTGCCTTGGGAAAAGAGGTTAACACCTTAGGCGTGCTAGAGACTGATACCAGAGAGCAATAGCTTATCTCTGACAACTAGAGTGTGGAAAGGTGCTAGCATACGGGTGCAGACCCATGTCATACCTATACAATGCTATGCTGCACTCAATCCTGTCTATGAAGGTGCTAACTAAACACAATTCTATTTCAAATATAATAGTTGCACTGGACATAGACATATTTCTAAATAGAGACAAAATGATAATGAAAAAGTAGAGATACTTAGTATTATGGAAATGGCCAAATCGATAATTCACCCAGTTGCCACATTAATAGAGATCGCAGAAGTTTGGGCTGTGACGGAACGTTTCAAGCACTACTTGGCGGCTGCAGAATTCTCCATCTACACGGATAACAACCCGTTGACTCACCTGGATTCAGCAAAATTAGGTGCATTGGAGCAGCGATGGATAGCCCGGCTATCTAACTACAATTTTGTTATCAAATATAGGGCAGGCCGCAAGAACGGGAACGCAGATGCCTTATCTCGGATGCCACACCTGGAAGACGTGGAAGAGGAACCGTTCAAAGGTAGAAGATTATCAACCCGGCATCTACCAAAGAGAACAAAAGGCAAATCTCAACCCATTAAGACACCATGGATGGGCTGACACCCAAGATACTGATCCAGCTGTGAAGCTAGTGAAAGAACTGCTTACACAACCAGGTGCGTATCCTAACCAGAATGCCCCAGCTGAAACTCTACAGCTCTGGAAAGAAAGAGGCAAGTTGTTCCTGTATCAAGGGAAGCTCTGCAGCAGGCATACCAATCCAAAAACACATGAACTGGTCTGGCAGATAATTGTACCCAAGCAAGACATCAGAATGGTCTTAGAAGCCTACCACGACGGTGCATGTCATTTCGGATGGAAGAAGTTGGAAGCACTCCTGAGAGAGAGATTCTATTGGGTTGGCATGAGAAGGTCAATTGAACTTTGGTGTAGAAGATGTGCCGCATACAACCTCAGAAGGAAAGATCCACAGAAAGCTCCACTTCAGCCCATAATAACCAAGCAACCACTTGAGCTAGTCGCGTTAGACCATGTCAAGTTGTCACCAAGCCGGGCAGGCTATGTCTATGCCTTAACCATCGTGGACCATTACTCACACTTCTTAGTGGTGGTACCCGTCAAAGATCTGACAGCAAAGACGGCAGCAAACGCATTCCAGACACATTTCTGTAGACCACATTGTTACCCAGAACAAGTCCTTGCAGATCAAGGTCAGGCTTTTGAATCAGAGATTTTCCAGGAATTCTGCAATATGTATGGTTGTAAGAAAATCCACACAACAATGTACCATCCCCAAACAAATGGCTTATGTGAGAAGATGAACCATATTGTAATTGACCTGTTGAAGACATTACCAGAGTCTGAAAGAAATCAGTGGCCAGATAAATTACCCGATTTGGTAGACTTATACAACCATGTTCCAGTGAGTTCTACAAACTGCACTCCAGCCTACCTTATGCGTGCAAGACCCGGTAAGCTACCAATTGATTTAGAAATGGGAATCGTAAAACCAGACACAGAAGTGGAAGAATCAGATTGGGATACCCTACTTCAGCAACAGTATCGACAAGTACAAGAGTGTGTAGAAAGAAACCTACAGCAAGCTAGAGCAAGACAAGAGAAAACCTTTAACCAACATGCTCGAGCAACGCCATTACAACCAGGTGAACAAGTTCTCAAGAGAAAGAGACGCTCTAACAAATTGGATAATCAGTGGGAAACCATCCCATACACAGTCTTACCATCTAATTTGGACAATGTTAAAACGTGTCTAATCAGTAAAGACGAGGGAAGAACTTCAGCAATTGTATCCCGAGATCAACTCAAACCGTGTCCTGAAACCCTGAAGACACCTGAAGTAACAGAACCCGTACAGGTCCAACCTATCCAAGAGAAAGAAAAAGAAGATGAAGTATTCCATACAGTACTAGGAGATTTCCCCAAAACATGGCCAAATTACTACGGAGCAGTTGTAGTACCAATGATTGCATTCCCTTCAATGGTGAACCAACACCAGAACCTGTGTTACCAGAAGAAGTCCCAAGACTTGAAGAACTGGAAGTAGAACCTGTAGAGGAAGAACAAATTCCTGGTCCTAGTGAACTTGCCAGTCGTGCATTCAGATCCCCATCTGCCACAGTACCAAGCACAACACGTAGGTACATACGCACCAACACCAGTAGTCCACATGCAAGTAGTATACCCATTTTACGCAGATCAGAGGGTAGTACCCAAGGTCAGTTACCGGCTAGGTACAAAGATTAAAATGTCATTAACTGAAAGATGTAAATATGTTTGTTTGAATATAAATTGAACCCGGTAGACTGTGTCCAAGAGGGTGGAGGAACTGGATTGACCCCCATGCACATTAAGTTAGGGAAAGCAAGTGCCTGGGGGTGGGGTAGCGAATCCAGGCCTCCTAAGCAGAAACGCCTGTGGACAAATGTACATAATTAATGCAACGTTAATAAAAAGCCTAGTACCTACAGAGACTATCCTGTATGAACTTTGAACTTTTCTTGTCTACTTATGGACCATATATACCACGGACTGATTGTGGTAAGAACTCTCTTGTATATATTCATCATCCTGGAGGCAATAGACTAAACCCCCGGAAAGACTGCTTTTTGAACTTTTTGGACTCTTTTTCAAATTTTAATGATTTTTGTACTTTTTACTTTTTAGGGTGCTTTCACACTAGCGTTTATTTGAAATCGCGGCAGATGCGGTGAAAAAAACGCATCTGCCGCGATTACCGCATACCGGCTGCACTTGTGGCACAGTTGCGACACGGTTGTGGCAAGCCCCATACAATGTATAGGCGGGCTTGCGGCAGGTGCAGCAAGTGCGGTTTTGGCACTTGCGGCAGGTGCGGCCCCGAAAAAACGCTCGCGCGTTTTCGCGGCCGACTCCGCAATGCAAACCGCACTTGCCGCACTGCGCAAGCCCGCCTATACATTGTATGGGGCTTTCCGCAACCGTGCCGCAAGTGCAGCCAGTATGCGGTAATCGCGGCAGATGCGGTTTTTTCACCGCATCTGCTGCGATTTCAAATAAACGCTGATGTGAAAGGGGCCTAAGTCTCTGTAAATATTAATTGTGTTAATTGTTTGTTTACTTGTTTTTCCACAGTCCCGGAGTACTGTCTTTAACTAAGGGGGAATGTGGCACCCCAGGGGTTAATGTGCCACAGTAACATCACACGGGTTCCCTCCCCACAACACACTGACTTACACTAGCACCTCTGGGCCAGGAGGGGAGCTAGACCAGCTCCCTTATATACTCCAGGTCCAGAGGAAGTAGTGAGTCCAGTTTAGAGGAGAGTTCTAGAGAGAGTCCAGTTCCTGGGAGAACTGAGGGAGGCTGTAGTGTAAAGGAGCTGCGTCAGGCTTCTCTACAATCCGCTCATCGATTCCAGGCCTAGCCAGGGTCTGAGGAAAGGAGAATTAAAGACAGAGAAATACATCTGGAAGCTTGAGTGCCACCACCACTCGCCCCAGAGGAGCGCACAGAACGGACACCGGATCCGGACACCGGATCTGGAGACTGTGACTGACACACACAGCACAGTAAATCCAGGAATAGTGGCGTTTCTAGATCGACACTGTACCAGAGCAAAGCCACACGGAGGGGTCAGCAGCACACAGAAGACTCAACTTTCCTAGCCAAGGGGTACCAGAAAGGAGAGAGAGACAGTGCCAGCAGCTCAGCTAGAACCAGCCGCAGGGCCACACACACACAGCGCAGCAGGAGGAAGCTGAGGACCCGGACAGGGTGGAAGCAACCCGGCCCCAGTACAGACTCTGAGGACAATCTGCTACAACATCTGCAGTAAAGGTTTGGAAAACTACAGAAACGTGAGTGTGTGTTCCTTCAACCTGTCTCCACTATCCATCCCTTATTATCACCTCCACCATAAACTATGACAACCACTGCCCCGGGGCACCCGCCTGTACCTACGGAGAGCAGTTCCATCTAAGCTGCCTAACATCATCCCCGGAGGTTCTGCAGCAGCGGTGGTCCCATTACTGACCACACACCGTGGGTGGCGTCATGACAAACTCTAATCCCCTGTAAATATTCCCCTTTTACTTGCCAGGGCCCGGGACACGATCCGGACCAGGGCCTCCGTGACATCCCCCCAGTAGCAGCCCGGTCCGGTACCGAGTACCCCGTCCCAGTAGGCTCGACAATAATATTTATAATCAAAGTAACTTAGAAGCCTTTGCGACAATTGTACAGTGCACAATCTACAGTATAATGGGGCACTGCACAATGTGTCATTGTCATGAATATATGAATATTGCTCATGATTTTAAGATGATTGAAGAGTCAGCCAACAATAGCTCACTCATCTCTCTTTTGGTTTGTGAGTAAGTTACATAGATCCTCGCTTGCTTTCCACACCGACCCCCAATCAGAACTATTTACGACCCCCTCATAAATACCTGGAGCTGAGTTAGAGTTGTAGCTTTCCCGCTCAAAGGTTCTTTGTCTGAGAGATAGTTTTGTGAATGTCAGATTTAAGAAGACCCGTTCATGCTACATACACATAATTCATATTTTCAGGCTGTTCACCGGTTTGCGCATTTAATGATATGTTTGGTATAACTATGTAACGTTCAGGAACCTGGCAAAGGAGTTCTGGCGTTCTGAACATCATAAGTAGGTCATATTTGGTATCAATATTCTCAGAATTAAATGACATTAAAAATGAGTTGTATATTATGTGTGTGAGCCCACCCCATCCTCAGATATGAAGAATAAAGATTTATTAAGCATGGTGAAAGGGGAGGTCTCAGTGGACAAGCCCACAGCGAGTGGTCACTCTACGAGGTGGGGGCCACAGATTCCCCTGTCTTTAATAAAACTGGAGAAGCGCTGTTTAGGTTATTCCATCCAGGGGCCTGACATAGCCACTACCAGCTGTGTGACGGAATCATACCTTTCTGGGGAGCGGCCCCCCCACGGAAATACGTTTACCTATGCGTGACTAGGTCTGGTAAGTCCTCTTTTATTCCTTTTATTTTTATAACTGTTTATGCATGCATGTATATTGTCTCTTATGTAATATTCTGGAAATCTTTTATATAAGCACTGCCTACATTTTGGAGTAAAATATTATAATTTACTAGTCTCGATCTCCTTGTCCTATGAACGAGCTCTCACGACCTCACTGTTCGTTACGCTATCATACAGGTTACCGATCCACCTGCAAGAGATCGGTGGTGGCAGATACCGGTTTTTGTATTTTATGTGATATTGTGGCCTGAGGTTGACTGGATCGAGGTATATATACGTTCCTGGTAGGAACTGGTGGTATATATACATCCTGTCACATCACGTGCTGCAGTAGACAACATAAATTAGGGCAGCTGAGCTCCTTTCTTATCCTCTGGCAATACCGGATTTGGCCAGCAGGCTAAGGGGGCGCCAGAGAGCTGCAGGTCCTGACTAGGTCATCGTGACAGTCATTTATAATACTGCTGTTTTCTTGAGACAGAGGGACTGTTGAACCTCCTAAGGATATGTGCGTGTGGCGCCCCTATGGTCCGGTTGCCACAATCGAAGCAGGAGACCTCCACGTTAGGTAAACCCATCACATGCACACACCAGTCCTGACTCTTGGCCAGAAGGGAGAGCTCTACATCCGAGTTCAGGGGAGCTGCTCTGTTTATGGTAAGAAAGAGGGGTTAGAGAGTGAGAGTTCAGGTAGGGACAGGAAGCAGAAAAGCAGACAAGGAGTTAGAGACGAGGGGTGAGAAGGAGAAGGTCCTGGGGAGTGGAGCTGTTGATGAGCTCACCCCAGGAGGCACTACAGAGGAAGCCAGAGTCCTGGATTAGAAGGAAACTGCATGTCCCACTGACCAATTTTGGAGGACAGGAGGCTGCAAGCTTCCTGGCCACATGTAGAGACCCAGCGGCACAGCAGGATAATGAGAGCCTGGAGCTGCAAGCAACACGGCAGTGTGCGTTAAAGGTTCGTGCTGTCTGCAAGTCGGGAGTGAGGACAAGAGAGAGGAAAAGGACAGGGCCGCAGAATAGCTTACAGGCAGCTAGGACTCAGACTGAGAAGCGCAGCAGGCAGGCCTCCAAACCCACCTGGCGAGGTGGAATCTGACTGCTTCCAGGCTGATTGGAGCCTCCTGGACATGGTAATCAGTGCCCCTGGACTGCACCACGTTTCTACAGTAAAGGCAAAAGAACTGCACCCCTTTGTGTCCTCCTGTTATTTCCTGCACCCTCCTTGCCGACTCCCGCGCTATAACTACCACCACCATCATACCCCAAAGACTCTTACACCAAACCCCTGGGGCCCGCTCCACCTGTGGGGAGTGTCACCATCTTGGCTGCCATTTTATCTGTCTGCTGGGGACTAATCTAAGCAGCGCTGGTCACCTTTAATCAGATACCACAGGTGGCGTCATATAAAGACATTATAATCCCCTGTAAATACCCCCTTGCATCTGCTCAGCCAGGGTCATGACCACCGGGAACTGCCACCGTGACATCCCCCTGACTAGGCTCGGCTGGTCGAGTACCCCAGGCCCTTGTGGCCGTTACATTTGGCGTCACGAACAGGATCTACGGACCCCTGTTAACTGGGTCCTGTGTGCCTAAAGATTGTGTATAACTGTGAATCGCCGCCATTGCTGCACCATGAGGAGTTAATGATTCACCGTCATCATCAACGAAGTTTCAGAAAGAACGCGAACAGAGACCCTGCCCCCTCTCTGACATCGGCTGGTGGGAAGAAGAAAGCCCTGAACGCCTGTGTGAATGATCGAGCTTGCCTGCAAAGTAGCTGCCTGTTGTGTGTGTGGCAGTACAGTGACCGGCTGGGTGAAAAAACGCAGCTAGCGATATCCAGGACAGCAATTCAGAAACTGGCTAAGGTTAACTGGGGGGAAAGATACCCAACCTAAGGGAAGTCCCGCGGCCCCCATAATGCCATTATCTATGCTGTACATCCCAGCAGTGGCCTGGTTACTAAAATATTCAGGGGAATCGCATACCCTCAGTGATTTCAAAGAGAGACTACATAGCCTGATTGACATATGCCCCTTGGCTGAGGGGCAGAAAGTCAGTATCCTCATCGGTCAGCTAACTGGTGCCGCCCAGAGAGAAGTCAAGTCCTGGCCGGACGCTGATAAGAGTACAGTCAAGCACATATTAACAAAACTGAAGGAAACTTTTGACCCTCACACCGCGTCAGAAATAATATTGAGATTCTTTGGCTGGAAACAAAGGGTGTAAGACAGTGTGAGAGACTATGCCCTGACAGTGTGCAGGAGGAGGACAGACTGTTAACAGAGCAGTGTACAGAGGGGCCCCTGTCCAAAATGCACAAGACGCAGCTACGTATTATGTTCCTACAAAACTCCAACATGAACTTTGCTCAATTCAAGGATAGGGCAATCTGTGTGCTACGAGACGAACCCTAGTGGCACGGTGCCCTATAAACGTCTAGTGATACTGTACCACCAGGAGGCAGTGCCTTCGCCTCAGGAATCTGTTGGGGCCGATGCACAGATAAATCTTCTGACGATCTAGTCCAGGAGTTAACTAAGAGCATGGCTGCGTTGGCAAAAACAGTGTCTTCACTAATAGAGAAGATCCAACTGGCCTCCAGTACAGACGGCTTCCCATAGCGATGCCAGAAGAGGATCCCATCAAACAACATCAAGGGAAGAGCATCCGATTACTGCAACCCGACTGGACGACCCATCTGCCGACGCTGTGACAAAGTGGGACACATCTCAAGGTATTGTCCTTTAAACGAGCAACTCCTGGGGCAGAGGACCAACCCCCAGTAGTAAAGTAACCTGGTCCACACCACTGGAGGGATAAGTACATTGATCCTGCCTGTCGTCATTGATGGTATCCCATTGAATGCTCTCTTGGGCACTGGCTCCCAGGTGACCACGATGCGACATATCCTCTACAAACGCTATTGGGACGACACTGACTTTACCCATCGTCTTGATGATGACCTGATTATAATAGCCAGTAATGGTCAACCCTTGCCTCAGGTGGGGTATAAAGACCTGACCATTAAGGTGGGGCAAGTACATGAACGTCACCGTTGGACTCGATAGCTGGTGTTCCTACCTCGGCTGCTGAGAGGCGCCGGATTCCTTCGGCTGATGGTGCCAATGATAGGAGGGCCATGTCCTCATATGGACCTGCTCCTTCGATGTCTGCCTCTGTCACTGGGCGCCGCAGTGTTTCTCCTGTGGGTGATGTTGTTTGCAGAAGAGAGGGTACTGCAGAGGCGTCTGATAGGCGCAGCCTTCGTTCTTCTGTCAGAAGTGGGGTGGTTGGTGCCAGTCGTGCATCACCATCTAGCCTGGTTCTAGGGGCAGTCCGGATGAGATCATCAATCTGTGAGCTTCTGCCTATGGGAGGTAACCATGTCCTTCAAATACCTTGGAGCCTGTCTTGCAGGCTGCCAGATGTAGTCTCAGTTTGCCCAGCGATCTAGTGTGTGTTTGGTTTTGACTCTGACCTTTGCATGGATTTTTGACCCTGCTTCGGCCTGACGATTTTGTATCTTGCTGCCCTCCCAGTTTTGACTCTGTCTCCTGACTACCGTACGTTTTCGGATCCTGGTTTTTATTCCCTTTCTGGCGACCTTCCTGCTCCAGTCCGCTGCTCATCTTAGGCAGCTGCCTCCTGGGCTCCACTGTAATTCCAGATCCCTGTAAAGGGAGTGAAGGGTCTCGGGGTTTCTCGGGGTGCTGCCTTGCCAGCAGCTCGGCCTCACAGCAGGTGGTCGTCACTGTAGAGCTTGAATCCCATGATTTGATAGTTCTGAATATTGATAAGCATGAATGTCATCCCATGATCCCCCTGGGTACTAATGTTATTGAAAACTGTCTTGGCAAAATTATTGTGTTGTTACAGCAGGTAGTTGAAACTGCCAGTTTCGGGCGACAATGAGTCCTGCACAAAGAGATCAGAGGGTTGATGGAAAGACAGCAGGTAGAGTTGGTCCAATGGAGAAGTCAGCAGCGTAAGGGGGAGTGATCCATACCCCATTGTGCTTTCCCCCAAATGTGAAAGGATGATATGGTGTCGGGCTGCTATAGGTATCAGGGGGTCGAGATTACCAGGCCCTGGTAGAACCACTATCTTGACAGCCAGAGGGGTAGTAGATGTCAGAAAGGGGAGAGGACCCAAATATATACTAAATTGTGGGGAAAAAGAGGTCAACTTACCCATATACACCACTGTAGACAAGCAATTTATCGTCAGCAACAACGCAATCCAGGCAGTAGAACCATTGGACCCATCTGAAACAGCGGAAAACAACGGCTCTTCGGGACAGTTGGAGGACTGGTGTTAGAAGATGCATGTTGGCACTGACTCCGCCCCTTCACACCAAAAAGATGGGATCTTCTGGGTGTTCCAGGAATATGAAAGGGTGTTCAGTAAAAGAAACCCTGGACTTTGGGTAGGTAAAAGGGATTCAGCACCATATTCCCACAGGAGACCATCCACCCATTAAAGAGAGATACCACCCTGTTCCCCGGCTCACTATCAGTGTGTCAAGAGCATGCTATGGAAAATGAAAGAGGCAGGGGTAATAAGAGATAGTTGTAGCCCCTGGGCAGCTCCTCTAGTCCTAGTCAGAAAGAAGAATGGTACCATGAGGACTGAGCTTTAAATGGCACAGGCTGCTTAAAGCAGGAGCTCCAGCAGAGATCGGCTTTAACTCATCACAACAAGCTGAAAAACCACACTGGGAAGCCCTAAATAAGTTACTTGGTGACCTGAGGATGCAGTGGTTCTAATGGTGCGTGGCAAGTCAGCAAAAAGAAGATCTCAAAGGAAGGTGACTGCATATTTCTCCAGAGGCCAGGTACTGAATATAGCCTCCAACATGGCTACAGCTTCTCATTCCTCAGCTCTTTCTTCCTGCTTGGTAGTCAAGAGGTCAGATACCAGAAGGGTTGGCCAAAAAGAAAGGGGTGAGACAAAGGCTTAGTTAGGTTGTATGAGGGTCATTGCTATGTACAGTTAAAGCATGCTATGACTTTAAGAGACAGTGCTTCCCTGTGTGCTGTGCTGTGGACTAGTCGGCTCCCCCTTCCTGAACTGTGCAGATGAACTGATCGAGTTCAGAAAGTGAAAAAAGTAAAGTCTGAGCAGAAAAGAGCACAGTGCTGGAAACTGGAGCTGGTTTGTGTGTGAAAGGTCACACTACCTAGAAGCATCCATAGGCTAAGGCTTTTTAGAGAGGCACGGTGCTGGCTACAAAGTGACTGGGGGCTGGACAAGTGAGAGAACCCTGGTGACTGCCGAGTAGTACCAGAAGTCATTGACAGTTCTGAACAGGGCCAGAGACGTGATCTTCAGGACCCAATGGACCCCAGCATCGTGAATAAAGAAGAGGAGTTTCCCCCACCTGTTCTGCAAGGAAAAGTGCACACCACCAAGCAACACAGTATTGGGCCCCGGGACTAGACTTGTGTCCCCAACACCATTGTAGGCCTTTCCAAGTCCGTGCACTCGTTAGGGTGTTGCATAGGCCTCAGTAGCCAAAGCACGGTAACTGTGCGGCTGACTAGCAGAGGCCAGTAATGTTGTAAGTGTAGTGTAGTATTGAAGTTTCCCTGTTTTCTCAAAGTCTGCTGTTGTATATTTGTTGGTAATAGCTGGGGTGACATGCCGCTGAGAGACTAAGCTAAAAATTGCCGTAACTGTTATTTGTTCTTTTGCCACAGCATACTTCCTGTATTTGCCACATCATCTTGTGTACCGCAATTGTACTCTGCACCACTGTGTTCCCTTGGCCATCGCTTCAAGGCTGTCACGCTTCTGGGGGAAGGCGCCCTGGAGTGGACCCACTGGGCCGTGGCACCGAACTCCCCCGGGTGAGCTGATCCTAGTTTAACCAACGCCTATACAGGGATTGTCAGGGGCAAGCCCTGGGGGTCTAAATACCACAGCTGCTAGTACCAGGGGGGCGGCTCGTAGGGTTAGCCTATACTACAGTATAGCAAGGTAGGAAACACAGGTATAGAGCCCGAGGCAGGGAGAGCAGCAATAGTTCTACCGGAGGAGAGTACAAGGAGGACCTGACCAACAGTCAGCAAGGCAGAAGCAAACTAACTTAATAATCAGGCACCTCCCATCAGTGGAGGTGGCCTGATATACCAGAGGACGGGTAACTATTGGTCAAGGGGAGTGTCAGGTTGAGCCGGGCCGGCCCCAAGAGTCACAGGGGAAGGGCGTGGCCGCGCCTAGTGCACCATTCATCACACTCATGAAACCTGACCCCTGCAGCGTGCTGGTGCATGAGCTCGGCGGTCAGCAGACAAGAAGAGGACCCGGCGAGGGCTCCGAGACACAGTACGCCTGGACGCCGGATGCCCGGCTGGCAGAGGAGGAGGGGATGCCGACCCAGGAGAGGTGAGCTGGGGAGCGGTGCCAGGGGACCTAACACATGGTCTGAGGTAAAAATACCAACAAGGTAGGTACAAGGCAAAGGGGTTAGGCAATAGATGTCAGAAGCAAGGCCCAAGGTCGAGTAAACAATAGATCAGAATGAGCACAGGAACAATAGGCATGCAGACACCACCCAGCTAAAGCTAGGACCGACAGGAAGACAGAGAGGCAGCTAAATAGCAAGGTAAGGTAATCACTCCAAACAGGAGACACGTGGAAGAATAGCTGAGCTGTCTCACCATACTGGCAGCTCAGCATGTCCCTGCATCCCATTGGATGGCTGAACCGTCCATCACCATGCTGATAGCTTAAACCTCTGAAAAGATTGGATGGCTGAACTGTCACTGCATCCAGACACATTGATAGGAGGAATTAGTGACATAGGCATTTTTTGTAGTGTTTTTTTTTTTTTGCAACATATATTGTAGAGTTGCTACATGTCTGGAGAAGTCCTTTAGTGTGATTACAGTTGTGGCCAAAAGTATTGACACCCCTGCAGTTCTGTCAGATAGTACTCAGTTTCTTCCTGAAAATGATTGCAATCACAAATTCTTTGGTATTATTATCTTCATTTAATTTGTCTTTAATGAAAAAACACAAAAGAGAATGAAGCAAAAAGCAAAACATTGATCATTTCACACAAAACTCCAAAAATGGGCCAGACAAAAGTATTGTCACCCTTAGCCTAATACTTGGTTGCACAACCTTTAGCCAAAATAACTGCGATCAACCGCTTCCGGTAACCATCAATGAGTTTCTTACAATGCTCTGCTGGAATTTTAGACCATTCTTCTTTGGCAAATTGCTCCAGGTCCCTGATATTTGAAGGGTGCCTTCTCCAAACTGCCATTTTTAGATCTCTCCACAGGTGTTCTATGGGATTCAGGTCTGGACTCATTGCTGGCCACCTTAGAAGTCTCCAGTGCTTTCTCTCAAACCATTTTCAAGTGCTTTTTTTTTTTAAACCATTGTGTTTTTATTAAGGTATATTAGAGGGGGTTACAACAAATATGCATATCTCCAATTAAACATCTTGGCATCCTTGTGATCCTCAGGGTGAGCTGCAGCTGATGGGTCCGTCTGTGACCTGCTGGGGAGGCTGAGAGTGCAGAAAGTCGCCTTGGAGTAGCTGCTGAGGCCGGAGCTCCGGTATCAAGCGTCCAGCATGGTTGGTGTCAGGACCTTCAAGTGCTTTTTGAAGTGTGTTTTGGGTCATTGTCCTGCTGGAAGACCCATGACCTCTGCGGGAGACCCAGCTTTCTCACTCTGGGCCCTACATTATGCTGCAAACTTTGTTGGTAGTCTTCAGACTTCATAATGCCATGCACACGGTCAAGCAGTCCAGTGCCAGAGGCACCAAAGCAACCCCAACACATCAGGGAACCTCCGCCATGTTTGACTGTAGGGACCGTGTTCTTTCTTTGAATGCCTCTTTTTTTTATCTGTAAACTCTATGTTGATGCCTTTGCCCAAAAAGCTCTACTTTTGTCTCATCTGACCAGAGAACATTCTTCCAAAATGTTTCAGGCTTTCTCAGTTAAGTTTTGGCAAACTCCAGCCTGGCTTTTTTATGTCTTGGTGTAAGAAGTGGGGTCTTCCTGGGTTCCTACCATACAGTCCTTTTTCATTCAGACGCCGACGGATAGTACGAGTTGACACTGTTACACCCTCGGACTGCAGGGTAGCTTGAACTTGTTTGGATGTTAGTCGAGGTTCTTTATCCACCATCCGCACAAGCTTGCGTTGAAATTTCTCGTCAATTTTTCTTTTCCGTCCACATCTAGGGAGGTTAGCCACAGTGCCATGGGCTTTAAACTTCTTGATGACACTGTGCACGGTAGACACAGGAACATTCAGGTCTTTGGAGATGGACTTGTATCCTTGAGATTGCTCATGCTTCCTCACAATTTGGTTTCTCAAGTCCTCATACAGTTCTTTGGTCTTCTTTCTTTTCTCCATGCTCAATGTGGTACACACAAGGACACAGGACAGAAGTTGAGTCAACTTTAATCCATGTCAACTGGCTGCAAGTGTGATTTAGTTATTGCCAACACCTGTTTGGTACCACAGGTAAGTTACAGGTGCTGTTAATTACACAAATTATAGAAGCATCACATGATTTTTCTAACAGTGCCAATACTTTTGTCCACCCCCTTTTTTATGTTTGGTGTGGAATTATATCCAATTTGGCTTTAGGACAATTCTTTTTGTGTTTTTTCATTGAAGACAAATTAAATGAAGATAATAATACCAAAGAATTTGTGATTGCAATCATTTTCAGGAAGAAACTGCGTATTATCTGACAGAATTGCAGGGATGTCAATACTTTTGGCCACAACTGTACATGCAGTTTTGTGTTGTGCTACTTAATGTATAAATAGGTTAAATACGCTGAGCCTGATTGTGGTTCCCATGTTTGCCTGTGTCTGCCAAGGTCAATTGAGAAAGAAAACAGAAGAAAAATGCAGATGTGGGTGAGCCCTCTAATTAAGGCAGGGTGCGGTGGGAAGGTTGGGAAATTGACCTGCTCAAATTTTCCTTACAGATCCGATTATCACCTTGCTTCTTACCTAACTATAGGTAATAATTCCAGACTGTTAGCTGATTATTGGGTAATTAAGGGAGTGGTCATTAACCTTGACTCTAGAGGTATATATAATCCGGCTAATTATAGGTTTACAATAATACGTTACAAAACAAATACAGCCAGGTATCATTGTGCACTTTATTTCTTCTTCTGACTGGATGTTAATCTATTAACTATAGAAGCAGTGGAAGACGAGTGGTAGACGAGTAGACGAGTATCACATGTAGCCTTATGTAAAACATGTAGCCTCATGTAAAGGACCCAGGACAGATCAAATTCTAAGTATTCGGCTGTGTCTGATTCTCACATGGTGTAGGAACAATGGTGCACATCTTTAGCCACATCGGCCATCTTCGCGAGGAGGGGAAGAGATCCCACATTCTAACATTTATCACTTATCCTCTAGTAAATCCACCCTCTGTATTGTTTACTAGAAGTTTATGAATAAATTGTCAACAGGGTGTTAGCTGCTTGTGGTGTACACCTCCACAGGGAACATTAGGTATATGGGCCTACTAAGATTGCAGGATGGCCCCTATTAATGAAGACCAGCTTTTTTCACGGGGAAAGATGGACTTCAGAATTGTCATTTGATGAACACCACCGCTTGTCCTGAATTTGATGATTGGGAGTTGCCATGCTCCAACTTCACCTGCTTTCTCAGAGCTGGTCGAAAATGGTGTGAGGAAAAATAAAAAGCGTTGTTTTGTGATTTTTTATGCAAGTTTTCTGGAGTAAAAGCTGTGATGAATTGGAACCTTAAAGGGAACCAACCACCTCAGATGACGTGTATAAGCTGTTAATACATGTCCCTGGACCCTATGTACACCATTGCAGCTATGTTTTTGCTAAGAATATTGATAACAGCAAACCGAAATAAACAGTTTATAAACTTACATGATTTAGTACTTGAGGGCGTCTCCCTCGGGCTTTAGTACGAGAGGGCTGTGTGTTATGCAGCCTGAGTGGCTTTCCTCCCCCTCCCTCTCTGTTTGCAGGACGTCACTGAGAAGACGTGCACGGACGGGAGCTGCCTTGCGTGCCCGCCCACACCAAGATAATATCACGCCCTAATGTGACGTCCTGCAAACAGAGAGGGAGGGGGAGGAAAGCCACTCAGGCTGCATAACACACAGCCCTCTCGTACTAAAGCCCGAGGGAGACGCCCTCAAGTACTAAATCATGTAAGTTTATAAACTGTTTATTTCGGTTTGCTGTTATCAATATTCTTAGCAAAAACATAGCTGCAATGGTGTACATAGGGTCCAGGGACATGTATTAACAGCTTATACACGTCATCTGAGGTGGTTGGTTCCCTTTAAAGTGGACCACTAATTGCAATCCTCTTCTCAACCCAACGTGAGTTGTGGAGGGATGCTACTGCATGATGAGGTTTATCGTTGCCCTGGCAACTGTATGAGTCTTAAAGAGTTTCATATATGGATCCTATTATTTGAGCAACTGTATTAGGGCCCTTTCACATCAGCGTTTTTTGAAATTCGCGGCAGATGAGGTGAAAAAACCCCATCTGCCGCGATTACCGCATACCGGCTGCACTTGCGGCGCGGTTGCGGTAAACGCCATGCAAAGTATAGGCGTACTTGCTGCAGATGCGGCAAGTGCGGTTTTGCACTTGCGGCAGGTGCGGCCGCGAAAAAAACCGCGGTCACCAAAATCGTTTTCAAGATCCGTATTTATAACATACTTGGGCAATACGAGTAATTTATTGCGCAAGACCCATTGTTTGCATCCACATAATTCATATACCCGACCACCACACACATAAAATTTACAGAATGTTTTCTACCGTGTTTTCTATTCTTCATAAATATATACAAAGAAAAACAATTAACGTGTTCTTGAAGAAAAACATTGATATTTTAGATCTATAGAGCATTTTCTGCTCGCTCATAATATAAAAAGTCTTTAGAAATGCCCTCTCAAAATGAAAAATTAAAAGAAAACCATGAAGAGGTTCAAAGGTCCCAGGATTTAGATATCTGGTCACTTTTCTTTAAATGTTCTATGTCCTCTGTCAGAAATGCTTTCAGGTCTACCATCTACTTTGATTTAACGTTCAGGGAGGTATGGATAGAACAAGATTGTCTAAGGTGTATTCTCGTTCACTAGGATCTGTCCATCAACCACTTTGCATGCAGTGATCTGGGCGCTGGTAAATGCACATGTAGCTGTCAGAAAAGAATCTTTTAGGTAGTGTATCCATCTTTGTGAAGTCCACAGCACTGAATTCCTCCTCAGACATGGATAGATAGTCTCCTAGTTGTGGGCATGTTCGAACCACTGGAACATTTGTGCCAATCTCATTACCTTTGAAAAACATGCAGAGATTATCAATTAAAGAGCATTTAATATAGACACATATTTTACTCTAGTTCTAGATAAAGTCTGCCGGAAAGTAGCATTATATCATGCAATTAATATTGATTTAAAGTATCTACAAAAATACTTGCTTGCAACTGACAGAGAAACTTAAAGAGGACCTATCATGTGTTGAAAAAAATGTAGTAAATACCTTGTAAAAATACCTGAGCTCCCCTAATTCTATTACTCTTCTCCTTTTTGCAATGCTTTGCTCCATGGCAAAGATATTCACATTTGATTATTCTAGAGTAAACTATGTGAAATCTCTGCTATGCAGTCCATCTGGGACTTTCTTCCTTCCAAGATGCTGCCAGTCACAGATCAGCCAGATCTGAGACTGTTAGATCAGCTGCCAAGCTGTGAATGACTGCATCTAACCAGGAGGGGTCAAAGTGCACAACCCTAGAAAAGACTCTGAAGAAATGCCCAGTTGCACTACAAGCAGAGATTTCACATACTGTGCTCCAAATGAATATCTGCAATGAAGTAACACAGGGCAAATTAGAAACGTGGCAGAATCAGAGTAGCTGAGGATTTATACATGGTATTTAACTTACCGTAACTCTTTTGAGCAAGTGGCAAATCATCTTTAAAGGAGACATTAAAGAAAATAACCTATTTTTAGGACCTAAAAAAAATCTTCAAACTACTTAAAAGCCGTGAAACGAGTATGCATTTCACTGTTCTAGTGGCAATATGTTTCCAATTGACCCTTCCGTGTAAGATTAGTAGTTACTCCATTAACAATAATGTATTACATTGGAAATTCAGTTACCACTACAGTTGCCTTATAAAAAGTCAAGTGCTGAGGTGCACGCCTGAATACCCTACATGTGTCCTCCGTCATGTGCCTGAAACACAATTTGCTAACTTTCTTTGATGTGCCAACTACAGAGCGTCTCCTCCTCTTCTGCTCTGGCCTGCCGATAGTAGGAGACATCTTGAGGAGTTTGCTGGATCTTGTGCAGATGGATTGGGAGATTGAGAGAGAACACATGTTAAAGGGGTTGTCCAGAATTCTATAAACACAGCTGATTTCCTTCAAAACAGCACTACCTCTTTCCACAGGTTGTGTGTGATATTGCAGCTCATAACCATTTGATTGAATGGGCCTGTACTGTAATACCACATGCAACCTGTAGACAGGGGTGGTGCTGTTTTTGAAAGAAAGCAGTAAGGTTTTATTAATCCTTAATATCCCCTTTAAGAAGCTAGTTCTAAATTTATGCAGTGGGATTTAAGAGATGGGTCGGTAGTACAAAGTTAGAAGAGAGTATATGGCCAGATGGAGCAAGAACTGACTTCTCAGCCAGCGACTAGCTTTATGGGAAATAGAGTACTTGAGGTTTCTGGAACCTGCAACAGCCAGAAATCCTGTAAACAAAGAGGCCGGGGGAGGCAACATGGAGGAAAAGGGTAAAAGTAGGAGTAAAAATGTTACAGAGCTATTTATACTATTGAAATGTAATGTTTTAAAAATTATTTGAGGCATTGGATACCCCCTTTAATATAATGTGAAATACCTCTTTTCTCAGTTTTACAGTATTGTTATTGAACTGCTGATATTGACAGACTGAAAACTGGTATGCGATTAATTGTCTTTGTGATTTTTTTTTTACCTATTCTCCCCGCCATGCTGTCAAAGAAGACCCAAGAGTTTTTGTCTGGTCCATATTTAACAAATGAGACAAAATGACTGGTCCTTATGCAGAGAACAGCCAACAATTCGAGTTTTTGTTTTTGGTTTGGAACATTAGTTTGTGTTTCAAGTCTTGTAGGTCTGTGATCCTTCATCTGATTGCTTGAATGAACCTATGGGTAGAAATGTTAGAACATTATGAGGCTGAGCTTACATATATATGGCTGTGACATACTGCACATATTTATGGTACCTTTACACGCCGCTACTGGATGGTGGCAACAACCGGGTACTTCACGTGCACGAGCACGCACAAACGGTTGCAAACGGTAATCGCACCACCTTTACACGCCGCAACAAGGTGCGCTACAGTAGGTTACATCTATCTCTGGATACACCACCAGGTGTCTCAAGTTACTTCTGGAGCACCTTACCTCATTTACACACCGCTACAACAAGCTAATATGGGCGGACCTGGTGCAGCAGGGACAACACATAGGCGTGCCACAATTGTGGATTACAGAATTCCATACGCTGATAGGACAAAAGAATAACATCATGATTGGGCAGCCAGCGCAGGAGGCTGACTAATACATGACGCTCGAGCAATTGTGTAGTGTGACTGGTCAGCTCCTTAAATATGCCTCCCTATGCAGCGACTACCAATCGTAACGCAGGAGCTTCCACCAATGATCGCTGATGGGGCGTGGTAACCCGGAGGCTGTGTCACACCCCAGCTACATACCATGTACATAGCATGGTGTAGAAACAACCCATCTGTTCCTTCTTTACACGCCGATACAGGTCGCTACCATCGGCTGGGTAACCACCTGTTTTAGGGAGTGCTCGGAAACAGGTGCCAGCTACTGGCGGGTGGCTACAACCGTCTTCACATCGCCGATACCACGGGTTGAATTGGCGGTGCAAGATACATTTCTCTCATGTACCCGGTTGTTGCCACCATCCAGTAGCGGCGTGTAAAGGTACCATTAGTGATAAATGCACAGTATCCACCATCTTATATTGGTTATGTAAAAACTCAACATAACAAGGCGATCATGACTATAGGACGAGATTACAAGCATGAAAGCTACTTTGTATGTATGATATTGATGAGCTAACCTAAAGGTACCGTTATACACTTCAATGTCGTTTAGATATCACCAACGATGTCATGGGCGGGCGGTCTTTAGGACATTTTTTTACATCGTTGGTGAGATGTCACACGTCTAGATATCTGTGGACGATGCACCAACGATGTGGCGAGCAGCCATCGTTCGCACAACCCAGTGAACGATACTTGTTCACTGTTGTAAATAGGAGAAGTCGTAAACGATATCGTTATCGCGGTGTCACACAGAACGATGCAGCAGGTTGGCTCATCGAGGATCGTTTGATTTCAGAACTGTTCTCAAATCTGCGATCACATCCAAGACTTATCGTAGTCGTATCGCGGTGTTACACGCAACGACATCCTAACAATATCGTTTGAACGACTCCAAACCAGTGACGTTTGAGTGATATCGTTCACAATATCTTACAGTGTAACTAGGCCTTTAGGATAGGACATCAATATTGTTTTGTTGGTGGTTCAATACCCAGCACCTCCACTGATTAGTGTCAGGATGGAAACAATGATCCAGTACTGAAGTGCTGCAGATGTGAACAGAACCATAGTCAGGGGTAGACTGTAAAGTCTTTTTAATTAACTGGGAAGTATTACTTACTATCCTACTAATTTACAATCATATATACATACAGTTTCTCTACTACAGATGCTGACCTGTTTCTCACAAAGTTGGCAGAACTGGCGAATATTCCCATCTGTGGTTAGAGGGTCAGCGAGGCAGTGAGTGCATTCATACTCGGCAGGACTCAGACATAGACAGCACACTGCGCTCCCTGCAGACAGGCACTAAAGATTACATTCTACAGTAGACAAGAACACTATAAACATATACTGAGATTAATAAAGTTGCTGTAAATCGATTTGCAGGGCCCGGTCCATCGGCCATGTCAATAATCTCTGGTTGCGAGTCCTGGGAAACAGCTCCTACCTGCCAGCATCTGCTGCTCTCCTTTGGTTAGCTTGCTCTGTGCAACTTTACATCTGCATCATGCCACAATATGATGACGTGCCAAGCTAACCAAAAAAAGAGTTGCGGATACCTTCTTAGGGCACTCGTCCATGACCATAGATTACTGACATAAATAATTGCCCAGATCCTTTGAATCGATTAGCACAAAATCTAATAAAAACCTGATTTAAAGGGAAAATAACACCAAGATTTTACCAAATAAACTGCGGCCATCAGTAAACCCTTGTATACAGCATTCTAGAATACTGTACACAAGTTCCCAATCCGCTCTACATAATGTAAAATATAGCTTTTATTATATTCACCAATGGGACGGTCCGATTGACATCACTGGTCTTGATGCAGCACCTCCTCTCTTCTTGTGATTGCCGTCCTCCCTCCCTGCTATGTGTGAACCATGCGTCCTACGTCATCTATTCAGTGTCCTCCATTGGACTCCTGCGCACACACATTTCTCTCTGCCTTGTGAGGGCAGAGCAAAGTACTGTAATGCACAGGTGCAGGGAAAGGTTAGAGAACGCCCAAACATGCACACTACAATGCTTTGCTCTGCCCTCGTCAAGGCAGAGAGAAGTGTGCAGAAGCACAATGGATGACACTGTATGGATGACATAGGATGCATCATCCACCTGATTTAGGGAAGGAGGATGGCAATCCCAAGCAGAAAGAAGACACCAGATCAAGATCAGCAGCATCCATTGGACTGACCCGCCCTGTCGGTGAGTATGCAGATCGGTTTGGGGACTTATATACAGCATTCTAGAATGCTATATATAAGGGCTTACTGGTGGTGGCCACAGTTTATATGGGAAAAACCTGGTGACAGGCTCACTTTAATTAATTTTAAATAATATTAATTGTTGACCTAAATCTGCCCTTGCAAGAGCCACACCAAGAATGCTTGAGGCAGAATGCTGGATACATAATACTCACTTTTGTGGAGCATATTTGTGATGTCCAGTTCTAGGGAAGGAAATATATATGGAAACATTTTAAACTTCTTGCCGAATCTCGGCATTTGAAGAATAAGACAACGTGGTACCTGCATGAGTAAGCATAAATGGACATTGTCATTCCGGTAAACAGACTCATCTGATTGTCAATGGGATTACAAACAAAATCGCCAAGTATGTTATTACAGCCCCCCAAAAAATCACTTCAAAGGCAGACCACTGGACATGTTCCTTCTATTTAACTTACTACCCTCGGCTACTAGCAGAGACCACTTGAGGCATACAGTATGTCTTCATACCGACATAATAGACAGACAGGCTTCCATTTAGGAGCAATTAAATCATTGGACAATGATAGGCGTAATACACCTTAAGAATGTAAAACAAGTTATAGCACCTATGGTGCTGGAAGACTACTTCTGAAGATGAACTGCCCACTGAAAACGAGTGGAATCTCAATCATGCTCAATTGTTGCTATTATACTATAACTTTTTTCCCCATAGAAAATTATATATAATACAGGAGGCTGAAAACTAAAATATTTGGATGTGGATGGACGCATTTTTGGGGTAATCACCTGGTCAAATGTTAGGTCCTCATAGAATCGGAATGATCTGTCCATAAGGGTTTGGACACTGGGGACCTTTAATGATCCATCTCGTTCCACAATTATTTGATAGCTATTGCTTTCCTGCGTCTTGTTGTTACACCTGTAATGTTGAAAAAAAAAAGAAAAGTGCTAATGTCATTCATCTGTAAATACCAATATAGCATCGATATTGGCCTCATAACAGTCACAGATTCATACACACCTGATTTTAAGAAGAGGCTCCACTGCTAGAACTTCATGTAATAAGGCACTGAGGAATTCTTCAGGGTCTGGAAGAGACAAGATGGATAAAACCATCATCATTCCCTCAATGTGTAAAATAGATAAAACTATCCAAAATGACAAACAAACCTTTCTCCTCAGTAACAAAAGTGACACATCGTAGTAGTTTTCTGAGCTTCATGACATTTTCTGCATGTACAAATCCACTCCTGTGAAGTCAGAGTATATATGTTATATAAAATACAACACAGTAATTAGGCCACATTATTTTATTAAAGGGGTTTTACATTACTCGGACAACACCTTCTTAAAGGGGTTGTTCAGGCGTGGGACTCAAGTCTAAAGTCACTTTATGTGACTGCAGACTTTTGAATCCTTACAGCATGCACACTGCACACTGTCAGCAACTGTCAAGTGACTGCAAGTATACAATTTATATACTTCCATCTTATTCAAACTAGATGTGTCCGGCTTTATTAATAGAAATGAATTGAACAAGGGTGCGCATATCTTGTCAGCACATCAATGGATGGATACCAATTGCAAACTTGCGCTCACACGCAATATTCACAACTACAAAGCACTAAAACCTAACTAACCTATGCTACTCAGGCTGCATGGATGCCGTGCTCTAACTAATGAAGCCTATGCTACGCCCTGTCAAATGCGCGCACCGGTAGAAAACGTATTGTTAAGGGGGAACAAGTCCACTCTCGGGAGCTCAAAGCTGTGATGCTTGTCGGTGCACACTTCTCCTTGCAGGGCAGTGGGGAACTCTTCTTCCTACTTTACAGTCCATGGCTCTCTTGGGTCCTTCGGATCACAACGTTGGGTCCTGTTCAGAATTGCCAGCCTCAGGGGCTTCTCTGTTTGGCACTTGCTTAGCGGCAAACATGGCCCCTCTTACAGTATGGCTAACAGTATCTCTCACAGCCAACACCGTGCCTTTTCCCACACCATCGTTCAAGGTCACTTCTCAGGCAGCATCTCCTCTCTCACACACTCTCTGGCCTGTAGGCTTCTCCTGTTCCTGCCCTCAGCTCTTCTCTCTTTTACTTTCTTTTTCTCTGCTATCCGCACCTTTTGGCTCAGATTAGTCCAGCTGCACAGTTCAGGTGAAGGGGGTGCTGAATCTGCTGGCTAGTCCATGAAAATCCAGCACACAGGGGAACCAGGGCAGTGGAATCAGAGATGGAGTTGAATTCAAGGAAATTGAGAAGTCGGAGTTGGAGTCAGAGATTTGGCTTACTGACGTCACAACCCTGAGGGGAGCACCGTCTCTTAAAGAAATAGTGTGCCTAAACAATTCTTAGGGGCGACAACCCATAATCACACTGAAGCTGGTAGCCAGGGGATTCAAAAGTAGCATTGGCCACATAGCCACTGAATCTGGGGTCACAAATGGTTGCATCCTATGATCTTTTTAAATTATTGTATGTATTTGCATAATGGCCAATCTATTGAGCTAAAAATGTATCATATGTACAAGAAATGTACCGAATGTTAAGAGAAATCATGACGCCTAAGGGTATGTGCCCACAGGAAGGTTTAGTGGCGTTCAAACCGTAAGTAAACCGCTGGAAATTATCAGTTCTGAGCTCTGAAGTCTCCAGCTGTTTTCCGGCGGTTTTCCGGCGTTTTTTTCAGCATGTGCACAGCGTTTTTCAGTCGGTTTTTCCAGCGGTTTTTCCGGCGGTTTTCTATGGAGGATTTTGTTCATGGAACCGATCAAAAACCGCTGAGAAGAATTGACATGCTGTATGCTGCTAAACCGCTGGGAAACCACTCAACCGCGGGCGGATCCGCTCACATAAACCGACATTGTGTGCACAGCGGTTTCTAAATTACATAGGGTTACTTGTAAGTCCTAAAGCTGCTTAGGATTTACATAAATTTAAATAAAACCTATGCTAAACCGCCGGCGGTTTTCGCTGCTAAACCGACGTTAAACCTTCCTGTGGGCACATACCCTAAAGATGACAAGAATGTCTAAAATATCCCTAGGGCCCTGGGTTCAAATCTAACCAACATTATATGCAAGGAGTTTGTATGTTCTCCCCTTGTTTGTGTAAGCTTTCTCCAGGTTCTCCAGTTTCTTCCCGCACTCCAAAGACATTCTGGTAGAGCATTTACATTATGAACCCCAATGGGGACAGTAAGTTATGACAATATATGTAAAGAACTACAGAATATGTTGGTGCTATGTAAGCAAACATAATACATAAAACATTTGGATACATTTTACACCAGCTATATCTATGGCAAGTTGTACATGTATAGCAAAAACCTACCTTCTCAGAGGATTCACGATATCTTGACGCAAGATTCGCTGTACTTTAGCATCACAAACGTCAGGAGAGCGTAAGATGTTGTCCAAGACAGAAGAAAAAGCAAACAGGCTGTGAAAATGAAAACCAGAAGTGTACACTTAGATCTGTTAATTTACCATCTGTATTTATGACTTAGGCTTGTGAACATGTCCCTAGTGTTGTTAGAGGGTTCTTACAATCCTGACCTGAAAAGCGTGGCATCTAGATAGCAGGAATTAAAGTGTCCTTGAATGCCTTTTCTCTGTCCAACAATCTTCTCCAGAGCTTCAGATTCACGCACAGGTGGATGATCCTTCATGCTGTCTTCCATGACAGTGTACATATCTACGAAGAAAATACAGACAGACATATTCAATACTGATTTTTATTTAATATTTTTGCATTGCTCAAATCAAATTTGGTAATAGGGTCATGACTGGAAGGGGATTTGTTTGTTTCCATGTGAAACATCTGCAGATGGATTTATGCTCATAGGATTTGGCCAATTTTACTCGTCCGACATTTCCAATTTGAGAACGGTCTGGACCGTCTGAGGCTTTCTGAGCACAATCTCCCCAGATTTCTATATGCCTATCTGCACAGGGCAAGGTTTAAAGGTATTGCATGACACCTAAACGTGTACATAATACTCAATATCTATTAACTTAAATAATGTACAATAATGAAAAATTCTCTACCCTTCCCACTGAACTTAACTTACTTTGTATTTTTTTTCATTTCCAATGACATTTCCTTTGAGTCTCCTATATTCTCAAACAGAATCATCAGCGGACCATGGCTACTGTCACTCACCCCTGCTTCTTTTTCCGCCCTTTAATAGGATGTCATCTATGACAGGGCTTGGCTAATCTCTCTTCTACTGGGCATGTGCAGATTGTCAATTCCAATGCATGATCAGAATGCTTTCTCTGCTCGCCCTTTTATTTCCCTTTTTGGAGAATACCTCCAATGTACTTTGGATGGAAGAGAATACAGTGAGCAGGGAGAGCGTACTGAGCATGCACTGGAATTGACAACCGGCACATGCTCAATAGAAGAGAGACAAGCCCAGCCCATTAAATGGATGTCACAGATTATGACCCATTTCGGGGCGGTGATAGCAGCTGCAGAAAGAGACTGCAGCCCCTGATGACATTCTGTTTCAGAGAAACCAATGAAGACAAAAAGTCACTGGAAGTGGAAAAAAACTGACAAAGTAAGTTAAAGTACAGAGGGAAGGGTAGGGAATTTTTCATTGACGTACAATACAAAAGTAGTTAGTTTTTAACATTAAATAGCTAGATAATGATTCCCTGTTTAGGAAGAAAACCCCTTTAAAACAGTGCAGACATTTCTCCTGCAGTTCTCCTTTCAAAATCTAACAGTGTGATACAGGAGCAAAAGAGGCAAAGAATTCTAGGATATATTAACAGAAGCATACAGTCTATATCATGTGAAGTCATTATCGCCCTCTACTCCTCTGTGGTCATATCTCATCTGTCCAGTTCTGGGCACCACATTTTAATAATGACATCAACAAACTGGAGCAAGTTCAGAGAAGAGCGACCAGAATGGTGACCGGTCTGCAAACCACTGTCTCGTGAGGAACGGATACAGAATTTGGGAATGTTTAGCCTGCCAAGAACAAGACTGGGAGGAGACTTAATGGTTGTCTACAAATATCTCAATGGCTGTCACACTGTAGAGGGATCAGCTTTATTCTCATTTGTACAAGGAGACACTAGAATCAATGGGATGAAACTGAATGGGAGCAGACACAGATTAGATATTAGAAAAACTTTTTGGAAATGAGGGTGATCAATGAATGGAACAGGTTGCCACGAGTGGTGGTGAGTTCCCCTTCAATGGAAGTCTTCAAACAGAGGCTGGACAGACATTTGTCTAGGATGATTTAGTGAATCCTGCTTTGAGAAGGGGATTGGACCAGATGACCCAGAAGGTCCCTTCCAACTCTACCATTCTATAATTCTTTTTTATAAGTTCGAACTTACTTATATTTGGGGGTCAAATATTTTCTTCAAATATTCTATGTAACCAGAGTTAAGGCCCCGTCACACGCATCAATATCGCCTGCGATGTCGGAAGTGATGCCGTGGGTGTGCGGTCGCTTCCGACATCGCAGGCTAGCTGTCACACGGCAAGATGTTGCCGGTAATGCCGCGGCGATGTGGGCGGAGCCATCGCTCGCTGGGCTGGGATCAACCCAGCGAGCATTCCACAGCAATGCTGCCGTATAGGCTGGATCGCCGCCAACATCGCTATTGCGGTGTCAGACAGCGCAATCCAGCCTAATCGCTGGTTGCAGGTTGACAGGTTTATGAACATGTTCATAAACCTGTCAACCTGCGACCAGCGATATATCGCAGTTGCGTCATGCTGTCACACAGCACGACGCAACTGCGATATCGGGAGCGACATCGCTGAACACTTCACTTTTCGGCGATGTTGCTAGCGATATTGACACGTGTGATGGGGTCTTTAGTTTAGTTGTATTTATTAACAAATATAATGTAGTAACTAGTGCTAAAATATGAGAGCCAAAAGTTCAACAGATAAAACTGTACATTAGCTCAGATATATCAAAACACTATATAAAAAAGATCCAAGATGACATTTACAATAACAATATATGTGCGCATAAATGAAATCAGGCCAGAGACATTAAATAACAGTTGTAAATGCCTTGAAGGATAACATGTAATTACAGTGATTAGATACTAGTTATCCTTCAAACACGTGGCTCTCCCACAGTAACATATATAGGCTTAGTGGAATGTCATGACAAAGTCAGAAGAGATTCTGGGATAGCTTTCATTGACGCACATTATGTTACACCGATAAACTAAAAGTCATCAATGTTACGTCAAAAAACTTGGTTGGTATTCAAAATACCAAAATCATCTGTTGCTTAATGTTTTACTATCTGAAAATGTCAACATTATTCTTGAAACATAGCTATAGGGTGTAGTTTTCAGGCAGGCCAGCATAGGAACCTACCATGATCAATTGTACATTTTAATTAATAGATCCTAAAATAAAAATAAGTTCCGAAATTTGATGTGTTAAAAAAAATATTCCTGTCCTGAGTTATTCTTATAAATGTGCCCCTGTGTAAGGGATGTGTCTGACCATGCAGGAACTGGTTGGATATAGCACAGCTTCTGGGCAGGGGAGGAAGTAAACGAGAGTATACAGACATGACAGCCGGGGATCACAGCTAATTCTTTCTGTGATGTAAAACATTTCATTGCCTATTAAAACTTGTTTGACATCACAGAAAGAATCAGTTGCGACCCCCGGCTGCAATGTCTGTATACTCTTACTTCCTCCCCTGACCCAGAGCTGTGGTATATCCGTTATAGTTGGACACATACATTACACAGGGCCACATTTATAAGAATAACTCGGACAGGAATATCTTTTGTTAACATCTAATTGTGGAACTTATTTTTATTCTAAGATGTATTAATTAAAATGTACAATTGTTCAAGGCGCAACCCCTTTTAAATGATGATAAAAAGAATCAACATTTGCATTGTAAATGTAAAAACGACTTGGTGTGCACATATTCAGTCTTTTTATGCTTCTTTTAAAGGCTTCAGGCTTTGAAAGCTTTGAAGTGGCTTAAAGAAGTGACCTGGCCATTCTTATAGCTACTAGTTCACTGCTATATGTATATTATGAGAAAAAAAACATTGGCCGCCAAGAAAACAAACGCAAAGACACATAAGGAAAACCAATGCAAATGTTTTCCTGTAGAGTCTTTCTCTTTCAAAACTCAATGGGTACGTTGGCATCTATAAGATATTGTGTGCACATAACCTCATGAGGTTTTTATTATTTTTATAAATTTTTTTGATATGCTAAAACCTATTATGCCCTTGTAGATTGCTGGTTTTCTTGCTCAGAAGGCAGACAACATTGAGTGGGCTCAGTAGAAAATATACTGCCTCTACAGAATGGTTGGCGCAACTGATGGAAATCTCAAGACCAGGGATGTCAACCTTCCAGAAAGTCCAGGACAGTCAGTTAAAATAGGCCCCTTTTTTGCCCTGTCTGTAAAAAAAATTAGTTGCTTTTTTTGACGCGGAAGAGACTTGTACGGATTATTATAATTTAAATTATCATCACTTTACAGTTCATTGCGAATGTAATTGATGTCTACAGGGCCGGCCTTAGGCATGAGCAAGATGTGCGGCCGCAAAGGGCGACACGCTCCAGGTGGTGCCGCAGGAAGACAGCTGTCACTGTTATTTGCTGCCCCGCTCCCAGGGGCTTGGCTAGATCTGCACGGCTGCTAGAAGACAGGGGGAGGCATCCGCAGGGGCGCCTGGTGGTAGCGCGGCACCCTGCTGATGCCGCTCCCTCTACTATAGTCCTGGCCGCCGCGTTATCCTTCCCCCCACTCTGCAGTGTGAGCCCACCTGTGGAGCTGCACAGGATCTGTGCTTACAGGACCTGTGATGATGTCAATGGAGGGGAGGAGTCAGGGATCAAATGATCAGCATCTCCGAGTATGATGGGCAGCTTCCACCAAGCAGGATGAAGTGAAGAGGTGAAGAAATGGATGAGGTGAGTATGTGTGGGATCAGGAGAGATTTACAGTGTGAATGTAGCAGAGCTGCGTGTGTATGAGGTGTAAGGAGTGGAGCCGCGTGTGCACGAGGTATATGGAGTGGAGCCGTGTGTGTACGAGGTGTATGGAGTGGAGCCATGTGTGTACGTGGTGCACAGAGCGGAGCCGCGTGTGTACAAGATGTACGGAGTTGAGAGTGTTTGAGATGTACAGAGCAGAGCCGCGTATGTACGAGGTGTACGGAGCGGAGCTGCATGTGTACGAGGTGTACAGAGCGGAGCCGCGTGTGTACGAGGTGTATGGAGTGGAGCCGCGTGTGTACGAGGTGTACGGAGCGGAGCCGCGTGTGTACCAGGTGTACGGAGTGGAGCCGCGTGTGTACGAAGTGTACGGAGTGGAGCCGCGTGTGTACGAGGTGTACGGAGCGGAGCTGCGTGGGTACGATGTCTACGGAGCGGAGCCGTGTGTGTACGAGGTGAATGGAGTGGAGCCGAGGGCATACGAGGTGTGTGTCTACATATCAGATGGGCAACATGTAGCGCTTATAATCAAAATGATTTAATGTGGTTTTCCGATATGTCTGTAAAAAATGGTCTGTGATTTTTTGATAAGCTGTCCATAAAATATAACCAACACTTTTGTTTTATAGTCTTTGATGAACACTCACCTTCTTCATCCAGCCTGGGTCCATTTCCCCTGTACTGTGGATACCGCTGTACACTGGAGCTTACAGCCAGAACTTCGCTTGCATCAACCTTTATTACTGGCATGGAGGTATCGCACTCTCCGTCCTGTAAAATATCACCAAGTCATTTAATTGTAACATTAATAGAAAACCTACCGTAAATGGGATCTGTCACCAGATTTTACAATGCAAACTCTGCACATTACTATACAGAACTGTTAGACCTGATGTGGCTGGTTTACTTAAATGCCAAAACGGCTGTATAAGCCTTTATGAAACCTAAAATAAAAATGGGAAATTTATGAACTCTGTTGCAACTAAAATGCACCAGTTACCAGCTTTTGGGTTTTAAACTAAAATCGCCACCTTCAGCAGTGCCTATAATGCATTCTAAGAAGGTGGCTATTATGTCATGACTGCCCCTGTACACCGATTAAATGACTTTTAAAAACGTCCTGTCCTGAATTATAATTATTTGTTTCCGGTCCAATGGGTTTGATTACAGCTCGGTCTGTCCTGTCTTTCTTTAGCGTCCATTCCGCGTCTCCTCGCTGTCCGTCCTACCTCTTTTTGCCATCCAACAGCCTCTTCTTCTGATTGATATACAAATTGCGCGCCTGCGCAGAGCCTTCTCCAATTGTGCAGGCGCACTGTGTTCTGTCCTAATGCGGGCAGAGCCTAAAACTCATCAACACATGCGCGAACAGATGAGGTCTATGCTCAAGCGTGAAATTCACCCTGTAATATGAATGTCACAGAAGACATAACCCTGACATCCGAGGTGAAATCTCACGCATGCACAGTGTCTGCAGCGGTCCGCGTATGCATGGATGAGTTTTAGGCTCTGCCCACAGTAGGGCAGAGTACAGTGTGCCTGCACAATTTGGAGAAGCCTCTGTGCAGGGGCATGATTTGGATATCAATCAGAAGAAGAGGCTGTCAGACGGCGAGGAGAGGCGGGACGGACAGCAAAGAGATGTGGGACAAACCGAACTGCAATCAAACCAATTGGACCGGAAACAAGTCATTATAATACAAGGTGGGAAGTTTTTTTAAATTACTGTAATTTACTCTGTGTACAAGGGGGGTCAGGGCATAATAGTCACGGTCTTAGAATGCAGTATAAGTGCTGCTGAAGGTGGAGCTTTTGGTTTAAAACTCCAAAATCTGGTCACAGGTTCACTTTAAAATGCTAATTTTAATATCGGGCTTATGGTGAGTGCCCACAATCATAATTAGCAGCTTTTTGGAGCAGAGTGTTTTTGGTGCATTCAAACCGCTGCGTTGTACAGTTCAGGCACATGGGATTTATAGAAATCCCATGCCCACTGTGCCTTTTTTTTTTACCTAGTGTAAACTCACATTTAGTACGGCTTCCCAAGCCGCAGCATGTCAATTTATTCTTGTGGAGACGTGAGTGAGTGTTCTGAGTTGGAGAACACAACTAATATACACTGCACCCAGAAACCTAATTGTAGAGTTCTTCCAGCGCGTTCATTACAGAAAATACTAGCATCTCCGCAAGAGGAATGACGCTGCTTCCAGAACGCCGGCAATACTGCTCGTGGGCATTTGCCCTCATATAGCCATACTGACATCGATTTACAAAGCAAGTACACTTGCCTCATTAAATTTAAGTGATATATTTAATAATGTCTGCAGTATTTCAGACATAACAAATAAGTCTAAATTTGGGTCTTCCTGGCTGATAATATATTAAAGAAAGTGTAAAACAAGCCGTTTTCAGTGATTTTTTCTGTGTACGTGGATTTTTTCCTACTTCCATTGACTTCAATGTCAAATCTAGTCCAATGATGAGTATATCGCCTGTTTTCCCACATCAAAAATTGCATGAAATAAACCACTGCATTTACAGAATAGGCGAAATAAGTTAGAAGTTAATGTCAGGTAGTTTCAAAGAGCTTTTTGGGACACAGTTTTTCACCTGTCCAGTTGCCATCCATTTGTAATGGATCCAGTATTTGAAGGGGTTGTCCAGGTGTTAGGAAACTAGTCAGGACCTGCAGCTCTCTGGCACCCTCTTTTCCTGCTGGCCAAACACAGTATTGACAGAGGATAAGCAAAGGAGCGCAGCTGCTCTAATTTTTGTCATCTATTGTGGCACGTGATGTGATAGGATGTATATATGCCACCAGTTTCTGCCAGGAACATATATATACCTCAATCCAGCCACCCTCAAGCCACAATAACACATAAATGCAAAAAGTATGCCGCCACCACCGACTCCTTTAGGTGGATCGGAAACCTGTTTGGTAACGTGAATTTGAAGGAGGACGTGGTGAGCTCGCTCATAGAACATGAAGAACGAAACTAGTAAATTATAATATTTTTCTCCCAAAAGATTGCAGTGTTTACAAAAGATATAAAAATATGTTACAAAAGAGACAATTTACATATATGCATAAAACAATTATTAAAATTAAAGGAATTAAAATAGGAAAGGCTAAAACCTGTGCCACGCAGTGGCTGTTGCAGATTTCAGGGGTGAAGGCACCCCGCCGATCGGTTAGGATTCCGGCCTCACAGCGATAGAGTGTTGCTGTGTCCTTCATTTAAGCTGGAATGACCCCAAAATGGGTGCTTTGGTTTTATGTAATGAGACAGAAAACCAGAAAACTCCCACTTTGTTTACTTCACAGGTGGGATGCATTCTGTAAACCCACCCAGCCGCACAATTCTCAAAACCTCCATTTTTCCATATTTTTGGCTTGGACACTCCCACGTCAAAGATATGAACCTCATATTTACCCTTTTGAATTACATGTTGTTTAATACCAAATATGATATATCTGGGATGTGCGGAAGGTCAGAACTCTTTTCCCAGGTTTCTGACCCGTTTCCAGAAAAGTAAGCTATACCGTTCAAACCGTAAGAATGTAAGCATTTCAAAAATATGATTTATGAAATTGTGTCACGAACATGCATTTTTAAATTCAACGTTAAAAGTTTGTAAGTTCAGACAAAGGGATTCTGTGGGGACAAAACCAGATTAGACTAGCTGAGTTCTACTTAGCTATAAGTTTAGAACTTGGTGGTTGTAAACATTCCTGATAGGGGAGGGGGACAGAGAGAGTGAGGGCTGCCTGTAGAATTTGGTCTATACAAACCAGAGGTGGGGAAGGTCGTATGCCAGCTTTGGCTGTGTCCCTGTAACAATAATAATAATTTATATTTCCCTGACACCAGGACTTTAATGTTGATGACCTACCCTAAGGAATTGGTCATCAATATCTGATTGGTGGGGGCACGATATCCAGAACCCCTACCAATAAAATGTCCCAGATGCCGCCAACCAGAACTACTCGGTTTTAGAGTTTCACAGCTACGTCAAAGGAGCAGTGGCAGCGGCCAGAAACTGCAGATCTACCTGAATATGCAGTACCCATCCATAGCCACAATAAGATTGATGGAGCTGTGCGGTGCAGCCCCGCAACTGAGCAGTTCCTGTCGCTGGCGTCACAAGAAACAACCGATTGGCAGGGGGTGCCAGGTGTCGCACTCCCACTGATTAGACATTGCTGACCTATCCTGAGGATTGGTTGTCAATGTTAAATCTCCAGACATGCTCTTTTACAATAAAAAAAAATCTAGATCCATTACAAATTGAGCAAAAAAAGAAGCAAAATAGAAAGACAAGTTTCTGGTTATGAATAGAAAAATAAAAACAAACAAAAATAGACTGGATGCATTTAAAAAAGAACACTGGGTTTTCATTTTTTCCTCCATTTTTGTTCAGTTTGAACCCGATCTGTTTTAGTGGAAGTCTCTCTGTACACCTGTAGAGTGGAATACGGCAGCACAGTTTTTAACCCTTCATCCTCCCTACTCTATATGCACCATACTGGGGATTAAAGCAGCTGTAATATGCTTTTATGGTTTTGCGACTCTCACAACCACACAATATGAAGGCTCTGATAACTATTTAAGTAATATTTTATCTCTCAGACCCTTCATCCTCCCTACTCTAATTTTCTGAGGTAATGACCTTTGTCTTCATTGGCTGTAAGCCATAATCATCAACATTAACATAAATAAACAATTGAAATGGGTCACTCTGTTTGTAATGACTCTATATAATAGATTTCACTTTATGTATTGAATTACTGAAATAAATTACATTTTTGATGATATTTGATGATATTCTAATTCATTGAGATGCACTGGTATATACAGTACAGACCAAAAGTTTGGACACACCTTCTCTTTCAAAGAGTTTTCTTTATTTTCATGACTATGAAAATTGTAGATTCACACTGAAGGCATCAAAACTATGAATTAACACATGTGGAATTAAATAATTAACAAAAAAGTATGAAGCAACTGAAAATATGTCTTATATTCTAGGTTCTTCAAAGTAGCCATCTTTGCTTTGATTACTGCTTTGCACACTCTTGGCATTCGTTTCATGAGCTTCAAGAGGTAGTCACCGGAAATGGTTTTCACTTCACAGGTGTGCCCTGTCAGATTTATTAAGTGGGATTTCCTGCCTTATAAATGGGGTTGGGACCATCAGTTCTGATGTGCAGCTAAATAAAGAAAAACGAGTGGCCATTATTACTTTAAGAAATAAAGGTCAGTCAGTCCAAAAAATTGGGAAAACTTTGAAAGTGCCCCCAAGTGGAGTTGCAAAAACCATCAAGCACTACAAAGAAACTGGCTCACATGAGGACCGCCTCAGGAAGGAAGACCAAGAGTCACCTCTGCTGCGGAGGATAAGTTCATCCGAGTCACCAGCCTCAGAAATCGCAGGTTAACAGCAGCTCAGATTAGAGACCAGGTCAATGCCACACAGAGTTCTAGCAGCAGACACATCTCTACAACAACTGTTAAGAGGATACTTTGTGCAGCAGGCCTTCATGGTAAAATAGCTGCTAGGAAACCACAGCTAAGCACAGGCAACAAGCAGCAGAGACTTGTTTGGGCTAAAGAACACAAGGAATGGACATTAGACCAGTGGAAATCTGTGCTGTGGTCTGATGAGTCCAAATTTGAGATCTTTGGTTCCAAACACCGTGTCTTTGTGTGACGCCGAAAAGGTAAACGGATGGACTCTACGTGCCTGGTTCCCACCGTGAAGCATGGAGGAGGAGGTGTGATGGTGTGCTTTGCTGGTGACACTGTTGGGGATTTATTAAAAATTGAAGGCATACTGAACCATCATGGCTACCACAGCATCTTGCGGCGGGATGCTATTCCATACGGTTTGGGTTTAGTTGAACTATCATTTATTTTTCAACAGGACAATGACCCCAAACACACCTCCAGGCTGTGTAAGGGCTATTTGACCAAGAAGGAGAGTGATGGGGTGATACGCCAGATGACCTGGCCTCCACAGTCACCAGACCTGAACCCAATAGAGATGGTTTGGGGTGAGCTGGACCGCAGAGTGAAGGCAAAAGGGCCATCAAGTGCTAACATCTCTGGGAACTCCTTCAAGACTGTTGGAAGACCATTTCCGGTGACTACCTCTTGAAGCTCATCAAGAGAATGCCAAGAGTGTGCAAAGCAGTAATCAAAGCAAAAGGTGACTACTCTGAAGAACCTATAATATAAAACATATCTTCAATTGTTTCACACTTTTTTTTAAGTATATAATTCCACACGTGTTAATTCATAGTTTTGATGCCTTCAGTGTGAATCTACAATTTTCATAGTCATGTAAATAAAGAAAACTCTTTGAATGAGAATGTGTGTCCAAACTTTTGGTCTGTACTGCAGGCTTATATACAAAGTAAAAGAAACCAAATTAATCATATAATACCACGTCCAGTCAGAATCTATGGGCAGTGTGATAGCGAGCATGGGCATTGCACTGGTAGAGGTTTGCACTGATCAGCTGTGTAGTAGCATTTCTCTACAGTACATTCCAGTACAATATGTCCTATACTTCCTTTTACCTGTGCCATAATGAACAGCTCATTTGGACACCTGGTAGGAGAGTCATGTTATTTTTAGTACATTGTACTGTACAAGATCCTGAAGAAGCAGCTGTCCTTTATATAGAAAGTGATTCAGCTTTCAGATGCTCTTTATCACTTTAATGTGCAAGGACTTGCTATATCTATACTAGTTATTTGCCTACTTTCCAAACTCTTAATCAATTTAGAACTAAAATAAAATTAATGGGTACTCCCTTCTGCAGCATTGCTGCTCCAGCTGAAGCCGAAGGGCAGATTCACACCCCTGCATGTTTAATCTGCCCACCGCTGCCAATCATTGTCTCCCTCTGCTGCAGCATAACACAGTTTTTTTTTTCTTTTTTTACAAATGGCCGTTTAGCCCCTACCCCTGAAGTGACATCACCGCTTATACCCGCCCTGCTCTATGGTTAACATAGAGCAGGGTGGCGAAAGGTGGTAATGTCAGAGCAGGAGGTGGCGCTCTGACATCACCACCTTTCCCCGCCCTGCTCTATGTTTACCATGGAGCAGGGCGGGGAAAGGCGGTGATGTCACCACAGGGGGTGGGGCTAAACGGCCATTTGTGGGAAAAAAAAACAAAAAAACCCTTTGTATTATGCTGCAGAAGAGGGAGACAATGATTGGCAGCGGTGGGCAGATTAAACATGCAGGGGGTGTGAATCTGCCCTTCGGCTCCAGCCTCTGGCAACCTCCTTTCTGGCTGCAGGATGTAAGTTTTCTAAGTGTATTTAATCGGGGTACAGGGGGCTGAATGGCTGCGGGACCCCTTGCCTGGATGCAGCAGACCTGCTGCATCCAGTGCTGTAATTAGATCACCATGCCTGGTTTGGTGACAGGTCCTCTTTAATGATGTATATTATGAGCGGCCGCTGTTTGGCTGCAACTCATCAATACACTATGGGGGTGGACGTCCCTTCTGATGAAATAGTAAAGGCTGCAGTAAACAGCAGTTGCTCATAGGCAGCTGCCTGCACATGACACAATGTCACAAAACTGCCCAAGAACAGCAGCGACGAGGTTGCTGGAACAGTGCCGCTTACGGAGGTGATTATATATTGTTTTTACTTTAATGGGGTCTTGAATTGATTAAAAGGGTTGGTGTTCAAGTTTGACTTGTGAATCCTCACAGTGTGTACTGTCAAGATTCTATAGTCAGTGCTCTGCAAGTATGCAATTTATAGGGGAATTGAGTGATGCCGATCACATCTAGTCCAAATGTAGCTGAAAGTATTCAAATCACACATTTGCAGTCACATCTACTTACTCCCAATGATGGCACCAGAGAATCCTGACACCATGCACTGTACGCACTGTAAAGATTGACAAGTCTGCAGTCACATCAGGTGACTGCAGACTTGAATCCCAAGCCTGAACAACTCCTGTAAATTGGGGTTATATGGTAGTGGACATCCCTGTTATGCTACATTCAGACTGTGCATTCTTGCGTCCGTTTTTGTGATCAGTTTTTTGAAGAGCACTGCACAAAATGGATCAATCATATGAATTCCCAGCCAAGTCAATAGGTTTTGACTTTTGGGCATTCAGACTGGGAATTGTTTGACTGATCCGTTCTTTGTCTGCAAGACTGATCCCTTTTTGTGCATATTAGTTTCTTGGTCGGTTTTCTTCTCCATTATTTCCATAGGAACCATTCTAAATTGAAAAAAAATGCAGCTGAAAAAACAGATACAAACATGCACAGTGTGAATGGCGGTGCATTAAAAAAAAAAAACGGATCAGTTTTAGCAGCTGAAAAATGGACCTCAAGAGAAAAGAAAAAAACTGTGTCTCGTAATGTAGCCTTATTCTTCATTTTGAATTATTTTAATTGAATGTTTGGTGAGCTTTGGAGTCAATTACGGTACTAGTTTACCATAGCATTATAATCTCAGGTGACACTTGTCCTAAAATCAATTAAAAAATTACTTACCTGGAGGGACCACCGAATAGACTAGCCTGAGTTGGGTTTGCTTTTTAGAATGTCAATATCAATGGAAGAACAGTAGTGCATGGGTACCAATGACGTAAAGGTATGGATATATTAGGGATATATAACCCTATATGGGTTTACTTACCAGTAATTCAACTTCAACCAGTAACTTTGTAAGCTCACATTGTCCTGATTTTTCAGAAAGTTCCCAAATGGCAGTGGCCACACCAACTGTGGCATAGCCCCGGTAACGTACTCTGACAACATCACTAGTCTGTAAAGTGCAAACTGCAAGAAATAGCCTCTCATTGGCTAGAAGATGGAGCCGCTTTTGTGGTAATCCAATTCCATATAAAAAGGATGACTCTCTTCTACTTAGGACTCGAACATTGCTTCTCCTGACTGGTACTTCTGGACGTGAAGGCAGATCCATGATACGACCACGTGTCTGTTCATTGTCTAAGAAAACACCAATGGATCCAGAGGCCACCTTGTGCCGGCCAGTCATAAACTCTTTTAGAACAATAAATTGCTTCCGAGACTTAGCCGTGGAATTCATAGTGGACATTTTGTGGTACCTTAAATAAAGGTTAATATTTTAGACATTGTAACAAAAAGGCAACAATTAACAAAGGTGACGAGGGGTGCAACATATTGTTAATACAGTAGTTAATAATTAATTAAAATGTAGGATTTTTTTCTGCATTCAAGTGAACAAAATATCAAAAGCATAAAATATGAAGTATAACTGGGGCCTACTATCAATTTAAAAAATTGCATTCTTAAGGGCCCCTCTATTAGTCAGGTTTGAGAATCACTCTGTTCTGACGTTCTTTATTACCTGGACGGCCATTCAGCTTGTTATGACCTTCGCAAATAAAAACAGCTATTGCCAATGATGTTGGGACTAAAATCTCAAGTTCTCATAGAAAGGGGGCTTGATTATAACAAAACAATTACTTTAAGGGTTTAATCAAATGAATCAAATAAATGTCAATGCAAAATCACTATACAAATTCAACTTCAACTTGAAGCCCTGATGCAAAAGCTCCAACAAGGCCCCCAATTATTGCAAATCTATAATAGCATTAGTTTTTTACTATAGGCCATAAGGGCATTTGGGGCCCCCTAAGTCTGGGACCCGGGTGCGGCTGCAACCCCTGCACCTGTTGTAATTCCGTCCCTGATTCTGAATAGTATTATACCAGTGTAGCACCTTCACATACATTCAGTAACATCATTGGACAATATGATAATATGGTTAAATATAATGTACCTAAAACATTTAATGAAAGTTAAAACCGATCATTTATATTAGTCCCTTAACTGTGCAGCTCAAAACTTAACTCCACAGGTTCAAGTACATCACTTAACCCACCCCTATCATTCCCATGTCATTTGTTATCATACTCTATAGTACTTATCCTATATCCCAGGACCGTAACTCACCTGGTGAGACTGTCACTCCCTGTCTGACCAGTATTCTGCAAAAGCACTATTTATACTGCAGGGATGACAGAAAGCAGTATGTGAGATCCACCCTTCTAAACTTGGCAGCATGTCCAGTACGAGCACTGGCCACTTGTATAGCAACCATTTACATAGATCACATAGTAATCCTTACAGTGCTTCGTTAGTGTCACATAGTGATCCCTGTAGTAGTTTATTGGAATCACATAGTGATCCTTACAGTACTTCATTGGTTTCACATAGTGATCTATACAGTATTTCATTGGTATAACTTAGTGATCTATATAGTATTTAGTTGGTGTCACATAGTGATCCATACAGTATTTTGTTGGTGTCACATAGTGATCCATACAGTATTTTGTTGGTGTCACATAGTGATCCATACAGTATTTTGTTGGTGTCACATAGTGATCCATACAGTATTTCGTTGGTGTCACATAGTGATCTATACAGTATTTAGTTGGTGCAACACAGTGATCTATACAGGATTTAGTTGGTGTCACATAGTGATCTATATAGTATTTAGTTGGTGTCACATAGTGATCTATACAGTATTTAGTTGGTGTCACATAGTGATCCATACAGTATTTCGTTGGTTTCACATAGCGATCTATACAGTATTTAGTTGGTGTCACATAGTGATCTATATAGTATTTAGTTGGTGTCACACAGTGGTCCATACAGTATTTAGTTGGTGTCACATAGTGATCTATACAGTGCTTCATTGGTGTCACACAGTGGTTCATACAGTATTTAGTTGGTGTCACATAGTGATCTATACAGTGCTTTATTGGTGTCACACAGTGGTCCATACAGTATTTAGTTGGTGTCACATTGTGATCTATACAGTGCTTTATTGGTGTCACACAGTGGTCCATACAGTATTTAGTTAGTGTCACACAGTGATCTATACAGTGCTTTATTGGTGTCACACAGTGGTCCATACAGTATTTAGTTAGTGTCACACAGTGATCTATAAAGTGTTTTACTGGTGTCACACAGTGGTCCATACAGTATTTAGTTGGTGTCACACAGTGATCTATACAGTGCTTCACTGGTGTCACACAGTGGTTCATACAGTATTTAGTTGGTGTCACAGTGAGCTATACAGTGCTTTATTGGTGTCACATAGTGGTCCATACACTATTTCATTGGTGTCACATATTGATCTACTGTATACAATGTTTCATTGGTATCACATAGAGATCCATACAGTATTTCGTTGTGTCAAATATTTCACATAGTGGTCCTTACAGTACTTCATTGGTGTTACATACTGATTCATAGCATGCTGTATTGGTGTCACATAGTGATCCTTACAGTACTTCATTAGATTTATATAGTGGTCCATGCAGTGCTTTATTGGTGTCATGTAGTGATCTATACAGTACTTCATTGGTGTCACATAGTGATCCATATAGTGCTTTAGTGTTACATAATAATCCTTACAGTACTTTATTGGTGTTACATAATGATCCATAGGATTCTTTATTGGTGTCACATAATGATCCTTAAGGTACCTTTACACGACGCCACTGTGCCTAGCAACAGGTATCCACCGCACGTGCACGCGCACGTTTTTGACGGTGGATACCGATCGCCGATGCCGCATGTACATGCCGCCATTGCGTTGTCAACTGAAGGTATCTTTGTTTCCCGGAAGTTCCAACAGATCTGCGGATAACTTTGGTGAATACCTTCGCTGCATCACATGCCGCTACCACAAAGGAATATGGTCGTACATCTTTCGCGCCGAAAGTACATAGGCGTGACAGAGTTGTGTATTCTGTGACGCTAATACGCTGATTTGACAACGCAATAGCGTCATGATTGGCCAGCCTGCGCAGGAAGGCTGGCTAATACATGGCACCATTCCAATTGTGGAATGTGAATGGATAGCTCTTTAAATATGGCGCCCTGAGAAGGGACAGCCAATCGTAACATAGTATCCCCCACCAATGATCGCTGGTGGGGCGTGGTATCCATGACGCTGTGGCACGCCCCTGTGAAATCACTAGGCAACGCAATTTCCATCCCCGTGCACCGTTTACACGCCACTACCATGGCAATTGTGCCTTTGTGTTGCCTTCAGTTTTTGAGCACGGCTCAGAAACAGGTATCTGAGTCAACTGCAGGACACCGGAGGAATTTTCCTATTTACACGCCGCCATTTCGTAGCAATTTCATGGCAACAGGCACAATTATCCCCATTGCCAGGCAGTTGCTAACACGCAGTGGTGGCGTGTAAAGGGGCCCTTAGAGTATTTCATTGCTGTCACATAGTGATCCATGCAGTGCTTTATTAGTGTCATGAAGTAATCGTTACAGTACTTCATAGGTGTCACATATAGTGCTTTAGTGTCGCATAATAATCACATAATAATCCTTACAGTACTTCATTGGTGTTACATAATGATCCATACAGTGCTTTTTTGGTGTCACATAATGATACTTACAGTATTACAGTATTACAGTATTTCACTGGTGCCTCATAGTGGTCCATATAGTGCTGTATTGCTATTACATAATGATTTTCATTGGTGTCACATAGTGGTCCATGCAGTGCTTTTTTGGTGTCACATTGTGATCTATGCAGTACTTTGTTAGTGTTACATAGTGATCCATATAGTGCTGTATTGGTGTCACATGTTTATACAGTACTTACAGTGCTTTTTTGGTGTCACGTAGTGATCTATACAGTACTTCATTGGAGTTACATAGTGATCCATATAGTGCTGTATTCGTGTAACATGGTTATACAGTACTTACAGTGCCTTTTTGGTGTCACATAGTGATCTATACAGTACTTCATTAGTGTTTCATAGTGATCCATATAGTGTTGTATGGTGTCACATGGTTATACAGTACTTACAGTGCTTTTTTGGTGTCACATAGTGATCTATACAGTACTTCATTGGTGTTACATAGTGATCCATATAGTGCTGTATTGGTGTCACATGGTTATACAGTACTTACAGTGCTTTTTTGGTGTCACATAGTGATCTATACAGTACTTCATTGGTGTCACATAGTGATCCATATAGTGCTGTATTGGTGTCACATGGTTATATAGTACTTACAGTGCTTTTTTGGTGTCATATAGTGATCTATACTGTACTTCATTGGTGTTACAGTGATCCATATAGTGCTGTATTGGTGTCACATGGTTATACAGTACTTACAGTGCTTTTTTGGTGTCACATAGTGATCTATACAGTACTTCATTGGTGTCACATAGTGATTAAATTCACAGCATTCTGATTCAGTGGCCAGGTTAATGCTTCATGGCTGTTGGGCAGGAGTCCTGTGAATCGTCTATTTCCAGACGACATCAGCTCCTTTCTTGATTAGCCAGCCTGATGTGACAACATTGTTGCACATTGATGGATACACTGTCAAAAGAGGAGCCATGGATGCCGTCAACAAAGCGGTGGTTCACAGGGCTCCCACGGTATACTGACCTGGCTTCTGGACCAGTATCCTAAGAATTTATTTGCTCACCTCTAAAAATGATCCATACAATGTTTCATGGGTGTCATAGAGTGTTCCATAAGAATAATAAAGACATAGGCACCCAAGGTTTATTGAAATGAATGGCAGCAAAGACTGGTGGTCCATCTCATTCATATCCACAGAAAAGATACTGTAGCACAAATTGCTGATTAAGTTACTGCTGACTGACAGAATAGTGTCAGAACACACAATGTATCACCCTGTATTGTGTAGTCCGGTCAGAGTGCAGATGCTGACCGCTGTCTACTGTGAAGTATCAGAGCTAGACCAAGAAGCAAAAGGAAAGTGGCCTTGTCTGATGAATCATGTTTGCTTTGAGATTATGTGGATACTGGATAGGTCTCTATATGTGTGTTGCAATATATAGGGAAGTGATGGCATTAGGATGCACTATGGGAAGAAGCCTAGCCCATGAAGGCAGAGTGATGCTCTGACAAATGCTTTTGGGAAACCATGGATCCCTGGATCCATGTAGATGTTACTTTACCACGTACACCCCTTTTAATGGCAACAATATTCCCTATTAGCAAGGGCCTCTTTCAGCAGAATAATACAAAGCAGTATCAAAATTGGTGAAAAATGGCTTGAAGAATATGACAAATAGTTCAAGGTATTGACCTGATCCCCAAATCTCCCAGATGCCAATGCAGTTATGCATGTGTCAGTGGGATAAGCTGGAAAACAAGTTCAATCCAATCAGACTCCTCAAGGGAACTTACAGGACCTTAAGGATCTGCTGTTGACATCCTGGATCCGGATACCACAGGACACCTTTGGAGGTCATGTGGATTGAAGTGTTTTGGTGGCTCATGGGAGTCTATTCATTATTAGGCATATATATACACAAAATAAACCACAACCAGATGTACTTTCAGAAATGAAAAGTATAGTGCATTTTATGATCACCAGGTGCAAGGGAAGCACACACAGGAACAGCAGCACAGTATGGTGAATGTGCACCCAAAGAGCACAAATATAATAACGTATTACATCAAAGAACCTCAGGACAGGACAGTGTTAAGACCTACAGCATGACATAAACAGTAACATGTTCTTAGTATAATCTAAGATTGCATATATAGTGTACTAGCTGTACTCCCCGGCTACGCCCGGGTTAATAAATAACTGATGTTAGCTATAACAAAATAGATTTTGAATATGTCATATTAATGACCTGTAAGAAAATAGAAGCTGAGCTGTGATTGGTTGCTATAGGCAGCCTAATAAATCTCCAGCCAACAGTAAACCCTCCTCCCGGCCGGCAGTATATGTTACCTCACACATGCACATAATAGACAGCTCATGTGACTGACAACTGCCTTAATTCCCTATATGGCACATGAGTTGCACATTGACAGTTTTTAATCAGATGTTTATATTTGGAAATTAAAGATAGCAGACGTATGAGGCGAGTTGTGTGAGGTGATTTGTGCACATCTGTGTCTGTCTGTGTGATGTGTGTGTCCCTGGGGTGTGTGTATGTGTGTGTCCCTGTGGGTGAGTGCATGTGTCCCTATAGGGTGTGTATGTCCCTGTGGGGGGGTCTGTGTGGTGTGTGTTTCTGTTGTGTGTGTCTCTTTGTGGTGTGTGTGTGTGTGTGTCCCTGTGGGGTGAGTGCATGTGTCCCTATAGGGTGTTATGTGTGTGTGTCCCTGTGGGGGTCTGTGTGGTGTGTGTGTGTCTCTTTGTGGTGTGTGTGCGTGTGTGTCCCTGTGGGGTGAGTGCATGTGTCCCTATAGGGTGTGTATGTGTGTGTCTCCCTGTGGGGGGGTCTGTGTGGTGTGTGTGTCTGTGTTGTGTGTGTGTGTCCCTGTGGGGTGAGTGCATGTGTCGCTATAGGGTGTGTGTGTGTGTCCGTGGGGGTGTGTGTGTGTCTCTGTGCTGTGTGTGTCTCTTTGTGATGTGTGTGTGTTTGTTCGGGTGCATGGTGAGTATCCAATATTGGGGCTGCACCTTAGCGACTATACACTTGCTGTTACTCTTTGTGGGCGTGTGGTGTGTATACATGTCCCCGTGCGTGGTGAATATCTCATGTTGGGGCCCCACCTTAGTGACTATATGCTGGTATGTGCTGTTAGTCTTTGGTGCTATCATTAAGCCCCTCTCATTCACAACTGTCAACTGGTAACTGTAACTTTTTCCCCATTATGTAAATAGGGGCAAAATTGTTTGGTGAATTGGAATGCGCAGGGTTAAAATTTTGCCTCACAACATAGCCTATGATGCTCCCGGGGTCCAGACGTGTGATTGTGCAAAATTTTGTGGCTATAGCTGACAGCTGTCGATTTTCCTCCAACACTTTTCCGTTCACTTTTTCCCCATTATGTAGATAGGGGCAAAATTGTTTGGTGAACTGGAACGCGCGGGGTTAAAATTTCACCTCACAACATAGCCTATGACGCTCCCGGGGTCCAGACGTGTGACTGTGCAAAATTTTGTGGCTGTAGTTGCGATGGTGTAGATGCCAATCCCGGAAATACATACACACATGCATACATACACACACACATTCAGCTTTATATATTAGATGGTCATGTTACACATATCAAGTGTCTGCAGCCTAGAGTATTACAATCATATGACTGCACACACCAAAGAACTTAACTATGGCTACATGTGTTTACAGAGGTACATACCGTATGTTCATACATACGGTATGTACATACAGTATATCCAAATCATATGCACACAGATTATTGCCGCATAAACACAAGGAGACATATTGTCCTGACCACATAAAAGCTTAAGATGAATATATGACGTAACAAATAGTATTAGTGGTATGTACACAGGGCTCATATGAGGGTTCTGCTGCCCCCTACGGCCGTTTCGTCATTACCTTCTTCAGGGGGTAACCATCTGGGGTGGAGGTGCAGGTTAAAAAGGCTGGCCAGCCAATTGTGCTGGTGCTCTGGCCATTCTCTGACACGTCTCCACCATTCTGGAAATGGGGAGGCGGAGCCACTGTCATTGCTGGCCCGGTCAAGTGGGAGATCACATGACTCAAACCCATTCTAAGGTAGTTGGTTTTATATTTTTGGCTGATCATTGCAGATGATGCTGTTCGTAGTATATTTTAGGCAAATAATTACAATAAAACTCTTTATCCCTGTCTGCTCCAAATTCAGCTTTTTACAGCTGAAGTTTAATTTATTTTGTTACTGCATTTATAACTTTATAATAAATGGTATGCAGATAGCTTCTTCAAAGAGGAAGAGAACAGGATCTTTAGTGCTACCTTTTGTAGGTAGCAATCCAAGAAGTAATTATTGACCCACATGACTTAAAATATAAAGCCGATCTATAATCATCTGCCTAAAACAAGGCTCAATCAATTTGGCTGGTCGTGACCTGTCTTAACCCCTTCTCGACTGGGTTATTTTCAGGTTTTGCCCTTGCAATTTTTTTTTTCGATTTCCTCTTCCAAAAGCCATACATTTTTTATTTTTCCATTGACATGGCCATAGGATGGTGGGACTAGTTGCAGTTTTTGAAGTAAACCATACATTTTTACAGTCAATGTACTAGAAAACAGAAAAAATGTTCAAATACAGTGCATTCCATAATTATTTTTTGGTTATTGTTTTCACAGCATTTGCTAAACTGTAAAAATCACATAGCAATATGATTCTCCAGGTCAGTACAATATAACAATAGGTGTAAAGTTTTTTTTTTAATTTAATCCCATAGTGACCAAGCTAATTTGTACCTTAATGACCGGGCCAAATTTCGGAATTCTGATCAGCATCACTTTATGTGGTAATAATTCTGGAACATTTCAACTGATCCCAATGATTCTGAGATTATTTATTTTATGACACGTTGTACTTCATGTTATAGTATCAGCTGGACTCATCCACGCAGCGGATAGGGGGGAGGCCTGACATGACGATAGGAGGGAAGAGTGACCATAGGTAGTGATGGGCGAACCCGAACTGTAAAGTTCGGGGTTCATACCGAACACCTAGTGTTCGGGCACAGATCCCGAACACGGACTTTCCTGGGAAGTTTGTGTTACAGTTCGGGTTTGGGTTCGGGGGTGGGAGGAACTGTAAAAATAAGGAAAATAGTTATTAAACAGCATTATAATTAGCACATTTCACTGCCCCACTGCATGTCCTTCTGGTACTGCTCATTAACTTCCTAGATGTTCACTATAGAGGGGCCCAACAGTGAATCACGGAAGTTGTCACAGAGAATGGGCATCTGCTCACACAGATATGCAGCAGAGCTGAAGATGTTCCCTGTGGATTATGTCAGAGGGACGTTTTTTTGTTAATTAAAGATGGGAAACAGGGTTGTCTTGTGTTTTATTTCTAAATGCTTTTTTCTGTGTTGTGATTTTTTATTACTTACTTGAAATTTATGGGGGTGGTTCTAATATAGGCCTGACACTACGGATTTTGGGCTTAGTGCCAGCTGCCAATACAAAGCTGGCATTAACTCCTTTATTATACATTTGCCACCGCCACCAGGGCCACTGGAAAAGTAGGGGTACAGCGCCAGAAGATGGCACTTCTATGATTGTGCCATTTTCTGAGGCAGATGCAGGCTGCAATTCACAGCAGGCGGCCCCAGAAAGCTTGGGCCACCCTGTGCTGAGGATTCAAGCCCCCAGGTGCCTAGTTGTCCCTGTGTTGAAACCAGAAATACGGCAAAGCCCCATGTAATTTGTTTTAATTATTTTATGAAATTCATGAAATAATTAAAAAAAGGTCTTCCCTATATTTTTTGGTTTCCAGCCAGATAAAAATAGGCAGCTGGTGGTTGGAGGAATCCCGTACCTGCCTGCTGTACCTGGCTGGCATACAAAAATATGGCGAGGCCCCAAGTCATTTTTAAAAGATTAGTTCAAGGAATAATTGTATAAAAAGGGCTTAACTGTGTTGCGGTTTGGTGCTTTTTTGGGCCAGCAGATTCAGATGAACACATTGAACACAATGTACCAAAAAATTCAAGAAATCCACAGCAGAAACCATCTCGTTGTTTTGGTGCTTTATTTGGCCTGGAGATGCAGATGAACACATTAAACACAATCCATGCAGTTTTGTGCCAAAAGTGCGTCAAAAGAGCATGAAATCCATGGCAAAAAACACAACATGGTTTTGGTGTGCCAATTCTCTGTGACAGCATCTGTGATTGGCTGTTGGGTCCCTCTGCAATGAATATCCAGGAAGTTAATGAGTGGCCCCAGAATACAAGTGAGTGGACGCTGGAAAGTATAATGCTGTTTAATAACTATCTTCTTTCTTTTATAGCCTCCTAGCCCCTATCCCATAACTTTACAGTCTGAGTTTGGAGTTCGGACTCAAGTTCGAGCCACTTTTGGCTCTGAACCTGAACTTTAAAAAAAGTTTGGGTGTGTTCGCTGAACCCGAACATCGGCGGGTTCCCCCATCACTAACCATAGGAGAAGATGGTGGGGGAGAGTAGAGAGGGGGACCAAAGGCGATCCAAGGGAATAGTGGTTTGAGGGGATGAAGCAAATGACATAGGTTATAGGTGGGGACTCA